>OY101429.1:42011836-43261836 GCA_956483605.1 Tuberolachnus salignus | reverse complement strand
TTGGATTTTCGGATAACCCGGATTTATGTCACATCACTAGTATGCACTACACTAATCAAATCCTGAATATTCCCCCTACACCCGAGTCACGGATGCAGGTCGGCGACCTTATTGGTGTTTGTCGCATCTGGTATGGCTCGAATGTGCCGATACCAGATTTAACAAACGATTTAAAAACATACGTGTTTTTTTTCCCCCCTTTTCTTTTTCTTTTTAATATTATATAATATCAATAAAGGAAATACATGGCCAACACACACGAGGTAGAAAATATATTTTAATTTTTTTTTTTGTTAAATAAACGTAAATTTTTTCAATTGGCCGCTCGTCACTCTGCTAAATTACTGTAAAACATATTATAAACTGCAACACGCGTTATGTTACGGAGGGTCGCAAAAGGAGACCATGAAAAAAAAAAAAAAAATTTAATATTATTCGAACGACGGTCGTTAATAATCTCGTAGACGGTAATCGTCCGTACGGAAACAATAATAATATTACGCCGTGTTGCAATTTTATTTTCGGGCGAACGGTTTTCTTAAACGGTTACGTCGATATAATACGTACTCGTTATGGCGTATGCATACCGAAAACGACAGAAATGACGACCGTGTCAGTAACATAAAAAAGTGTTGCAAAAACGGATAGTAAAAATACAAAACTATCGTCTGTTGACTACGACCGCTTAATGTGTTTATTTTTTTTTTTTTTTTTTACAAAACTATATAATATATCTATATAAATTGTGATTGATTGAATCAATTTCGAGACTACTCACCTTTTTTTAAAAAAAAAACTTTTAAAAAATGAATTTTCAAACGTAATGGTGTGTGAATAAAATGTTTATAACGTTTAATTTCCAACGGCTGTACGGTAGTAGTTTTCTTTTAATTCCTGGGCAAGAGCACGAGAAATGTACACTCAGGAATTCGTATTTTTTTTTTATTTTTTTTTTTCCCCCGATCTGTAAACACAACCCTTTGTTAACACGATACACGTTCCAATATGAGTTTTATTGCGATCGAATCGACTATTTCTTTTTTAAAATTATAAGAAAATGAAATGGAGAAACGTAGAGTTGTTTAACAGTTTTTCTTACAGAAAACAAAACCGCTGGAAAATTACGACGATAACGTTTATACGTACATCAGCTCTACGGATATCGAGAGAGAGAAAAAAAAATGATGACTTTTTACAATTTAATATTTTTATCGGAATAGCGAGATTTTCAAATTTTAAATCTCAAAACTTCCGCCAGATACATAATAATCTTTTTGTGATGGCTCAGCGAACAAAACTTAGAAAGTTAAGTGAAATACAAAATACATAAACATTGTAATTAATACGTACACAAAAAGTTAAACATAGAAAATATAAGTTTACACATTTTAAAAATCTATAGGGTTGTACATTTTTTGACGAACAGTAGAAAAACGGTGACTAAAAATGCATACACCTTATACACATATTAGACATACTTAAAATATATTATAATTACTACATTAATGTTCTTAAATTTCGTTTTGTGTTTTTCGTTTTACGAGCGTATCTCACACTGTTTTTTTTCCGCCTGTGTGCAATTTTTCTACGGGAAATTTCACTCTTTGCGGAAAACGACAGGCGAGCGTACTGTTGCTTTTTGGATATAGAGGTGATTTTTTTCAACGTTTTCTACTGTCCATAACGGTTTACAACGATACACGTATGAATTATGCGCTCTCGGTTTAAATATTAACAGTCTATATTTAATCGTAACACTTGAACCTTCATATAATATTTTGTGCTGTTGTAAATCCGAAATTAAAACGTAAATAGAATGAAATAAATATATTGTGATTATAACATAATTTATAGACAAATGCGTTGATAATTTGATTTTGGCCTTTCACTTGGAACATTTAATAATTTAGGACGTAGTTAAACCAGGTATACCGCGTTGACATTTAAAATAAAAACACAATTTATCGAGTTGTTGTGTAGCACTTTATGTGTGCCCTGTTGTCTACCCATAGCAGTGTCCCATAAAATACATCATAATGCCATTAAACAATATCGTCGTTAATGGCCTAATAATATTCAACTAGATTAAATTCAGCACTTGGTTAATAACTCGAACGCTTAAACATTGTTAACGTTTTATAATCTCAGTAGATATCTCTTTTTTTTCCGATTGATATTTTAAAAAAAAAAAACACATAATGAGGATCTCTTTGAAATATTGTACTCTATGTGACGTTTTTAATAGATATTTTTTTTTTTCGGCTTTTACCGTTGAAAAGCATCGGTTACATAGTTTTGCGAAAAAACGATTTCAATCGTATTATAACCAATTCATAATACATATGTATATTTAATTATAATGTCTATTATTATTTATTTTATTTAAATAAAATATTACAAAATATTATGGGTAAATAACCAGTGTTAAGATACAGATAATTAAAATTTATCCAGATAAAAATAAAAATACTATTTTAAAAATCTATATGAGTAAAGATAGAATACGAATTGTACGCAAGTTATCCAGATATTAGATAAAAGTAAACCATAATTTACCGAGACAAAAGAACAGATAGATTTTTCGTAAAAAATATGATAATATTTTTAAAAGTTTTAGAAGTTAATAATATATAGAATGTCAAATTTAAGTACAATAATATTTTTTTATTTCGTTCTGCTTATAAGATTATTTAGATTATAATAAATTATTATTAATGAAAAATAATGATTTACTAACTCAAATTTGGCGATTGATGTGAATACAATTCACACATACCGGGGTTGTGAGGGCCTTTGTACACAGACAAACTCCCCGCATAATTTGTCCATGGAATCGGTATATAATTTAGTTAAAAAAAAAAAAAAAACACCATATTAGTTCAATTATTTTTAACAGAGCAATTTATCCGAATAAGTGACATTTTTATCTAAGATAAATGTATATTAAGATAACTCGGTGATATTTATGTACGCTAGAAGATAAATTATAATTGAAAAATATTCTGGATAAGTCTCAACACTGTAAAAAGTACATATATATATATATAAGATGTTCGGCATCCCAGGACTTTTCGACATTATCCGGTGGTGTTGTTTTTCGTGCACGTTTAACGAAAGTATCGGGTAGACCAATCCATCTGACTTTCCTACCATCCCGCAGGTGTTCAATTCTCTATGTGTATATGGTTGCCGATCGAAATATTTCCAGCGCATTTACAAAGCTCCGAATAACGTTATCCAAGAGAGAGAGAGAGAGAGAGAGAGAAAAGAGAGAAGTGAGAGAGAGAGAGAGAGGGGAATAAAACAAAAAAAAAACACGTATTATTACTAATAGGATACCGGCTCGAAATCCAAAAAAATAATAATAATAATAACCAAAATCGAATGTATTTTCCATAACCAAATATAAAATATTTTAATAATTTTGCCCAAACTATCAAAATACTATTATTAAAAAAAACAATTGAATAAAAACTATATAGGCACCAAACACGATTTTACAATTTGCTCGAAATACAATATACATTTTTTGTCAATACGATACGATACCCGGTAAATAATTTAAATAATTGAGATAACTGTTAATAAATATAAATAAGAGGAAGATAATATTATTTTATTTTTTTCATACATTCGAACGAACGATTCCAGGGGAAAAGGCTTTGCAGAGTTCAGCCATTTCCATTTGCTGTGTTAAAATACAATAAAATAATATAGACTATTCAATTTCTTATAAAATAATAAACATTGTACATTTTGAAAGTATGTTTTTAAATTTAAGAAGTTTATTTAAAATTTACACATTAAATGTTTATAAAAAAACAACACTACTACATTACGTTTAACTGACTACTAACTGTTGACTAACCTTAGGTAATAATGTCAAGCATTCCTATAGTCAAGTCAAACAAAATTTAATACACATAAAACCAAACAAAAACTAAAAAAATCGAAAACTAAAAATGACTAAAAATACTTTGAAAATTGCTAGAATATTAATGAAAATATGTTAATGCCTAAAAAAGATTAATATTAATATTTTGTGAAAATTTCAGGTCTTTACAATTATATTTAACCTAGTAACATAAAGAACATAAAGAAAAAAAATAATAAATGGATTATTGCCTATAATTGTACCATTTTTCCAACGTTTTGTTCGGTTTTTCCTAAGGATTTACAAAATTGCAATGAAATTACCTCTCATTGCACCACCAAGATCCAATAATCATTCAGAAATGGTGCTAAACTTGAAAATCGGAAAGGATGTCGGGTATCAAAATTTTACGCAGGCGGAAAAAAAATTAAAATTAAATAAACACATGATAGAAAAACCAATACACTCGCATCGCTTCAGAATCTAACAAATTTAGTATATTTGAAACTGAAATTTCATGTCTGGTGCTGCAACAGGGTATCATCCTGATTTATGACATCATCATTAACATTTGTATTTCTATCGTTTGTTACCGGTCTATTAAAATTATGTTGACGTGAACGGAGATAATAGTTTTGATTAACTGGGCAATTTTCCAAATCCCCAAAAAGCACAACACAATTATGGTTTACAAAAAAGCCGCTGGGGCCCCTATAAAGGCGCCTACAATGACACATTGGACCAGTACGTCTCTGACTAAATCGTGCTTAATTATATACCCAGATAAAATATTTAAATAAACACAATGCCTATAATAAATTCTCTTTAGGTATTTTTTTCTACCATTTTAAATAGTGTTTTACTAAAGAATAAAACTTTTTAAATTGTATTCAGGTGTTTTTTTTTCTATTTTAAATTAAAAAATAGAGTATTTATACAAAAAAAAAATAATAATAATAATAATAATAATAATGCACAATAAAAGAATAAAACTTTCGGAATTATTTTTCAGATTAATATATTTTTTTTTTTTTTTTTTTAATTTAGAAAATATTCCATCTATACAATAATGATGTACAATACGAATATGTGAGGGACGAAACAACAATAGACACGAAGAAGCTCGAATGAAGAAGCCACCCATTAGTGACACTTCAGTTGTTGAAGATTAAATTATAGGATCGTAATAGGATTAAAGGAGATCACGACACCATGTTCTCATTAATCTACAACGGGGATAGCCGGGAAATGTTGGAATGTGTACATTGCTTATGAGCGGGTTGTGGTGACAGACAAGTTCGGAGTAAATCCTATTGTAAAAAATGATGTTTCCTTCGTTAAATGTTTTAATACGGATGTCGCTGTGGAGAGTGGAGATTAAAATTAGATACGAAACAAGGAGCACCGGTGATTTGTTCCGAGGTGAGGTATTCCGTATAGCTTGAATTTTATTTTGGTATAGGATTTTTCAGCTATTCCAGATCATTTATCAGATTAGATAAAAAACAAACCACGTGCAAATGATAATCATATCAGGCGCGTTACATTATACAGACAGATGTTTTGGTTTCAAAATGTGAATAATTTCATATAAACAATATTCCTTGGCTTTGTTCAGTTTGGCAACTATTTGGACGTTGTTATTTTCAATCGAACCGATAACACTTTTTACGAATACTTATTACGCGCGACATCGGAGAAAAGTAATTATTTTTTTGAAAATAATCTTTGCCCAAGTTGTGATAAATATTTATTTCTTCAAAAGCGTGTTATCTGAACGACCGAATGTCGCCATGAAACGTACCCAGATATTGATAACTTGGCAAAAAAATAATGAAAATCCATTACCTTTATGTACGTAATTTTGCAACCGCTGAACGAAACCGACGAGAGTGAGTTTTTTGGTCGGTAAAAAAATATTATTAATTGTCGTGACAATTAAGTTCGATTATCCGAAATGCGCAAGCGTTGCACGAACGTTTTCAAAACCTAAAATATCGTATTCAGCATCGTACGATCTATAATTAAACTTAGATTTCGTCTGGTTACAGGATACTTCTAATTGATTTGACCACATATCGTAGAATACAGACAACAATACACCCCATATCGTGTTACAATAATAATAACGCTAGAAGGTATACAACTGATCATATTCGGTGCTCTATAATTAAGGATCCTCTGCACAACATTTGTTGTCTCTGTCCGTATTATAACAAAAAAAAGGCTTTCCGCGCCTCAACGATTTCGAACCCCTGGTTGAGTGTAATGCGAAATGACTTGAAATACAATTTATAAAAAAAAAAAATAAATAAAAAATCGTTTAGTATAAAGGCGAAATTATTTTATTCTAATATTTTCGTTTCTCAATATGCTATTGACGCCGTACTGTGGATGGGAAATCGAGAGAAATTTAGTTAAATTTAAACACTCGTTTGCGCGATAAACAATTAAAATGTTAAAACTTACTAAAAAAAAAAAAACTCGATCGTTGAAGTGCGGAATGCCTTTGTTAGTGCAACACGCCAGAGACGGACAGCGAAAACAAATTAACTAGAAATATATTGAAATTTATAATTGCCCGGGCCAGGGATTCACAATTAATAAAATATCGAAATATGAGAGGGGAGGGGGTACTTTTTTGTGGCGTTAATTTTTAAAAAAAAAAAAAAAAAAAATTGCCAAGATGTTAAATATGTAATCAAGGATTTTGCAAACAAAAACCGAAACTTCAAGTTAAGTACTTAAATATTAAGATTTGTTTGAAACAAAATGCTGTGAATTAAATTAAATAAAAAACCATGAAATATGTTTAAATATAAACATAATTTAAAATAATAATGTAATCGTATAAACACATTTACAGTGGCGTGGCCAGGCATTTTATAAGGCGAGGGTAAATACAAAACAGAATTAAATTTTCGAAAATCGCCTTCTATACCATAGGTCCTGGTGGCATAGGCGTTTAAAACCCGAATCTAAAAATGCCAACATTTACAGGGCTTTGAGCCTAAACCTAGCCCGAACATAGAGAACCGATTAAAAAAAAAAATAAACACCCGAATTGACCAAGAACCCGAATGAAAGATTTGGGATATCCCGGAACTCAATTTATTAAATCATATAGAAATATTGATTTGTGTGTATTTTTTTCGAAAATAACATCATTGTTTGCAAGTTTTGCGTGTTTAAAGAATAAATGTTGTTACCTTAAATAAAATATTCACTAATCAATAACACCGTACATTTTTGTCAAAAATTCTATTTATCTGATTATCTCTCAATTCATTGATATCACGTAAGTACGGAACTCTTTGTTTATTTTTTTTATGCTGTCGTATTATATTTTGAATCAATTATATTTATTTATTTATCCATAAAATTTCAATTAAAAACCTTGGAAACTAAAATTGAAGTAAAACAATGAATCATAACCACGGTTTTTGATATATTTTAGGTATACGTACAAGATATTGATTGATTTTCCAATGTACCGGAACCAGATTGACCTTCCTAAACGAAAATAACCAAATCGGAAATATGTTTGGTAAAAAAATAACTAATGAACGGGAAATATTTCAGTAGAAAACTGATCGCTAATCGGCAAGTTATTACATTGTAAACGGTTATATTTCATTATGGTTACTTTAATAATAAAATCAGATTACAATATCGAATTCGCATTGGAAATCTCGTGTTAATCGATATAACATGGGTATATTTTTTTTTAACACCTTATTTTTACCTAATCAACCCGAATAAATTTACAGTTTACCGTAACCAGAAATGTTCGTTAACGCTAAACACCCGAATTCAATAACCATCACATTTTCTTCAACGCCACTCTAACCCATGTTAATGATTCTGGTGTAAAGCTCTGTATTTTTATTCAATAAATCAATACATTTTTTGAAACTTGGCTAAAACAACCTAGCCTAATTAAATAACTAAATAAATAATCATATATTTTTTTTTTTTTTTTTTTTTTTAAACCAGTGAGAGAGAATATAATATCTTACCTCGTTTCCCATACGCATGGCACTAGAAATTTAACACGACAAATAATATTATTGATGAATTAAGACAACATTTATTATATGATAGGAAAAATAAGTGTTGTGGCGAAGCCCTCGTGTGGTCCGTTTAAAAATTATTGACTTTATTTTTTATGCTGAATATCGAAAAACTGACTCCGGCACCACCGTGCCAATTTAATACAACGTTAATTTTTTTTTTTTTTTCGTTTTTGGAGGAGAGGAATGGCTAGACTTCCTATTTTTATCTTATAGTACGTTGTTAAATATTGGAAGTTGTTCACTGACAATTGATAGAAATTTACTCGTTTATTAATAAATCGTGGACGGCTGAAAACAAAATCCAATAACAAAATAATATTATATATTTGATTATTTTTTTATTCTCGTCGCGTATAATGTAATGGTTTTATAATGTCGACAATATTGTTATTATTTTTTTTTTTTTCTTTCCGTCTGTGTACACAGTACACACTTGCGATAGTAAGTGTTATCTAATTTTACCGATACGTCAGAAAACGTGATTGGTAACTTTTTCTATTTTTTTTTTTTTTTTTTTGTTAATTTAATCAATAAAGTTCCTGTTTACACACGAATCAGCACATTTTACGTTCGAGAAAATGTATACTTTATTTCCAACGCAATCCGAATGCGGTCGTTTTGAGGAAATTAAATACGGATATTTTCTTTCTTTGTCTAACATGTACGCTGCATTTTGTAACATGACACTGTAGACCAGTGTTTCCCAACCGGTGGTCCGCGGTCCCATAGATTTTTTCTTCGATTTCTATTGCAAATTAATTATTATTTTTTTTTTTTTAAATAGCGAAAAAAATTACGACTTATTCGGGAACCGTATAATATCATACGGTTATTATGTTATCGTTGTTGCTGCTGTAGACCGATAAGCATTTTCCAATTTTATAAGTGTCTGGGTATCAGAGTAATAAATTGCCAGTATAATTATATATTAGTGAAGTATAGTAATAAAATGTAAAGTAAAATAATAAATGTGAACATTTTTCGATAAATATTGTGTATTCTTGTTAATGAGCAAAGATAACGCTATTCCTAGTTTTCGTAAAATCGAGGTGGTCCGCGACCTATAAAAAATTGCCGAAGTGGTCCGTGGTGGTAAAAAGGTTGGGAAACACTGCTGTAGACCGATTTCCCTTCGGCCGGACCGATGCGGTGAACCGACAATGGTTCTGAAAATCGTTTTTTGTTCAACGTAAAGTCTACGTGTAATACCGTTCGAGTACCGTTTTTATTCCGCGCAAGCCGAGGAAAACGTATCGGTTGTTACGGTGACGTGTGTGTTTTTATATATCTGTCTGCGAACATCTTTACTAGCAGAAATATTGCACCGACCGCCGACTTCAAGGGTCGTTTCTTGTATCAAATTGTTTCCCATCTTATGCGTTGAAGAATCAGTAGTGAATCCAAAAAGGTAAACGCCTTCAAAGTCTTAACGTCCGATAATTTTTGGCGTTATCCGGAACGTAACGAGGAATGTAAAGGATTTATGTATGTATATATATATATATATTTTTTTTTCTATCTGTGGACAACTTTTTTTACTAAAAATTCTGCACCGATTTTTAAACGTAACATCATTTCCGAAAGGAATTTGTTTCTAGTTGGTGCATTGTGGGTTAGTCATTTGTTGTTTAAAATACAATTTTATTTATATATGTGCATTGAAACAAGCTAAAAGACAATAGGTACTTCTAAGGAATAAAGTGGATCGAGATAAATTTTCAAAATACATTTTTTTTTTTTTTAAATCTGTTTGCGCCACTGATTGTAATTAATTAGTAAAACAAATTATACTGATGTATAATTAATAAAATTGTATACGGCATTCTAAGTTTAAGCCAGACGACACTCGCTGTTAACTACTTGTTGTTCCGCTTGCCATCTCCCGCCTATTATTAAACAATTTGCATTGTAATACGATGAATTTTTATTTTTTTATTTTTTTTTTTTTTTTATACTAGTCCCTTTTTTTACTTCTGAAGTTGTACCGTAGTTATAGTGATTTTTTTAAACCAATTTATTTATGGATTTGTATTTAATTATATAATTTGTAATAAATGTATAGTGGAACCTCGACAACTCGAATCGGCCGGGGGACCAAAACAAATGCGAGTTATAGAAATTTCTAGTTTTCGATAACTCGAATTTTCTTATTGTTTCGAATATAGAAAATACGTATTTTGTTGAACAATACACAGACTTAATTTTCGTTTTTATTAATTTATTTACATTATCCTAAATACACGGTTCCGCACTTTTTTATTATACGCGTATGTGACCAGTAACGATTCCACGTTTTTTTGTTGAAACATCTTGGTTGTTGTGACTTTCCAATCACAAGGATTTTCAATTTGTCTGTTCCAGTCATATTGGCTCGTACCATAACTGTTACACGTTATTTAGTATGTTTCCCTCAGTGACAAGTATCCCTTTTGAATGTCAAAGTTCTGTCAGGTGTACATTTGAAAAAAAAAAAAAAACCAAATTCACTATGTTTTCGAAAATGTTTTTAGAGATATATTCTTTTAACAGACTCGGCAATGCGCTTGTTCGGTAATGTTCACAGTCAAGTTCAGACACCGCGTCACTCTCATCTGATAATATTTTTTCTATAATTCCGTTCATCGATTAAAACTTTCCCACCCAACCCGCGCTAGCTTCAACTCTTATAACCTAAATTTTTGCAAACTGTACGGTTTTTTCTTGGTCCTGAAATAGGTAAATTGTAATCTATCACTCGCCTCATCCAATCCGCCATAGCTTGTTGAATTTCTGCGTAACTTGATACTTTAAATCTCTTCCGTCGTCGAAAGTAGGGCGATTTTTCAACCGCCCTAAGAATTTTGTCCGTATCCTTTAATATTGTCGATAATGTACTGACAGTAATACAGAATTCACTCGAGATGTCTGTTTTGCGTTTCAGTCCTCTTCGTCAATAGTTTTGATTTTATCACCGACAGTCAGAGACATTAATGTGCCGTATCCAACTTGATTTCACCAAAACACGATTGCTGTTTCCGCATTGTTTCAATATTATCGTTGATATTTATTTCGACCGAATATAAATTGAATAATGTACAGTAGATAAACGTAGTAATCAAATAAAATAAAGTTAAGATTTGTTGGCCTAAAATACTTAATATTATAAGTTATCGTTCAGATAACTTATACCATTCAATGTATGTATTATACTATTTCAGTAAATTTCGGTAATGTATGTCGAATAATTCGAATTATAAGCCATAAGTCAACTTCATGACTTCGACTTCGAGAAATTAAAGTTGGCGAAACTCCAATTATCGAGAAAATTTATCCCACAAATCATATATTGAAAAGCATGGGCCAAGAAGACATTCTTTCGAGTTGTCGAAAATTCGAAATTTATAAACGTTCGAGTTATCGTGGTTCCGCTGTATTTATACATCGATTATTACATTTCCGGATACATTGGTCGGATACAATCCGGATTTGGTCGTTTTTTGTATTTTTCTTAGATTTCATATAGGAAATTTTAATTATAATTATTTTACTTTTTGCATTTTAAAAAATCCTTTAAAAGAGAGAAAGTGAATCCAAGTCACTAATTTAACTCCAAAATCAAAAAGATTAGCACCGGAAGAATTATCAAAGACAGAACGGGCACAAATTCAAAACAAAATGTAAAACGAAAAAAGCTAGAGCTAATGCAATTTAGTTGATGTACAAATATAATAAAATACGGTTATTATAAAAATATTGTAACTGGGATGGGAAATTGTGAATTTCTTATTTGCGTACGAATTAAACTTTTTTTAATGCGTTATTTGTCACGGATAAAACTTTCGCAACAGTACCAAATT
The DNA here is from genome assembly GCA_956483605.1 of Tuberolachnus salignus. NCBI lineage: Eukaryota > Metazoa > Arthropoda > Insecta > Hemiptera > Aphididae > Tuberolachnus > Tuberolachnus salignus. The sequence goes on along the minus strand of OY101429.1, from coordinate 43,250,050 downwards.
ATTGATTCATTACTACTAAAGTCTCTACTTACATAAATAGTAAAAGCACATTGGTGGTCCTAGTTGTCAAAAGTACATTTTTTTCGTTTTTTTTTTTTTTTTTTTAAATTAAAACGGTTACGAATAAAATACTTAGTAGGTAGGTAAAAATATCAAAAATTATCAAACTAAACCACGGACAAAAATTGAAACCAAATCGAAAATGTATTATAGGCAATCGTTATGTAAATTGTTATTGCGTGTACATAAATGTGAACTTACCGCATATGACACATATTGTGCGTGCCATTTTTTTTATATATCAGACGAAATGTTCACCGTTAATACTAAGCAATGGGACGTACACGCAAACTTTTTTGGTACGACTGTATTTAGATCGGTGGACACGATTGATCTAATCGTTAAAAAAAAAATCGAAACGGAAATGATGCGTGCATACGTGTCGTTGAAACACCGTAAATAGATGCCAGAGAATTTTCAATATCCGCCGTGAAAGTATCCGAAAAATGTTATTCGTAGACCGGCGAATGGTAACGAAATCGTTAGGTTGAATGCAAAACGCATTTCTAAACGTATTTATTTATTTTTTTTTTATTGTTGTTGTTGTGGGAGAGGGGAACAATCTAGTAAAATATCTCAACGCATACTCCGGATATATTGTGTTCGACGGTAAATTGGCATCTAATTCTGCGGGGCGAATTTATCTACACATTTCGATATTGAACGAATAAAATAATTTGAAGTCGATTTATTTCGTCAACCGTATCAACACATTCTGCCCGTCATTTTAATCGTTTGAACTGCAAGACCGCGGTGCGCATAGAGTAAAAAATATGGCGGTGGTGACCAGGGGACGTGCGCCCGAATGTGTACAAAAAAATTTGGCGAAAACAGTCGTACAATATAGCCACCGGTGCATTACAATGGATCGAATAAAATACAATACGATTGATTGGCTTTTCATAGGAAATCTTTCCAACTCCAGCCGCTTTGGGTCCTGAATTATTCGGTACGCGACATTTGGGTCTGGCTGTTTATCGGCGGACACGATCGACCCCCGGCCGTCTGCCACTGGATATGCGCAAGACCCCACGGCGGTTTTTGACCCGTTCGGTAGCGAGAATCTTATTGCGATGTGAATCGCGTCTTGGCCACGTCCGAAATACGAAAGACAACAGACAATATGGCCGGCTAGACATTGGACCGTCGTCGTATTGTACTGTTCACTGTAAAGGGCCGAGATACTCGCGCGAGTTGCGTGTTCAATGGTATGTTATCCGTATAAAATACAATTAAATTATATTTACGAATTGTCGTTAAAAGTTGTCGGTTTACACGTGTAAAATACTTAAAGTATAAACCGAATATAATGCTAAAAGCGCACGTCCGTATAGGTTATATCGCGCAAAATAATTGCTATGGCGGCGGCATGTTTACAACGAACCGTTTGATATGCGACTCGTTCGTGAGTAAACAATTTCCTTTTTGTTAACGCGCATCCAGTCGGTTTAGTATACATTTTTACGAAATGTTTAGCCCCTAATGAGTTTATACGAACATAATAATTATTGTTAAAAGTTTCGTATGGAACGGTTTATGGCGAAACCTCGAAAAGTTCTTTAACCTGTATCCCCCATAGTACCGTTATAATCGTTAGAGATTGTCGAGGATTGAAAACAAAAAAAAAAAAAAATAAAAATATATTCGCCATTTTTCAAGCTCCCTGCTTTGACTAATGAACTAGAAGGCTTTTAAGTCGACGGATATTAGAATATATAATTAAGTTGAAGTTTATATTCGGTCCCCATTATTGTCGCGTAACAAATATTCTAGGAGACTTATTTTGCAAGTATGATGTAACTAAGCCAAATATTATAATGCGTGCACCTATAATTATTATATTCAACTATTTGGATTAAGTACAAACGAACAAATTAACGAAATAATTTTAAAATCGTATATCTATTGTAGTATATGTTGTCACATACACGGCACAATAGTAGAGTTTTCATTTAAAATCTTTTAATACTTTTAGATATACAAGTGAGTAACAAAAAAATAATTATAATAATTTTACAAATATCATACCTAAGTTATTATTATTGTTTTTTTTTTTTTTTTAATTTTCCTACTTTAATTGTGTATGAAATTATTTTGAGAATGAGTTAAACGATTTCTTATTTCTTAATTTTGATTACACAATTGAATTCGGTGACTCACAGCAAAAAATCACAGGCCGAAATAATGACTTTGTCGTTCTATCAAATGGATTTATTTTTTTTTGTTTTCGTTCAGTGTACGTATTTACAGTTGAAACTAAAACTGGAATAGACTGGCACATAAACTGATATGTTATATCGGTGGTTTCGATACCGGATTGTTTGAAACCGATATCGTAAAAAAAAAAAAAAAAAATCCAATAGCGTTATATTTCAAATGCATAATCAGTTATTTATTATGTTACAATGTTGAATAATGTTACAATGTCAATTAGTCTTGTTGAGTATTCGAATTGGTGACTAGTATTTGAATAATTAAAAAGTACTACTTGACATGTGCAATTCGAACACTTTAAAAATTCCTACTTTTTCATTGTGTTTTTATTCCAGAATATAAAATACTTTTGCTCATGTCACAGTTATGTTACGACATTTTCATATGTTACCACATTAAATATAAATCGTTTCTAAAATAATATTATACGATGATAATAGGCGCGCGTAGACCTTCGTGGCCGGGGATATTTTTCCATGTCGTGATACAATTTGATATCTATAGCCGTGGTCCAAACGAAGGACAATCGGCATTGATACTTGTATTATTATTGCAGTTAAACACAAAACAAGAGGGTTAAACAAAAATGATCGAATATTTGACACAAGGTTCATCAGATGTTGTATTAAGGGATTCAAAAAAAATACATATATATATATATAACTAAATATATCAAATAGTTTAGCGTGATTAAATAATATTTTTATAAGCGTTTACAGTTCAAATTTCGATGGAAATTAGTAAAATCACAGAATTCCTTGTGACATACAATTCCATTTTTAGAAGTAAAATGGAGCTAAAACCGTTTTAGCTCCATTACTATAACACACAACAGCTTTACCATAGTAAAACACGGATAATTGTAATTTATCACGAAGTTACAATTTTATACAGTTAAGAAAGTCAAAAATTGATCAAAAATATTTTTACCAAACTTCGCTCGGAATCGTTTTTCATTAGCGATGATACTCATTGTTGCGTACTGATATAAACTGTATTACTCTCTATATCCTACCTTCCCGAAACTCCCCATCCTACAATAAACTCCCCACACGTGTTTATTTTGTTGTCATCTAAATATTTTACATTTTTTATACTTATACTGTATTTATTAGTTTTTACATAACGTCACAACTTTGACCAGGTTGGCGATATATTAGATATTTTGTGTGAGCTATAAACAATAATGAACACTTTGCTACGTCTGTTAGCGATTATACAATTTCAAGTTAATAATAAAATATTTAATATAGCGAAAGCCACGAGTATTATCTCTTAAACCATGTAGAATATATTTAATTACAATTTAAAACTAGTTTCGTACACGGGCCATCATCGGGATTAAGGTAACCGAATAAATTATATTATCAAAATAATACTCGTGGATTTAACTTACATTTTATTATTATATATTGAGTGTTAAATCGTTCTTTTCCTTTGTATTAAAACTGATGTTTTATTCAGATCGGCAAATCGGATAAGAAAAATATTTAATATCGATTTGTTATCAATAGAAATATCCTGACGAACTTTCTACGTTTATTATGTCTGAAAGAGTAAGCACATTCGAAATTAATCTTACTCGTGTATACTGCGGTCTAGTTGTGTGATATATGACTCGCTTTTTTTTATTTTAAAAATACGAAATTGGTTTCGGTTTACTATTGTTATTCCGTTACTGCAATACAATAGCAATAGTATAATTCGATATACAAGACTATTTTATATTTTATTCGAGAATGATATAGTGATATAGTGTTGCTTCGGCCGTTGAAAGTTTTGTCTGTCTGTATTTTTTTTGTTCTTTTTTTCCCCATCTTTTGATTTAAATCCACGTTCCGAATTAAGTAGAAATGATAAATAAAAAATGCAATATATATTTGTTCGATATGATTTGATAATTTAAATTCCTCATTTCTATTTTTCAATAAAACAGATTTGTTCGCTTTGTTACGATAATGTTAATATTTAACCTAAATAATTTCTTAAAATATGTTTGAAATAATCACGATATTCTTACGATTGTTACTAAGACTTTATAAACCAAACGTACTTGTATATGTCAAAAACAGGTCTAAAAATGAAGTTGCTGAAAACGACACGCTAGTGTTAGTGTTGCGTTTTAATCTTTCTTTTCATTAAATATAATTTGTAATTAACGAGTTAAAAAAAAAAAATTAAAAAAAATGTATTCATTAAGTATAACGATTAAGATAGGTTAGGTTAAGATTAAAAACTAACGGAGAGTCATTTTTTTTTTTTTTTTTTTTGCTTTGCTTTTCTACGGTAATGGTCTCAACTCGTGATAAAACGTCTAGAAAAAACACATAATAATTGATTTTTATGTTAAAGTTATTAAGTCAAAGTCATATATGTTGTACAGTATATACCTATAATTGCTTTTACTTTTCGACTTATACTTAAGAGTCAGGACGTAAGTACCTACTGAAATTGTTTTTATAATTGTCAGTTGCACGTTATTTTACTATTGATTAAATGCACAGAGAAGAATATTTTCAATAATTTGTAATTAAAATACATATACCCAGGTCCTAGGTATATCTATTCAGATAGATACCTAGACTTAGGGTAGGTAAATGAATAGATAGGTAATCTATTCATTTACCTACCCTAAGTCCTATGAATTACCGCAGAGCGTCACGTTTTCGTTCAGTACTCGCGTCTTCTCGACACCCGGCCCAAGTCGTTGTTCTCCAATGTCCCGCCCGGTAACTCTTGGTACTCGCGAGATAATAAATTTAATATAATAAGCTCATAAGAACGACACCGAGCGCTAGTACAGCCGACGCGGAAATTTACAAGAGTCACCGGTCTAATTATTTGTCATTCATTTTATTCGCCCACATGTTGTGCAAATATTTATATTTTTCTCGAGACATTCTGATAATATAATTGCGTTGTGTTTCTGTAATGAGTATAACCTAACCTTACAATAATACTTACACTCTTCAATTGTTTTAACAGTGATTTGAACGCTATTTTTAACTGAGATGATTTTCGGAACGTAACAAAATAAATAGGCTGGATGATTTTAATGGATCCTAAATATGAATATCCAAGAGTCTGTTTCTTTTAGATTTACATAAAAATGTACATGCAAGTTGTTTTAAAATAAATCGATAATATCACATAGGAAACAATTTCAGTCCAATGAATAAATATCACAAAAATAAATGGCACCAACTGTAATTGGTTACGAATTAAGTTTAAATATAAAATTGTATTTATAGCAAGTTCTGTTATTATTCTACTGTTTACATAATACAATGTTTGATTTTGTGTTTGCAGAACAATGTATGCTTTCACGCATTTCATTAATCCCAAACTGCAAATCGACATTTTTTTAAAATATTATGAGATAATAATTTGTCGGCTGCTGTATAGTAATATTGATTATCGCGACTCATCAGCGTGTCCGGCAATGTTATTTTTGAATTGTTTATTGCGGTCTTGAAATGTTTTTTTTTTTTTTTGCGATCGGACTGCGTAGACATTTTTCTGGCCGGAATTGTTACGATAAAAACAACAACCGATTCGACAATCTATTTCCCAGGGAATTAATCTCACACGTTCGAATTAACGAGAAATCGATGACGCCCTGCGACCGCTATGCTGGTTTTCGTTCGAACACTACTGATTTTCTAATCAATCACACATAATGTTTGTGTAGGCGACTTTCGAATTTCTACACTGCTCTATACAGTCTAACACGGTGAACAATAATTCCGGCACAGCTGTTGATCAGTCTCTCGTCCCCGGGACATCACGACGATGAGTGCAGAGACGCAATATGTCATAATATATGGGTCACGAGCAGCAATTGTTTTAACTGTAATGCGTGAGTACACATAAGCAGAAACGTGACCAGGATCGCGACCTTGTTCTAGTCATTTTAGCCTCGTGTAAAAGTTATTCGGACGAAAAAGAATTATCCGCCTGACAATGGGTTAAAAAAAAAAAAAAAAAAAAAACCCATGTGACTTGTGTAACTAGCCAAATTGACAACGGATTTTGTGTTCCGAAAAGACAAATTTAACAAATCCATTTTATCAATATTGTTATCATTGCTATTGACGCCTGTAGTATAGGATAACGGAAATCACAACGATTGTATATATTGATTGCACTTTGCTTAAAACTGATACACAACAAACGCAAATAATTATTTTTTAATGATTTTTTTTTTTTGTTTATCGGTCCTTACTAAAATAAGCTGTATACATTCCAGAAGGGTGGTGAAATTCGAATTCATTTTATTTACATCGTTTTTAAATTATGTTGATGTTATGAAACACACACACACACACACACACACACACACACACACACACACACACACACACACAAGTACAACGCATTTTTTTTTTTTTTTTTTTTTTCAGTAAATCTTAAAATCATAAATTGTAACATTTAATACGAATATAGTGCTACATGGCTCGGGGTGAGTGAACAAATAAAACTCGTATCTCTTTTAGAAAATAATATTATTTTTATGAGTGCACAGACCGTATCTGTACACAGTATACACAACACTGCGAGACTTGTACGCAGAATAGTGTATAGTGAATTCAGTACTTACGATTATTTATTTGCATTCAAATGCGTATTTACTACGTTTTTTTGGGGGGAGGTGTCATAATAATAAAATAATTTTATAAATTAGTATAAAATGCTTAAACTCGATTTTTATCTGTTTTAACTAATTATTTAAGAATTATACGTATATATAAAATCAATATAAAATTGATTAATTACGAATATAATGATGGTTTTTTTTTTTTTTTTACTATTTTAATTTCGGATAACAGTAATACAATAACACGGGTATTTGATTTATGCTAATTACATATAATTGAATTCTCAACAATAATGTGTATGAGTATAAAATGTCTATTGGATCAACCGTTTGTAGACACTGAGCGTATAGCAAGGCATATTGTAATAAATACTTGGATTTTCAATTATTGAGCGTTAGAAGAAAGTTATAAAATTACCGGGTAACGTTATATACGTATTACATAATTTATTATAAAAAAAAAAAAAAATGATTCCATCTTAAAGTCTATACAACAGAAACGTATAAAGCAACGGTTTTATTATGGTAAAAAGTATTCGGATTCGACGTCCGCGCGAGAAGATTGCATGTGTACATATAACACGATATTTACGAAGATACTATCGAATTTTTAACACTAGGTTAACCAGATATAATGTTGTTCATAATGTTTCTAACTGCCCGGGGAAAATATAGATAAAACCGAACTGTCTACGCGGGGCTTTAATTCCTCGCATGCGTGGCATTTTGATCAATAATGCCGTTATTTTATATGCGAACACGAATGTCAGCGAGAATTCGTAACACTCGGAATAATAAGATGTATTTGCACAGGGTGTTACGCATCGAGGAATCATTGTTCGGCAACCCGGTCCGTACCATTTTGCCCGATAGTCGGGTGTCTAAGGCCCATCCCAAATTGTTCGGCAACCTAACGCTCTCCATACCCTGATGCGCTGCGAGGCGTTTGACGGGGATAGGGAGCGCCCGGTCCGGAGGATCGGTCCGTTCGAACCGGGCGACTTGGTGTCGCTCATGCTGGAGTCGCCGGACCGTTGGGAGGCCGTGGTCGACTTCGCCGAGGCCGTCATCGCGGAGAAGGAGTCGGCAGAACGGCAGCGCCAAGTCCTCGACGTCGCCGGCGTGCGCCAACTTCAAGCGCATCGCCGCCGTCGTTGATCGCGGCTCCGCAGTCGCTAGACCGCCGGCCAGGAGACCGGCAGGAAGTCCCCCCTTACAACCTGTGAGGGCAGGCTACTGCCCATCCCCACGGTAGGGCGAGCATCTTTGTTATCCATTTTGTGTGGTCCCGCCTTAGGGGAAAACGGGATTTTATATAAAAAAAAAAAAAATGGTTAATTTTTAACCTAACAAAGCGTTACACAAAGATCTCCGGTTTGATACTGTTGACCAGTTAGCCAAAAAATATTACTCAAAATTTCACTCTAAATTACAGCACCATCCAAATCCTCTCATCCAGCATTTACCTTCAATTACACTCCCTGAGAACCCCCCACGCCGTCTCAAAAGACGCTGGTGTCGAGATCTATTAAACTAATTTAAATTTCGCGTTCTGCAGGGTTCTATCACTGGATAGCCTCCCTCGTCAGGCAACCACGTTATTGTCATTTTTTTTTCTCTATGTACAAAGTTATTCTATTTACTTATTGTGTTTTTTTTTTTAAATGCAGATTGTAATTTTTTCTAATAAAAAAAAAATTGTAATTTCATTTCAATAAACTATGGCGGCCAACTTCCCGAAGTAGTGCCGGTATTGCCGGTTTGAAACTAAAAAAAAAAAAAAAAAAAAGAGAAAAAAAGACCTATCCCGAATAGACGATATGACGCTCGCCGGCGGTGGATTTACTGTGGGGGGACGACCCGCTGGCGCTGGAAAATGTCGGCCGGACAATTGGCTAATAAAACAGGCACGTCGATAATAATATCGATTTGCACAAAAATTACCGTCCGGTTTCCGGTTACCCGAAAACGATACCGCGATAATTTACGACGCGCGAGTACGCGGCGGACAAATGAATCGGCGGGACCGTCGATTTTGCAGCGTGTCCATTACCGCTGGGTACCGGCCGTTGTACGGTATTTCGCCGGCAACAGCCCATCGGCGACCTCGTAAAATATTACAATGGATTCGACTGCCCGGTACGCGATTGTGCGCGTCTTGCGCTAAATTACGTTATTACATCATATCGTTATTATTCATCATGACCGCGGTACAGCACAGTGCCGTCCCCGTGATGGTTATAGCACGGCCGAAAATCACCGCGTGAAAACCCCGTTGTGCGTGGCAAACGAATAATTTTCGCTAAATAATCGCCGCGGTCCACTTGTCCCCCTGTTCCCGTCGACTGCGTACAATGCGCAACAATAACGTACGACCGTGCAAGTGTTCTCGAAATTGTGGACGGTGCGTGCCCCGGTAGCGTTTTCGCAGAGTGCCCGTCACGAGGGAAAAACCTACGACACCTAATCCAATATCGGTAAAAAAAAAAAAAATATCAATTTTTAACATTGTGCGTTTTTTAAACATTTCCATACCGAATTGACCAAATTAAAACATTGAAATTCGAAAACGCGACCGGACGTACGCTTCAAGCCGAATGGAAAATCTGTTTTCAGACCGCATCGCCGCGTATCGGCCGACGGGCGGAAAATCGGTCTAAACCGCTGTGCTGCGTACGCGTTAGACAAAAGATGATAAGCGAATGGTCCCGGTCCGTTTCTAATCCCCACGACCAAAAAGTCTATAGGCGGCAATTTTACCACTCGACAAAAGAACGTTGCGCGATCGTCGAAACAATTATTAAAAAAAAAAAAACCCAATCGACTTATTGGAAGAATTATTATGGTGATGAAGTTCGATCCAGCAACATTTAACATTTAAACGGGCCTTGTTCGCACCTACAATTTTCGTTTTTGTAAAAAAAGAAAATAGTTTGCTCGGTGTTGCTCGCCCGCCTCTCGCTAATATTATCAAATGTCTCCTTGACACTCGCTGTTACGGCCATGAGCTAGACCAGCGGTCTTCAACGCCCGGTAGGTCGCGTTGAGTTCTTTCTAAAGTTAAAATTGTACAATTACAATATGTGTACACATTTTACTGAGCAAACTAAATGAATAAATGTTAACTAATTCGTAAAACTGTACGTGGTTTAACGTCGGATGTAATAATTAACCAGTAAACCGTGGGAAATGTTAAAAATAAACCCAACATTATTTGGTAGTCAATAATAATCAGTCAAATTCGCATTGAATTTTTTGTATCATTACCAATAATAATAATCATAATTGAATACGACTGACGAAAATTTAAATTTGTATTCGTTTACTTATAACGGTATTTCTACAATGGCATATTATGGCACTAAGCAGTTTTAGCTTTTAATTTTTATGGTTAACAAGGCTAACATGGGTCGCGAAAAATGTATAGCGGGTCCCGAGTTAAAAAGGTCGGAGACCACTGTACTGGACCACTTCCCAGCAGGGAAGAGCGACGAGCAAATATTGTCAAAATATACCGTAACATTTCGTATTTCGTAATTTCGACTACATATTTGTCTGTGTATTATGGCCAGCACGTTATTTCTAACAGAACAGTTCGTTTCAATGATCACCGGCTAATCCTACGTCGCTAGTCCCTACGCGTTTTCTCCGTGGCCAACCTAGCCGATTGTCATAGAATAGATCGATTCTGTGACGTTCATCGTCTCCGCCGGTCAGTTATATTCGGATTAGGCATAAACTCCGAACCGGGTCGTTAGACGTATGAATTCAAAGCACAGCGGAAGCAGCTGCGTTTTCCGCTCCCCGTAGTACCGCCCATGGTCGCTACGCAGTCGAAACGTTATCACTCGTCAGATATGGACCACCGGCAGTTTCACGTATCGATTTACCTATTTTTTTTTTTCTTTCCTTAACTCCAGCGCACGACGATAAATAATCGTATTGTTTTTATTATTTTTTTTTTTTTTTTTGCTACCAAAAGCGTTGCGTTGGTACAGCGTTCGGTGTTGCGCAAGGACGACTGAAACCGTATCTAGATAAAGATAAAAGATAACACGCTATTTATCGGAATAGAAAAAAAAAAGTTAAACATAAATAATTTCTTATGGAATACGGGTGTCGTTGTCACCGTCATTTTTTGTTGACCACAATGGTGTTCACGTTCACGTCGCATAGCAATTGATCTTGTGCGTTTTTAAATAATATCGTTCGTTCATATTTCGTCGTCATTCTTGTAATATTCCCCCGACTCAGTGCGAGGGGACTAAACATATCACTCTATCTCCGTCGTCGGTATTGGTGGACATCGTAGATCCGCGCATTCGCTATAGTATTCCGTTGTTTAGTGAACGAGCAACGATTGTGAATGTTCGACTGTGTTGTTCCTTTGACTATTTTAATTAAACTATTATCGTTAGGTGTGTGTGTGTGTGTGGGTGTAAAGAATTGTGTAGGAAACGTGTGCGCGTATGCAATTCGCCACTCTAATGCACATAAGCAGTATGTGGTGCAGATAAGTAAAATGTGCGTGGACAACTGCATCGAAATCATCTAGATAACGAAAATTTAAATTGTCGCGCATAAGATGGAAATAGCAACAAGTGCACACAAGTTGTAAACGACGTATTTTTTTTTTTTTTTTTTACAGTTAAATTTAAATAAGTTATATGGGTAACTGGCGTGACGTATGTCATATTGTAAAAATTGTCAGTTATTTCATATTGAATGATACTCAAGTGTCGACGATACTAAGTGATAACACATAGTATTCCGTGATAATGATATTATGATTATGATTCTATATGCCAATAGAGAAACGCAATAAATACATTTGTGTAAAACGATATAAATGATAATAATTAAATATTAAAATGTGTCTGTTTCTGTTCGTGATTCTTCTAACCGGACACCGTCCGACGTGGTGAAACGAATCCCGATCCCTAATAGACCCTATTACCCTAACGCAGCCGGTTTGAGGCCACGATCCTCCTTACATGACCGACAAAATAGGGTTGAGGGCATAATTATTAAAGTATATAATTACAGTGTAAAGGCGTTCTATCTAGTTAATATTTTTTTATCTTTTATCTTATCTAGATGAACATTTCGATACCTATCTGAAATAAAAACAAATTTTCAAGAGTAAATGTTTTAATTTTAATGTTTTATTAATAGCCCATAGTAGAGAACATCTAAAGAAAATGTACTCGGATGTTTTACATTTAGCTAAAGATTCGAAAATATTACTATTGCCTGTATAGTGTATAGTGAATTTTTACACCCTTTGTATTTTACAGGAGTATTTTAATAGTTTAAATTTGTATCTCCCTAACATCGTTTACTTAACAATTACGACAATAAATAATTCAAAAAAAAAATAATAATAATAATCTTTCTTTTTATCCAGATATAAATTACAGTTAGCTATTGTCTTATTTGAGATAATTGAGAATATCCGTTATGTTTATCTGTATCCAGTGGAATGGTGAACGACGTTGCCTCAATTGCATAACCTAAAAAATATGCGATAGGGACGGACGGTAAGCGAGGTGGTCATTTCGGGGTTATTTTTTAACACATTGCTCATCGGTTGTAATATATTGACGACGACACTGTCTGTATTCGGACGATTTTGGAACATTTAACATTTATCTATAGACAATTTTGCTCATCAAACACATTACATAAGTAATAATCGGGTTTCGGGACACGTAGTATTTGCCGAATGGGAATTGATGCCATACTATAATACGATATCAAATATGAAATTTTTAAAGCGCTTATTTTTGTTTGCTTATTTTGATGATTTTTTTTTTTTAATTTTTAATTTTTAATTTTTTTTATAAAAACGGCGTGCGCGTGCAATAAAACCGAATTACTTATTTGAACATTTTTAATATGTCCGGTCGAGTGCTTTATAATAGTGGTTTTTTTTTTATTGGTTTTTTGACTCTTGGCAATTTCTACAAGTCCTGGTAAATATATTAATATACACGCTGATAAAATCAACTGTATTTATAATCAGCCCTACGTCGCCGTCGTTCGCCAATACCAATAATATAGTGAAATATTCGAAACGATTAATTTCCGACGCCGGCCGACACAATATGAAATATTAAGTAAACACACGTATTAAATAATAACAATGCGTGTGTATTTTCGTGAACTACTCGCTCTAAATATAAGAACTAAAAAAAAAAAAAAAAAAAAAATACACATTATACAGGTACATCGTCATATTTTAATATAAAATACGCATACGTTTCGAACAAAACAATCAAGCTATTATCTGTCGTACAACAACGAGACACTAAGCCTACACGGTTTACCCGAATCGTCTAAAACAAACGTCACGAAAATTTCAAATGATCCGAATCGATTGGCCCTAGACGGACGCTAGAACAATAATTATTACACCTATGTATATAGATTCTAAATGCATCTACTCGTATACTATTGTTTTTTTTTTTTTTTTTTTTTTTTTTTTTTTTTAATAATAATCGTGTGTAACAGTCTACTACTGGTCGGCTAGTGTCTACAAGCGGTTTTTTTTTTTCTTTCTTTCTAATGTACACTTACTGGCGGCAGTAGGGCAGACACAGATTTTGTATTTTGCCAATTATTTCCCATACTCATCGTGTGCGACTCTGGGAAAAACAAATTGTGTGTACAATTGATATTTCTAAAAACAATAACATTGTAAATAGAATAGTATATAGTTACAAAACAATGCAAATCGGTAAATAGTTTTGAAATAAAAAAAAAAAAAAAAAATGCATTGGGCGATCATTAAATATAAATAATTTTAATACGTATATATATATATATATATATATATTCCTATTTGTGACGGGAAATATCCGGATTTGCCGAAGTTCGAGAAACCGAGAAATCTCAATAGAAATTTCGCCTTTTAAAATTGCGATTTTTTTTATTGCTTGATTTATTTCTCATAAAACCATTATTGTTATCTTATTGTTAATAGCATTAAATATGTAAAAAATTCAATACGTTTTTACAATTCAAAAAAATATTACAAATATAAATGTATATATATATAAAAAAAATGATACATATTACATATATCTAATTGTATACAATATGTTGCCAGCTGATCCAGCAAATGTTGTTTTACTCATAAAAATCAAAAAAAAAAAAAAAAAATCAGATTTTCGGAATTTAAAATCGAAAATCCGGATTTATTAGATTTACGTTTAATCCGGATTTATGTCACATCACTAATTTCTTGTGTATGTTACGGTGAAAGACGTAAATATGGTAAACGGCGTAATCCCTCTAAAAATCGGTAAATATTATAAATAGTAGACATTCCCACCCTCTCGCGACCATTGACGTCAATTACCAGTGAAATTTGTAGAACGATGATCAATACATTCATAAATACGACATGCCGGCATGAGCATCGTCCAAAGACGCTCGTAGTGATAATTTTTAAAGTTAAGTTAGGAATCGTTAGTGTAGTTGTTTTTTGTTTTTTAGAACATCATATAGAAACGAACGAAAACTCAAACGGCCGTTAAGTAATAATACGAAAAAGTTTCATAGTTACCGTTAAGTACAGGACCTACGGGTATATTCCGGTGAGTTGTTAGCGCGCGACGAGTCTGTTTTTTTAATCTTTTGTCGTAAATAAATGCACACGTTTAAAACAGTATGGACATTTAAAATATGCGACTGCAAAACTGATAGTGTCGGTGAAAAAACGCGATTGCAAAATGCAGCGGCCGGTGTTGTACAATTCGAAATGTCTAATGACCACGATGGCAATAATAACTGTACAAATGAATAATTTACACGCAACTATAATATTAATACTAAATGGTATATTTTTATGTTTTTTCTTTTTTTTTTTTTATAACGAAAGCCGTTTTTTTGACATTTTGGTATATCGTATAATTCAATTCGTTTACCGATTTTCGTCTTTCACCGTAGAACATATACGTGTATAGTGTGTCCCTTTATCTAACTCAAGTACCGGATGTCTCCGATTCCCCAGCACATCCGCTTTCGAATTTCGATACCAAACCTTAAACAGTACTATTTAATTTTGTTTTTTTTTTTTTTTACGATTTTGAACAACAAAAAAATAAAATTTTCCACACGTTCTGAACACGGGAAAACACGGGGTATTTTTTTTTTTTCTATGTGCGCGTGCTGGGGAGCTGTGCGCCGGATTGGTTTTCATGGAAACGAATAAATAAGTCGGTCGGGTTAATTATTGTAACACGGTGTACCGTATATCATATACGCATTTAACCACACAAAGAATAAAAAGCAAAAAAAAATAAAATAAAATAAAAACGTTCAAGGTGCTCCGGGTACCTGTCTAAAACTAAAAAACAAAAATGCAATCGGATCATATAAAAACCTATTTAGGTATTTACAATTCATAACGGTTGTTAGTAATTGTTTGAACTATTTCCCTCGTAAGATTACGGTTTTTAATAAAAAAAAAAAATTACTTCCAACGGTATTTTTCACCGCAAACGTGTATTGTACACAAACATAGAAATTATGAGAAGAAATTCCCATTTATTCTAACGCGCAAAATATATTATAACGTTCAGTTATAGTCGCTTTCTAATATTTTATAAAAATACTGATTATAATATATTATATGGTATTTTTAAAACAAAACGAAATACAAGACGATGGTAGTCATAACGTACCGTTTACGCATTTGTGCTTTTCTTTACGAAATAAATTTAAATGTATTAATATTTTATTTTTTTTTTTATCTGTAAACAACTTTTCCACGAGAAATTTCGCTTAGCTTAAAAAACGACAAGAGAGCTGACTTTGCTGAATTTTAGATTTAGTTAGTATTTATCGAAGAGGTCGTTTTACGATATCTCTTTGTAGTTTGCATAATAATTGGGAAAAAAGAACCGGAATATTTACGAAATAACGGTTTCTGTTATTTTCGATTTTGGGTTTTTTTTTTTTTTTTTTTTGGAATTCAGTTCTAAACAATTGTAGATACATGAAATGTTTACTGAATACTTATGTAACTTTTTTTTTTGAGCTGTTCGTAAATATTTGAAATGTTCCAGTTTTTTTGTTTTTTGTTTTTTTTTTTTTTTCAGTTTTTATGTGGATTCAATTTTGTTGGATTTTCGAAAAATCTCTAAAATTTAACACAAGATTCGTCATGAATTGTATTTTATAGCGTTAAATTTAAACGTTGAGCGTATGGAACGAATAATTTATTTTTTTTTATTATTATTATCGTTTAAAGTCAAATTTTGATGAAATACGTATAAATCACTAATATTTCGAAACACGACTAACGGAACTTCTCCGAGAATCGTGTTTTTTTTTTTCAGCAATAAAAATGATCTTCGATATAAATTCAATTCCTATCTATACGCTAACCTATCAGCGGCCTAAGTGCAAACAGTATACTGTACGACGAACGCGACGACGACGTAAAAAAAAAACACCCGGAATTGACCGACCTGTGCGTTATACATTAATTATTACTATTATTATTATTATTATTATTAATTAAATAATACCTATAACTTTTTAATTTACGTACAAATATATTATTTTTTTTTTTTTTTTTTTTAATTTAAAATATGTAAATAATTGTAATAAGTGCATTCAAGTATACAGTAACAAAAACATTATTACTTCATGAATAATTCATATTATAATAACCATTATACTAGAATTCGTTTAATATCCAGCGGAATAATAAAGTACAGGCTGTAATCGTGTTATAACCAAATTACATTTTCAGAAGAGTATTTAGCGTATGTCGCATCGAGAAAATCGTGTTTTGTGTAATATATTCAATATATAAAAACTAATGTTTGTCTGTGTGGTGACTCCCACGGACTCCCATCGTCCGTCGAACAGATTTCGATCGAATTTGGCAATGAGGTATATTGCGCGTCCCGGGGAACAACGTACGCTACATTTTGTCCCGAAATCCAGCCCCACCCCCGAGGTTGGCTGACACGGGGAATTCGGTAGTTCGGTATATTTTATTGCTGTTTATGGTTGCCATAAGCGTCACCGATAGAAATGTATTATTGCACACGGGACAAGAGCTACTCGACGCTCCAACACTTGTAAGCTCGGTGGACCGTAACGTTTGGTTAGTTGACCAAATATACCCTAAAGATCGACATTTGACGAAATTTTTACGTTTCTCCAGTAGAGAACGTTCCGTAGATCGCCTTGGTGTTCGCCGTGAAAATGGACGGAGGAGTGCGTACTCGGCGGACGGACGAAAATTGTGCTGCTCATAAATGTTGCCGGGCGCGTAGCGCAACACTTGCAGCGTTTTCAGCGCTGTGTGGAAAATATGAATATTGTATATCGGTAAAACACTCGAACAAAATACATTTCTTAACCGTTTATTAACTATTTATTTATTTATGATATCCAGCGAGTGCAAAGCGCCGCCGGGTCAGCAAGCGGTATATAACGCATCCGTCCGAAACAATATGTTTCGCCTAGACTCGAGTTGGACCCGACAAGGTTCATAGGAAAAGCGAATTAAAAAAAAAAAAAATCAAACGATTACTACAATGCCATTATTGCAATATTGGAATACCGTAATAACGGCGGTTCCCGGACCGTGTTCCGCAATAGCGATTTGTGTGCTCTCTCTACTCGTGGACGGTCCCCGTGTAAATTCAATTCCAATCATATCGATTGCGGCCGAATGGTCCAAATAACGTCTGGTGATAAAAATTAAACGTTTATACGGGTTTATGTTTTTTTTATTATTAATATACCGGTATCCTAGCCGTGCGTATATTATGTCGTTCCCAAATCGATAATGAATTCGTAGATACCAGCCGGTTGACGATTATTCACATATTTAACGTTAATTTTACATTAACCGCCGGTAAATGTAGTTCAATGAAATTCTAGAAATTCGACGGATTCCAAATGATCAATAATGATTAATCAGACGATTCATTCATTCGCAGATCGTTTTTTATGAGTTTCGATTCGTATTGAAATCGACATAATTTTAGCATTTGGGATTCCGTAGTTTTCGTCCGCTGTTGTAGTTTATTATTTCTTGTGCATTGCGTACGTTAATTTTTTGTAAATATGACTTACATAAATTTATTAACCAATTATTCTTTAATTGTAAACACACAATGTTACAAATATGCTAATATATTTATTACTTGTATTAACAGTAATAACAAGCGGACGACAGAAACACGCAAGGCTTTAGTTTAAAAATTCGCTATACCATGATGCAGGTGTTCACCGTGACAATTAAATTAAATTTGTTTTGTTGACCATTTAAAAGTAGATTTTTTTTTTTTTTTTTTTATAATATCCATTCAAACTCCAAAACCGATAACAGTTCGAATCGTTAACCTTTCGGTCCATTCACGATAATAGTTTGCGTAATAACTTAAAAGATACCTGCCCTAACTAGACAAATTATACTGGTCAAGTCCTGTAGTCCAACAAATAATCCCTATCTCCCTTATTATACATGTTGACAAATAATAGTGACAATAATATTAAAATTCGCTTTGCTCGTGAACATCGAGCGAACCGCTCATGCTAGGCTCAACTAGGATTTTTTAAGGGGATTTTTTTGTCCGCCAAAAACACAACCCCCTGTCCCTCTTTACTTATTTATGAATTCGCCGCCGGTGTCCGCACTGGGGTTTAGACACAGATCTCATATAATTTATGTAGTTGTCGATTGTTGAGGCGTGATTAATTTTGTATATAATAAGCTCTAAAATCAATATATTCCATTTTCATAAATATGGTTTTAGGGGGGGGAGGTGTCCAGATACCGTAAACACCCTGTATGCCCTTGCGCCACTGTATATATATATATATATATATATATATATATATATATATATATATATATATACATGTATGTATGTATGTATGTGTGTCTATTTGAACAGTCCAATAACAAATTATGATATCGGTCTTTTATAAATATTACATAAAAAAAAAAAAAAAAAAATGAACGTTGTTATTTCCACATAATATATTGAATTTTCAAAAAAAGAAATGTCATTTCCGACATTTGTATATATATATATATATATATATATATATCCTACGAAGGTATGCAATTATTTACTAGCGAGTATTAATGAATAATTTATAACGATACGAAATCAATAACTTTTACTATGTTAATGTAATAATTCATTTTTATCTCGAAGCTATAAAAAAATGGCTGGGAAAAACACAATGTAGATAACGGTATAGGCGTGATAATAATAACGAGCAGTCAGCATGCACATTACACTACTGCTCATATTGCGGGAAAAAATAAACCATAATGCCGTTCCGTCGACGTTATCGAAGATTTAAAATGAAAAATGATTAGGCGAAATGTAAAATCCAATTTCAACAATTTTATTTGAATTACATATAGCGGAAATCGTATTTTCGTTGAATACCACGGATGTGATTAAGGCGAAAATCGCTCCTAGTGACGCCACTGGTAGAAATATCAATAATAATAATAATACGAAATCATTTTTTGGCAAATGAACCCAATATTTGGCTAGACGCCGAACGGACTATATTTTCATAATAAGAATAATATTTGATTTTTAATTGCAGGAGGGCGCTTTGGACATGCCAAAAGAATGTAAGTGAAAAAAATGTACCGGTCTTATTAAATCATATAATTGTATACCGTAAAGTATAAATACCCTCGAACTTTATCGCACAGAGCTTGGGCGTCGGACAAAAACTCGTAGATGGGCAGTTCGAAACCCATGCAATACTGTTTAAGAAACGTGCGAACACTAGACGATTTATTTCATTAATTTTTCGTTACTTTTTAAATACTTTTTTAATAACGCCAACCCCCCCCCCCCCACCAGCGAATAATAACAATTCATTCCCGGGCATAATATTACAAAAACATTTTTGTTGCGTACTTGTCATTACTACGTATTGCTACGTATGCAACGAACCGTCAGAAAAATTACCTCCTGGCTACAATTATTGTCACACTTGAGTTTAGATGTGAAACCACCGTTCACCTATAGTTGTCAAGTGGGAACTTATATTTAAAATCTCAAATTGATGATCATTCAGTTAAAATAAATTTTGGTGATAGGGACAGTCGCATGGCCACTGTTTCAGAAACGTTCCACTTTCTCTTAACATAGCTTAAAAGTAGAATGACTCGCTAACAAAAGTTATGGAAATTAGCAATTATAACACCAAAATATATTTAAACTTAATCTTTTTTTGAGATTTTTAAAATAGTGTGCTATTAAAAATTGAGTGACTGGTGGTTTCACCCCCAAAAATAAGGTGATTTTTTGTGAAATTTGAAAGACATACATGGTATGGTATATATTTATTTTTTGACCTTCAAACTTATTTTTTTTTTTCATTAATGTATGTTCATAATAATAAAAGTCAAATGTGAACCATTATTTTTAATTATGAGAATAAATAGGAATTGGACATGAATAATATTTGATTTTTTAATGTTATTTTATAATTGTTTTAACTTATATATTACCTAAAGGCTTTGAACAGACGTTGTAGGACGGTCAAAAGAAAATCGGGATTTGGAGATCAATACATAAGACGCACATGTGGACAAGAGCAGACAACGTCACACCTACTTGTATGCCCGTTAGGGCCAAGCCTACGTACACGATAGGATCTCACGGCAAGCGACCGCAAGGTGGTAAATGCAACTCAATACTGGACCAAAGACAATATAATAATACAACCAATATAAAAAATATAACCAATATAAAACATATAACCAATATACATTACCATATAGAATACCATTATATTAGTGTATTATTATTTTTCATATTTTACTTAGTTATATTACTTAATCGTTCATTTGTTGTAGTTCTGTTGTATAAATTACATGTTTATTTTATTTTAAATATATGCTGTCTGACACGAAAAAAAAAAAAAAAAATAATAATTAAAAAAAAATGCTCGTATAGTTAGTATAGAGTAATTGCCTACTCATTACCAGGGGCTCGTAAGTTCATGCAGTTCCGTGTTTATTTTGCTCTATGGGGAAACATGCTAAGTGCAGTGCAAATCCGCTTCATAACGAAAGTAATAAAAATACATTTAAAAATATGTTTAACGCTGAATGTATTTGCATACGTCGGGTATTTCGATATATTTGGCATAAAGTAGATTTTTCGGAGTTATTAGCGCATACTTGGTATAAATTGAGGAAATTATTATTTCCTATTTACTTTCCCCGGACATTTTTTACATACTATTTGTATTGGTTTATTTTTATTCGTGTATGATTATATGGTTATATGAGTTTTACAGTTTTGAAAAAGACAATAAAAAATGGGAAAAAAAAATGAAATTGGTAAATATGGGAAAGCATTGAAGACAAGTAAAATAATTATAATTAAAATACAAATCAAAAGAAATAAAATATAATTATTAAATATTAATTTTTCAATAAAAAGAATTTTTTTTTTTTTTTTACTGCGCATTTATCACGCGTATATTATTTAGAATTTAAGTGCTTATTTTCCAACTGTTAAGTGCATATAATAATGTATATTTTGCACGTTTTTATATGCGGTTTTTTTTTTTTTTTTTTAGAGCATGAACTTACGAGCGCTGCTCATCACATAAGTCGTAATTTTCTAGTGGTATTATTACAACATGTTTTTGTGTTCTTGCACTCTGAGACACATAGTTTATAATATTAATATTATGTAAGGCGGGCGTAACATCGATTTAAAATATAATAATAAGACCAATTGTATTCCGTTGATATTTCCGGCGAGATTCCATTGAGAAACATAATAAATTACCTATAACTAGGTATGTATAAATCGCGCTGAGTCGTATTAAACGACAATGCATACGCTGGCGGCGAAACTTTTCGAATATTCTACTGGCCGGTTTTAAGATAAATTGCCTTAAACGTATATAACAATGACATTCAGATAATAATATTCCGATCGGTGATTCATGTAACGAAATTAATATTATTTTTCGCGACGTCTCATCTAAATTTGATTAATTACGTCAAATCAATTGGCTGGTACAATATTGGAACAATAAATTATTACGATAATATTAAATTATACCCATCTTCAGGAATAATGAAGATAATCAAATTCTGTGTTCTGTGTTCTTTTTTTTTTTTTTTAATGACTCACGGGGATAAGAACTACAAATATTCGTATGTCAATTAGATTTATGTTTTAGTAAATATATTTTTAAAGAGTTTATTCTTCTGAAAATGTTGAAGTTTCAACGTTTTATTTTCTCTGGCCACGTGGTTATGAAAATATTTTTTATTTTTTTAATATACGGGAAATTAGAGTAACAATATTGTTTAAATAAAACAAACTTATTAGAAAACGAGATGAGATAATTACAAAACACTACCACGGTATAACATTATTCACTGTTTTTCTGTGAACTAAAAGAAATATAAAAAAAATTACGAGGTAATAATGATAGTTGAAACGCCGAAATTTTCAAAAGAATATACTTTATAAAATGGCTATCTTCAAATTTTAAAACAATAAAATTCAAATATTTACCAAAACATATCCATTCAATTAAAATATGAATATTTGTAGTCCTTATTTCTGTGAGATGTGCAAGACAAAAAAAAAAAAAAAAATAATTAGATTTTTTTTCGTGTATATATCAATATAGTTATTGTGTTTTCACGAATGATAATCAGAATTGAATAATTTGTTAAAAATAAAAAACAAACAAACTTGTTTAAAGCAAAAATAAGTATATGATGTTTTAAGAATTGGTGTAGGTGGAAAGGTATTTATTTAATTTTTATTTTCATAGAAATTTAAAATGTTTTTAAAATCAAAAACAACAACGCTTTATAAAAGTTATAGGTTGTACGTTAAAAAAACAAAAATGTTCAACATTGGAATTTTTAACGGATAATTAATAATTAATTTTGAATAATTATCTTAAAACGATGACAGGGGAAAAAAAAGGAAATAAATAAGTTTTTATTAAATTAAACACGGTACAAAAAAATATGTGCATCATTAGCGGCAAATATTTTACGTTTTTTTTTATCATATAATGTACATATATGACGACCCACGTCATGTGGTAAGTTACTGTTTATGAATAATTGGCATGCGTATTTATTTATCCCGGCTCAACTCTGATAATTCATAATCATTCATTGTTAACTGTAATGGTTACGACACACGTTTTGAAAAAATAATAAGAGTGATAAAACAAAAAAAAAAACAAAAAAAAGAAAGGATTATAATAGCTTCCTAGCGGTGATTTATGAGTAATTTAAATATTATTTTGTTCGTTCTTTATGATAACTGAATATCATAGAATGATAACAATTACTTATGTATAGCAACAAAAAAAAAAAAAACAAACAAACAAACAAATACTAACCGTAATTAGTATTTTAGCAAACAAATGAACGAAGTATATTTGTAGGTATACCTATGCAAATAAATAGGACTAATCTTTTTTAAAAATCATTTCTGACATATTTTTATATTTTTTTTTTAAAACATAATTGACTACGAGAATTTTTATATTAATTTAATGGATTTTTCTTAAAATATTACACTTAAAACGGATATTAAATCAAAAGAATAGGATTCCTTCAGATTACCAGCGTTTTATTACCATTTATTTTTTATTTTTTTTATCTTAGTTCAATACATAACAGTTATGTTAATTATAACTTAATCAAAATATAAAATTGTTTTTTTGTTTCTTAACATTAATTTTGTCTGTACGTCTACAGTAAAATTGCAGCGTACAATATAAACACTGAAAGAGTAAAATAAAAGTAAAAAAAAAAAATAACAAGATGTTTCTAATTGCGTTACCATTATTGTCGAATATTATTAAATGTCAAAGTTTGTAGTAACGTAACCAACGAATTTTTACTGTAATTTCATTATAGATTTTTTTCTCTTTGAGATTCACGGGTAATTAGACTGATCAATTATTTTAAATCATTTCGTAAATCCAATACATGCTTTACAAAAATTACTATAAAAAAAAAAAAAAAAAAAAAAAAAAAAAAATGAAAATGTTGTCTTATGGAAATGGCTTTTAACTTGAGTGAATAAACCATGTTATACCTACTGGTGATTTAGTCATTTAATTTATTTCGCATCGTATACATATGTATAACATTTGTTGTTTGTGCATATTTCATTTGGTATTATGCGTTTTTATCAAAATGTATAACTATTAAATTACATTAACGTCGATGTTGTTTTATTGAAGTGCACAGGCCGTTTTAAAATGCATATTTTAGCATTAACGAACTGAAATGCGTGTTTGTCTGTGTGTAACGTAAAAGAAAAATGAACTGCAATTAAATTTATTGAAGCTAACAACAGTGGTATATTTATTTTGCATTTTTTTTTAATGTAAATAATATAAATGCGTGGCGATAGATAAAATAATAAATATGAAACTAGAGCGTTTCCAAAATAATTTAAGTAAATCGAAAATTTTCAAACTTATTCGAAAGACTTGGAGAAGTCATACTAAATTTTTGCAAATAGATCCAATTGTATGGAAGAATAATTATTTGATTAAAAGATAATTGGCACAGAAGAGAAAAACCCATGGAAGAATATAACCAAAAATTAAAATTAATAGCAATTTTTATTACAAAAAAAAAACATTTTTTATAGTTCCTATCTAAATAAAAATATTAAATGTGTTTCAATTCAAATTAATTATCTACAATATCTTTAGGTTAAGCAAAACTACGGAAAAACTTATTCGGGGTATTTGTAAACAAATTACTATTTTTATTGTAAAAAAACTAAATAGAGTAAATAATAAAAAAAATAAAAATTTTTTTTTTACAATAAAAGCTACAATTGATGATATATATATAAAAAAAATACTATATCTATCCACGAAAAGAAAACGCCTTTTTCACACTTTGTGAAACACAAACTAGTTTCACGATACGGTCACATTTTCATGTGATTACGACTCGATTTTGACGTCGTGTAATTTAGTTTCGCGATCCGGTCGACCGCATTGTGTATTGCAAATTGAAATTAAACATTAACAGCAAAAAAAAAAATAATAAAAAATAATTGATTTTCATTATAATTTACGATATAATAAATCGTTGGCCCTTTAACTACTTATTTTCGATAATCCCGAGCACAAGTGCGCGTGGCATAGTCGGACTATTTATTCCGATTATTAAATAACACACAGTGTACCATAATTACGAGTTTATTTATTTTTTTTTTTTTTGAAATTTATTGATTTTATCGGGTCCAATACAAGTTGACAAACAAAAAATAATTAACTTTGCGTGGACCTGTCCGTGTCGTATCGGGGTTTTCTACGGCGTTCTTGTAAAAGTGCTCAACAAAACTAAACGACGCAATTATTACTACAAAGGTAACATGAAATGTAAAACGGCTGTTGCCATAATTCATGCTCAAATAATGAGGAAATAAAAACGAAACACTATTTTATGATTAACAATAAACTCTTTGTTTTTCCGTTTGAGTTTTTGTATTTTACGCTTTGATATTAACCGACTTCAATAACTTATTTAGAAAACTTTTTTTTAATATTAAAACAAAAATTACACGCCACCACGCCAACAGACACAATAATATTTAATAAACGATAATAGTAATAAAACGATAATGTACTTGGTCGAGTGCGGTACGTTACGTATTCCAGTACAATCCGAGTAGCCGAACTGATCGCGAAAAACAAAAATTACACGAATTACACGAATTCAAGTGATCATTTCGTGAAAACGTGACCGTACGCGTGAAGATTTTTTGTATGTTTTACGCAGGCGAATCCCATTTTCATGTAATGGACCACTTTCCACGAAAAGATCAATTTCCCATAATGGTTACGACATTCCTGTGAATAGGTGTTTATATATATATATATATGATCGTTATTTATAAATGAAAAAAAAAAAAAAAAATGTTCGAATTTACACCTCGCGACCCTCTAAATTTCTTAACACGCATGATATAAATTTGTATGTAAAATTTTATTTTTATTGCTCAACTCCGTCACGTACTCCCCAAGAGTTGGAGTTTGAGCAATATATGGGTCATTTTACAATAATTTATATTCGTATATATATATATATATTTCACGAACACATAAAAATTGGTAAAAATGCTCAAAACATTTTGTTTAGAACTTTTTATGCCGATTCAAAAAAATGCTATACATCATTCTTGTTAAATAATTATTTGTTTCAAAAAATGCAATTAAACCATTTTGCAAAAATTTATATTTTTTTTTTTTTTCATTTGTATACACTATAGACTGTACAATTATTTTTTGTATATATTGCAATTTTTTTATACCAAGAAATTTGCACCTTAAAATGTATAAAAACAGCAATGTGTACTAATAAATATTATACAAGTTTAAAAAATAATTACAAACAAATTAAAATAACTATAATATAATTCATGTTGATTTCAACAATTGTAAAAAAAATAATGACCGACAATTTTTTTTTATTTACACCGAATTTCCAAATGTATAATTGACCGTACAATTCAAATATTTTAAATATTTTAATCTCGACAAATCTAAAAAAAAGAAAAAAAAAATATAATAAATTATTATTTTCAGTTTCCATATAGGTAGTAAACAAACAATCCATTATGAAACTCTTATAAGATGAACCGTTTTTGGTCCTCATTTTTTGGTGAACTTGTCATTAAACTCCTCCATAAGTTTCACTCCTCACTCTGCTTTATCATTAACTACTCGTAGCGATTCAATTATTTATTTTTCTTTCTAATATCCATCTAAATCGTTCCAGTTTTCGAAGTGAATTTTTTAAAATATCTTTTGAAATATCAAATCTTTCGAACAAGAATTTAATTGGCGCTTAATTAATCAAATGGCGAATTATTACTTAAAAAATTGTTTAATGCATGAACCTTAACAGTATTTTAATTTAGTGATTTTATAAAATCGAATTATTTATCTTAAAAAAAAAAATAAAGCTATTACAAAATTGATTTAAAGTTTGAACTTTGTTTTTTTCCTTCGGTTTTTTTTTTCTTTTTCCTTTCTTTCAGCTATTGTACTTTTCATTTCTACTCTATGCATACTCTTGCTCTCTACACTTTACGCCCTTTCTTTCTCTGTGCAGATCAAAATTTTTTATCTCCGTCAAAATTAATTAAAGTTAGTGCGTCATCATGTGCGATATCAAATAAATCATTTGAATTTTCATCGAATCCTAGCAAGTTCGCAATTTCGAGTTTTATGTTTTTCTAAGGCTCTTAATTCTTCGTATAATGTTTTACATTTTATAATGCAGTTTTATCGATATATTGTCGGAATACGAGATTTCTTCCAGTATATTAAGCATTCGTCAATTACCAATGGTGTAACGTAAATAATCTGTATAGCTTCAAATTAGAATAAAAAAATTATTTATGATTTAATATTTGCATTTTACATAATTTACTTTATCATTGGCCTTTGACCCGCTATTGTTGGGGCAAGTTCGATAATTTTAGACCTTTTCAAAAAAAAAGTTGTTCGACCATACAAAAAACAAAGATAAGAATGGAAAAAATTGTCTATAAAATACTATAGTTGGGATATACCACCGGTTATGCAATCTCATCAATGGTCACGTAAAATAAATAATATCAATCGTTCGGTTCTATATGAAGATGTTTGCTTAACCAGTCGGTCTTGCCCGGTGTCCCCTTATATATTTTAACAAAACGTTCAGCAACTAAAACATTTAAAACGTAGAGATAGTTGGGTCAACGAATAATATGCCCAATGATGGCGTATAACAAATAATACCTATTGTATACCCGCAAGATAAAAAACTGTGTGCACCATAATTTTATATACGAGTAGCTAACAATGTCGATATGATAAGACACTCGAATGCGTGACAATTGAAACGGAATAATCAATAAAAAGTGACTTGACCAGAATCGTAAAATCAACGACGACAAAGACGACCACCACCGACCACGGTGGGTGATGTTAGCCCCCGAAGGAGACGGTGTGGGACGACCAAACTAAATACGTGTTCGGATTATCGAAATTGTGTTTGCAATGGATAGTGTGACATAAAACAATTCAAATGTATGTCTGATTTATTTTTTATTTTTAAAAGAGAGCAGCTACATTTATTATAAATACATATAGTTTTAATTAGTCCACGGATGACAACCGAGCAGCGCAGGCATGACGTAATCCGCAGAAATTAAAATGAAAAAATACTCCGCATAAAAAACCTACATTATATAAATTGTTAAGGGTTTATTTAAATTTTTTTTAGTGCATATTTAATTGAGCTAAGCTTTTCGAGATAATAAGTATCCGGACTTGATATAATATAATTACTTATAATAGCATTATAATTAAAAGCTTATCTAGTTATATCTCGTGGACCACTACGGGCTTCATAGATATTCCGCGACGAGATTGATTAAACTATAGGTTATTTTGTGTACACTACAATTGAAATATCCGAAGCTTAGTAATACGTGTTTAAATTAGCCATTTAGTAAAAAAAAAACAAATGTTTTTATTATAATTTTTTTTTCTTAATAACTAAAACACGATTGATTAAAACAAATATTATTCATAAGACATATTAAAAACGTAATATAACAGTTCGTACCAAATTCATGTTTATATATTCTGTTCATTCTCTATACGTTATTAACAAACAGGCCAGTGATTATTGCAAAACCCGGCGTAAATTAGGTTACAAATTAAAATATCAATAACCAAATAACAACTTTTACTAAGTCTGGAACGTGCAAATATTAAAATTGTTTCCGATTCGGCATTTTCGAAACTGAATACGTATTATTCGCTCATCGTGCAATACCGATCAAAACAAAATTATAAACCCGATACTTTAACGATACAATAGAAAAATGCATTTTGGACCTACTATTGGAAAATTGTATTAAAATCGATCGTTTTAAGAACACAATACCAAATATAAATTATACACTATACTGACGTAAACTAGCTATTTTAATATGAACCTTTGTACGACATTTAATAGGCCTAGGAAAAATAATACGAGTAGTTGAATCAATTTTATTTTTTTTAGAGCAATAAGACGACGAAATATTTTCTTTTTTTGAAATACAAAAAAATCTTTTTTTTTCTCGTACACTACGAAACGTACGTACTCTTATGTATAGACCTAAATACAATGAAAACTCACACCGCTTATCGACAATAACACAATTTTCGTACCACTCGGAATGTAAAAAACACGGATCCCGAATTAGAGTATGACATTAATGGGCCCAGATCAGTGATTGTCGATTAACGGGATCACCGATTCAGAACATGTATTTGATAACCGATTTTGAATGGAACAAATGGAAAAATGTATACTATATTAACCTCGAGTGATGACAAAAGAATGCCAGGTATGCCACGGCATAGCCGGCGGCTTCATGCAAGAGGCCCAGTTTATTCTACCAGAGGACTTGAGATCCTTCTGATTACATAAATAAATGAAACATTTTGTTTTTCTCAAGTTGCTATCACACAACCTTTGTGAATCTTTCTCAAATCCGGTTACCACGGTTTACAGTGTTTACAAATTGCGATGTTGTTATCATCACATCACAGATTTAGGAGCTGCGATCACCGGACTTGGATCTTTTAACAGCTGTATTGATAGTCCAGTCACTCAAAATATCTTTAAATGACCTCAGAACAGTGAATGAAATTTTTAAAAAAATATTTAGATTTTCACTGAAACCAAAATTATAATACCTAATGTAAAAAAAAAAAAAATTATCTTTTAAAATCTATCAAAATTGCTCACACTATGCTGCGGAAAACAAAATGGATGAAATTAAGTGTTTAGTCTTTTATCCACCTTTAGATGAAATGCTTTCTGAAATAGAAAGGCGTTATAGTCTAAAAGACTTTAAGTTTAAACAGGAAAAATTATATTTGGATAATTCATTTGAGTTGTGAAATGAAGCTCATTAAAAATATGTCTGACACGACTTCTATTAGAGTGTCATTAACTAAAGTACTTGCAGCATGGCTGAACTGGTTATCGGAAAATGATCGAAAAACCATATTTGCATACTTTAATAATGCTTTAATACACTTGGAAACAATACCCCGTGACCAGTTGCTCGTGTGAATGGGCTTTTTTCAAATTGCCTATTGCGAAATCCAAACTTGTTATAAGCACGTCAAGGTTCGCTAATTTGAATACTTATCAAACAAAAGATACCATCAGAAATCAATATTGAAGAAGTGAAAGATGAGCTCAAAACGACTGTGCCGATAAAAAGAACACTTGAATTTTAAATGTTTCGAAACTTTTAATGAAAAAAACTTAGTAGATTTTAGATTATGTGATTCTGTAAGGACCCTGTTTTTCATATTGCATAACATGCGGGTAAAGTCAATGCACTTCTACGGTTATGAGCATTATTCTTATACAACGCATACAAGATAACTGTTTATTAACAGTTGTCCCAATAGTTGGCATTATAATTATTTTCACAATACAAATGCAAAAAGCATTTTTCATGAGAAGTATTAAGATGTTTGAATTGAAAATTTAAAATCAATAGAAGTGCTAAATTAAAACGATAGTAGGGAAAATACAGAGAAATAAAAATGTATTGTATATAGCTATTCACAATTTTTATAGAAATTGCAAATTTCGTTTCCAATTATTTCATCCGATCTTATGAACATTATGATTATATACAGTGTAAGGCAAAGATAACTAAACAAATATCTGGATAAAATCAAACGATAATTAAGTACAATTTATCTAAATAAAGATAAAATATAGTTAAAACTGTGAATTATCCAGATAAACATAAAACGTTATTTATCTGGATAAAAAACCAAGGTAAACATCTGAAATTTTAATAATTTACCTATGTATATTTTTCATCAATTTATTTATATTTTAAAAATAAAAAAAAATACTTAGCTACTATACTGTTATTTGATGTTTATTTTTATTTATTTGGCTTAGAATTTATAGATTCTACTAAATATTATTGAATTAAATATATTTTAGCTTCATTATTTATTCGATATTGGCAAATAAATTTTATATTTTTAAACACCCATTATTAATACGTACTCGTAATTATAACTAATACAAATATTCCGTGAATATAGTAGGTCTTACGATTATTTTTAACCAAACAACAACAATAACCCAAATTCAATAAAAAAAAAAGCATCGTTTTTACCTAAAATAGTCCGGTAATTCTTTAGTTTTTCCCAGGTGTTTCCTATTTATTAAAAAAAAAAATACAATGAATATCAAAAAAATGACCTCTTTCAATGCACAAATTAATGGTCCGAAATTCATTTAGATAAGATGCTACACTTGAAAATCGGATCAAGATTTGAGTAGTAACATAGTTGTTTGGAGTCGGAAAAGAGAAAAAAAAAAATCACACATACAGTTAAACTAATACATACAAGAATGTATCTAGATAAGTTAGTTTGGATAATTTAATTATTATTCGTCATAGATAAATTATAGAAAGGCAATTTTGTTATTTGTCTAGACAAGGTAAATGATGATCGATAATTTATCTAAATAATGCCCGACGCTGGTTATATAAAATTGAAGATACTGTATTACCACACAGCGTAGGCGTGTAAGATAAAATGCCAAAGGGTACCGGCGGTAAAAAAAAAAAAAAAAAAAAAAAAAAGCGTTTAGAGAACCGCTGATTTAGATAATACCAGTCGAATGGGTTTTTTTTAAGAGCGCTAAATCGACGAAATATTTTATTTCGGGAAAAACAAAAAATGTATTTTTTTTATTTTTTTGTTCGTATTATTGTACGTACAGATCAAACACAATGGAAACTCGCGCCGCTCATCGGCTATAATAGCCATCGTTCTACCCGGAATGTAAAAACATTTATTTCCTAGTTAATTATTTTGCTGAGAACACGGGGGGGATAATGCGTGTCCCAGTTTGGATCCTCGCTCAAAACACTTATTCGTGCGTAATGTTTGTAGTTAATAACATTTCCCCTGTAGTGAACTGTTTCGTATAGTCCCCAAACGACGCGAACCGACCAGCCCATAGTATTTTCCAACAACCCTACATCGTGTCTGCGATAGATTTGTGATGTCTCCGACGCGTTTTCTGCCTTGGTTCTACTATATGGAATTTGCCGTACGACTATAACGGGCAGGCGCGCGTTAATCTTGGCTATATCGTATAATTTCCATAAAAAAAAAAAAAATGTTTTTTATTTGTATATTTCGAGTGCAAAGTCTACGCGACAATACTACGGCCGGCACCGGGAACCCAAGAGTAACGTAAGCTATACATTTTCATTATGCGTCGTTTTTTTTTTTTTTTTTTTTTTTCACACTATCGAATTTCATAAAGAAAACATTTTCAATGTTCGCGTGTAAAAGCCGTTTATTATAGACGGCTGTCCACTACAAAAGGCGACGTTGGAACGCGCCGTATTGCGTACATATTTTATTTTAAATTTAGCGGCGTTATAAGTATTTTATAGAAAATGTATAATAAAAATATTCTATACGTTAACAATAGGTATAAAAAAAATTCCGCGTGTAACGCCAAACGTTAAATGGATATTAAAGTAGGTATTTATCAAATAGATTAACGAAAACCCCGGAAAATACCGAGTTATTGATCAAATCGATTTTTAACGCTGTGGTGTTGGTATACTATTTTTTTTTTTTTTTTTCATTTAAGTTTACGTAAAAATTGTATAATCTATGTAATCGAAAAATAGTATGCGAAATGCCATACGACTTTTAAGATTCCCATTGAAATATTAACTTTAGACGCTAATAAAAAAAAAAAAACCTTATACAAAACTACAACGCTCGGATTTTATTGAAAACTTATGATTAACCTCATGTAAAAGTTTCAAGCATTTATGAAAAAATGAAATCGAAAATAAATTATATAATATTTTTCCCATATATTAAAAAAATCAAATTAGTTCCTAGTTTTACTGATGATAACGAATCGTATTTAATGACGACGCGGTCGGTATTATTAAAGAAACTACAATGAAAAAAAAAAATGAAAAAATATTATCTTCCTTGACGCACCAAAAAGATTCAATATGTATTCAGAAAAGATGTTACACTTGAAAATCGGAGCATTGAGTTCTGGTAGAGAAGTTGGTCACAGACGGCAAAAAGTTTTAAATGATTCTTTAGTGTTTTAATTATTATATTACAAAAAAAAATTATAGTTTCCCATAAACTATTGTATTCGTATGAATTAACTTTTTGATTTTTAAGGAATATTTTCAAGATGTAGAGAAATATTTCCGAAATATTCCCATGTTTAGCAATTTTCTTTGAGGAATATTTCTAGTGGCACATCGAAATCACTATACGTCTGTCGTATACACAATATATCAAATAATATTCCGAAAATGCATTTATTATCGCTATATTGTTTTACAATTACTCATTTGGCCTAGTCGGTACTTTAGAGAGGTAATTTTTCGATATACCTGTTAGTTTTTAATCGTAGCAAAAAAACTGCCAAAAAAACGACCAAAATCACGATTTTGTCATACTCGAGTTTTATTATTACATTTATATTTATGTTGATTTCTGGGTTACCGCCATGGCAACAATAGGGAAAAAAAAACACTACAACTGCGCCGAGAATTGTTTTTAATTTGCAATTTGCAAGTAGCATACAATAGATATAAAAATAATTTCCTATCTATATACTACTTTCCCAACTTGCCACCGACAACTGTGACCCACCCACGGTGCGAAGTATCTACGCCCTTTTTTTTTTCTCTCCTTTTCGTCTATCGCAATAATCAATTTTAAAAAATGTTTAACAATTTACATACAGAACCCATATCTGTTTTGTATTCCACGACTGCTTTGATATAGAATAAAATAATTTTATATTAAACAACACAGTGACAGGAATACTGAATACTGAATAGTTTTCCTAAATAACATTGCCACGAGGAAGATACATAAATGTTCAGTTTTCAGCGTGCTCGAAGTCGGATAATAATATATTATATATTACGAAATCGAAAACGGATCAGTCTAAGGAGCTTTAATATAAGTGCATTTTAGCATAATATGCATTTAACCATTCGAAACGATTCCTATACGTAAATAATTTCAAAAAAGATTGCTGACGTATTGTTATATCGGTTCTTATTAGAGTATCGTTTTATGGTTTTACTATTATGTGTGGGTTTTTTTTTTCTTCTCTTTCTAAACGACTTTTTTATACCGGATACCTTGCTCCAATTTTCAAGTGAAGCAACTTTTCTGTATACATTTTGGATCTAGTTGGCGCTTTGAAAGGTAATTTTCGTTGAAGTTTTCAAATTAGTTGGGGGAGGGGGAACCTAGGAAAAACGAGAACATTTACGACAATTATGGTTTTATAATTTTTGTTTCTTTTAACTCAGTTAAGTATAGTAATTTAGAATCTTTCACAGTATATTTAAGTGAATTTTTTTTTTATGAAACATAAAATATTTATAAAAATGTGTTTTGATTAAAGATAGACATATATATATATATATATATATATATATATCAAACAATTGAAATAGTGTTTGTTAACTCGGAAAACAATTATTAAATTATTCACAAACGCTCAGATTTTTTTTTGTGCGGTATATATAAAGGTGCAGTTTTTTCCATCTGGTGGTAATTAAGAAACCATTTTTTTTTTCTTAATAAAATATACCACAGTAAAAAGCCGATTATAAGAAGAGCGAATTAGTTATTTTTTAACGTGTTCGCATAAAAGAAAAAAAATCCTGGCCGGAAAATGATATAGGTTCTCGTGTAACCCTTATAAGCTGCTTTACCGCCGCCTTTATTCAATTTAAATATTTCAGTGTTCCAAAGAATTATAACAATAAATGGTCACTGCAACCTTATGGTAGCAATGGTATAATTGTAATGGTTTAATGATTATAGTATTCGTAGCAAGTGATATTTCAATAACTGTTATTATCTAATAGTTAATATACTAGATGGACAAAAAAAAAAAAAAAAAAAAATGTTTAAATAAACTCATTCATAAAGCAGAAAATAAGACGTTTTTTTTGTTGATGCATTATTCGAAAATTCAATTTAAAATTTGTTCATTATCTTGTAGAAAATGTTGACAACAAATAACGAATATTAATAATACAAATACTCCTTTTGTATTTTCACTATAAAAATAATTAATTCAAAATTAAAAAATCATTTTTCAACGTACCTCGAAATTACGTCGTTCTGTTTTGATCAGTGTGTACGAGTTTTATACAACTTAAAAAAAATTAAAAATCTAACTTAATCTTTAATTTGCCAATAAGAAACTTGTATAATTTCGGAAACAGCGTAATCTCGATTGTATATCCAAGAAGATTAAGTAATAACTACGCGACAAATAACTTATAATTATTTTCAATTCACTTAATATAACTTACTTAGATTCTTAAACAATAATCTTTTTAGTTTGTGATATCATTAAAACGACTGAGACTTAGCCATTTCACGTAATTATCAAAATATTACCAACTGATTTAAACTGATTTAAGAAATGTTTTACGTTGATTTTTACGGATCATTTTTGTTATTATTGGAGTTCGAGATTTATTGTATGCCCGCCATGCACCCAAAATAGTTGTTATATATAAGTAAATATTTCGTATTCAATCATTTTTCAACGATAACGTAAATATATATATATTTATTTTTAATTATTACATTTTTACACTTTCTTTAAGCTTATATTATTTTATTTGCGCTTTTTTTTTTACTTTTACATCTTTATATACACTTAAATTTCAATCAAACGATAAGGAAATATTGGTCAACGTATATACAGTGGACTGAACCGTCATAAATAGTCTACATAAAGAAAAATATCGATTGTTAAACGGTAATTCTATCTAATTTATTAATACCGTCACGTTTTGTCTGTTAATACTCGGTTAATACGAACGCACTCGCGTGCCATATAATAATACATTTATGATCATAGGTAATAATAACTTTCGTGTGAAAATTCGTACTGTAAAAAATGTTATCAAGACGTTCGTAAATAACGACAATCGAATTAACTGTTACGATATCAATTTAATATTACGTTAGTGTCGCATTATAATTTAATCTACTAAGCATTTTAATACACATAATGCTTACACATAAGGGAAAACGTTTAATTTTTCACGGTGAATCGAAAACTAATGCACGGAACACACAATTATTCAGATGCATATCATAATGTATTATTTTGTTTAATTATTCGACTTTCTCTATGTAAAAATAGAAAGAAAATAAATATACGACTGTACATATGATATAAAAAAAAAATCATCTGGGTAAAACAAACACGCCGTTCCGTCAGCGTTTTTAAAACTTATTCTACGGTCAGACACGAGTTTTTATACATTAAAAAAAAAAAAAAAAAAATGTTACTAATGGGGTTGTAATCCGCATAGCTCATCCGTTTTACGCCACTCAAGTCATATCTTATACTGTACCGACTCTACTATTCATGATTAAAAAAAAGTCCGTTAACAATAGGTGTTGAGATAGATCCTGGACTCGTTAAAAACGTTCTCCCCGCCCCCGGCCACCAGAACAATCGTGTTCCGGATGTTTTACTAGATACAATTAATTAAATACAATTAAAACCGACGATAATATATATCTTTTTCCGATGTCAGGAGAATAAGATTTATCAAAAATTATTATCACTCGGCCGAATCCTATTAATCCAACCGGAATTATAATATATTTTGTACTGGTAGCGGTTCCCAATCTTTTAGCCGGCGGTGGCCTTTTATTAGACTAAATTCAGTAGATATAAATAACCTGAAAACCGCCAGAATATTTTGGAAACTGTCCCGCGTCTAGAAAGTGCTGACATAATAAGTATTCAGTGAACATTTCACCGAATTAAAACAAATGTAAATTGACAGAAACCAATATTGTGTTCTCTTTATCCCCCCCCTCTCCCCATTTTAAAGAAAAGTGTAGAAAAATACAAAAAATGTTCACCAGACACCTCTCCTGATAATGCTGATGATCCGAGCAAAATTTCTGCTGGTTGAAAATTTATTTACAGTCCAAACAAAAAAAATATATATACACACATATACCATACGTAAAACCATTGATATTATAAGTATTTATGTAAAACCAATACATTTTTCGCAATATATCGCAATTCAGATCTCATTGATCCTCCGTGGTTTAATTATCCACGAAATACTATAATTGGCCCACGCGTCCTAACCAGTCCGTCGAATGCATTACGATTTTATGAATAACGACATTCGTCAATTTCCCACTAAAACATAATATGATATAATACGCAAAATCCAAAAAGCGTAAAAAGATTTATAGAGTTTTTTTTGGCGCTTTGGAGATACGGTTTCTAACGCGTTAATTACACGGTTACGTGGATGAACTAATTAAAATCGCCCGAAGAACGGTTTGAACGTATTAATGGTATTATATAAAATATATTAGTATCTAGGTTTTAACATTTTTTTTTTTTTTTTTTTTTTTAAACGATCAAAGTTCGTATTTGATTAAGAAGTATTTGTACAACTCACGAAGGTATTTTCAAGTTAACACTTATTAATAGTAAATCAAATTTTTAAATGGAAAATATAATGTAATCGTATATTATTATTACATGCTAATTTAATTGTATTTGATACCGTATTGAAACATAATTTATTATAACCCTTATAAAACAGGCAATTCTTTAAAATCAACACTATGAGCGCTCATATTTGAGCAAGACAATGCCTTACTTAATTTAGATTTCTTAATGGAAAAACGATCCATCATCATACGTTCTCGACACGTGGTCCTAGTGATGTTCGATGAGCGTGTATAAATTTCCGTTTAAATGAAGACACTATAATAATGGGAAGAATATCACACGGGTACGTTCGCATCGATATATGAATACATATATTACAATTTATAATTTTAAAAAAAAATACAAAACCTATAGTACTTGCAAAACTTTTAAAAAAAAAAACTAACAGAACTTTCGGGAATTAATACCAGCGCACAGCCACACACCGCTCGCGTCTGATAAACAATAATTGATTAATCGCACGCGTATTTTTTTATTTTTTTTTTTTCGAGAATATTTACGTGCCACGATATCGGGTCTTTCCGTCGATATCGATAATACGCGAATATTTGCGATCACAAATATAATCTAACGATAACGATAACGATTTACTGCACAACGGACGACTAACGACTAACAAGCGCCCAGTAAATAATACAATTTAATAATAAATGGTGAACAAAAATGATTTTTATTACACTGTTAATCAAGAGTTCAATATAAATACGAATCAGATAATCGCCGATCGTTACAAATATTTTAAGCTAATGTCGAAATTTTACGTAAATCTTTATTAATAACCATGACATATCGCGGCATACAAATGTGCCACACATTGGTTGGGTAGTAGACAATGTTTCATTTTTTTGAGGTCGCTGAATCCATATTTCTTGTCGTTGTTTCAGTAATTTTAATAATATATGCTTTTCGTGAAACTGGCTATTGAGTATTACATTTAAAAAAAAATAGGTCCACATCAATAAAACGAACAAGATACTTAATCATAAACGAATTAATTGCCATACTCAATTCAGAATAAGAACAGACCGACGCCTT
This sequence comes from Tuberolachnus salignus, assembly GCA_956483605.1. Classification (NCBI taxonomy): domain Eukaryota; kingdom Metazoa; phylum Arthropoda; class Insecta; order Hemiptera; family Aphididae; genus Tuberolachnus; species Tuberolachnus salignus. The sequence goes on along the minus strand of OY101429.1, from coordinate 43,211,474 downwards.
GACGCATCGCAACTGAGCTCTTGGCGCCGCCTGCGCACCCGGTGCCGGGGATTCGTGGGACGAATATTTGTAGAGGCAGCCGTGGTGGAAATCGATGTGCTAACAACGACGTGTTTCCTGGTCTGTTCTTATTCTGAACAGAGTGTACGGTTCTCTGTGTCGGAATTAGTTGTATCAGTAACAACCGTGAGTTTAACGTAGTCATCTAGCTCTAATATTTTTCTTGTGTTGGACATATACGAGTGCCGAACAACGAAGATACTAGCAAATACGCAACAATACTAATTGAATTGCGAATTTCGTAAAGGACCGAAATCTCGGATTTTACGTCAAAATCGACTTTTCCACTATTTGCCGTGTACGTGTTACTGTGGATGTCCGCAATTGGTGTGTGCTGACAGCTACCGGTGAATGTGTCACCGTACACAAAAATCATTAGCCAATGTTGATAAATTGATTAAACTGCTTGTATACATACACGTGTTTGCAATTGTGTTGCACTTAATTTTAAACAAATTATTATTTTACAATGATGCTCTAAATCAGTAATCGTGTGTCAATAACATTTACGGATTCGTAATCCTTGTTATTTATTGTTATATTATTTTGAATTAATAATTATAGTTTGCGGTTATTATAATTATTAATATCGTAATGCGATTATGAGTTTATTTTCTTCTGATCACGATTAAACATTAAAAATCGCTAAGCACAATATTTCATGACTTATGTGCATTTCAATGTCTAATGACGATTAATTTCACTTGTTATTCACAACGCATTTCCATAATGGATTATTTTGTATTTTCATTTAATTTACACAAAATACCATCTATCATCAATCGTATTCAAATGCCTCATTTTCGTATTGTTATTCACTATATTTACCGTTTTAGATTACCTTGCATAGTATTACATCGTATAATATTCTCCATCCATAGGGATTTTAAACGATACGACTTCAATGTATACGAGAAATTAATGTAATGTATACAAATACGAATAATTTAAATTCTCATCTTCAATCTGAATTGCTTTTTGAATACAAACGACATATTGTTTTTCAGATAACAATAAAACCACGGATTGCGCGCACTGTGGTCAACCCGCCCAGTTTTTTGCCTTATTTCAATATGTTTGCAAATCGAATAAATAAAATCCAATATGTAGGTACAATAAAGTGTACAAAAGAGATAAATATCAAACCATTTTTGAAAAAGAAAAAAAATAATATACTCCCTTTAGGAATTTGACGAAACTACATTTGATTTAGTAAAATTTAACTTATTTTATACGGGAACAGAGACAATGTTTTAGACCGGATAACTCGATAAGAGATCCCATAAACCAAAAACGTCATAACAGAAAACCCACCACGTGCGTTTCTCGAGAAGTTCAAGAAAATTTAAATACAATTAGTTCGATTACTTTATAATACACTAAATTGTCTACAAATTGTAATTTGATTTCATTATGAATTACTACAATTTCATTTACATTGATAATTTGCCCGTATTGGAAAAATTATCTAAATGTCTATTTATTTATCACAAAGGCCCGGATTTTTATGCAAAAAAAAAAAAAATGTTTTATTACAAACGAATATACGATTTATAGTAAAAATATTAGACAATCTAAATAACTATATAACAAAGTTCATTTATAAAATCAGAATCCGGAAAGTGAACTGGTACAACACATACAAGAAATCATCTTCTCTTCCAGAAATCAAATAAAAGTTATGTGGGTCCTATCACATGCTGGAATGCCAGGGAACGAAAAAGCAGACGAAATGGCAAACGTAGCAGCTACAAGCTCTACTACAAACATCACTTACAAAGTAAACATATTACCAACCGCCGATTTATTACATGAAAACCTGGCAAAATCAATGGGACTCCATCTCACCTGATGACAATAAGTTAAGAAACATTAAAAAAACAATTTCCAAAGGCCACGCCCAAACAACTCTGGCAGGAGAGAACAAATAGTCATTAACAGAACCAGAATAGGTCACTCCCATCTTACACACTCATACCTCATCACTAAAGAACCCAAGCCTTTGTGTGACCTATGCAAAGTTCCTATCACACACATCATCATCGACTGTCCCAAATATTCCTCAGTACGCCACTTTCTCAATAATCCATAATCGACAGAAGAAGCCCTCAATCAAAGCAACACTCACAATATTTTCAAATTCTTCAAACACATAGGTTTAGATAAAAACTTGTAAATTTTAAAATTTTATTTACAGATAAATTTGTAGTATTTATGTTTATAAAAAATTCCAATATATACAATAGTAGTAAATAAACTATGAATTATACTACCCTACTATCTGGTAAATAATTAAAATAAACGTTACGATAGTTATATGTTTATGAAAAAGGAGGGAAAGATGTGTTTTTGGGGGTGTCTGTATGGGTACGTTGTCAAAAATATCAACATTTATCAAATTGACGTATATTTCTCGTAAGTTTGTTTAAACTGAAATGTGATAAACATTTTTTTTTTTTTTTTTAAATACCTAGATAAAAATATTTAATTTTTTTTGCATTAAAAATATTCGTACAGCAGAAAATTAAATATTGTCTAACAAACAAAGTGTACAATTTTTCCGACGATGTATTTTTTTTTTTTTTATTTTTTTTTATCTATACCAGGACCAAATGTCAAATGACCACAGACACCATTTGTCCGACGCTGTACAATTTATAAGTCGACTAAAATCTAGAAAACCATTTATCACATTTAGTGTGTCCGTCACAAATTTACCGGCAGTGGCAAGATTCGGAAAAAGGCAGAAACGAATGACGGATATGAATAAAAGTACAATACGAAGACATCAAACAGAATTCCTTCCACCAGGATATGACTTACCTTGACGTACGACTATTAATAAAAAAACGTGAGAAAATGGGAAAAAATAAGTAAAACACGAGGGTCTAACCACAAACGCGAGCTATAAGTATTGTAATGTGCAAACGGCGAGTCATTTTTTGGAATGCCTTATGCTTCCAGTAAGACAAACTTACAAGTTCAACTTTTTAAGAAAACAATTAAAATACAATACAATTGAAATAGCTCATCCCCGGGAGAAGAATGGGATTTATAATTTAAATATCACTGACCGACACGCAAATATTAATAATAATTGACCAAATGATGTTAAGAAAATATTCAGTGATACTGAAAAATAATTTCTCTTTATTCAAAATGCATAACAACTAACAAGTGATAACTGTTAATTCTAATTTAAATTAACGTGAATGATTAATTTTATTTTTCAGTTCCCGTTCATTTTCCGGAGCTAACGGGGCCAGTTAAGTTCGAGTTCAAATTCAACAGAAATTTGAGTTTTACTTCGAGAAAATTAGAGTTCAACCCACTCCTAGTATTTACAATATTACCTGTGAATAATGTTACTATTATCTATTCCGTTGAAAAAAGTATATTAATTTAATGTTTAAACGTACGAAAAATATATAATTAATAACGCTGTGCGAACGTAATATATTTATATTAGTTATATTCATTAAAAATAAATTATTTCAAGAATCATAATTCATAATCCGTTCAGGTGAAAATTGCAATTATGTTAATAACATCTTGTGAACTGACGGTCAGTTTATCAATTTAAAAACGTATAAAAAATAACATTAATATGAAATTCTTAAAAAAAAATAAAAATGTGTTAATTTATTCTGTGCCTACTTATACAATTTAATAATATTTTTTTGATTATAAAATAAAGGTAGGTGTATATTACGTAACCATATTTATATAGGAAATAATATTTTTTAGGTCTGACACACCCAGCTTGTGACCTTTCTTGAAGTTTTATTAGAAATCTATAGAAAAAAAAAAAAATCACCACTTTCATCGGAATCGCAATAAAACACTGTCGTTGAGTTGACATTTTATTCTATTTGGCGTATTTATGTACACCTATAAAAAAGAATTATCGCGCCGGAAATGTGTTTACTTTCACTGTTTTCGGTGTATACGAGAGTAACATTTAATAAATTCTGTTTATTCTCACCGCGAGTAATAAAATCGTAAGACATTTTTATATCACTATTATATAATATTAAAAATAAAACCATTCGGTTGATTTGTTTTGCCCTCCCAAAGCACCAAATTGTTCAGATACAAGACATAATATCAAGTGATTTTCCAATGTTACAATACTCACATGTCGCCGTTTTCGTATACAACACATCTCTGATTAATAATAATCGTCAGGTACCCTAACGTTTGTTTTTCATTGTATAGACAAGACATAATTTTGTTTTGTATATGTTATATTATTGTATAAACGTAACGTGTTTCTGACCCCCTCCGGATATGTCCGGGAAAAAAGAGACGTTTTTATTTATGGTAAATTTTGTGTTGATAACAAATAACAATAGTGCACACTCCTTATCACTAATCACGGACTGTGATCAATGTACGACAACAGAATAATACCGGTGAGGATGACTGATTGTACATAATTTTATCAATAAACCAACTGTGTAGTATTATCTCAGTGTCTACCGTACAGTATCGCGTATTGTCTAGACGAACAATTAATCATGATTCATCTTATCTGAATAATTAACAAAATTGACTATCTGATTATCTTAAAATCTAAGAATCTACAAAGAATAATTGTATATAACTCATTCATCTAGATCAGTGTTTCCCAACCGGTGGTCCGTGGACAAGTCATAGGTGGTCCGCGGTCCCATAGATATTTTCTTCGATTTCTATTACAAATTAATTTATTAATTTTTTTTTTTAAATAGCGAAAAAAATTACGACTTATTGAGGAACCGTATAATATTATACGGTTATCTTATCGTTTTTGCTGATGTAGACCGATAAGTATTTCCCACTTTTATAAGAGTAATAAATTGAAGTATAATTATATATTAGTGAAGTATAGTAATAAAATGTAAAGTAAAGTAATACAAATTAACATTTTTCGATAAATTTTAAGTTTTCTTGTTAATGAGCAAAAAAAAAAAAAGAAAGATATTCCTAGTTTTTGTAAAACCGCGACCTCAAAAAGGTAAAAAGGTTGGGAAACACTGATCTAGACAAATTGTGTAGGTATAAAATGCGAAAATGGTAAAAACTAGTTCACAGACTCTTCTTATGCGTAGGCGGACACGAATACGTGGACGGTTTTCGGTCGTGCGATAGTATTGCGATATTATGATAATATGGAAATCCCGAATAATATTTTATTTGCCTTAAGACAGTTCAGCAAAAACGATAATAGTCTATGAGTTTTTTCTGCCGTATATATTGTAAATAAATTGTACTAGTCGGACAACCAAACTTGTCCTTATTCGCGTGGTAACTGATTACACTGTAACCATTACTGATGTCGCTGACAATAAGAAATAGCTACGGGGAAATGTCGTTAGCGGCTTTCCATTTATAATGCCGGACTAAAGAACACAGCTCTCATTAATAGCTGTTCCGTTACATGGAAAATAAACTTAAGGGCAACTCGAGTAAATCATAATTTCCCTCGTTCATTTGATTCTTCACATTCATTACACATTCCATAATAGACATTAGGTATTGTAATTGTTCTTTACGTTTCATTTGACCGTGATTAAATCTGCGCGGCTGCGACCGTTTCGTTGAATAATTAAATTGTAGGTACTTAGAAACAGAAATGTCGAAATTTAAATCGTATATAAAAACTGAGCAAAAAAAAAAAAATATATATATATATTTGTATATAAGATTCTTTTGGGTTAGAAAAACACGATTTTATCGTTTTTATTTTTATATCGACGTCTAAATCCCGAAGTCTTAGAGGTAAAGTAAAATAGAAAACGAAAACAATAATAACTAAATGTTTGGCAACATAAATTTATATATACTTTTCAATTTTCATTTAATACCTAACAAATGCATTTGTACGATTAACTGTCATGGAATAAAGCTAGTCCATAGCGGATGTTTTGTACATCGTTCCTTCGCTTTTCCGTGTAGTCTCCTGGTACTGTACAAGACAGTGCTAGTAAGACGGTCACTGATAGGAGGTAGGATACAGATAAGAATTTCATTTATATCCGTACACAACGATCAGTTATTGCTGACGATAAACGATTCTGAGCGAAATTCTGTTAATCGTGTTCTAAAATAAATGCCGTGATATACGATACATACAATTGTCTCGAACATACGATGTTCATAAAAATTATCTATTATCAAAATAACAACTTACGATAAACACAGTGTGAAATTTTCAAATATTTTTTTAAAAGCCAAAAATATTTAATATATCTTCATAAAACCATATAAAATCTAAAAAACCTCGACAGGTTTCAAATGGCTCAACAATTGTCTGAATATTTTGACAAATTTGATCGCGTCTAGAAAGGGGTAACATAAGTAATTGGTGACAATTTCATGTCTCTATAATTATTTTTAACCGAATGACAGCAAAAAAACAAAATTTAAAATAACAAAAAACCGCTATTGCTTTTATATTCGCGTAAAACTGGCTTTTCAATGACAACTTGATCCAAAATACTACAATAAAGCTCCCTAGTCGCTTTTTGATTGGAGCGAGATTTCTGGTAGGAACATCGTTCATAGACGGATAAAAAATTTTTTTTTTTATTTAAAACGCACATCATAGTAAAGCCAATACATTCCTCGCTTAGTTAATAATCTAAAAAAACTATCAATATTCTTAATATACGTATAATTACGGAGACTTTATAGAGCTATTTTTAAAGTACAAATTGATGCTTATTATAACAAAATTCAAATTACAAAAAAATATTGATCTAAAACGATATCTCTAATAATCTTTACATATACTCCTTTATTTCTGTTTATATGGAAATTAAACTATTTTTATCAACTCATTATTTCCTACAATTTGGTATTGGTTTTACTATAATGGGTGTGTGGTGTTGTTTTTTTCTGCCCTTAAACAACTTTTCCACCAGACATCCTGTTTCGATTTTCATGTGTAGCACCTTTTCTGAAAACATTTTGGATTTAGTTAGTACATTAAATAGATAAATTGTTCTGATTTTCGTTGCAGTTTTCTTAATAAATAGGAAAAAACATAGAGGGGAAACGTGAACAATTTACGTTAAAGGTATTATTATTTTCAATTTTTTTTTTCTCTTTGTCATAACTAAATTGAAACTACCCGTAGGGATCTGAAATTTTTACAAAAAATTTTATATTCGGTTATTCTAGACGCGAACAAATGTTTAAAACATTCTGGCCATTTTCGAACTATTTTAAGTTGTTTTCGAGAGTTGTTACCTAAGACTGTATTTGCCGAACAGAAATGCACGTAACTTGACACGAGGTCCATCATAAACTGTATACTAATGGTAGAAACGAAACAAACTGAAGCTAATGTAATAATTATTTTTTTATAAGCGTTAAGTGTACATTTTTATTAGTCGTTGCGTACAGTAATAAATTAAATTCCCTTCTAACGTCCTCCTACTCACCCCAGTCACCGTATACACCAGTGGTGGTAAGGTTAAGATTGTGCTTCCTGTGGTGCGAATTATGGCCGTTAATTTTAAATTAGCATTCGATTTTTGGTAGTACTATATTAATAATATATAATTGTACCTGCAGCTATTTGTCCGTAATGGTTAAATATAACGAGCAAATAACAAAATGGTATATATTTGTAAAAAGTTAAAGTTTTAATCATGATTGGGCATTTTTCGATTGAAAATATGCAAACCTTTTTTAAAATTAAAAACGTATCTGTCGATATGTGATCGACATTACAATATTATGAGTTTTAAAGCAAATAGTAAGGCATTTTTACGTTATCTCTTCAGACCAATAGTGTTGTTATATTTTTCAACGCTGTTGATTCACTGCATAGGATTTTTTATATATATAAAAAAAAAAATAATAATAATAATAATTTATTCGGTTTTTTCAATACTACCCATCGAGAACTGCGGATTATTTAAAAATTAAATATTAATTAAAACGAATCGACGAGTGCGCGGAAACTGAAAAGTAAAAATAATGTCAAGGGGAAAAACAAATCATTATAAATATTATCTCACGGCGCGCAATTTTAATTTACCGGAACCGTAATAAGTGACGGATGCTACAAGTCCAAATAAATCGTATATCTGGTAGAAATTTATATTAAATATACAAATTAACTCGCAGGTAAATATGAGGGCGAAGGAAATAAAATTGTTTTATAATGTCACTTAAAACGATAATAATATAAAGTTTTGTCGGAGTGATGAAAATTTTAAAATACATTTCTACTGCTACACTAAATACTTCAAACCCAAACACTAATGGCATAAACTAGTTTATTATTATTAAATAAATATATTATATATAATGCATAGATATTTTTTTTTTTTATAAGTTGAGGTTTACACATTGTTCCTGGTAGTAATTTTATACTTGAATTAATCCAGTAAGTTATCCAAAAGCCGTTTTTAACATAGTTATAACTCAAACACGCCATCGTATAACTTGTAAGATACATATTGTATCAAAAAGAAAAACACAATATCGACCATTGCAACTAACTTTGTTATTATACCAATTTAATATGTATTATTTTTTTTAGTTTTTTAACTGAAAATTCGTACCCGACATTAATGTAAAAATCAATAAGGGTATAATTTGTAATTATCGAGTACGTTTAACAATTTGAAGTCTTCGGAGTTAAATTATGAAAACGTCAAGACTATACGGCCAGAAAACCGATTCGTGTAGAAATATCGAATTATAAATACCATAATATACGGTCACGTACCTACCTGTACAATAATAATGCAAATCGCGTTTAATAAATTACTAAACAGGTATACCTAGGTGAACTTTATCGGTCGATGCCCATGATAATAAGTATTGAAACACGGCCAATTCAAAGGCACACCGAAATTTTTACAACATATTCTAACTTCAAATTATGAATAACAATTGTCTAAGCAGCTAAGATAGCACAACTCAAAACTGGGAATATGATGAACCAGATTTCTCTTTCTCCCCCCCTCCTATGTCTGGAATTTTCTGAAACGATTTTTATGAGATTGATTATTACCCGGTCGGAGTAACGATTTCTGTACGAGGTTATAGGGTCTAATTGGTTCTGAACGAAATTATATTTTATTATGTATTATAAAACCACATATTGTATAATATACATTATATATATATATATATATCAATCGACATACAATAAACTTAACCTACACGTAGGTAATACATAAATGTATTAATTCGCCATTTGTATGAATATTTCATAAAACAAACTTTAATAATAATATTCGGAAAGTGTATTAATTTAATTAATTACAAAAATAAACCTATATGATGATGATGATTAAACGACAAAAACTCTACGGGTGAGTGCACTAATATTGTACGTAACGTAATTTGTGTACAAAATAAACTGCCCCCATTATGAAATATGCTCACGCTATAAAAATGTTGCCTACAAAATATACGTCTGTCTAATCGTGTAGAACGCTAAACGTGTTTATAACAAAATTAAAACAAAACCTCGCCTTGCGTTATATCAAAAGAGCTATGAAACATTATAATTTCGTAGGACAACACTTCAATGTTTCCCTATTTTTACTTTCATGGTTTAATTTTCTGTTCGTCGTGGAACACGAAATCATCACATTTACAATAAATATTTAATTAACTGCCTAAAACGAATGCGCTTCGGCGTACAGCCACTTCACAACAAAATTACTTGCGTTGCTCTATGAACACGCCATAATGTTGGTATATTATATTGTATTTACTGACTTTTCGTCATTAAAAAAAATTCTATTATAATTTCGTATGTGTTGTGTGTGAAAAAAAGACTGTTTCAAATTGACAGTGAGGGGTGAATATATAAAGCAATGGCCAGTAGGTAAGTAAATAAAAAAACATGGTTGAAAAAACGCAGGTTGTTTAGTTAACGGGCAGTTTATAGGGCACGTGTGCGCTGCGAAAGAATACCGTAAAAACTGTTTTGTAGAAAAACACCCGGTACGCACCGGTGTCTTATATTTTTAATAGTTTTAAAATATGTCTTTTATTATTTTTTTTTTTTTATCTAAAGGACAATACTTTTTGTGCGGCGTTGCGATTTCTAATCGTCTTTAATCGTTATTAATTAATTACTTAATTAAAAAACCGGGTAAATCAATAGAAAAATAACGTGATTTTAAAGAGATATTTTACAGTGAAACTAAGTAGACGAATTCAAATTCAGAACCGTAGCGGTAAACAAAAATTTAAAAAATCTGAATATTCGTATAGCCGTGTTGTAAGTTTTTCCTGTAAAACGCGTAAAAAAAGTATGGTACCAATACGTACGGAATATCACATACAGTATACGTATAGTAACACATTATTTTTACGAAATAATTGTAATTATATCCATCTATGTAATATACGAACGAAAATATTATGGAAAACATACCCATCTTGCACCGTGAATCTGTAGCCGTCGTATATAATTATTCTAATCGATCTAAGCGTTTTCACATTCGTACATATTACACTATAAATATATATGTACGTATACGAGTAGTATCGATCGAACGTGAAAAAAAAACCTACTGACGGCGTCCAATAGTGTCTGTACTATAATAAAATATGATACTTGCATTACCACCGACGACCGATATGAAGTACAAATATTAATCGTGACATCAAATTTAATTGTGTGTTTTCTAAACGTATAGTTCCACATCGAGTGCACCGTAATATATGCACGACTATTGTATACAGGGTGTTCGCGAAATCGATATTCGTCGAAACCTATAATAATAGGGTGCATTTCCTCCGTGTGCTAAGTCGTAACAAATATTTCCCTATGAATATACTTCTCGGGGGCTATAAATTATATATAGTGTCGGCCTAGTCGTTTCTTATATTTATTTTATTTATCGTTTGTGATTAGACAAATGTCCAGAAGCATATCTACGTAACGTAGGTGTCGCAAAAATACACAATATATGAGACAAACAAAAAAAAAAAAAAAAAAAATGACAACAAATATGCAATACAAATCGATAAAATCATCATATCAAGTAATAGAACAACAAAGGCGATCAAATAGTACGCGATTGAATATAAAATAAAAATGAAAAATATATAGAAAACATTACCATTTTTTACACTGGGAATATTTAAAAACTATTCACATAGAAAACTATTTTTATAATCTGTCTGTGCATTGGAAAATGTTTTTAAACTTGTTTTTTTTTTTAGGCCCGTTCTTACAACGATCCCGTAAAGTGTTGTAAAAATATGCAACTCTTTCAACCATAGGCGCAAATAGTGTTTGAGATTTGAGGGTCTGAAGCGATGCAATGATGAAAATGATTCATTTGTAGTGATGTAAAATTTTCAAATTTTTTTCAAGAGGAGGGACATAGCGCCTCTAGCTCCCGCTATTTGTGTTTATGCTTTCAATACAGAAAAATTGTCATTAAACGTTGGCAATTCAAAATTTTTAAATTATTATTTATATCAAAATCAACGGTACGAATATTTTCTAAAACATGCCTTGCAAAATTAGAATTAGGAGAAGCTTTTTCAATAATCCTATTTCAGTTATATGGTCTTTGTATCTAGTTTTAATTTAACTATTAGTTTTACCAATACAAAATGTATTACAATTGCATTGAAGTTTATATATATATATATATATATATATCGCATCTACATGGTGTAAACGCACCACGAAATGTATTTTATGAAATGTACATCTGTTTCGTGAACTTTGGTCGTGTATGATGTTTTTTAGCCCATGGAATAGACACGAATTTTATCCATTTCGTGAAACGAAAACCTTTGTTTTAGACTTCATGTAATTATTTATTAAATTTACAAGATATAGATAAATTGAATGAAATATATGTATATATATTGTTACAGTAAACCTATAAAGGAAAATTAATAATAATTATTAGTCTAACGGTGATAGTTATTACTATTATTTATTGAATTATTAAATTAATAACTATACTATACATTAATATATTATGAATACTATTGTGAAAATTATTAACTATTATTTGAAATTTGTAACTATATGTTAATATGGTGAAATATTTTAATTAAAAGTTAACTATTTATCGCTATTTACATCAGTTTTAAAAAAATAATATACTGTAGGTTCCATGTTTGCTGAACTGTAAAAATAAATATGTTTAAAATTGGTTCTTGTTGTAAAAAAAAAAAAAAAAAAATATCTTAGACAGGGCGATTGAAAATCAATATTACATAAATTTACTCGCTTCAATATGCAAAATAGAGAAAAATGTGTAATGAAACATTTTTATAAAAATTAATTAAAAAATAATTATTATGAAAACTTAGATTATTTATTTGGAAATACTGTTGAAATATTAATGGAAATAGGTAATGAGCCCAGTGTAAATTGCCGTAACATAAACTTCCAATCATTCCGTATAAAATATTTTAAAATATGAAAATAATATTATCAATTTATATTTAAGTGTAATTTAAGTATTTAATTTTACTAGCATTTTTACTTTGGCCGCTAAAATGTCAATTATCATTCTTTTTTTTTTTTTTTTTTTTTTTTTTTTTTTTTTTTTTTAAACCTCATTTCTAGTAGGGTGGGTTTTTGCCTGGTTTATTGGCGTTTATATTTGTATATAATGTTGAAAATGGGTGAATTGCATTTTGTTAATTTTTTTTTTTATTCAAAACAGATTGTACGGAAAATACATTTTTCGTTTTACGCCTAGACGCATACTGATCGATAAAATGTACACGAAATGGCTAAAGATACGATACAAGTATAATGTGAAAACCATAAAACGATAATATAATAACGTCGGTGCGCGGAGGCAATAAATGCATTGATTGAAAATACACCAATATACGCGATTATCATTTATCGGTCATCATATTTAGACGGCCTTGGTTAAATTAATAGCAATAATATGTTAACAAATATGTATACCTCCTATTATATAAAATACTTATGCAATATATAAATATATATATATATATATATATTTCATTAATTCTAACCATATCGTGTAAATTTAATAAAAAAAAAAATAAAAAAATAAAGGTTTCCATTTCACGAAACGGATAAAACTTAAAAACATCATACACGTAAATGATCAAAGTTCGTGAACGGATTTCTCGTATTTCGTGAAACGTGCGTTTACACCCAGTGGATATGCGACATTTACACCGTAATAAAATTATCAAAACAAGAGGATATTTCCGTAAAATCCTCCTTAGCACTATACATTTTTTCGTTTCGTTCAGTTATTATTGCAGATCTAACCCCCCCTCGCTTGATTGAGTATTAATCTCTGAAACGATTTTCGTTGTGCGTACACATGCGTACAGTGTGGCGGGTTTGAGGTAAAACTCGTCTCGACGAAAATAAAATCAATTGTCGCGGGACTTTCCTGTCGGTCGAACGAACGGCAAGCCAATAAATAGACGTAGTATGTACGAGTATTTGGTACCGGGGAAGCAAGGGCTCAAGTCGATGATTGTACCGAATTTCCGAAATTAAATAATTATATTCGCACGGAAAATTAGTGTATTGTTAGTGTGTTCCGCGGCAATAGAACGGTGTAAATATTAAAGGAATAGACAAGGCAATAAATTGGATTTACGCCGTTTTACACATTTTCGTCAAGCACCCCCCCCCCCCAGGTGTTTAGTGATTTGGCGACACGAGATATCTTCGATTGCAGTTAGGAACGCGTATTGGTGCGTGCCGTATTGATCGAAAAATAACGTAAAACAAATAGCAACAAGACACGTGGTTTGTGGAGAATAATAATAATAATAAAATGCCGAAATTCGACTCGAGCCTCGTTACTTGCCGGCGACCAAACGATCATATTGTTGTATCACACTGTATATCACGGCGCCGCCGGTAGAAAGTGTAACGCGACAGCAAGGCGCATTATCGCTATGATGATGATGATGATGATAATAATAATATTAATATTAATATTAATATAATATATATTATATATCGTAGCGAAACGGGGTCCAAGGACTTAACGGATTTTACTTTCAAAAAACGATTTACACCGCCGCCGGTTCGCCACCTGCGCGTATAATATTAATACTGTGTCACCGTCGGCCGCTGTGAATGACAATTAGCTGGCCGCCGCGTATCGTCGAGTCGAACGGAATATCGTATATCGTCGTGCGTGCGGACCAGTGGTTCCCAACCTTATGGTCCGCGAGACAATGCGTACGCCGGCGGTCCGCCAGCCGTACCCGCGGAATTTAATAGCATTTCGTTTTTTTTCCACAGGAGCGTGACACAAACAAATCAAAAGAAAAAAAAAAAAAAACAACGAACCGTTGTATAGCACGTCGTCTGTTTTATAAATTTAAATTGCGCAATGCTATACTTATGTTATTATTTTAACCGATAATCGAATCTTGTTTGCACAGCACGATTAGATTGCCGGTAGAATACAATAATAGACCGTGCGTTATGTTTTCAACAAGGACGATTTGCCGGGCTGCTACGCATTCGAAATAAACAAAGAAATCACTCGGACGCCGTTAAAGACGTGCGTGTAGCATTGGGCAGTATTACCCCCAAGAATATCTTTGTCGAGTAAAGGAGTAGTGCAAGCCCGAAAATATGGTGTACATTTTTTTTCTTTATAATAGTAATTCGCGTTAAATTGTTAATAAATATAAATAATTTTACATAAAATTCGTCAATTATAAACAATATCATAAGCCTGCTACAAGGAACTTCATTCGGAACTTCATTTATTCATAATCTAAATTCTTCGAAAATGGTGAAAAAAAAAATATCGATTCTTGTTTATAGGAAATATGAAGGTCTAAAGTTGTGGTGGTCCGTGGACGTATCTCCAAATTCTCCGAGCGGTCCGCAGTGTCAAAATGGTTGGGGACCACTGGTACAGACCGTACCGGTATACGTAATAGACGTGAGGTAGGTTAGCCTACACCTAACACAACCGGGTCGGGTATTAAATGTGTACCGGGCCCGCCTGGATAAAGAAAATAATTTCCACGCGCCTACCGTGGAAAAATCGCCGACGGAATAGGTCGAAACGAAAACACGAAATCGTTTTAACGTGTGTGGAAATTCGGAAGCGACGTCGAACATCGTCGCGCGCGTTTTCTTCTCCGACGGCCAGTGTCGAACAGATATTCGGATATCGCGGAAAATCTCGCCTCGCACAAATTCGAAATCGTCAATGGTGTTAATTAGTAGTGATGTGCCGTAAATCCGGATTACACGGAAATCTAATAAATCCGGATTTTGTATATTCACGAGTAAAACAACGTTTTCCGGGCCAGCTAATAATACGAGGTGCGACAATAAAATAACGAGACTTTTTGAATAAAAGTTGTTTATTTTAAAAAATGTTATAATTTAATGATTATCACCTTCAAAAAACCTTCCCTCAGCATCAATATACTGTAGCATACGTCGCTGCCATTCTTGAAAACAGTGTTGCCAATTGCTTTCATTCAGCCCTTCTAGAAGTTCTGCCGTTTTCATTTTTACGTCATTAACTGTTTGAAAATGGGAAAAGAAATAAGAAGGAAATAAGAAGAAGTCACGAGGAGCAAGGTCTGGCGAGTACGGGGGATGTTGAAGTACAGACATTTTTTTTTCAGTTAAAAAACGTTGAATTGAAAATGCACTGTGAGCTGGAGCATTGTCTTGGTGAAGAACCCAGCCATTTTTCCATAGATCTGGTCGCTTCTTTCTGACACGTTCTCTTAATTTAATTAATACCTCTTTATAATAATATTGATTAATTAATTTTGTCGATTTTTCCAACGTTTTCGTTTGTTGAAGACGTGGTAGGACGTCCAGAACGATCATCGTCTTCGACGTCCTCCCTTCCACTACAAAACCGTTTGTGCCATTCAAAAACACGAGCTCTTGATAAACATTCTTCACCATAAACTTCACATAACATACGAAACGATTCCGCGGCAGTTTTTTTTAATTTAACAAGAAATTTAATGTTAACACATGTCGTTCGATTTTTATATCTAACATTTTTCGGCAGTATAGTCGAACTCGCACTAATAACAAGGCTACTAACGTATAAGAAAATGAATCGATGCCATCAGTGTTCATAGTACTTTTAGATAAGTGTTTTCTAATCATATTTCAATAATCTTTTTATAGATAACGTTAATAGTTTAGGTTATATTTAGAAAGTCTCGTTATTTTATTGTCGCACCTCGTATATATATATATATATATTATATAATTTAAGGTGTAATACGTATGATTTTTTTTGTTTTTTTTTTTATTATTATTGTACTTGTTTTTAAAAATAAATATTTCTATTCGTGATATAATTTGAATTGTAATAACGTATTTAATGTTTTACGCAATTTAATGCTATTGGCAATAAGATAATAATAATGGTTTCATGAGAAATAAATAGTTTAAAATAATATAAAAACCAACGTTTTGATTCAAATAAAAATCTAGATTTTTCCCATTAAAATGACTGATACGCATAAAGCGTTGTTTAAAAATTTCGACATATTCGTCTTTCTATGTGGTTTCAAAATCTTAAAAGTCAAACTCTGTGCCTCCACTCGTTGGAGTGCTCGTGTTTCGGTGAGGGAGGCGCGCCTCATAGTTTGAGAACCGCTGATATATACGATACACTTTTACCGGAAATTTATAAGTAATACTATTTTAATGTTAAAAAATATTGTAAGTATATTATTATAATAAAAAATACGCATTTGCGACGGACGTTTTTTCTAATATGGTTTTGAGAGGCAAACGGACGAAAAAAAAAAATAAATAAACTACGACGGTAATAATAAAATCATTTTACCGTGTGCGATTTAATGTCACAACTTTTTGAAAATACATACTTTTTTTTTTTTTTTTCGTCACATTATTCATATTTTTACGCTCTGTTAAATAATTTTTTTTGAATATTTTATAATAATTTTAGGTGCCGTGTGTACTGGAAATGCATAATAGATTCGTAAAGAATAATAATATTCCATTTGTCCGCACACATCTATTCTCATAAAGAAAATAAAATATCTAGTAAGTATATACCTACTCTAAATGATATTTTTGACATCGTTCTATTATATGCAAACTAAACAATGTATAACTTACTTTCAACTTGAATTTCATGACACTCGTGAAAATTAAAAAATAGACAAATTGAAAGCCACCTAACCAAACAGTAGTATTAATGATTTATATCATTTTTTTTTTTTTTAAATCTACTAGTTTATAAAAAGATTTATTTTTTATATTTTTTAAATAATAATTTCTTAACAATACGATTAATAGCATTATTTAAATATAAAATAATAACTCTTACTAATCCGAACACACAAAAAAAAAAAATGTTTAAAAATACAGTCCACGGGGTTTAGTAGCATTTGTTACGTTAATTATAAAATTAAAGGTAATTTCCTATTATTGTTCAAAAAAAAAAAAACGATCTTGAAAGGAGACTAACTACAATTTATATAATTACACCTTTTTTTTTTTTTATCGAGGGATATTTTTGCTTGGTGTAAATCAGTTAAAAATAATCGTTGTGATAGAAAATTCTCACCGTTTACTTATACGTATTACCCCTTTCTAGACGCGGTCACATTTCCAAAACGTAGGAGCATTTTTTGAGCTAACAATAATCATTTGAAATTTTCTAATTTTATTAGTTCTTATTTGGTTTTATGTGAACAATATTATTTTAGCTCAGCAAAATACTCGAAAATTGTACACAAGGTTCACTGTAAGTTGTACTTATTACAGTGATGATAAAAAAAGTTTGCTCAGCATAGGTTTTTGTTATAAGGTTATATCCTAAATCCTATACATCCCTTTATTACCCTATAATATCCTACTTACCCTTTACAAATCTCACCTTCGACAGTGACCGAACCACGGTGTGAACTATTTTGGCTTTTTATTTACACAATATATAAACTACCCGTCTTCTAAAATTAAGACACACATCTGACGGATTTTTAAAGTCTGACACGCGATTGAACTATATTCGAGCTGGTATCTACAATATAATGTAAATAATAAAAAACAAAAAAACTAAAATGATTTAAAGAATAACAAAAAACAAAAAAAAAATTAAATCTTTTAGTATATTTTGTATTTATTTCTATTGCAATTATATTTATATAATTTGAATTTATTTATTTACTATAGCTATTCTACACGGCGTTGCCCATGTCAATTTATGCCCCCGTTTAAAAAGCAGAATTTATTTTTTAAATATTAACTAAAGTTTTATAAGTCATCTATGACACCAAGATAACCCAAAAATTTATTTGTCCTATTAAAATATCAAAAATCAAATGTTAGGCATCCTTCAGAGGTTAAATTTCGAGAAAAAAAAAACCAGACAGCAACCCTCGTCTTGTTTTGATTGCATGCAACGTTTCATCAAGATAAAACAGTACTTTTTTACAGATTTAATTTGATTTGACAAAAGGACTCGGTACATTTCGTACTTTATGGTGGAAAATAAATCGTAATTTGTTTTTTTTTTTTTTGTTACAAATTAATATAATTTTCAATTTGAATATATTCAATAATTTTTACCGAACGTCGCTCAGAATCGTTTGATCGTTACGTACGCAAATATAAATTTGATTCCCCCGTAAATCCTACAATTTTTTTTTTTCTTTTGAATCGTGTTGGTTAAGCGATTGGTACAGCATTACAAATCGTACAGCCCATATAAATACCTACGATAATCACACATTGCGCGTACGTTAATGATTATGTAGACTGTCTAATATAATAATACATTTATATTATAGGAAACACACGCGTAAACACACGTTTAAATCGTCCTAAATCGATATACGATATTATTATTATTATTATTATTATTATCATTACTACTCGTATTACTAAAATAATACCGTTTTCGTTAAGTGTGCGGTTTGGACGGGTAGAGAACGGCAATTATTTCGTATACTATAGTACAGGGATGGCCATTAGAAGAGACACACGAGCCACGAAATAAAATTGTAAATATCTAAGAGCCGAGGGCAAAACAAAAAAAGATTCTTAACATTTGTAATCCATTAACATGACCCAGATTTTAAAAAACTTACAAAATTTGAACACGCAACAAATATGTTACGTTGTAAAAAAATTACATTATATTTAAATATTACAAGTTCAAAAACACTATAATTTTTCTGAAAAAATATATTTATAAATAAGTATTACGTTGTCAAATACATATTTTTTAAAAAAAATTGTTTATATTATTATAAAATATATTTGCGCATTATGGTATGGCACGAGCAGCATGAGTCTATGATGTCTACTACTATCGTAGGGCGTCACTAAGTGGGAACCAAGATTACTTTTGCTTCCTCAAACATTTCGCAAATGTATTAATTATATTCGATATTTATTATTCAAGTCTTAAAATGATTCGTTTTTAGAGTTGTGACTTATTGCAGTGTTTTAGTATGAATTAAAAATATCACCGGGGCAAAAAAAAAATGTTTGATTGTTGATGTATACAATAAATAATATATTCTATAATAGAATGATAATTTTAATTATTTCTTCCTGTATAAGATGTTTCTGTAAAATGTCTTTAATTCACATTGTGATGAATTATGAAATAAAACTATATTAGAAAAAAAAAAAAAAACCTAAACGGAATTGAAATAAGTAAGTGGTCAAATTACAAGTGATTAAGTCAGTATTTGGTATTTTTTAACTATTATTTCATAAGATTACCGTTGACCAATTACTAATAAGTAGATACCAATAGATACTTGCCCCGGCGTGCAGTTCTACACGAAATGTGCATTTTTTATATAATTAGCGAGTGACAAATTTGTTCATATACGACAAAAAAAAAAAAACCATTTTGCGGATAATATTTTTGTTTTTTTTCGCTAGACCGGAATTTCGACTCTAGTGACGCCCTTGGTAATTATTATTATTATTATTATTATATCTGGAGAATGTCCTCCAGACATAATAACGTAACGGACGTGTAGTGAATACAGTAGCCAACCGTAGGCCGTAAATAACACGAACGCTAGACAAATCTCATTATTATACGCGGACCCTATTGCGGTCGGGCAGCAGCGAAGGTATTTGTTAGTGTGGGGCGGTATAAGAGCAGAATAGAAACCGGAGAATATAACATTATATTGTACTATTGCAATCGACGACTAGTGCCGTGATACCTGCTCCGGTGCTTGAATTGAAAGAATTAAAGAAGAGCGACTATATTATATGGGACTTCAAAAAAAAAAAAAAAAAAAAATGATCGTCCCACGCAATTATTGTACTCGCCTTACTCGTGGAATGTTACGACCCCCCCCCCACACACACACACACAACGTCCACTACATTCCAAACATAATTCAATAATTAATTAATTATAAAAAAAAAAAATACAACCAATAATTTTACTCAAAAATATTTACAATATATCTGAGTTGATAATAGATGTTTTTTTTTTTTTTTTGAAAACATCAAAAGACATGTACCGCCCCGATAAAAATTAACTTTAGTAAAGGGACGCTAAAAAAAAAAAAAAAAAAAGATACTATAGGAGCATCGTCTAACTATGCTCCTCCCCGCCCACACAATTCGAGCACTGATTATATGCAAGACTAAATTTGACATTAGATTGAAATCAAGTGGACGAAAATAATACGACATTTTTATTCGTGTACCTTGCACAAAATACGTCATAGGCGCTTTTGTCTTGTTTGTTAAATTTTTTCGGAACTTGTTTCACTAAATTGGTTTAATATAATGACGAACTACTAGTAA
Source organism: Tuberolachnus salignus (assembly GCA_956483605.1). Lineage (NCBI taxonomy): Eukaryota > Metazoa > Arthropoda > Insecta > Hemiptera > Aphididae > Tuberolachnus > Tuberolachnus salignus. The sequence goes on along the minus strand of OY101429.1, from coordinate 43,190,650 downwards.
AGAATCCTTACTCGGTAAGCACGTACATTATGTACAATAATAGTATCGATTTAGTAATCTGTGTCAAAAGGCAACCCTGGAGTTACGGGCAGACTGCTTATTATATATATATATTAAAAAAAGGCTGCTCCTTCAAAAAAATATCGCCGCTAGTGGTCAACGAGTATTCGTACGTAATACTCGCATTGGCCATAACGAGTTTAAATAAGTCGTGGTGACAACGTGAAGTTTTCACGAAATGGTCGTTCGAATTGAAAGTTTTGTAATTTTTATTGCGATGCAGTCATCGATTTTGTCTACTGAGAGATTTGCCGTACACAACTATACACAGAGCCGGATATTCATTACCACCTGTAATAGGTATAACAGGCAAGCCATCCTTTAATACAAGTGTAAATATGAAAGATTACGTTAATGTAAAAATGTGGCCATTTCATTAATTTGTTATCGTTGTTCACCAAGTGATCGCACTTAACACGATAAAGCAGTTAATTTTTCATAAAATTGATTAATTTTCATGGAGAAACCGATTTCATAGAATAGCTATGACGTAATGTCATGTACGCAATACATACTCTTGTATATATACTCGTGAGCAAGAGTAGCAAAAGTGACCTTCGTATATTTTTGAACACCAAAAACACATTGTAAATTCTAAATAATCCCATTTTTTTTTTTTTTTTTTTCGTTGTATTATTACGATAATAAAATGCGGCGAAGATGCGTGGATGTTATGAAGTTATACCCGGGAGTCAATAAAATGGCATGTATAGGACCGCAGAGAATTGTTCCAATAGTACACTATAATGAAAACATCGTCTATTTCGCACAACGTCGAAGAAAATTCGTTTTTGTCTTGTTTAGTAGTAATATATACTTTCTTTTTTTCTATTTCACGCCCTCTTTCGGAAGTATAAAATTTAAATATTCAAATGGCTGTGTACTAAATTGGAAAATACATGTCTACCTCTACCAAAACACCATCGCATTTGCTACAGGCACTAGTATAAATGCAAATAGTATGTTTAATAAACAAATATCTCAATACGGTTGTTTTCGTTATTAACAAACAGTATTATAAACATAGGGATATCATGCTTTGTTCAGATAGCATCCTTTACACTTACTGATAACGTTTAGTTATTAATGTTAACAACAGAGCATTTTATATTGCTATAAATTTCCATTTTAGAATGACACCAATAATATTCTCAAAATACAACGTGAAACATATAATACAATAAAGGTGCAAGATAAAAAAAAAAAAAATCATTTTCCACGTCTAGTTATGTATATAAATAATCGTAATGTACCGTTTGTACTTTTATCTTAGCGTAAAAAAAAATTTTTTTTTTTTCCTAATAAAGATATTTTTTACATTCGAGTATTCGTCTTATACTTACGACAATCTACTTCTTCTTCCTGTAGTCAATCCTAATATTGGTTTGCGGTTATTCGCCATTCTTCCCTGTTACACGACTTTCTCTCATTTTTTTTATACGAATTACATCATTCATCGGTCCATCATGTCACATATATTCCAATTGCTATCTTCCCCTATCGTTTTTTTTTCCTTCCACACATCCTTCCAAGCAGCCCACCATATCTCATACTACTGTACGTGTCCTCCATTTATTCATCCATTAATTTCTTCTTTTCATTTACTGTAGCCATTATATAATTAAGCCATGACAATTTTTCAATAAGGCGTTCTAAACAATTACAGCATTTTAAAACAAACGGAGATCGGTTAAAAATTCTTTGATAGATTTAAATTGAACATTAGTTTAATGACCACGAAATAATTTACAACTGTTTCTGGTTTTTTGTTTTTTTTTTTACGAATTTCAACTTAATTTGAACTTAAAACACAAATAAAAAATGCCGCATAAAATCGATTACATACAGAAAATAAAAACATTTCATAATAAAACCAATGCAATCTTCGCTTAGCTCAGAATCTAATAAATTGCAAAATGAGGTTAATGTTCAAAATATGTCCAGTAGTTTTTAGTTTTAGGTTTATTGTCCAGTAATATTTTTTCATATCTGATCTATCAAACCAACATTCGTGTCGTTTTTGTCACTGCTGTATCATAATATAGGAATTACACCGATATTTGGTCACCATTTATGTCGACGCTCTGTCACTTTTTGTTGGAAAAATGAAATAATTGATTAGAAAATGTATATAAGAATAGTCTATATATAAAGAAACAACGGCTGTTAAACGGAATCAATGCCTTGCCACGCGTAAATGTTTAGATTTCGTACAACGTCGCGTGCTTTTAGCCGCACTATCTCTCCGAAGAACCGTGTTTGACAGCTGATAAGATTAATAATTTTAAAAAAAAAATTACAACTAAATGTTAAAAACTCGTTCAAGCGCATGAATAACACGTCCTGTTTGATAAGGCCTTACGCCTTTTACACCTTGGCGTTATCGGACGCATTCGACGTCTGTAACACGCTGCTTAAACGGTCTTGGTTAATTTCATCATTCATAAATTAATTTTTAATTTCATCGGTTGTGCCTAAATAAAAAAAGTACGCAGGAAAAATTGTTCTACGCGTATAAAAAATTGTGGCCCAGACTTGGAAAAACGATTAAACCATAGGAGAAGAAATGATTTGTTTAAATATTTTTTTTTTTTTTTTTTTTTTTTTTTTTATCGCGCATGTTGCACAAGAATGATGGTCACTGTAACGATTTACATGTGCAGTGATGGATAAAACACATGATTTTGCTGGAATACCTGTTTATTTCACCGTAATATTCACGATGAAAATTGGATTCACTTTACTAGTATAGCTACTAGATAGAATGTTTCAATATTAGTTAAGTAACGGGAATCAAGTAACGATATTTTGGCAAGAGCATGGGTATAATATTATATTTTATGTTTTCCGTGTGTTTCAAAATCCATATGTATAAATGGACTTTAATGGGTTCCCGACCTTTTTCCTGAATCAAATTTCCGGAATACTATTAATTAATTGTAGCCCGAATGTCGTTTTTCCCTAATGGTATATTTCCCGAATTGTATATTTACCCGAATACGTTTACCTCATTTTGCTTGAGTTCTACGACCATTAATTTCACGTCAGCATGTTCCGTATGAAAATCGTTAAAAGCAGAGTGTATATCTGCGTGATGTTTTCCAATAACGAGCTGGTAAACGGGCATGCCACCCCTCGATCACATTATTCGTTTTACGAGTAATTGTACGGTAATGCCGTTTTTATTCGTAATCATGGTCTGGACAGGTGTACAACGTGGTTTCGTCGTGCGTGCGTATTACGAAAATAATCATTTTGTGATCGCTACACAAAGGGCTTTTCGTATACTCTTCGGCATTCCACGTGCTGAATCTGTTCCTTCTGCTAACACTATCAAATTGTGGATACGGCATTTGGAACAAACTGGACGTACCCTAAGTAGACTTGGAGCCGGAGCACCCAGAACGGTAAGAACCCCCGAAAATGTGCATTTGGTTAGAGAGTCAATTGAGCAGTCACCAAGACGCTCAGCCCGGAAACACGCTGTAGCTTTGAGAATCTCAGACCGTTCTTTGAGGAGAATTCTTAAGATTCCATCCCTATAAATTAATGCTTGTCAAAGAGTTAAATGCTACTGACTACGGCAGTCGTAAAAATCTCTGTCAGCAAATTCTTCTGCAAATTCCTCCAATATCAACTTTTTTCTGTAGCGATGAGGCCCATTTACATATTTCTGGAACTGTAAATAAACAAAATGTTCGATACTGGGCTACAAATAACCCACGACAGCTCCATGAAAGACCACTCCACGTGGAAGTCGAGGCCGTACCAGTCGAAATGTGCCGAAAATCATATGAGAGCTTCAGAGATCGTCTACAACAGTGTATCAATGCTGACGGCAGTCATCTTGAAGATATAATTTTCAAAAAATAATTTTTAAAAATGGGATTGAATACTGATTTAAATAAAAAAAAAACCTTTTCTCTAAGTTTTACTGTTCGTTATTTATAGTCCATCAAAACTCGTCAGTCCGCTCTGCCGCACCCTGTATATAAAACACTAGGTGTGCGACCGCCTTAAACGTGGTGTTATGAGAAATCTAAATGGATTGTTCGAAAACACGCCTATTTCCGTATATGGCAACGCACAGCGCTAATAAGTTAATTTCAAAATTGGTATTCTATTACCAATTACCTTTATTCATCGTGTTTGAAAACGATTTCCATATTGAAGATTGAAGATTAAATCGAAGGAGTTGCGTATCCCGTATATTGCGAAACGTGATACGTTTTCAAAAATCGTAATAATATATCAATATCCTTCATGCTGAACATGTTGTTAATTAAAATGTCGAATGTACGGTAGAAAATAATTTCACCACAACACTCTGTTAAACGTTGAATTATTACAGCCAATAAACTATTTGTGCTTGCCCGTAGTCCAGCAATCCCGCTCTATTTGTCGTCTCTTTTTTCCCGTCATCGTCTTGACCCGCAATACTTTTTGCCTAACCATTCTTCCTAACTTCGTTCTTTTTCTCAACCCTGCTCATTTCTGCACTATTTATAAATAGATATTTTGTAATTTTTCTCGCATTATGCGCATTGGTCGTATCTCATCGACATTTCCTAACTAATAATAGAAATATATTCTCATACATTATTTAATTTTTCTCCTTATGAGTTATTCCTCTCCTGATATTCAACTTCCTCTCAACTCTATCTAATAATTTGTAATTACGACGTTAATTGTTAGTCGAATAATGTTTAAAATTAATTTAATTAACCTAATATTAACTATGTTTATAATTTTAAATGAACGAAACGTAGATAATATACTTTTTTTTTGCATTTTTTGTTAATTATATGTATGTTGGACATTTTAAAATTGTAAAAAACAACTATTTTTATTTAAATTTTGTTTGACGAATTACAAATGATTATTAATAGATATCTACATAGTTATCAAATTAAAGTAAAATTATCTTCGTAAATTATAGGCACAGTTATCTAATGGAAATTCGCGTACATGGTGAAATATTATTAATTTAATAAGACAGTTTTTTATTTAAGATAAGCTAACCTAACATGAGATTTTTTAATTGTATTTAGGTGTTTTACGAATAAATTTTTTTTAAACCTACGCAAATATGTGTTCATTAGTGAGTCGTTTCTCGGTATTAATAATGTTTACATTTTTAGGTCAGTTTTTAATATCATTTCCATGTTAAAAAGTATAATTGGTAACTATTGCCTCTACTGTAGGTTTTTAGTGCATCAATATTCATTGATTAGTATTAAAAATATATCCGCCACATACCTTTTGAACCAATAAAAATGTTAAAAGAAGCTAAAATGTGATCTAAATATAATAAATAATAATACAATATAGTATTGATGGGGTTTAATTTGAAATTAAATTTCAAGACTCATTTGTTCGATTTGTGTTGTACAACGTTATTGCCGTATGCAACGGCAGTATATTCTCCGGTACGCGTATAATGTAGCTCGATATAAACGGTACGATTTACATTTTTTTTTTTTTTTTTATTAGCTTGTCGTAATGAACATACTAAAATTATTTTATTAAAAATACAACAACCCGAAAAATCGGTTTTTATTTATTATTATTTTTTTTCTAAAGCACTAAAATAGAATTTCCATATGAAAATGCATACGAAATCAAAGTAATTTTGATTTAATTCGAATCGAAATTACACGGAACGAGTCAATCGGTGACGGTTAAAAAATATAAAACGTTATATTAATGAATACGAATAATTATTACTGTTATGTGATTATTACTGACCGCTAAAAGTATGATGGCGAATGTTTGTTTTTCGGAGACGATTAACAATAATATGGTAACGATCTTAAGATGCCTCGTCACTAACATTCGTTTTCTCTGTATGTCTCGCATGTAATATAGCGGCAAAGGCATTCCGCATTTTCACGATTATTGCGACACTCTGGTTGGTGAATTCAGGGCAAAGGGACCTATTAAACATTTCATAAATAATAGTATTTTACTATAGATCCTACGAGTGGTTATTTTATAATATTTTCATTTTTTATTATTATTATTTATTAATAAGATATGCGCGTTTTGATTTAATATAATTTTAACCGTTAATAAAACATAAAACAAATTAAAATATTATTTTGAAAAAAAAAAAAAAAATCAATCAATCGTCGGATCTGATAATAAATCGAATAATTTATTCTATAAACCGTATAATTTGCAACCAGAGAGTCGGAAATTCGGAATATGCTGCCGTATTCGTCGCTGTATTAGGGCGCGAGACGGGCGAGATGAGACGAGGCGAGCCTTACGACTGCGAGTTGTATTGGGTGGGCATCACGGAAAGAAATTTCGATACGTTTGATTAATTTAGTTACACTAGTTACATAAAAACCGCCGAGAAACCCGATAAAAGCCATTATTGTCGTCGGGGCTCGAACAATGAAACTGTGCCGGAAACGCGATGAGAAATATAACATACGAGAACACTATACAGTCAAAATACTTATATTTTTTATCGATTCGGAAAGCGAACCTTACGAATGGCGAGCCACAGTATCAGGTCTACCCCGTATGTCCGTATCATAGACGCAAATAGGGCGGGGCTGCCCCGATTAAATCCAAACCCCACACCCTTCCTAATTTACCGATATATTTAAATGTTTTCAACTGCACCCTGCTGTATACACATTATTATTATTATTATTATTTTTTTTTTTTTTTTTACATAGTTTATACCAAATATTGATTAATTCATGAATATTCAATAAGTAATTTAAATAACCTAATTGGAATGACTAGTAATACATGTATACGTAACGTTAAAAGACAAATTTAACGTGAAAATAAATGTTCACCGGAAAAAAATTCCGGTATATGGAAAAGTATAATAAATGTATAAGCAAATGCGGGAAGAAAGTGATAGTTAAACGCATTTTCAAAGCTATAATAGCTAAAAAAAAAAAAAAAAAAACGCTATTCACGTCAAAGAACATTAGCGTAAAAAGAATTCATTGAAAATGTATGTTTGAAAGATACAATAATAAATTATGTATAAAATAATTATATTATGGTAGTGAAATCGGAACGATAGCACTAAAAGAGCAAAAGAGATTAGAGGCGTTTGAAATGTGGTATTAACGTAGGATATTAAAAATAAGTTGGACTAAAAGAATAAGAAACGAAGAAGTACTAGATAAAATGTCGGAAAGAAGAACACTATGGAAAAGCTTGATAAGAAGACTAAATTAGTGGATTGTAATCAGACATGCCAGCTTTCTAAAATTAATTATAAAAGGGACCGTTGAAAGGAAAAACCACATAGGAATGTCTAGGATGGAGTATAGAAAGCAAATAAAGAAGGATCGAAGATGCAATTCATATTTACAGTTGAAGATAAAAGCGGACGACAGAAGCGATTGGAGAAAAGCCGCAAACTAAGTTTAACATTGTTAAACATTTTTAATTTTTGAAAAAAATGGCTGTCGAGTAAAATAAATTAAGATTGACCTACATAATTTTGATATGAATTAAAACTATTATGTAGGTATATTATCCATTTCAATAAAAGACCTACAAAATAAATATTTTTTAGAAAATATATACATTATATAATCTAAAATGGCAATGTTAAATAAAAATTATCAAAACATTTAACAATAAATGTCAAATGGAAAAGTTTAAGTTTACGTCCTCTTCGTACGAGTATATCTGTTAGTTTTTTTTTTTTTTTTTTTGTGAGGGGAGTTCAATAAAAACGATTGACGGAAAGATTAACGTAATCATTTTTGTCATTGAACGTTTTCCTCGACCGGGTGTATAATTATATATATATATATATATATAGTTTATTGTTTCACGTGGAATTGTTTCCGAGATAGGATAAACGAGACGAGAAACTAGAAAGCGACTAAATCGTTATCGATCTATGATAACAATTCCTTTTTTAAGTAATAAATAGGGTAAAGGGTCCAATAGCCCCCCGCCCAAATGTTTTGCAGAAATTCCTTTAAAATATATAGTACAAATCGATATATTTTTGGTCTTTAAAATGTATACTATATAATATTTGTTTTGATATTATGTATTGATAAACACAATCATAAGGCTAAAAATTTAATATTGAACAATTCTATTGGTGAAAATGATATTGACCTAGATAACATAAAATCTGTTATCAATATTAAAATGTCCTCTTGTTTGTATAAACTTCTACAAGTAGCGCTTGCAATTCCGATAAGTTCAGCGTCGTATGAACGATCGTTTTCGGTAACGTGGCGAATAAAAATGTGGATTAGAAGTTAGTGCTATGGTCAATGAAAGGCTTTCAAATTTACCTATCATTTAATTCATATAGAAAGAGACATATCAAACGTAATTAATCCCGAAGATGTTTTTTAATATTATTGCCGGAAAAATTTGACAATTAAACATAATTCTACAATTTATTCGTAAATCTCAATTCTTAGCTCTTAAACAAATATTTATTCTTAAAAATATAAAAACTAATACTTAAGTATTTATTTTTATTTCCGTGGCCGATTTGTATTATTTTTTTTAATTTAAATATTCTACTATATTATGATATGTATTTCATATATGCCAGTTAAAATTGGTTTTATTTTTCTTTTACGAAATATAGTTACTTAATAATACTTATTACATATTATGTTGATTATAATTTAATACGAAATCAATAATTCAAAGGGCTAGTCTCCTGGAAGGGGGTTAGGACTTACGAAGCCCCATTTTACGTTTGCCTCTAAACAACCTAATGCATTCAAGCGAATGGCGGCACCTACGAGTAAATATACAAAACAATTTTTTAGGACTATAGGCCCCCCCAAAAAAAAAAAAAAAAAAATCGAGTGCAAGGAAGGAACCTATGCCCGATTACCACTACGGATATCTTATCCACTCGGTGACAACGAAGCTTTGAATACACCGAATTCAGATAATAGTTGGGTTCATCTACAATGTTACAATATTACAATATTAAAGTGTACTATTGGAAAGCCCCCACGACGCGTGACTGTACAGTATGGGCAATTTTAAAAAACCGTAGAATTAATATCAAATTGATTATACATATAGGGCTATAGTCTATAGTCTTTTTAGACCAAATCCGGACATTAAAGTCCCGTTTCAGGTGGGGGGGGGGTAAATTGAAGATAAACAATATTGTTATTTCATTGGCACAATTTTACTTAGATCTATGAATAAAATGTCTACATAAGAATGATTAGGTTAAATACGTTAATCTTTTATTTTATGACAACAACCACAATGTGTCGTCACTTGTCGTGACTTTTAGGGAAAAAATATGAACAAAAATTGAAATTACATATTGTACGTTTATACAGAGTGAACACGAAGATCTAGCACCTGATATAACATTTGTATCGTTATGGTCTTGTAAAACGTTTACATTTATAAAATCCAGACTTTTCTCAAATTCGGACGCCAATTCGGACTGTCCGGACAAAATCCGGACGTAGGGTTACCCTAGCCTATAGATAATCTTAAATTATTTTTAATTTATATTTATGGACACAATTATTTTGTATTTTCCATTGTAATAATAAAAATGTTTTGTTTAAATTAGTCACACATATTACGATGGTAATATTTTTAATATTGAGCAACTAAAAAAATATAAACTATATGTAGCTAAATAATGATATATATATATATACAGTGGCATCACGTGAAACTTGGCGGCTCTAGGGCCTATAAGAGATAAAGGCCCCCTTTAACACGAAAATTAAATTATAATAAAAATATTGATTATTAAATAGTGTTTTTAAGAGCTAATTAACAAAAAACTATATAATATATTATGCATATTATTGTATACATTTAATTATAATTTTTTTTTTTTTTCGTGTTTTAAATCGAATTAGTTTCTACATAAATATAACTTAAAAAAAACACAACTTTTTTGAAATGTATTAATAAAAGTCCTCCTGTGGCTCATCAACTTAAGCGTACTTGGGGCCCCAGGCGTAAATACGCCACCGTATATATATATATATATATATATATACAGTAGTGGTTTTTGAGGGAAACGAAAAGAAAAATGTTTGAGTCGGCAAATCGTTAGGCACCTCCACCCGTCCATCCCCGTGAATTGCTGCTCTGGGACGGCCCTGTAGTATAGTATAATAATATACAGTAAGAAAATCGTCGGTATGTCACACTCGTCGTCCCTACCATCATCCACGGACGAAATATATATATTTTAAAAATATGCGTTTGGGACCGTGGCGGTCGTTGTCCATGTGACATGGCCATATTGTCTTACCTGTGTCGCGTATGCGTCGCGGGCTATACGGCGGCGGTGGTGCTGGGCGTACGGCCGGTGGCCGGCGTCATTTTGTTGTGTGCCGTTCAGCGGCCGATCATTTGGCCGGCCTTGCCGGGACGGTGGAACGAGACGACGGGACGGGCCGGGCGGCCGCGACGGCAATCGACGGTAATGTTACGCTTGTTTTTCGCCGAGTCGACGGTAATGGATTGGTACAATAAATAAATGGACGCGCCCGCGGATTACCGCGCACGGATCTCAGCGGTCGCGGTCATTCGAAATCAACAGGAATAAACAAAAAAAAAAAAAAAAAAAAAAACAGAACAATTGCTATTGGTTTTACTAAGGTGAAAATCGTTCGTTACGACGGCCGCGTAATTCGTCGCGACGTCAACCGGCAGTGCGTTGGCAAACGGGAGACCGCACCGCGCGGTAGTCAGCGGGTTTCTCACGTGTTCCGCGCGCGGGTTGTGTGGTCGCGCGCACGCCGCGCCGCCGGCGCCGGGGCGAGAAACGCCGGCGTAGGTTTATCGCGTAAACGCGTCGCCGTCCGTCGGCCCCTGTGCGCCCGACGACCCCGAGCCGAATAAAATACCAAACGGCCCGTGTGGTGTGGGGGTGTGTGGGCCAAACGTTTTATTATTGCGTCGCCGCCGCCGCCGCCGCCGCCGCCGCCACCGGCCGACGTCACCACCGCGGTGGCCGCCACCGAGCGACAACCACGTCTCGTGATTGAATATCCACCGCCGTCGCTTATTACGGCCGTTACGCGGGCACGCGTGTGTGCCGGAGTCGGGACGTCTTATCGTAATGATATTATGTCGGGGAAATTGAGCGTAAATTGAGCTGAATTCCGTGTGACCGTGAGAGCCGTACCTAGGTGGTGAATTCTGCAAATGCGGATACTGTCAGTACTACTGCGCTGAGGTACGGCCATTGAGTAGGTACGGTGTGGGACTATCTCGCTGTGGTGCTGTTCTACAGCACAGCGATCCGGTACCCTAATATACGGCCAAACATGATGGATAATTTTTAAACCGTTATTAAAAAAAAATATATATATTATATCTAGAGCATGAACAATACAAAGACTGGAGGGTTATATAAGAAGTTGTGTGTAAGTACGATCGGTTTTGATTTCAAAAAAAAAAAAAAAAAAAACATCACCAGATAATAGAACAGCAAAGGCGAACAAACATTACGCAACTGAACAGAAAAGCAATTTTTTTTTTTTTTGTTATATAACAAAATGTTAATATTTCATTAGTTAGATATTTATTTCTAAAATAATTTATGTTTTTATACCATGTTTATTTTATTTTTTTATTTACAAATGTACAAAATGATTTTCTTCCTCCAAGGCAACATAATTACAGAACAATATGAAACGACAGACGCGATAAGAAGCTAGGACGGTACTCGGTAATCACCACTGGTTCACCTCCTCACCCTTATGGTTTGGGTTGACCACTTTTGTTCTCTGATAACATATTTTGCATGCATAGATGCAATTACAGAAGAATATTATGTGATACGACAGTGACGTAACTATAGGATCTATTTTGAGAGGGGGGGGGCGATATGAATCATAAAAAAACATAACTACTCATATTACGCAATTGGGTTTATATTTAAATTATATTTTATAATAATTGTCGACCGACTCTGCATCTTTAATAAAATTGTTTGTTTCGCACAATACCTATGTTAGATTCACAACTATCAATACTACCATCTCTATATTGACTTCAAAGTAATATTGTGAAAGGTTTCACACTTGATATTTTTTTTACTTTGTATGTAACATATATTTGAAGGAAAAAAAATCCCCGAACTCTGAGGGGTGATCATCCACATCAGTCCCCTTGAGTACGACACTGTTATATGGTAGTAGTTGTACACTATGGAAGTGTAAGCAATTAACCGAGAAGTCCATTTCTAACGGACTTTTCTACTTTTACTTTGCGTCCAATTCGTTTCGCTTGGAAATCCATTCAAACGATGGACAACTACCCAAATAGTGGTGTTATCAAGTAATACTTTTCTTCATAAATACGAAAAATAATTGATTATTCGATTATTTTAAAATAAGTCAATTATGTTGATTGTTTCAAACGATTATTGGATTTATTTAGTGTGATAACACAGCGACCGCGGCTTTGCTGGTGTATAAACCGTGTTATCAGTTTATTATTATAAAACGTATTATACATTTACGCAAGTCGTTGACATACGTGATTTTCTGTATATAATATATTATATATTTATAATAGCATTAGACTATAGAATTGAAATGTTTGTTTTTTTATTTTATTTTATTATTATTATAGCGACTAGGATTTGTATGCAATTAAAAATGGTAAAATATGGAAAAACAAATTTGTATTATTTCTAGAATTTTTAATTATTACTAGTTGTTTATTACATTAAATATTAGTTTATGTTACACACCGTAATGATATGTGGTTTCAAATTTTCAAATGTGAACGACCGGTGATTAGAACGAAGAAAAGATTTGTATTGACTAAAACTCCTTTCCAGATCACACGATGTTATTGAAATATATTTAAACGACGCGATTTGTCCCGGCGATAAAGTATTATTAACATCTTCTTGTTCCATTTCATATTCACCATTTATAATGCCACGCATTTTTAAATGTGTTTTAAGTCCTATATTCTTCTTTAGTACCAAGTCCATTTTAGTATTTACAGTTCTACTACTCTCCCGTTACATTTAGACAGTTTATCTTTCACATCTAAAATAATTTCTAAGATCTCATCAAGAGATAGTGTACTTTTTTCTAGGTTAGTAATTGTTTCGGCGAGAAAACACAAATTACATTCAAATAAGCTAAATCATTTTTTAAATATTTCTCTTCAAACAATTATTTTGATTTTTTAATCGATTTTGCTTCGTCGTCTAAATGTGATATTACAAATTTTATTAAATTGAATTTTATTAAATAAATAACATTAAAATTCACAAGAGTCCCAAAAAAATATATATATATATATATGCAATATGTTCAAAATATGCAAAAAAAAAAAAAAAATGATTCTATTTAAACGAGAATAAGCCGAACTTGGACATATCTAATAACCCAACAATTTTATCGTATTCAACGGAGAATAACTTAACAAAAAATTCAGCTCAAATGCATTTAATGTAACTAAATTTAGGTCATATTATTATCCACATAAAACCAAAAAAAAAAAAAAAATAGTAGGGTATAGAGAGGAATATAATAAAATGTATTTCTAACGAAAAACAATTCTGAATAATGTAATCTATCTAGCTAAAGTCAACCTAATAAACTTATTTACTGTTAAGTCTTATTAATATGAATAATATTCCAATAGTGTTTTTATTATCCTTTATTGTTAACGATAAATCGTAAAGTGGACATGTAAAACATTACGATTTGAAGTGTGCGAGACACTTGTACTATTCGATGGACAGTCCCCGGCCCGTCGGTGGTTATAATATAATATGCTTGATATGCAACATTTACTAATTACTAAATAATGTGCACTAACAATGAAATTGTTCAACTTTTTTAAATTAAATATCTGTAAATAAATTTAAGTGTAATTTATAATTTGTTGAATGTTTAAAATTATCCAAAGCCTATCAGATTTATTGAAAAAATCAGTAAAGTGTAAAGTGTATCGAATACTTTTCACGAAAATTTGTAATGGTATTAAAATGCTCATGTTTTGAAAATGTTCATGGAAATTTACATCGCCATTAGGCATATTATTAACTAACAATAGCGTAGTAAGTCAGGCATAAGGGTAAGTAGCTATTATTTTAATATTATATTTATCGAGGTATTTATCAATATTTACCTGCTGCCTATATGTGAAAATAAATGTTAAATAATATTATAATATCGATTCGTAAGTGATTAGAAATATTGAGACCCCCCCCCAGACGATTGACTCTAGTTGAGCCCCCATGAGCGGGGAAAGGAGTGTGACGAATATATGATGAATGTTGATAACTTATGTTTACGTTTGTGTGCCCGGAGAAATGGAACGTTTAAGACTTTTTTTTTTTTTTTAACTTCGATTCGTATAAGATACACTCGTGTAACACTTTTACAATTTAGCCGCCTCCCCCATAAGCGGTAATCATTCGACTTGTCAGCAACGTATGTAACCAACAATATTCCTAAACCACTCCCGCAGACAATCCTTTTCAATTTAGACGCACACAATTTCCTGTTTGCTCGCATCTTGCGGAAACCTTTACGTGGCGTGTTCAAGAGCCGGCAATACATCAAGTCTATCAACATTTACGCGTTTCTGTGCAAAACCCGTAACATTGCTTGCATGTACGATTTTTATAATGTAAATAAGTATGTTTTCAAAACAAATTATTCGTGGCTGGGCGTGTCAATCAATCTTAACTTCGTTAAATCAAGTTGGTTGAAGAAAAGTCGACGAGTTACACTTTAAAATTTAATTGGTTTTTTTTTTTTTTTAAATTAACCTAATTGGGTTAAATGTTAATTCACAAATTTAATTACAACTGATTAACTGAGTGTATGTTAATTTCATGGTTTTTTTCCCCCTCGGAAAATTGTTATTTTCACAGTGCAAATGATTATACATTGGGTTTGTGATTTTTTTTTGAAAATAAAAATTTTCACATTTTCAACTATTATGCATGTAACAGTCTGGTCGGGTTTGGTCGGTAAAAATAACTTAATAAGTAATTCTTTATGCGAAAAAAATAATTTAAGTTAACAAGGAAAAAAATATCAAAATTTAAAAGTTAAAATAACTTGACTGTTAATTTAACTTTTAACTTTTATAAACCATAAATGCTGACGAGTGATGTTTCTATCGATAGAAACTTATTGGTCAGTAAATGCATTTAAAAAGTGTAGGTACCCAGTTTTTTATTACTAAAATAAACCGTGAGTATACGCTTTTATCTCGTATATGAAGAGATCCAATGGTAAGGTCCAAAAAATTGTGTACTCTTCAATACACCACTGTAACCACCTATAATATACGAAATGAAAATGTTCATCTAAGCTTCTTTATACACCTACCCTACATTCATTATAAAACCACAAGTAAAAAAGTACGTATATTTGTATTTTGTATTATTTGTGCTTTAGGTTTTTAAAAAAAGAAAAACATTTTTTTTTTATATTAAAAAGTTTTGTCTATAGAAATTATTTTACTTTTCCTTTATTTTCATCATTGCTGGGATTTAGTCGCAACAAAAAATAAAACCGCACACTTATTTTATTAAAATAAAAATACGTTCACAGATATTTAGCTATCCTCGACCGTCGTTAATGAACGCCAAAACAAAACGTTTGCAAAAATTGAAAAAAGACATTGAAGAAAAATATTTAATATACTACTAGATAATAATATTATTACTATAATCAAGTGCGAAGTTTGCCTATATTGTAATCGCGATTTCCCTAGATGTAAAATTAAACAAATTTTAATCTGATTATTAGCTTCTATGAAATGATAGCTACCTATATGGGCGTATACAAATGAAAATGTATTCAAAAATATTATCAAAAAGTTTTTTATTCAGATAATAATGAATACATTCTAATTTTAATTATAAACAATAATTGTTTCGAATAATATTTTTATCGAACTTGCATTTCATCGCTGTCACGCAAATAGTGTCCAAGTGAAATATTAACTTTGTCAGTATAAGACCGTCCCGAGACCATCCCGGGAATGTCTATGTGTAATTACTGAAGTATTATAAATGTACGTTAGAGATGAATTGTGGTTATTTAATTGCATTATTATTATGTATTTAACAGAATAAATAATCGTTACAGAGTTAACGTTTAGTTCGTGTAATTTTAACTGAGCGTACATAGGAAATATAATATATATATAGGTTTTTTAATAATACAATACTATAAGGAATATATTGACCAGGCCGTATGAATATTCGTGTGTCACTGACTGATTGCCAATTTTATGGCTGTTAAATGCAGTAAAAGTTGTACTTCCCGAGAGCTGCCATTAGGGGTGTTACTTTCACTTTTGCCAAGTAATACAACGATGACTTGTTATACTTAACTAGTGTAATGTGCTTGAAAAATGAGAAATAATTTTGTACCCGATTAAAACGGTTGTACGTTACGCTATAAATGAACTTACCACAATTTGTAATGTGATTAAAAATGTATTATTACTGCACACACCACTAAGATAATGGTAATTTTCGATTTATACTTATGCAATGCATCTATAAACTATAAAGTTCATAATTATATAATTGACTTTAGGTCATAACTAGGATGGACTAAGCCAGAGTACTATTTAGGGCCACTATTACAATCGTTGAATATAATTCCATTGGTCGTAATACTGACCCTTATTGCCCTACAATGGCTACATTTTCCGAAGGCCTCCTAAATTTATAATTGTATAATTTACATGTCACACTTTAAATCGGTAATACAGGTACGCTACATAAATTAAGTTTTAAATAATTTAATACGCCTACATTTGACTGACTTTGCATTTTGAATTCGAGATAATCATAATAATTTATATTACTTATTTACGACCTTATTAGGGAACGGATTTTAGTTTAATTACATATTTGAATAGTTTGTTATTATAGTCGTTTTAAATGTACAGAGCGGTGAATTTTTTTAAAGACACTCATTATCTCGGAATGTACTAGGTTATTTTTGGAAATTCCATATTAGAAAATTCATGGTTTTGGGAGGAAGTAATTCGACACCAAAATATATTTCAACTAAAAATCTGTTGGTTCGAATTTGTAATATAGGAAGTTAATTTAATAGTGTATGTCTTAAATTCTTAAACTTTCAAAACAAAAATGTTGAAAAAAGTAAATGGCCCTATTATTTATGAAATAATGGTTTATCAACTAATTAATACACAATATAATGTCAAATATGTCAAACAAGTTTTTATATCAATTTTCCTTCCCTGGACTTGTTTTTTTTTTTTTTTTTGAAATAGAACTCTTTGACGATGGGACTCATTTACCTAGCCCTAGTTTTAAGTTAAAACTATTATCGTTATGAAAAGAAAAAAAAATATACTAGTGAAATAACAAAATGTTTCTTAAAGTTAACTAACTTGGTAGGTAGGTATTATAGGGCACGACCATAATATATCTATGAATATCGACCACATAATATCGAAAACTGTGTTTGAAAATTTTAACAGAAACAGAAACGAGAATATGTATTATGTTATAAATAATATAGCAAGTAGGTTCGTGGTAAAATCGCGTGTCGATACGTATAATAGATACGATAATAATACAAGGACAGTTTGATTTTGTTTTTCTGCTGTAACAAATCACACAGAAATTATTTATAATTCAAATATAAAAATCTATTTTTAAAATGTTCCAAATAAGCGTAACATCACGTTTTTTTTTTTTTTTTTTTTTTTTTATTAATACTACCGTATGCAATTTTAACTTTTTATGAAATCCATTAATGGGGTGCGTTAGCATCCGCAAACCGACTGTAAAAATAGTTTTGCATTGGAAAAAACATCTCGAGCTATAGACTAAATTTTCTCCATAAAAAAAAAAAAAAAGATAACTTGCACTGTGCAGCGTTGGTTTCATTTTTCCAAGACAAAAAATATAAAAAAAGTTATTACTGTTCTAAAATATAATAATTTTAACTTTGTCAAACTCGAATAATTTATTTTGCCGTATTGTTATCGAATAACTTAAACCAAAGTTACACAGAGTCAGTACTCTTTATTTTATAGTGAAAATTTGGTTCTATTATTAGGTTTATAGCTCGAGTAGTTTTTTCACCCGCGAAACAGTTTCTCGGTAAACATTTTTTTTTATTCATTTCACTATTACACAAAAAAACTAGAGGCACGCAGACTACTTTTAAATGTATTTGAAAGTGAATTTGAATGGTATGGGCCAGTATGGGCTATAGCCTCTCCAACCAAAATAAACAAAATTCAAATATTCCAAAACAAATTCCTGAGTATGTGCCTAAAACCCTTATGGTTCATAAGGAATATGCAAATTCACAAGGACACAGGAATACTTCTCCTCCAAGACTGGATAAAAACACAATTCAAAAATGTCCACGCTAATCACCAAACTTCTGATGGAACACGATTCTACAATCTGGGAACCAAAACAAAAAACCAACGTCTTAAATCACGGCTTAAATTCTTAATATTTACCCCTATCAGACGCTACCACTGACGAAGATCAAAATTCTAACCATTAATAAAAAATACTTATTAACTTTATGCAGCATGTAATTATATATGAAGTCTTATAATAGCATGCTGACACATTTTAATTCTAATAAGAAAAAAAATGTAAAAAACAATTATTCAAGAAAGTAGATAACATGATATGTACACATTTTTAATATTTAATAATATCGATTAAAAATGATACTTCGTACTTATATATATTATATAAAATATCTACTCTCTCTATGCTTTATACAATTAAAATTGTACACATAGTAAGATAAAAAAAAAAAAAAAAAAACTACAATCGGGATTTCATATGGTTTGTTAATTCCAACACTCATCAGTTATCGCTCATCATCATATTAAGTACCTATCTAATAAAATCCCCCCGGGTAAAAAGAGATAATAAAATGACACAAAAAATAAACACTTTACGTGAAAGTTAAAACCTTAAAAGTAAACACTTCATAAATAACAGTAGGTATTATCATTATACAGTAAGTAATAAGTTTATAAACTACAAAAGCTATTATTGTTTTACCCGTAGAAACACAGAGAGAAAAACTAGGTTTATCACCGTAGGAAAACCAATATATATATATTGATTTTCCCTCGGTAACGTGCGAGATAAACATTCTAGGTTGTCGATATTTCGTCATTAAAGTAGTGCGATTAAATTTAAAGAAACTCATAACTTCCCGCCTTCCGCCAGTATAGATTTATTTGTTTTTATCATTCTTGAAGATAAAAGGTTTTATTTTTTTTTTTTTTTTTTACGCAATCGTAATATCGGTCTCGCTCGGGTGAGTGTCGGATTACCCATAGCAAATACATATATATATATATATATTTATATATCTGCAGCCTTATCGTCATTACATTATATTTTCATTTTATATATTATGTAATAATAATAGATTTTCTCGTGTATATACAGAGTATAAATTCTATACAGTCTCCATCAAACTAATAAAAACTTTATTGACAAAATAAAGCCCATCTTCGAGCCTTTATCAAAAGAAATAGTATTGATTTTTAGGCGAATAACAATTAGTTGAAGACAAAAACAATAGTAACTCAATACGACTTAATAATTTCAATTGACAATCTATTAACATTTTCTTTGGTTGTTATCGTAATAGGATTAACATAATTAAAAATATTTATATGCGTAGTAAGTATATAAAATATAGCTCTGAAAAAATACATCGAATGTACAGTATATATTATTACGTTAGGTTTTCATTTATGTATTATAGAGCGGTTTCCATACAAATTGTATGTCCACTTTTTAACTTTATCAGACTACTTATTATAAATATAGTGGGAATGTTAAAGAGATGCGATCCCTGTCCCCTATTCCCTATTCCATTCATCGTATCGTAATTTTTTTTTTTTCCGTTATTGTAAGCTAACCTAAAGTTATAAAAATATAATCAATTTCCTTCTTGTATGTATAAATAATTTATTTTATTTTATCTGCTGTATTATGTTATTATTTTATGTAAAATGTCTATATAGCTACTATCCCTGTTACTATACTTTTTTATCCTCCGGTTTAACTGACAGCAGTAGTGGATCTGTGCGAACATTTCTACCCCACTGTTGCCAAAACCTGCTACTGTACTCGGATGTATCTAACCTAACCGTAAATATAATTTAATTTTTAACAAAAGTTAAAACGCACAAACGAATGCAAAATTTTACCTCTTAATATCGCATGTCCGCGTATAGTTTCATATTTTTATAAATGGCATTTAGATGATAAAAATGTTTAAACTCTCCTTTAGGACATTTTATATTATACTTTTTGTTTTAGGTATGTCCATTAGGTATTCTTTTTCAATCGACAGACTGTCTGCGTTTTACGATAATTTTATAGTTGCGTGCGCAATGTGCATTCTGAAAAATACTTTCTTTTTTTTAAAAAAAAAAATCCGTTTAAACAACATTAAAAACCTATAAACATAGATTTTTTACTAAAAAAAAATATTTAAAAACATAAGGTTAACAAATACCATTTTGCATAAATCAAAAATTATAGTTCCTTTATAAGGCAAATTCAACTTTCACGTGTTTGCAAGAAATTGGTTTGCTATTATTCTTGCGGTTATGATATTATGAAAAAATATTTAAATATCTCAGCGTTATTTCTTGATGAATTTCCTATACCATCTTATAAAAAAATTGTATTTTTTTTTTTTTTTTAAATATAATAATTAGTAAAACTAAT
Organism: Tuberolachnus salignus; assembly: GCA_956483605.1. Taxonomy (NCBI): domain Eukaryota; kingdom Metazoa; phylum Arthropoda; class Insecta; order Hemiptera; family Aphididae; genus Tuberolachnus; species Tuberolachnus salignus. Next base: position 43,169,865 of record OY101429.1, on the reverse strand, counting down.
AATTGTAAATTTGTTATTGTATTAAAGGTCTATAAAGAATCCTTGTAATAAACTGCGCAAATAATTCAAAATAAATTCCTATGAATAACTATATATATATATAAGTTCATAGAATAGTAATAACTTTAATAAGCACGGGGTCAACTGGGTACATAATCGATTGTCTAATGGAACGATTCTGACCTTGGGTCAAGTAGGGCCAAAGTCACTTTTTTGATTAAAATGTGATATAGGCCTAATGGTTAAAGTTCGATGTTTTTACTGTCTCTAGCACATTTTTCTTGTGCTAAAAACATTCGATCGTTGAAACTACAAGAAATAGATAGGCCAAAGGTCAATGTCGAAAACCGAAATATTTAATTATGCTATCTCAAAAATGACCAATCTTACTTAAAAGTCACACGATAACTCGCGCAACTGACTATAGCCTTTCTTGGTCCAAGGTCCAGACCTCAAAATATTACCTCACATTTTAAACTCGAATTCCACAGAAGATTTTTTCCACCACAGCCAGTATTGGATAAAAAGCACCCTGATGAGTTTTACTAAAATCACACACACACACACGCATATCACCGAACGTCATCCTAAAACTATCATTATCACCTGCAGAATCCGCAGAATCTGCAGGATTTGCTCTTTTTAGATATTTTATTTTAAATTTGTTTTAAAACATATATAATTAATTATAAGTATTGCCATTGATTGATAATCGATGGTAGTATTATTAATTATTTGTAAAATGTTTTGTGGTAACTTAGCGAAGGCGTACCGGTGATCCAGGTGAATCCCACGCAGACCGACAATCGTTTACCTTACCTTACACGCACTTTCATTTCACGCACGCAAACACACATGCTCTCGTGAATTTGTGATATTGCCAATATCGAATTCCTTAATATCGGTCTGTTGGCAATCATCCGAACAAATGAACAATGTTACTTTTAAGCCTCGTTATACTATACCGGAATTCGCACTATTAAACAATAGTGTGAATCCACGACGTACCCCATATCCCTTTGATATTATGGGCAACTGATCGTGTGGTCTAAACGAAACACCCAGACTTCTCTATCTCAATATTCAGGACTAGACCACCTAGGCTACAGCCTAGGTGCACCGCGGCAGGCAGAACTCTTTTTTTTTTTTTTATATAATTCCTATGAGCAAATTCAATTTACCATCTACTAGAATTTATACACTTATAGAAAAGAAAAAATAACTCTAGTTATTAAAAATATCGTTGAACATAAATACTGATATTAAAAAATATATATTTTTTCTAAATTAGTTGTTCGATGTTGTACAATTATAAAAATAACTCGGAATTAACCGATTATCATTCAAACATTCGACAAGTAAATGAACGATAAAACTATACATTATACTGTACACGATAATATTATTACGTATTTAGAATATTTTTAACATTGGTTATGCTCTCTAGTCTGTTGACTAGTTATTTAATAAGCTGTTTAAAAAAAATTATAATTTTGCGTTTTCAATAATGATGTCGAAAATAAATTAAGCGGTTCACAAATGAGAAAATTACAAATTGAAAAATATGATAAACATTATGATGTAATAGAAAAGTGAAAAAGCTTGATTAAGCTTCATTTATTTAACGTTTCAAAAATATCACAATTATTTGAAACAACTCCATTCTCTCCAACATCAGTCTCAGAAAGCGAAGTTTTAAACGTAGCCGGTAGATTTTTAGTCATAAAATTGAAATATTATTAGGTATTAATATTAACGACGGACGCGGTCGGGGATATGACCGGGGTATCCACCTTTTTGTTTTCAAAATAAAGTATATACCTTAGGAAAGGGACTTTTTTTCAGTATCCTACTAGTATCGACAAGCTAAGGAGGATAACAATACTAAAATAAAAGTATTCCAATTGAATCATAAAATAGTTCCATTTTCTGCTTTTAAACGAATGTTGTAACTTCTCCAACATTCATTGATATTTATATTATAGTGCCCAGGTATTATAATGTTTTCCATTAGTAGTTAGTAAATGCAATCTGTATAACTGAACCTCATTTTAACCTCGTAAATGTAAATATTTTCAAAGAATGTATATATACACAAATTAAAATTCACACGTAGCAGATTTATTCCATGTATAGATTTAAGTATAGCGTTTTACAACCGAATAATTAAAAAGTTATCTCTTTGTAAATTTAATATAGGTAAATTCTATACGAAGATGTAAAAAATAATTTAATGAATAGTTGCATATTACATTAATTATAAGGTATTAGAATTGATTTTTGCTATATATTACACATTAATATGTGTTATAATTTTAGACATTCTATACAACAAAAAATTAGATTTCAACGTTTAAACGGTTTCGTATTTTTTACAATTGACTTAATTTTACAAAATACAATTATTTGTCGTATAAATTACTGATACGTATTAAAATTGTTGGGATGAACCGGTTTTTAACCTGTGAATTTTTTCTAAACTTTATATAGAAAATGTATATTTCATTGTCCGAAACAGTACTGCCTGTGTGTACAAAAAACAAAAGTCTGATAAAGGGAGACCGACGACGGAATACCCATCTGGCGCCATTATAATCTTGTTAGAGGTTGAGAAAAAAATCCATGTCGTATTAACATGACACAGTCTCTTAAATCCAGTTTATCAAAATACTATTAAAACGGTCACAAAATAAAAAAAAACAGCAGTATTATCACACCCAAACCCGAACATATACGAGGTTTTAAACCCTTCGTTTAATAATAATTTCAGTTTCCCGTGGCCTATATTTATTATTATTTAGTACTTAATGTTGTGTGTAAGCCGGTGTTTATATGACTCGTAACATAAATTTAATAAAATTCATTATTTAACAACGAAAAATACTGTTCTATCCAAAGACATGCTCACGGTAGGAGGGGAGTGTTATATCCCACCTTGAACTTTTACTTTTTAATAAATCATTTTATGTTATCTATGATTTTCTGTAATTATTGTCTATTTTCAATGATATTGGCTTTTTATTAATGGCTTATCATTGTTGGCCGTTAAATTACCCTACTGGGAGACGTGCTTAATGGAATGGCGAAAAACCTAGAAGAATTGATTCGGTTCTTTGGTTTTTTTTTTTTTTTTTTTTTTTTTTTTATTATTATATAAGATTCTTGTAAATGCGAATAAATAAATTAATATATTTTAAAAAATTACATATTGTGTTGTATTGAAGGGGTATGTAGGTATCAAGTATATACCAATAAAATATGTGTGTGTTTAATTGTTTTATACGCATAACATGGTATTATCAGATTTCCCCCTTTCATATCCACCACCCCAATGAAAATGCTGAGCACGCCACAGGTTTTATCGTCCACAGATTATTTATTTATATATATATATATACGTGTGTCAGCTTTGGATTCAAAAACTACTGGGCCGATATTAACGAAAATTTTGAATATTGTTCTTAGTGATAGCGCCGAGGTTTAGAGAGTAGTCTGAACCACGTCCTTTGTGGTACAAAGCTGAACAAACTTTAGGCGCATTTAATCGTTTTAAATGGAACAGTTTGGGGAAAAATTAACATTTTGTTTGTTTTATTCTGGGTTACCTTGGTGACACGGGTAATACATATATAATAGTAAAAAACAGTAGTTATTAATTTTTTTAAAAATGTTGTTTTTGAATGGTAAGTTTGGCACGGGCGTCGCCGGGACAGTCATAGGCGTGTCTACTGGGGGAGGCAAGTGAACACCTGCCACCCCAGCGACTACACAAAGGGTTATACCATCCTCAGCCCGTTAGTCTTTTATATAAAAATATTTAACACTTATCGGAATTATGTTTAATTAATGATTATTAATGTTAAATTAAAACGACGTTCTTAATAAATGATAACAAAATATTGTGTATCTCAGATTCGCGGCTTTAGAACAGGATTGTCTATAACCACTATAACCGTGGTTTTAATACCGTAGTCTTATCTCAGTAGATAGGCGTATGGAATTGTAAAAAGACATTATTAATAATTTGATTTTATTATTAGGTTATTTTTACGCTTTTATATTATTTAATTTTTCAATATAAATCAGTTTTTAATAATAATAATTGCATTTATTTCATATTCAATGTTTAATGCGATTTCAGTTTCAAATAAAATAAATAATTTGATTCGTGTATTATGCGTTTTATTTAATTAGACATTTTTTTTTATGGTCTTTGTACATTTTATGTGTTCACATATTTACATAAAAAAAATTTCAAGTGCCAAAAATTGTAATACTATGAGAAAAAAGTCAAAAATACTAGCTAAGCACTAAACACTAAGTTACTACCTATATAGTTGTACTATGTAAAAACCAACCTCTTACAATATTCCTCCCCGGCCGTGGAGGTTTGGACACGCCTATGGGGACAGTAAATATATATTTCATCATCTAATGTATTATTTTTTTTTTCCACGGAGAAAACTTATGATAGGTAAATCAATAAAAAATGATTTAATAAACGCACGATTTTATTGGATTAGATACGCATAGACACTTTGTAATATTCACACGCAGTATTATCTAATATTTTACACAATTTCGGGGGTTAGGAAAAAATATTTTATTATAATATACAATATATATTTAAGGAATCCAATTTAAAACGATCGTGTAGCTTATTAAGTTTATAATATAGTCTATGCGGCGCCGGGGCGTATTTCCTGTTGGAATTACATTGATAATGAACAATTCCGTTGATACTTTTGAACGAAAATTAACTAATATTTTGTACACGTAATTAAATGAATACCGTAACTGTCTGGGAAATGTAATTAAGGCCCCTTTTATGATATTAAAAGTTTAAAAAAATGAGAATTTTTTAATTAAGATTATAATCGCTGCCTTAAGAATTTCGATTAGAGTTTTTAATAAAAACCCAAAACAAAGGCATTTCAATGAACAGCGTGATGCTGTTGCTTTGGCGTCTACCAATTTCAAATTCAGATTATGTAAATTCGTGTTTAATGTATAATAATATACCTCGTATAGTCGTATATTATCGGCATCGTGGTGTGTAAAAATCAAATGTTGATATTTTCATTACAGACAGTAAGCAATATTATTATATTATCATTTATTTTGTTAAAATATTTTACACGGTTGTAATAGCTACTCACATTTGCTGGTATTGGTGTTTAACCGAGATATTTTGAATTATTACCGACAAATTTAATTAAATAAATATTCGTGGTTTTTTTTCTTTTTTTTTTTTTAATGAAATATTATTTGACGTTTCGGGTCTTTGCGATTATTTTTTACCAAATTAAAGTCAGCGGGAAGTTGAAAAGATAGGATATAGAGGGAAATTCAGTTTATGTCTGTACGAAACGATAAATCGTCGTTGACGATAAACGTTTCTGAGAGAACTAAAACATAATTTGGTCAATTAAAATTGAAAATTGTATTAATCTGTAGTTAAAAAATAAATAACAATTGTCTGTGTTTTTTCGTCTCGAATTTATGTGTATTTTTACAAAGTTTGTATCCGCGTAAGTCGGAAAATAGCAAAATACCGTAAACTTTAAACGGTTATGAATATTAATTATTGCATTACGCTCAAAGTTTTTTCTTCTTTTTCACCATTAAGCCCAACTAATTATGAAACTTGTGTCGAATATCCGTGGATTTCTGTCGGGCTAAAAAAATTTTGTATTGAAATTAATCGTACAGTTTTTAATTTTTACGATTTGCATCAAAATATGCACTTTAAACACATGTAAAAAAAACCTACTACATAACGCTCAAAAGGATTCTGGGTTTTTTTTTTTTTTTTTACTACCAAGTACAACTTATGAAGAACTTTGTGTAAAATTTGTTCTCTCTGTGTTTTTCGCATACAAATAAATGACCTGCCCAATGCACCAACTAGATCCAAAATGATTTCAGAAAATGTGCTACACATAAAAATCGGAACAGGACGTCTGGTAGCAAAGTAATTCACAGACGGAAAAAATAACACACACACACACACACATCATAGTAAAACTGTAAAACCGATATAATCATCGCTGTACGCTCGTCATCTAAAACAACTGTACGCATAACAATTAACAACATACGATAGTATCTATTGAACGGCACATTATAATGTATTTTACGGTTGTTCGACAAGAAATATGTATTTAAAATGATAATAGAACAATACTTTTCGGGACGAATCGATTGTTATAATTACTAACATTTGTGTATTCAAATATGTTTAAGCGCAATGTGCTCCTAACCTTATAAATATTACGCCACTCGTTCAAAACACTGTCATATTACAGACAGTGTTGTTATTTATTTTATTTTTTTTTGTTTTTATCATATATGCGGTATTTGAAAATAATAATAAATATGTTTTCAATTACCGGGGTGTTTCTATGTACAACCTTGGTTACATTGGCGTAAGTATTTCTCGAAATTGTGTTCACAATAATAGAAGGCTACACGTGAACGTGCCATGTCTGTCCAGACGTACACGTAAGCTTAGATACTAACCGCAGAGCCTAACTGCGTCTTTGCGATCCAAGGTTTATTTAAATTATTAAAAGACAATTGTCTTCGAGGGATATTATTACGTGTTCGAAAAATCGCCAATTTGATTACCTATGCGAAAACCAAACCTGACTATTTGATTTGTATTAAACCGATAACGTGTGTTCTTACGGAGATAATAATATCTTCAATTTCTTACAGATTTGTAAATGCAGTTCCGTACGAAGGTAAGGGTTACGTTACGAAAAAAAACAAAAAAAAAAACAAAAAAAAAACCAAAACAATCATAATTCTCCCCAACCTAACCTAACATAATTTAAAATCAATAATTGTTCATCGCACTACGATAATGCATTATCAGGTCTACATAATTTATGTTTTAGGAATAACAGGAACGTTGAATGGTCAACAATTATCGACGCAAAGTAATTCACCATATTCCACGATAACACCGCAACCATGGCTGCAAGGCAACCAACCCGCTTACCCTGCAGCCCCAATTTACTCGCCTGCAGCCCCAATTTACTCGCCTGCAGCCCAAATTTACTCGCCTGCAGCCCAACAACAGTCAATTATGCAAGGATTCATGTATCCACCAACGAATATGAATCTGCGTTTGTTAGCGTACGCAAGATTATTTTATGCTCAATTGATGGCCAATATGAACGGATATTTGAACGGTAATAAAAATAATAACAACAAACAACATAAAAACCATAGGTTGTGAAATATTTTATTTTTAAGTAAATCATAAGTCACGGAAATTAGAAACTTTTTCCAATTCTACTGTGTAATGGCGTTTACAATATTATTATTTTTCAGCCGCAAACAACGTGGTTCAAACTCCAGCGGTTGCGCCGTCTTACAATCAACAACTACAGCCTTACACCCAACAATCGTTGTATAACCAACAACCTCAAGCGCAATCAAAACAAAATTTACAAGATGAATTATTAAATCAACAACAGCAACAAGCGATTGAACAACATCAGATAATACTCGATAGGCGGAAAATGCGACGCCAGATCTTAGATGAAATGAAAAGGCAGGAACAACTTTTAAAATTATACTCGGAAAATGATGAATTAGAAGAATACAATGTGGAAGAAGAGAACAAACAAGAAACGTCAGATTTACAAGACGACAATGCAAAAGAAGAGAACAAACAAGAAACGTTAGAATTACAAGAAGACAACGAAAGCGAAGGGAACGAGCTTAAATTACGAGAAGAAGAAGAGAGAGAAAGAGAAGAAAGAGAAAAAGAAGAGTTAAGAGCTAAAAAAATTGAAGAAGAAAAATTGAAAATGAAAAGGAAGAATAAATTAAAACAACAGCAGAATCAGATGCAACGTAGTTCTACCGCGAATCAAAACCAACAACCAAATCCAACTAATAAAATAGTACGAGTAAATCATAAACAAAAACTAAGAACCATCAATTCGGAAGCAAAACCTACCTCTTTAGTACAAACGAAAACATCACCTAGCGATAAAAACATGCATACTAAAATTTTAAACCAAACGACTCAATTATAAAAGGAAATAAATATTCTTAACTTCATTGAAACCGTATATCGATAAACGATTGAAAAAACCCGAGTATAATAAAAAATATATCAAATAAGTATATTATTTAAGAATACATTTTGTTTTACGGATCTTTAAATTAAATATTAATTGTAATTTGAAATGCTTAAACTTTTCCAAGACTAATATGTGTTGAAAATAATCGTTTTATTATGCGTTAATCTTAATAATAACTTTTATTTATAAAATAATATATGTGTTGTCAAATGGTATATTCTAAATGAAAATGTAAAATTAATTATTATGACGAATTTTTTATTATTTATTTTATAACACTCATATAATAGCCTCGTGGTTTTCTTGCTAACTTCATGTGACCCAGTAATATTCCATTGCCAGTTCGAAATTCTTTAAAATATAAGTTTTAGCTGATTAATAATTTATTATACAAAACGTACAATTTTTTGTTTATTTTTAAAATGTTGAATAAGACAACATGTAGATAACATGGAATAATAATAGGTAGGTATACGAATGTATAATGTATATATGTGAATTATTTAATTAAAACAAACGACACAAATCCTCTGTAGGTATTTCTTTGTACAATTTTTATATTTTTATCGGTATGAAATTATGTTTTTTAATGAAATAATGCCGTAAAGTTCTCTAATAAGTACAAGGTTTTACTATATATATATACATTGAATTTTGCGCACTTAAATACCGGTACAATTTAAAGTATTAGTGAGTATTTACTATTTTAACGGACTAACACTCTAAATTTAAATCATTAATTTTATTTGCGTGAAGACCTAACATTTGAATAGGCTTGCCGGTATAATTGCCTATAGTAAGTTTTGCTATCAATAAAAAAAAAAAATTGAATATAAATATTATGTATTCACAATTTGAACGAACATAGGACATATAAAATAAGATCATTCGAAATTTGAATTTAAAAACCACAAAAAAATCTTTGGAAAATTAAGAACAGCTGAATGTTGTTGATGGGTAGGACACTGTTGTAAGTTGGGTTGGAAAATATGTAGGGTGTACCGAATAATTTAGTTTAAATTATGAATACAACGATAAATCAATGCAAATGAGATTAACGATAATGATTGATGCAAGGTCGTTGAACATTTGTTGCTGGAATTGATTGAACGTTTTATTAATTTTGAATGATAGAAAATAATTTAAATTTTTAATAATTTCGTCAAAATATAAAATTTAAAAGCAAAAAAAAAATTACAACATTGTACTTCACTTATTACTTGTAGACCGAAAAAATCTTGTGGCGAACATTTATCATAGACTCAATTTACAAATGAAAAAAATGAAGGGAACGGAAAAATAATAAGTGTATTTTCGCAGTGTTAACAAATGTTAGTTGGTAACAGCTGTTCACAATATTGTAAACACTGGCAAAAAAAGGATATTACAAATATATTAAAAAGTGGTTCACACTAGATCAGAGGTATGGTTGGTATACAACAATAAATTGTTCTGGAAATGGTAAAAAAATGTATTGTTTTTACGTTTTAAACATAAAAATAAAGTTAAGAAATATTTAACAAACACGTAATAATTTCTCAAACATGTGCTTAAATTATGTAAACGCACCTTTATAATTATCATATTTACAATTAAAATTATTTTACAAACTTTTACTCACACGACCGAAATAATTTGTTTTATTTTATTTTTATCGTTCATAAATATTTTGATTCTAATCTATATTTAATAATGAAAATTAAAAAAAAAAAAAAAAAAAAACAATATATTTAATATATTTTACTTTATTATTTTACATATTAAGTTTTAAATACAAATAGATATTTTATTGTGACGAAACAGTAATGAAAAAAGGCGAACATACTTCACACCATGGGTGGGTTACTGTTGTAGTTAAGAAGTTGGATAGGTTTAATTTATATTCCATTGCAAACGAAAAACGTTTATGATCGAAACCGTATAAATCGTGTATTTCCCCTGTTGCCAAGGTAACACAGAAATCGACAAAAATAAAATATAATTTACGGTCATTATTGCTGTAAAATGTTCCAATTATTGAGATAACTACAACGCGAATCAATGCACAAATGTACCTCAACTAGATCCAAAATGCTTTTTAGAAAAGGTGCACTTAAAAATAGTTGGGAGATTTCACGTTCATGGACTTGACCCACATTATATGTTCGGCTCCAAACCAATACTAATAATTAGCAAATATCAGCAAATTTATGGAAGAAATTGTAAAATCATTATTGTAGAAGTTATATATTATTTCAATTTAAGTGGACCAAGTTCATGTAACTCGCCCACTTGATCCAATCGTTTCCAAACAAACGCTGTTAGTTAGCAAATCTGTATTTGAAATTAACAAATCAAAATTCTATTTTAGGCGATTTCATTACTTCACTATCGTTAATTTTGCAACCTATATAATATTTTTCTTGCTTCCGCAGCTGGACAATTGTCACTACTCTCCATCAACTCACCCTCTGTTCCGCTCGTTGATACTGTTAAAATGTCAAGTAACAACTTTTCAAACTCATCTAAACAATTCGCTCCGACTAATAGTATAACACATCTTACATAAAATTGTTTCAATCAACATTTTTTTAGTGCTAGTCAAACATTTCCAGTGACAAACTACTAAATTAACTAAATGTTCAATATCGATTCGTATGTAACATTTATCAACAAAATTATCTTACGTTACACCGTTACAAAAGGCTCTTAAAATTGCTCCTAATAATACATTTCAGTAATCACATGCAATTTCTTGAGATATGGGAGGTGTTTTTCCACTTATCATCTGCGGGCCGAAACTTGGTAATTTCTTCTATTAATAACTCCTTCATACAAAAATGTGTGGGTAAATAATTAACATTTTGTTTAGTTCTCTTAAATTTCTTTACTAAGCTTCCCGTGGCATCAATTGACAATCGGTAGTAACATTTTTGAGCGTGCTTGTACACTGTAGGTTGTGTAGGTGTCCAATAATGAATGAACAGTTTGTATGTGTTAATGGTGAATTGAACCAGCAAATTAACCATGCTTTAAATCAATGAGTGAGTTCATTGGACATTTCACGGTTATTCCTAAGAAGTTATCAATAAACTGCTGCTTGCATTTCCATAAGACAGGTTTTTTTTGTAAATATCTGGAGATACGTGGCCACCGAATTCCATAGAAGAAACAGCGTGTCTTTACCAATTGTTTGCAGTATTTTTTATTAGTTATTTACCCGCACATATAATCGTTTTTGACATATGATCTTCCGTTTCTATATTCAATTGTAACCGAAATCCTTTTTCGGGTTTGCGTCCAATTTAAAAATGCTTACATTTTTCTCGGAATGTAAGAAAATGATTGGGACGAGAAGAATCAGTGGATATACGACATCTCCTATATACATTAGTGCATGGCATTTCGTAATTGTTTAGGAATTCATCGTTAATAATGTTTGTCCGACCACCTGTGTTTAAAACTGTATACTCTTTTCTATGATTTTTTTTTACCACAAATAACTTTGATTAGGTTCATTTTTATAAATTCCCTGTATGCCATTTCAATACTAAAAACATTTCAAATCGCTATTAGTGTAAAAGGAGTTTGACGTTACTGATTTTAAACATTTACCATGCAATTCAGTTATAGTTGAAGAAGAATGTACTACTGAATATTTTGTATTATTTTTTAAACGTGATTCTGATACATAAATATATATATATATATATATATAATTTCTAACTACTGGCGTTTGTTTGGAGATTATCGGAACAAGTGGGTGGGTCAAGTTCATGGACGTGGAGATTTCTAATAGAACATTTGTTTGCAGACATAAAACAAAGCACATCATTCACTTTGCCCAGAATTAACATTGATATTAATTTTATTTCATTTCGAATTATCTCGTGGAAAATTCAAGTTAGATTATTGATTATTGATTATAATCAATTTAAGACATTTCTACTGTATTATTTTTTAATAAAGAAAAATCGTTTTAAACCGTATTTCGAATTTTTTTTAATTTACATACCTACAACAATAGTATAGCTATGTACAAATTAGCGTCGCCTATTTTGAATATGAATAGAACATATGACTAACAATTTTTAACACTTGTATACTAAATTACACATACAAAAAAAAATAGCAATCCTATAAATGTAACAAGGTAGCTAATACTAAAAATAATTTTATATTATGTAAAACAAATATTTATTGCAAACCAAAAAATATATGTTTAAACAATGATTTCAAAGTATGTATAAATATTTAACTTAATTTCATGCGGTTAATTATAAGAAAATAACGTTGATGATTGATTCTATATAATGGTTTTTTTTTTTTTTTTAGTTATTCCAACATCATATACTTTGCAGTCACATTTCTTCCATATATACATACAAATCCAATAAATTACGGTAAACATATTTTGAGTATTAATAAATAAAATAAAAAAAACTAACACGTATTACTATAGTGTCATAAACTTTATGAAAATGTATACATAGTATGAACAATCATCGAAACACGGTTACAGTTCTAAGATGATAAAATAATTAAAATGTATATATTAATACATTTTACAAATATAGAATATTAATTATATTAAAGTTTGTTCTTTTATCAATTTTTACATGATCTTTGTACTTAAAAAAATTAATTCAATTAAATTTGTATTATACTTACCATTATGTTTAGTTCTATATCTTTTTTACAAAACGGATATATATATATATATATTTTTTTAGATTAGATAATATTAATTTTAACTGCTTTTGTTTTTATAGTTAATTTTTAATAAATATTGAATTTGATGCATTTTATCATTTTTGCGAATAAAATAGACTATTATGTTCGAACTTCAAATTTCTTTATTAAATGTAAATTTCAATAACTTTAATAAATATATGAGTTTAAAACAAAAAATCGTTTGACTATAGGAAATTATAAAATGGTGTTCTGTAAATGTTTTTGAAGAGAATAACTCTTTAATTCAAACAATACAGAATATCACATAACTGTTATCATAATGAATCAATTATAATTTTACCTATGTAATTTATTATATCTAGAGAGCCTATATAGCAAGTGGTCAACCGCGTAGTGCGCGCTGATTGGTTAACCTATTATCTATATTCTTGGACCGCCATTTTGTTATTGATTGTTACTTATTGTCAACGTCTACGTTTCTGTTATCTACGGATTTATCTACCTCGGATACAATAATACATTGTGTCTCAATAATAAAATAACAGTGTAATTACAGTATAATAATGTTATCGGCATTGATAGGAACGTTTCTGGGCCGCACTGTCCGTGAAGACAAAACGACGGTCAACCGCGTAAAGCGCGCTGATTGGTTAACCTATTATCTATATTCTTGGACCGCCATTTTGTTATTAATTGTTACTTATTGTCAATGTCTACGTTTCTGTTATCTATGGATTTATCTACCTCGGATACGATAATACATTGTGTCTCAATAATAAAATACCAGTGTAATTACAGTATAATAATGTTATCGGCATTGATAGGAACGTTTCTGGGCTGCACTGTCCGTGAAGACAAAATGACGGTCACTCGAGTAGTGATAAGCTAGAGAGTTGACCACTCCCTTACTATAAACCGTTAAGACAAATGTAATTTTCTAATATATGTTCATTTGTATAGTATTTGACAGTTATCAAGACAACGGCGATGGTTTTCATGAAACACAATTGAATGATCAATTACAGAACAACAAGATACGGCAGTTACAAGGAACTAATCAATGGACTGGAGAAAAATCAGACAAGCAACTAGTATATTATGATACAGGGAGCAATTTTGAACTACAAAATAAATATCAATTAAATCCACAAAATGGGAACAATCGAGCCCAACAAAATTATTTACGAGAACTAGAAATGTATGAAAAAGAAAAAGAACGTCTAGAGAATGCATTAAGGAGAGAAGAAGAAGAAAGAATAAAAGAACAACTTAAACTACAGGAACAAAAAAAAAAACTCTGGGAAAATTCTAAACTTTTACAACGACGTTATTATGATAATCTACTGTATAAAGAGTACAACAATGATGATTTCGAAGAACTATACATACAATCAAATCAAAATAATTATAAATGAATGATATGTATAGCAACAATAAGAAAACTCATTTTTTTGTTATTCTTTAATAATATTTGTACCGATGAAATTCAGGAAAACGTATGGCAAACAATAGGTTTGCGATGATTGTTTTTACCGAAACTGGTCTTAATAAATTTATCCATAATACTCACGGCTTGCAATATAATTTTAAATCACATAATGTTTAATTAAATGATTATTGTCTATTCAACGTATTTTTCAATGGTAAAAAGATGATTTTTAGAGGTGAAATATTCGAATATTTTTAAATTGACCAATTGTTTTATTATTGTTTCCTTTAAAACTGTTATACGTACACAACCTACAACGTACGACCCGAAATATTATTCATTCAAAATCATTGTGAATAATTGCTGGTTCGTGAAAACTAGGGTGGCAGACGATTAGTAGCTCCAAAAAAGCACTAAATGTGCAAGAACCTATGCACTTAAAACCCCTAAAATATGCACCAAAAATATGCTCGAATTGTAATCGTTATCATCCTATCGGGAATTTTATGATATAGACTGTTTATAAACCAACAACCATATTATATGATGAAAATTAGAAATTAAATTAAATTCAATAATTTCGGTTGTATTATTAAATGAAATAAATTTGTCGATGGGGATAATATTGAGAAAATTAATGATTGTAATAAATATTTTTCATAAAGTATAAAATGGAACTAAAAAATTAAATATAAAATAAAAAAACTCAAAATATGCATTTATATGCAAAAAAAGAAAACAAAAATAAAAATTCTAGCATTGTCTTAGCATAAAACGTATTTGTTTCTTACTCTACTATATTTTTTTTGATTGTGTGAAACAAATTGTGCAAAAGCTATAAGTCCTCTGCCCTAGATGTAACCAATATAAACAAATGGTAGGTACTAGATTTACAAATTAAATGTAATATTTGCTTTAAAAACGGTACAAACATTGCGAACTATATAGCAGGGGTGGCCAAACTGCGACTCGTGTCACACCGTACGACGTAAAACATATTCTTTACTGATATAAAAGAACATTATTTCTTTTGAAATATTAATATAAAAATATGTACCTGAATATGTAATAACTATAATTAATTTATAATCTTAATTCGTACAATTAACACAAAAATTATATTGTTTTTGAATTCATAATAATTAAATAGAAGTCAATATTTTACAACGCAACGTATTTGTTTGAGTGTTCAATTTTTTTTGTAAGTTTCTTGAAGTCTAGATTATGTTTGTGGATTACGATAATTGAGCACCGGTTTTTTCTGTATCTTTTTGGCCTTGGTTCTTACGTATTTTTTCATTATATTGTGCGGCTCGCGAGACTGTTCTTTAGTTGGCCACCCCTGCTATACACTCGTATTATAATATAGTACTATACCTGCTATACACTTTGTTCGATACAAACAAACTAGTCTTTATGACCAATGGCTATCGTCTATTTGATTAAAATGCAAGTAAGTCCACTCTAATTCTGTAATGCATTTAACTTGTATCTATTACACACAACTCAATACCTACTATTACTCTGTTAGTCAAAATACTTTATGATTAAATTTCATTCACTAAACTAATAACGATACTATTATGATATGGATACATACTGATTGAATTAATAAAAATGAATACATATTTAAATATTAGTCATAAATAAATAAAACTGTAAACTAACGTAAAAGTGTTTGAATTTATAATATCCAAAATTTAAATAAAAAAAAAAAAAAAGGTTTAAAACTATTATTTTAATTTAAATGTATATACATACTAATTATATCGTTACAAAAACAAATATGAAATGTATTTACTTTAATATTTTATTAACGATATTTATTGGACTACGCACGTCAATTTATATCTGTTTTGAAGCTGCTGTACACCAAATTGCGTATTAATATTTTCTAAATTATCATCTTCCTATGTAATATTCTAAAAAATATATTTTCTGAAAATGTATTTTTATTGAATATTGAGCTAATTATTTATGAATCGTAACAAGATGTGAAGAAATGGAAACATCATTTTATGTACAATTTTACCTTGAAAGTCCACGGTAACTACATAAACATTGAATTATTTAAATTAACATTAACTTTATTTATTTTATTTTATTTAAATTCGTGTACATATGAATACTGGGCCGAACCGGGAAAACTCGTGGGGGGGGGGCCCAAGAGATCTAAATTTAAATATTGTATACGCATATATTTGATTTACACAAATTTAAATATTAAATTAGTTTACATCGTATAGGATTCTACATAGAGTTATAATGATGATTAGAAAAAAATAATAATAAAATACTAACTTCTTAACCTGACTTATAGTTTATAATTCGTTAATTTTAATACGTTTTTTTTCTTCTATATTTTAGGTGCGGAGAAAAAGATTCTGAAATATTATTACGTAAACCTACTTCATTTCATTTATTTAGGAGAATATTATGATCAACAGTGCCAAATGCTTTATCCAGATCTAAATAAACCGAAGTATATTTTATATTATTGTTTAATGGTATATAAATAAACTGTGGCACATTAGCAATGGCTTGGTCTGTGCCTTTACCATTTTGGAAGTCATATTGAGATTGTTGTATAATATTGTTGTTTTCTATAAATGTAACAAGTCTATCTTTAGTAATTTTTCAGATATTTTTACAATGTTTGAAATTACAGATATTGGCCGATATTTATTGATTAAACTAGTTTCTCCTTTTTTAAAGATAGGCGCTACAAATGACGGTTTAAACAAGTCTGGGTGCTACTTAATTTTAAAAACGTATAAATAATTAAAAATTGATTTAATAGATATTGGTACAGCTCTAATAGTGTAGCTATAATCTATAATCCATAATCTATAAATATATTATAAAAAATCAGATGCCACAGGTATTGTAGGTGATGACACTTGAGAACGGCTTAACCTATTTGGCTGTTTTTTTTTTTTTTGTGTTAAGAATTGTCAAGATTGTCATTGTATGACAGAAAGAGATTAGAAAATCCACCAGAAAAGGCAAAAATTTTAATGGTATTAAAAAAAAACATAAACATCAAGATAGAATGAAAAACATTTGTTGATTTACCATAGAAACCAAATAGTCCGAATAATTATACAAAATGAAATGGCGAATTTGGTTACCATGGCAACCAAAGTGTTACGCTAAATCGGTAATCCTCCTCCACAAAATATAACACGTGTAGTGGTGATCAAGCTACATTTAGTTTAGGCTCTCGAAACCAAGTGAAGCAATTTCAGTCCGGTCGATATACAAGTAGACGGGACAATCTACCAAAATATTCCAACGAAGAGAACAAGGAATCGCCGTCGAAGGTGTTATCCCGGAGTAAAAAAAAAACGAATGACCTAGGTAGGATATATGCAGTTAGTCCGAATAACAGTGAATGTTTTTACTTAAGAACATTGCTCCACGTGATCAAAGATTTTTTGTTGCAAGGAATCAAGGAATAAAATCTTTAAAAAAAAAACTGTTTGCTTAATTGTACGATCATCACTGGTTTTGGAGCTTAAGAAACGATCTTGATCCCTAGAATACCAATGATACCAACAGATCTAATTCTATTCTATTCTAGTTCTATTCTAGAACCATTCTAGTTTAGACGGCTCCGATTTCCCGTAAAATTATGCTCTTCGATGACCATAAAAAAGGCACAGGACCAAACGTTGTAGGTTTCGACCTAACCGCCCAATGTTTTTCTCGTTGTCAATTGTCCGTGGCACTGGTACGTGACTCGTGCAAACGAAATCTATTTGTATTGGTTCCAGAAATATTTAATACGCGAGGCCAATTGAAACTTAAAATTTAAAAGTAATATGGAATTTACAAAAAAAAAAAAATCATTTAATTCGATTTAGACAGGGGAACAAAATAATGTTAAAAAAACGTACACATCATAATAAAACCATTAGACTCCACACGTTGCTCTGGGTTTTAAAACAATGATGTGCGGTACAGCTCTGAGACTACTCTGGATAACCAACAAACTTGACCCGAGCAAGGCCGGGTGACGGTAGCTAGTATTTAATAATAAAAATATATATATATAAATAGATACTTCTTCTATAAAACAATAAAATATTTAACGAGAAAATTAACGATTAACTAATGGATGTTCAACGTAGAAATAGGTATATACGAATCCGACTAGATCGCTGGGTTTCGAAGGACCATAAAGGCACGTTTAAGGCCGGGCGCACATCGAGACGCAGTCTAACGCAAGGCAGATTAGGTTAAGCCGGGCAAGTTAAAGCAGTAAAAGACTGCGCAACTTAGATGACCGCACATTGAAACGCAGTTTCTTCCCATCTTTGTGTATAATCTTTGTCGTAGAACGTACAAATTATGGCCGAACTAAACGAACTAGACATAAGTTCCGAATCTGATCCAGACGAAGAAATGGACGAACTTTTACTTTTGTATCCACTATAAATCTATATGGAAAAGCGCGTACACGAAGAAAATAAATAGTCACCAAATTAACCAATTTATTAACAACAGAAACCAATTTAATGAAGTCCTTAGTATTATCAATGATACAATTTATTCAGAAGGATGTAACGCTCAAAAACCAATTGATCCAGAGGAAAAACCTACTGTATTTTTAAGGTAATTTTTACAATATAAAAATTGAATGTAATTGTCAATAATAATTTTGCATTTGAAAACTTTTATAAACTTTTTTAAACGTTTTTAACATAAAATTTAACTTTTAACATCAAATTATAAATTGTAATATAACTTTTTGCATTACGCGAGGTTCGGGCGTAGTGGGCAGGCCACCCGTCGTGCACAGTCACACGACCGATGGCCACGACGGTGCACCGGGGGGCAGGCAATTGACAGTCACGCGCGGCTTTTGGGCGGCCGCGGCCACGAGTCTGGCGACGAGCCACGGCACCGGGGCGCACGGTTTGCGCTCACCGCAAACGTCCGTGTGGACGATGCCCAGAATGATCCTGGCCGTGGACGCGTCGGGCAGCCGTCTGGGTTCGAATTGCGGTCGCGCGCAGCGGACCGACCGGTAAAACCGCCGGTACCGGCGCACCGTTACCGGGTTTTGAGTTATCGAGTTATTTCCCATTGCAGTTATTCAACATGACGGCTCGGAACTTTATGCGTTTCCATGGTTGTTATAAAACTGCGTATGAAAATAAACTGATTCGATACGAATTCGTTTTGTTTCACGTACAATCAAAAATACAAAAAAAAATTATATTGCATATTTTACTAAATTTACGCGCGTATTGTAATGATTTTAAACGGATTAATGCGTATTGTTATGTTTTTTAATCAACAGCGGACAAATTGTCAATAATTGGAAATTTTAATTTAAATAATTTAAAAAAAGAGTCTATATTTTTAATAATATTACCACCGAGTATCGATTGTAAATTTTATTATGACCGGCCCAGTCGTAGCTAACATTTTGTTTTATAGTTTTTACCTAGTCAAGAGTCACTAATGCTCAGAGGCTGTTTAATTCGAAATTTCCGTGCGTTATTCTTTACACTCACCGTATAAATTTATTGTTACAAAGACGTATAGATTGTTTATTTAAAAATAAAACATAAAATGTTTTTTACCAAAAGCTTCCATTGTAGCCGTCACACACCACCGCGGTGTGAAAATAAAGTTGGTTTTTTTTTTTTTTTGTTTTTAATAATAATAATGCATTTTAGATACTGAACGGAACGGGATCTTGTGGTTTTACAACGGTGTTTGTTTTGTTTTTTTTTTTTTTCTGCAAACACTTCGTCTACTAAAAGACTTCGGCCGGTCTGTCTATTCACTCCAATACTGTTTTCGATAGCAAATTATCTCTGTGCGGTACATTAAAGATGTCGTTATTCGATATGTCTATTGGTTTTTTAACGCGACGAAAAAGAAACGACCGAAAAAATGATGAGAAAACGGCAACAACACGATTTCGTCAAACTCCAGCTTTAATATTTCTTTTTTATTTATGTGATATATTCTGGGTTACCATGGCAACAATTTTAAAAACACGACTTATACTTGTTCGCTCAGAATCGTTTTTCGTTTGCAATTTATCGTCGCGTACAGGTATAAATTAAATACCTATCTATGTACTACTTTACCCACTTTCCATCTACAACAGGGCATATATTATAAAAAAAAAAAAAAAAAAATAATCGCATATCATACTGCATAGTTAAGGTGTTTTTAGTGCATACGTATGCGCACATATTCCATTGTATTTCAGTGCACAAAGTTCCGAGTGCTGCTGAATAAAACGCTATAAGATCCAGCAATAAATTTATTGATTAATTAATGAAATGCAAATATTATTTTTTATTTATTTTTTTTAATACACACAACGACATGATGTAAATATGAATGCCTATGACTAATTAATAAAACAATGCAAACCCGTGAGTAGTATTTGACTAGTATAACGTTATGATTTACGATTTCCTAATATTAGCACCGCGATTCTAATTTACTTTTTTATTGTAATTCACCAACATCGAAAACATCGTATAACATAGACGCATTGTCTGCAAACAAACAAAAAAAAAAAAAACACCAGTGTTAGTCGAAAACGATTTCATAACAACAATTTCAAGTCCCGTGACCAGTAGCATATTTACGGTGAAGGGTGTCCGGGGATGCTAGACCTCCTATCTCAGATTAAAAAAAAAATAAATAAATGTTCTTGCGGAATATTTGTATTTATTTTTTAATGTTGTTTTTATACAGCGAAATATAATGCAATACATAATATGATATATATACGTATTTAATTGAACCCCTCTCTAAAAAAAAAAACGTGTAGGCACGTAACGGTAATCTAAACCAGTGGTCTTCAACCTTTTTGGACTCGCAACCCACTTTTTTAGGCCTACATTTTTCGCGATCCGCGTAAGCTTTGTAAAAAAAGCTAAAATTGCTTAATGCTTTGCAGTACTATTATTAAAACTGAATGCACAAAAATTACATTTTAATAGGTAGAATATTTAATTATTATTAATTGAAAACGTATAGAATTCATATGTGAAATATAAAATAAAATGAAAATATGATACGGAAATTTTAATGTAAACTTTGTCCTTGAGTGTTTTCACATAATAAATTCCATTCAATTAAATTCGATTAGGTGAAACCCTTCAGTTTCGAGTCTATTTCTTTTTGATGTTTTCAAATTTGCCATAGTAGAAAACGCCTTTTCGCATAAATAAGTCGTTGGAAATATTAATAAAACTGAGAGGATTCCGTCAAAAATATCTATAGATACCTGAAATATTCTCCGAATACATATATTAACACTTTCTCAGCGCGGTCAAAGTTTCCAAATATTCTGTCGGTTTTTGTTTTTTTTTTTAGTCGATTATAGCTGTTTGAGATTTTTTTCGAACACACACGGACCGTTGTAATTTATATTGTAGTCTCATTATTAATATAATCTTCAATTAAAATTTATCGAAACACTTCGCTCAGCAACATTTTTCTTATACAACGATGTATTATTGCGTACATGATATAAACATAAGTATGCCCAATATATCGTACCTCCCCAAAGTCCCATCACTTTTTCTTTTCTTTTTTTAAGTGCACGTTTGGTAAATAAATTTAAGTTATATATTATCAAATACGATATATACGTTTTGATAGAAAACGGAAAACAAAATATTTGTTTATATGTTTCGTTTCAGTGACGTTTTTAAATTCTGTATAACATCGCATTTACAGTAAAATTTTGAATTAAAATTAAATTTTGCTGTTAAACATTAGTATGCGTGTAACAATTAATCCGAATTATAGAGAATAAAAACCGCCTATAATTGAAGAGCAGGTTAGGTGGGTATTTTATTTTTTTTATTAGAGGGGTCAACATTTTGAATATAGCCTTTCCTTGCTTATTTGAGCGCTTATAATGGTATTTTAATGAGTTTATTAAGTGTTACAAGACTTGTAGCCCCGGACAATGGTCGGTACATAGGTAATTCATATACTAAACATATTGTTATACGTACGTTGGTAAACATTTCCAAATTAATGATTTTAGTTTGTGTAAACTGCATTTTTATCTGGTAGGAATTGTTCATTTTCATCGCCACCAAAACTAACTGTTTGCTTTTCATGTCCATTAGAGTCCAATTACTACTATACAATGCAAAAATAATCGAATCTCTCTAAAAGTGTATACAACAAACGGTTTATGTTCTGATTAATAATAGCACGATTATTGTTTATGGACAATTTATTCGTACTTACACATTTCAAAAACAAAAAAAAAAAACTGACTAAAATACAACTGTATGTGTACTTACTTTTTCTTTGATTAACCCAAATAAATAGCACGTCATGAACAATTGAACACTATACATGGGGAGTACAATTATCAGCTTCATTGACAGTACAGAATCTCCCATCTCACCGCCACCGAAATAATTCTAAAACCATACAATTTAATGTATACTTCGATGTTATTATTCTGTTGGGTGGGGGGGGGGAATAAGTAAGCAAGTAAGATTTTTATAGCTCATAGAAATATAAATTAATTTGAAGTTTATATTGTAAATTTTACGAGATGTTAATAGTTATGGTTGGACGTCTAGCGTACATTTCCGAATAATATTAACACCGTAATTATAAATGTATTACTTTTTTTATAATAATTATTACAAGTATTATTATTCGGATGAATTAGATGTGTTCTGGTCGTTTTTCGTCTGCGCTATACATACGAAAATTATTCGGACAGAGTTACTCCAAACTCCGGAGTCGTCACCATAAGGACACCAAGACGTTAAATGTATGAGCAATGGACAATAATTTTTTAAACTATTAACGTTGCAACATTTTTTAGTGTATATTAAGCCTAATCGCGTTACTCGATGGTAAAAACAAACAGAAATCGTTTGTACGACGCCAATTTACGGAATCGTACCCATGGATTTCCGTAAACATATCATATACAGGATTATTCGAAATGTTCAGTAATAAATATAAATTCATACGTTATAATCTTTAAGTATAAATTTACATTGTACGAAATATTTACATATTTAAATATAATTTTGTTTAATACACATATAGATTCTTGATGCTTTAATTTTTTTTTTTTTTTTTTTTTCATCTTCTCTATGACAGAAAACTCTTAATAACGGAAAAATTCGTTGGTCCCAAGCGATTCCGAGGTTTTACTGAACCCGATTTGATATTGTTGTAGTGGCGTGCGTCAGCAAGAAATCCGAACTGTCTAAATAGGTACCTAATACTATGAATAATTCGTCTGTTCGTTCATATAAAAGTGATGCAGACTAATCGAAAATAAAACATTCGTGTTTTTGTCTTATTTCGATAAGACAATATTTTAGGTAGGCGCTTAATATAATGTTTGACGATTATAAGTAAAAAAAAAAATATAAACCATGAGCCATAATTATACTTCTGAATCAACGTAATATAATAGAACATTTTTAATTTAAGGCCTCAGCCTCGTAAAACAGGCCTAGAAAACATTTCGCATAAAACTAATATCGATTTTAAAGATAGTAAAAGATACCTTTGCAATAATAAACCAGATGAGCACGTGCGAATTCGACGACACGCATATTTGAGTCAACAACACAGCCCGGGAAACAGCATAATAATCGTTTAAATTCCTGCGGAAAAACATCTTCATTGTACGAATGATTACATATTATTACTGATTGTATTATATTTTGTGTAAAACGATAAAAATTATATGCGGATAAAACACTTTTCATAAAACGCGCCTATACATTGTGGAACTAAAAAGGACATAACTCATCAGACAAACCAATATCGACAATATCACAAGTAAAGTTCTTACGTCCGACAACAAAAGTCGGTTTGTGTAACAATATGATTTGAATTGTCATAAATAAATTAGGATTACTCACTTAATTACGTTTTGTTGGTCTATGATAATCATTTTTAAATCGTCAAATATTGCCCGTTCCTTTTCTAAACGTATCGTCTTAGTGATATCTATATAGAATAATATATAACACAAATATCACAACCAATATTTATTAAGTAGGTGCCTACAATAATGCCGGAGTAATTTTTATAGAAGTGGAGTATTCGATATAAGTAATTGACATTTACAGCCATAGGCTACGGGGGATGTGTATGGAGTACATTTGCACACTCTGATAGTCGTGTCGTGATTCTTACTTGAGTGGAAATATATAATGACAATTACGGTTTTAAAGCAAAATCTAAAAAAAATTGTAATAATAATATTGCTTTCTTTCGTGATATCACTGCATTACAAGACCACTATTCACACAAATCAATATTCAATATAATATCAGATAATGTTAGTTTTTTTTTTTTTTTAATTTTTAAGATTTCGGAACAATTTGCTGGGGTAGGTATGAAATTTTGTTTTGTACCTCGCCGTCTATGTTCATAATCCTTATATATTTTTTTTTTTTTTTTTGTTTTGTAGTACCGAGCTCCATTTTAAGGATTTCCACTTACTGGCTAAATGCCAAAAGTCCCCCCCAAAAAAAAAAAAAATTGTCAACATAACGGCATAAAAACTTCTCGGATTTCAGAAATTCTTAAACGGTACTATGAGACACGCGGTTAATACACAAATCACAACTTATGGGAATTGTAACTGTATATAATTATACGTTACTGTAAAAGTCCGGAATATCATTGGTGAACGTGCGAAAATATTTTATAGGACATTTATAGTCAATCAGAAAACGGTTTGAACGGATACCAGTAGTATCAACTGTGACTTGAGTTGTCGTCATATTATTTTAATTTTAGCTACTGGTAAAAAAACGCACACGTATACAATAGACATACCTTGTATATCATGTATTTTACATCAAATCTCATTCCCATTACTACATCATATACATGTCAATTATTACTATAACCTTTACCTCCTCTATTTTCTTTTATTTCTATTACAAGTCTATAGGTTTAAGACCTATTCTCTGTTTTTACTTTTATAAAACCCGTCTTACAAATGTCCGGCATAACAAATTTGCATTCAGTAGTACCGATTTTGTGCTGTTAGTTTTATTTTCGAAGTGAATGAAATATCAAACTATCATAAAACTTAAAGGTACCGAACATCTTCTGTGTTTGTACGCTAAATTTTTTTTCTTGAAATTCATAAACGGAATATATTCAAAGCGGAGTATTTTCAAATTGTGATGAATAGGGGGGGTCCCTGAGTAAATTATTATAAGTATAAGCATAGGTACTGCCCTTTATCGAATAAGACTAAATTTAGTGTTGAATAAATTGTAATTACCCCCCCCCCACATTGAATATTATCTGGATCCACTACTGATTTAAAGTGATCTGAAATTTTCATAAGAAAAATTAGATTTAATCGACCCGTTCAATTGTATTATTTGGTAATATTAATTTGTAATGCGTATTACGAATTCCGGATCACTCATTATGCCTATAAATAATGTTAATATATACCCCTGTTAGTATATTCTGCATAATATATTATGGTATTTTATGATGTTTAATATTAAACGTGGAATTAATAATGCCTATAATATATGTATATATATATAAATGAAATATATTATGTACTCACTGAAATATCGGGCTGAACATTTATTATTGTGCCCTAGGGTTCGAAGGCTGTCGTTAATTGTTTCCAATTGGCATAACAATGTACAACATATCATAATCATACAAATGTCGTATATCGTTGTAAAAATGAAAAACAAAATGAGAATAATAAAATCGATTATATAAAACAGAATGAAATATCTGTTATACACTACGTCCGATATCGGTACATAAATGTTAAAAATGTTCATTCGGTAAATACTATACGAACTGTCGAGATTTTTCACCGAGACCGTCGTCGTATTGAACATAAACGGGTTCAACATCCAAATTAACAAAATAAAACAGACCAATACGATATATAACATTGCGACTCTCATAGTATACTTCTGCCAGCGTTTAAATATAATTCTGCTGTGGAGTCCGTACGACATCGTTTTAAAACTTGTATTGGTAATGCATTTCCATAGTTCGTTCGAATAGTATACGATACTTAGTATTTTGAAAACGGCAAATAAAAACTGTTCTATCGATCCGATATAATAAGAAAACGCAATTGCGTCGTTCGTCAAATAATATAAACCAATTGGACACATTGCCGATATGCCGAATATGAAAACACTGAAGATTATAACAATAATGTGGTACACGTTGTGATCATACAATTGTCTGGCGGTCGGGTCCAAAATTTGATACAAACCGACCCATTTGGAAAATTTAAAATTAAAAACGTAATCTTCGTCTACCGGAGGATTCATTTTGCTCGATCGGCACTTTGTCGGCTAAATAAATATAGCTGCACACGCACCAACAACACCTGCTGACAATAATAACAAACAGCCAATCTCATTGGTTATTAATTTGTATCTAATGTAATAGACACACTAATAGTAATAGTAATACAAACGAACGGTTTTTTTTTTTTTTTTTTTTTAAATATATATAATAAATTAACGAATTGTATTTGTTGTATACCAAAAATATTTCTTTTTTCAAGAAGCGTTTCAGCCTTACCTGTACTAATAGGTACCCGATATCGGACAATTTAAGATGATTAATATGAAATAAAAAGTCTCGTTAATAAACACCAACGGCCGGTTGTTGGTGATATCTGCGGCTTTTGCGTATTATTTTGGTTACATTTTATACCTTGAAACTCATAAAGAGCTACGAAAAATAAAGTGTCTCGATTGCACGAAACTACAACGAGTAATAGTAACGAGACCACGCTGTAGGCGATCTAAGGTACCTACAGTACTGAGTCGCCCCGCCCAATTTTTTTTTCCCACCCTATATTACGGGCTTTAAAAACAAATTAAAATTCAATTTTCATTGTTTCGACAACATTTACCGTGTATTAATGTCCTATAATTACGTATTCAAATGGCCATTATCAATTTAAAAATTATTTATTGATATACAATGTTGTGGACTTGGAACGAAAACGTATGATACCTATGCAATACAATTAATAATATATTTTGTACCTATTTCAACTTGCCGATAAAAAATTGTTTTATGCCGCCCGGTGCCTTTAAGTATATTTTCTCTTCCAGTATATTTTACCTTGCCCCCTGTATATTTACCCACCGGAGAAATACAAAGATAATAGAGCGAGTGTGGGGTAAACATATACAAGGTTTTTTTTTTTTTTTTTTACATTCCCCTGGTAAATATATTACTAAGATGTATTTTTCGACATCTACAAGGCTATATATATATATATACATTTTATGTCTGTTGATACGATTAAATTGACGTCATCCAGACCGCAAGTCGAGTCAGCTACTCTTACTCCCGTCACTATTCCTTCATTTACTGTATAAGGCAATGTTTTGTAGTTGAGTTTAAAAATAACAAAACACTCAAAATTGTAATCAATCGTAATTTCTTTTCAACAGAAATACTCGTACGGACAATTATCATTATAATAGATCAGTGGTTCTTAACCTTTTTCGAATGACGGAACACTTTTAACATTTTATACGATTTTTGCGGAACACAGCCGCAAAATATAAAAGTGTTTATATACATTTTTTGTAATTTTATAATATATTGAACAATGCATATGTACACAAAAATAAACCAACGAAATAACCTAAAATGATTTTACACGTCTTATTCTGCTGTGTTTTAGATATCGATAAATGTGAAAATGTTAACTCGATGAAACTAATAGTTTCGTTTATTTTATGGATTTTGTTGTCCACTGGTTTTTAAATACACTTACCCTAAGTTGACAGAACACCTGTGTTCCACAAAACACCGGTTAAGAACCACCGGAATAGATAAAGACAAAAAATGATGAGATTGTTACGGACTCTGTGCTGACCTCACGTACAATCGGACAATAATATGTAATGCTGGACTTGTAACGAGGAGGTTCTGCAACGTCATAGGATAGGTGCGCATGTGCGTAAATCGGTATACAAATTATAAGTCAAGGCGAGGCCAAAAGTCGATAAGAATAAGAACTTGACACGCGTATGAAATGCGCGTGTAATTAGCAAACAGGGCACGAGCGGCAAACGGACATCGCATTCGATTAAGTCAAGGGCCTCGCAAAAAGGATGTGGCAAGAGCCAAACATCGCGACCACTACCACCAGCGGACTAGTCGAGACCGACAATATAAGAACCCCGGTCGAGAGCAAGAGGGCGCGAGTATTCAGGTGCAGTCAATCAGCCAGGCAAGTCAGAGGCAAGTCCAGAGCCATGACGTACCACCTCACTCAGCTATTCGCGGGGCATGGATGCTTCAACTCGTTCCTTCGCCGGATCGGGCGAGCTCATTCTCCCCGGGTGTTCTCACTGCGGATTTCCCAGTGAGGAGAACGAGGTGGATGATGACGCTCTCCATACCCAGATGCGCTGCGAGGCGTTTGACGGGGATAGGGAGCGTCTGGTCCGGAGGATCGGTCCGTTTAAACTGGGCGACTTGGTGACGCTCATGCAAGAAGTCCCCAGACCATTGGGAAGCCGTGTGGCCGTCATAGCGGAGAAGGAGTCGGCAGAATGGCAGCGCCAAGCCCTCGACGTCGCCGGCGTGCGCCTTCATCAAGCGCATCGTTGATCGCGGCTCCGTAGTCACTAGACCGCCGGCCGGAAGGGCCTGCTTGTGAGGGCAGGAAGTAGAGTTCAGCCCGGCTACTGCCCATCCCCACGGTAGGGCAAGATTTATTATCTATATACCATTGTGAACCCAGCCCGCCTTAGGGGAAAACGGGATTTTTCAAATGTGAAATTAATTGTGTATATGCTGTTTATTTCAATAAATAATAGCGGGGGTATTGCCGGTTTGAAACAAAAAAGAGGCAAGTCCAGAGAGGGACGTCGTCGTCGAGCCAACCCGTCGCGTCATTCCGAACCGCCTATAAAGCTAACCGAAATGACCCGGGTTTGGTAGCTCATGCCATTAAATTGTACAATGTTTTAGATTCATACCGTGTTAAATAAATAGTTCAAAACTGAATTAAGTTTCGATCACACATTTTTACCCATTCCTGTCCTGTACCGCGTGGCGTTCAACTGGCACGCAACAAGACAAATGGGAGTTCGATAAGTTCCTGGACGAAACACAGCGGGTAAACGGTTACATATTTAAGTTTCTACACGAGCAAAATAACGACCAATATGTAATTTCCCTCATAATATAATAAACATTAAATGCGATAAAATAAAATGCATTACATTCTGTATTGTACTGTCCCCGCTGTCTAGATTTATCGTCATTATCTATGATACGATAAATAGTATGGACATGAATCATACGTGCATTATAAAACAATAGACAATTAAAAATTCGATTAGACTTTCTTCACAAAACACTAAAACACAAATGTATTTTTTTTTTATTTAATGTATGTACATACCCATCAGGTGATTTTTTTTCTGCTATAACTCGTGTAGTCGTGCGAGCGAGAACTAATACATTCACCCGAAAAATGTTTACCAAATGTTAGATATGACCAAATTATTTTTTGATTGACTTACGAAGATGTTTAAGGATCAGAGCATAGCGAGGAAATGTATAGTTTTACTACGATGTGTATGTGTTTTTATTTTTCTGTCTATGGGAAAATTGGACACAAAATGTAATTATACTCATTGTACCAAATTTCACTAAAATAAAATAAAGAAATGCTCAACATAATTGATACGTTGTTCATAAAACGTTTTTCTCAGTGGCAAACAAAAACAAATGGGTTTTCTTATCAATTATATCAACTGATAATACGTGGCACGCAAAACATATTGTAAATTGCAAGAAGGAATATAATAGAAGACATTCTGTGGGCTATAGGTTATTATATTAATATCATATCCAAATGACTTTTCAGAGTTGCGTATCAATATTAATATTATTTTAAACAATAAATAAAGACAGCTTATATACTTGCCATCGCGTAGACATCAAGTTTATAAAAAAATCACCGGGTGTTTTGGGTTGAAAGCTCTTCCCGGGGAGGACTAAAAATGCACTAAAAGCACTAGAAAATTGTGTGTAAAGGCTACGACCATCCATTCTCAATTTATTATAGATCTTACTTATGTACTTATACTTGGCTTCAATAACTTTTAAGTTTTAACACAATGTAAATATACTAATATAGGTAATTTAATATGTTCTTAAGCATCGTGCTTTTATTATGAAACAATAAAACCGGAAATTAAAATTGTTTTTTGTATCTATCTCAGTTGAAAGCAACTATTAATCATCTATATAACACAGTATACATTATCACAGCATTATCATGGCATTGGCATAATGTTTATCATATCACATTATTTTATTATATTATTTTTTTTTTCATTTAAACTTTAAATAATTTATATCATTTTCAACTTTTCTCCTTTTTTCATAATAATTATTAAAGTTAATATTAAAATTTAACTCTTACTATTGGAGGGTGATTGAGAACACGGGCACCCGTCTACGTGGCGCCTTTTCATCGCACCACGATGGGTGAGCCACTGCTATAAGTGGACAGTTTATATTTGTGCGCAACGATAAATCATTGCTTAAGAATACGATTGTGAGCAAAGTTTAATATATTTTAATAAATTTAAATTTAAAATGATGGGTGATAGACCTCCACGTGACTATGAACGTTAAAAAAAAAAAAAAAGGTAAGCGATTGCTCGAGGGTCAAAAATAAACTGTCCGTAATTTCGTCTCAAATTGTTGAGCATTTTTTTAGAGCCAAACATATATGTACTTTATTGTGTGCTCATAAATCGGGAAATAGAATGCGAAATGCCGCGATTTTACGATTTTCGATATTTTTATATGGCTATAAAAAAACCGTATAATAATAAAACTCATGTCTAATTTGCGAGCATAAAACCAAATAAAACTAAAAAGAAATAGAAAATGTAATATAATTTTATATAACCAGAAAAATGCCAGAATGTATTGAAAATGGCAGCACGTTTAAAAAAAGGCATATATCATATAAATA
Organism: Tuberolachnus salignus; assembly: GCA_956483605.1. Taxonomy (NCBI): domain Eukaryota; kingdom Metazoa; phylum Arthropoda; class Insecta; order Hemiptera; family Aphididae; genus Tuberolachnus; species Tuberolachnus salignus. The sequence goes on along the minus strand of OY101429.1, from coordinate 43,138,637 downwards.
TTCCCAGTTTTTCCGAAATATTAAGAAAATTACAAGGAATATATAAAAAAAAAAAAATAATTTATTCAATTCTAGAAAAAATTTGTTACCTGAAATTGTCGTTGAAGTTGATGATCGGATGAATATTTCTTGTAATAATTTTAGATGTTCGCGGACAGAGGAAAAAAACACACACATCATATTAAAACCAAAACATTCTCGCTACGCACAGAGTCCAAAAAATGTATTGATTACTTTTAATTGAAAACTTTTAATGTTCGTAGAGTTCGTAGCAATCACATAAGCGAAAAAATAACTAACAGCCAATTGTATCTACAGTTCAAAAAGCATGTTAACTTTAAAATAAAGTCAAATATACCTAAAGTTACAGGGTTTTAAATAACAAATTCAAATTCCCAGTAGAATTGTATTGCGAATCAGATTTCGAATTATGATAAAATTGATTGTCCCGGGTTTTCTGCCATTTGTTTGTGACTTTTTCATATCGAAAAACCCACCAATCTAAAATACTATCCCCAGATCAATTTACTGTCAATTTATGAGCTACGTGAAACTTTTCAAACAATTCTTCGGTTTCAAAAATGTTCCCGGAAAAAATAAAGTAAAATAATATATAAAACGGATTGTACTCTGTAAGAGTAAATTATAAATAAACATTAATATGTTCGAAACATCATTTATTTTATAACCAAAAATATTTCAGAAATTCTTATATATTTTTTTTTTTTCAATATTTATATACTACTGGTTAGTAGTTCAATTCGATAGGTATAAATTTTTAATGTTTCACAATCAAATTATTAATAACAATTTAAATCTATTTAAAAGTAAATACGTGTTAAAATTATCTTGTATTATGTATGTAGGTACATAAAATATAAATGTACGTTTTTAAAAAACTTTAAAAATATATACGCCAATAAACAATACAAAATATAATTTCGTTTTGAATGCGAATTTTGTTTGCAAAATATTATTTTAAACTTTTGAAAAAAAATTACTTTTTAAAAATTTAAAATAAAAATATTCATATTTAAAATGAATGTACTTGGGGAAATATAATAACGAATGCTGCAACATAAACTTACGTACCTACCTGCCTGTCCTACGTATATACGGAGGTGATTTATTTAAATTTATAAAAAAAAAAAATTATAATTTTCGACAGGCCACTATGGTTGCAAGTGAACACAGAGCAGTATTGATCAGATGCTATTAATACAGGCAGCAGTCCATATGCTACACGGATATACATTATACTCGTACTATGGCGGAAGTGGTTTTTTTTTTTTTTTTATTATTATTATTATTATTATTATTATTAGTTATGAGTTTACAATCGATACAACACCGTTTACGAAAAAAAGTTATTTAGGTCGAATATTTTGTTTCGTTTTGTTATACGAACAAAAATGTATATAACTCGTGGAATAAAACACAGTTACATTATAATATAAAGTACCTATACAAATACCTATCTAGTATTTGATTACCACCTTGCCTAACCATATTTAAATAGTGACAAACAGAATATTTATGTTTAACCTATACAATAATATTGGAATAACGAATCAGAAACGACGCTAAAAAAAAAATACATCGTCATTTTGATCGCAGTTTTCTCGTCTTTACTGAGTTTTAAATCCAATGGCATAGAAGGTATGTTATTTTTTGTAAAAAAAAAATATATATATATAAGGGTGTATGTTAAAATCGTGAAATCATTAAAAAAAATGGGAAATACTGATGTGAATAGGCCCGTATTTCAGAAGGAGGACAAGTGTACACAGTCAATTTTTTTAGTCCATTCAGGGGGCCGTACAATTATATTGATAACTTACAAAAAAAATATAGTATATATTATATACTATACTATAATTTAGTATTACTAGAATTATATACGCAGGTAATAAATACCATATTTTTGTTTTAATAAAAACTGCAATGTATTTATGTATAATGTCGGTATCCCTAGAGATTCGAGTAATAAATAAAGTGTTAATGACCCAATGTACCTATTAAAAAAACAGATACTGCTCGTGGGTGGGCCACTGTTTTAGGTGGGGAGAGTTTGGAAAGTATGGTATATAGGGAAATTGTATTTATATCCGTACCCAACGATAAACCATTGCTGACGAAATATGATTCTGACCGAAGGGTTAAACGTGTTCTGAAATTCCGTGATTTTTACGATTTTCGTTAAAATTCGAACGTAAAGTGTATAAAAAGAAAAGACAGTAATAATTAAACACATAACGCTTACATTTTTTTTTTTTTTTTGACCACTAAGTACAATTTATGATGAACCTCGTTCATCATAATGTTCAGACATTTTCTGCTAGGCCAGTATTTACATTAAACCAAATATAAACTAAAAAACTCGACAATTTAAAATGCCTATAAATAGCATAATTACCGCCATAAAGTTAAACACGTGTCCACGTCTAGAAACTATTAATATTCAATTCTATGAAAATGGCAGATATTTTTAACTGAACTACAACAAAAAAGTTAAAATCGTAAATAAAGAAACCGTTGTTGCCGTAAATTTTCCCGTTGTTCCTATTTCCCCTCCCCTTAATTATTAACTAAATCCATAATGCTTTCAGAAAAATTGTTACACTAAAAATATTGTATGTTTATTTCTAGCTGGCTGTTGCCTTAGTGACACGGATGAGATATAAAACAGTTATTATTTTGAAAAAAAAAGAAAAGAAATTCTGCGTTTAAGTGATCAATAAAAAAAGTGTAATTAAATTGGCACGGACAACTAATAGTACACAACAAAAAATAAATTTGCAATCAATTCAGACACTCAATGTTTAAAAATATTTTGGAATTTTTGCAAAAAGTTAGGCGTCTACTCGACTAAATTACCACATCACATACGTCCCCGACTGGGTGGCCTGCCTATGATGAAAAATAATTCCCTTTCGATTCGTATTAAGCATTTATTTAACTTAAACCGAACAATATTTTGTATTTTAATCTATTATATAATTTATAATACAAACAGTGTTCGATAACTTCGAAGACAACTTGACTGTAATTGTTATTATAAACCATCGTAGTTGTTTATTTGCACACAACGATATTATTGTTAAACAATAGAAAATATTTAAATAGCTATTTGTAGACGCATTTAATAAACTGTGATAAAATTCCAAAAGCAAAACGTCAACGGATAACTAGCTAAATCCTTAAATAAATGTGCGTAATAAATTGCAATACTATTATAATCATACGTCGATAATACCTAATGGATTAATAATATTATAATTGACGGTGTTTTATGTGTTCTCCATAATAATGCTGTTGAATATAATAAATTACTATAAAACACCGAGTATTCATACATTTCCGTTCAGACACGTTTCGCAATAAAATCAAACCAACCAGCAGTATCGACTTTAAATTCGTTTAAAAAAAATATATATATTAACACTATTTATAAACTTAATATTTTATTAAACGAGAAAATTATGAGTGCATTCGAAGAGACAACTGGTGTAGCGAACATGATACTTTTAGAAAACTGCGACGATAAGAAATTGATCGAAAATCTGAAAAAACGATTGCAAAAAAACATTATTTACGTAAGACTATATTATTAGCATCTATTTATAATTATTATTTAGACATTTATCGTCACTGCCATGTTGAAATTATTGTAAAATGTTTGTTTCTTTAAGATTCTAAGCGTGACGAGGAATGTATTCAGGAGCGTAGCTGTCATATAATTTTTACGGGGGTAACCAAGTCCATTTGGCCGACTGAATTTACGAAAACAAAAAGGAAAACGTACATAATAAAATTTTCAAATTGTATAATTTGTTCAATGTCCTTAAAAGTTAATATTAAAACTATTATTTAAACAAATAAAATAAAATTACCTTTTGGAGGACACGTATTAGCAAATAAAGCAATAAATACAAAAAGTTATTAAACATAAATTCTTCTTGATTAAACACATTTTTTTTTTTTTTTTTTTTTAATTGACCCTAGTTTTTGGCAATATCATCAACTATGTCTTTTTCCGAAAATAGTATACAAATAAAATAGTGTAACATAGAGATAAAAATGCAGTATTGTCGTAGGTTAGGTACTGCTCGCAAACATTGATTTTACCATTAGACAGACGATAACGGAATATTATGTCGTTTTTATTATTATACTGGTACACGTAAAATATGAATTTTTTTCATTCGATTTATTTTGTCGATTTGGCCGACTATAATATTTTTATAAAAAGTCCAATCGTCCGACTCAGGAAAATTAAGGGGGACAGCTATCCCCATAGACCCCCAGAATTAATTGGTTTAACTATGAAGTGTGATATTTTTTATTCTGTCTGTAAAAAATTTTCCCACCAGAAATCTCGGTTCAGTCAACAATTTGAGACGAAAAATCACGGACGGTTTTAGTTTATTTTCTAGATACAAATTAATATAATGGTCAATTTTAGTTTATCAAAGCATGTTTTAACCGAACTTCGCTTAAAATTGTTTTTGGTTAGCATCGATATAATTATAGCGTACATATTCCCTTCTATATCCTACCTTTTAAACTTAACAACTACAACAGTGCCCTCCTCCCCCCCCATGAACAGTATTTTTTTATAGTTTTTAAATATATTCAATATTATTTAAACAAATTTTAAACGACACATTTTTGCATCGAGATACTTCTAAAATAAATACGTTACCTACTTGTTTTATAGACCAACCAATAGCTTAGTTAATATGATTTAATCATTAAACGTATATAAAACGTACAAAGTATATTTTATTTTTAATATATTTCAAAAATGTAATCATTTCGAAACAAATGTTGCATTTACTACATGTGTACAATTTTTATCAATATACAGTAAGCAGAACATATTTATAAGTTACACTGTTGTATTTATATCTATTTTCTCAGACTTACATAGGAGAAGTGCTTATTAGTGTCAATCCATACAAGAAATTATCAATATATAATGACAAATTGATGCTTAAATACTATAACAACAACTACGTCGAAGAAATGCCACACATGTAAGTTAAACAATCGATTAAAAAATGAATTGAATATTCTATGGCCAAGTCGGTGCAGCGATTAATTATTTGTGTATAATTTATCACGAAAAATCGTCATTGTAATTTGTCTAACCCATTCGCATTTGGCATTTGTATTTTCTAGATTTGCAACTTCAGCAAAAGTTTTCAAGTCATTAAAAGAATACCGCCGAGACCAATGCATTTTAATATCTGGTAAACGACGATAATCAAATTTTAAAAAATGATCACGATAATCATTAGCTAAACCGCAGATGTTTTATTATCTCACACAATTAAATCGCTTACAAATTAACCCACTAAAGACGGGAATAAAAATCTGAGGCACGCAATGTGGTTCGCGTGCGATATTTCGATTAAAACTAATTTTATTTTAGTTTGTTTGTTTTGTTATTTTTTTTTTTTTTTTTGTACCTACGTACAATTGTAAATACATATGTATTTACCAAGAAATACAAAATTCTTTCAAATACGTTTTAACATATTAAATATATTACATTTTTTTACTGACTGTATTAAAACGACGCACAATCTACCACAATATTGACTCCGCAAATAACAAATTAAATATTCAATTTGATATAACTGAATATTTGATTATATATCAAATATAAATAAATATATATATATATATATATTAACCGACGATAACCGGTCAATATTGTCAATCATATTTTGAAAATCGTATTATTTTGTATAAACAATTATCGATAACTATTTACAATTTTAGCTGCAGGCGGTCGGTCTGTTCATTAAAAATGATCTTTTCTAATAAAATTAGTGTCGGTTTTTGAGCAAAAGAGAAAACAAACGCGTGGTAATTTATCAACAAGTAAAATACCCACTCATTGTTCAATGTAAACAAATTAATCCTGTACAATAATATCAAAATATTGTATATTTTTTTCAACATTAACCCCAAAAACTCTTTACAATTGTCGCTTATTCTAAATGAACCAATCAATTTTACCTAAGTATTCAAAATTTGTTTTTCCGTAAGACACAATATATTATCGAAAATGTATATTGTTTTTACAGTATTACTTCAATCGGTCTTACGCATATAAGAACAGATGTACAATTTATAATTAAACATATTACGTTATTAGGTGAATCTGGATCGGGAAAAACGGAAGCGTCTAAATTGGTATTGCAGTTTATTGTTAAAGCAACACACGGAGATCATATCGTTCAGATAATAAAAGACAAACTCTTTGTAGCAAATTCTGTATTGGAAGCATTTGGAAATGCCAAAACGCGTAATAATGATAATTCTAGTCGATTCGGAAAATACATGGACGTGCAATTCAACCCCATGGTGAGTATTTCGGGGATTAGAATTAAACCAGTGTCTCTTGATAACTGTCAACCAATTTACTATAATAATAAATAATGATTTATACTTTTGCGAAAATTAAAGAAATTAACGATATTTGGACTTTAAGGGTCAACCAATAGGCGGTAATATTCTACACTATCTGCTCGAAAAGTCTCGAGTGGTAAAACAGGCACACAATGAGAGAAATTATCATATATTCTATCAGCTAATCAATGGAGCAGACGAATGGCTAGCCCAACTTCTAGAAATCGACAAGGACATAGATTACATATATTTGAGAACAGAAAAGAATGAAAATAATGATATGATGAGTTTCGAAGATGATGTCTGCTGAACTTATTTTTAAATTCGTATATACATTAATATATAATTATTCTTGTTGAAATTGCCCTTGATTTTAGATAGAGAAAGAAGATACCCAGAAATATAAAGAAACGTTGCGAGCACTACAAGTTTTAGAATTTGATTTGGAAGAAAACATGGACATATTGAAAATTGTGGCGAGCGTTTTGCACTTGGGTAACTTAAAAGTTCGTAAATGTGAAGAAACGTGCAAAATCGAGAATAACAGTACAATTCGAATAGTTTGTGATGTAATAACACTTATTTCACTAATATTAGAAAATCTCACATTCATCAACGTTATAAAATAAGTGTAACGAAAAAAAAAAAAAATATATTTATGTTAATCAGCTACTAGGGGTACCAAAAGATGATTTGATATTCGCACTGACAAATAAAACAATACACGCTCATGGTGAAGTGATTCGGTCTCGTCTGGACGTGGAAATGTCGATTTTCGTCAAAGACGCGTTAGCCAAAGCCATTTACAGTAGACTGTTTGAATGGCTGGTAGCACACATAAACAAAACGCTCAAAACGATAGCTGGTAAAAGAGCGGGTCGCGTAAACAAAAATAAATCGATCGGTATACTGGATATTTATGGTTTTGAAATTTTACAGAACAACGGGTAAGCGCAAGTCAATTTCGCGTCATAATAAAAATATTCAAGTTTATGTGGTTCGATAAAATAAAAATCACAGCATGTTAAAAATATATAATGTTTTCACGGTCCACTACTTAAAATCGATTATGTTTTTATTGGGTAATTCTTTAAAATTTCAGATTCGAACAGTTTTGTATTAACTATTGCAATGAAAAATTGCAAAAGTTATTCCTAGACCTGACACTTAAATCAGAACAAGAAGAATATTTAAACGAAGGCATCGAATGGACCAGTGTCGAGTACTTTGACAATGGTATCATATGCGACATGATCGAAGAAAGACACAAAGGTAACGACCTCGTAGTTATTTTGACCTAGTCGGCCTTATGTATCTCGTGGTATTATTTGTCCAAGGGATTATTTCGTGTCTCGAGGACGAGTCCCTTAAACAGACCGATGGGTGTAATAATGGGACTTTACTAAACGAGCTGGCGAGACGTTTCAAAGAACACAAACACTTTTCGTGTTATCAAACGACCGATTCGCACAACAAAGTAAAAACTATTTTGCCCGCGGTGAGTATTTCGTAGGATACGATAAAAATAAAAATAATAAAAACACAGTAAATATAGACACTGGTGAGCTAACGAACGCGAATTTTTAAGGAATTTGTAATCGTTCACTTCGCCGGCACTGTGACATACGACGCTTCGTGTTTTTTAGAGAAAAACAACGATTCTCTATTTAGAAGCCTCAGTCATATAATGTCCAATTCGACTAACAAAATCATCAAAGTACATTGAATTATATATAAATACGACATGCCTGCGTATCATATTGAATTCTTATTCCGTGTTGTTATTTTCCCTGTGATATTGTAGTCGAGTTTTTCAAATTGCCAGACGCCCAACAAGAAAATACCGGAGACCACGATAAAGCAATTCAAGAGGAGCCTTAATCAGCTGATAATGACGCTGACGTCGAAACAGTCGTCGTACATCAGATGCATAAAACCGAATGACTTCAAAGAAGCCGGTTGGTAGTAGACCACGTACACGCCGTTACGATACCGAACCCGCGTCCCTGCGGCCCTGCCGCTACCACAAGACTGATCAAACTGACGTAACTATTCGTGTTTCAGGCGAGTTCGACGACGAAGTGGTCAGAAACCAGGTAAAATACATGGGCCTGGTCGAGATATTGCGTATCCGGAAAGCCGGTTTCGCGTACCGCGGCGAATTCCAACAGTTCCTGGCCCGTTACAAGTGTTTGTGCCCGGACACGTGGCCCGACTGGAACCGGCGGTACACCGCGGCCGCTGCCGTCTGCCGGCTGATCCGGAGCTTGGGTTTCGCCGACGACGACTATAGAATCGGAAAGTACGGGGTCCACTGTATAGCCCGACGTAACCACACCACCTAACCTAACCGTCATTGGTGTGACGTGTCCGTTACAGGACGAAAATCATGGTGAAACACCCGCGGACCGTGTTCGAGATCGAGAACCGTTTCCAGGCGGCCAAACACGCGCTGGCCGTCAAGCTGCAGGCGGCGTGGCGCGGGTACGTGGCCCGTCGACGGTACGCGCTGCTCAGGGCGTCTGCGATACTGTGCCAGAGGGTGTACAGACGGCGGTTGCACCGCGCACGGCTGCTCAAACTCAAGGAGATCGAAATGGTCACGCGCAGGATCGTATGCATCCAGAAAAACGTTCGTCGGATGTTGGCGATACGGGCCTACAAGAAGAAATTAAACGCCGCCCTGGCTATACGAAAGTACCTACAAATTACATTACCAATTAAACAATAAAAATATAATCGCATTTGATATTTGCTCTTGAATTTATTTTCCGTCAATTTTTCTTATTCGGCCGGGTAGGTAAATTTTCATATTTTAAATTTTAATCGTAACGAAGATAGCCAAATCATTCGCTTTGGTTTCCAATGATACGCCATGTAGTTTACCTTTTTTCGGTTAATATTTTCCCTGACAGTACCTATAAATATTAACACCTAAGTAAGGTTAGATTTCTATTGGTGGAGAATTTTACATAGACGATAGGTTAGTAGACGAAATGGGTCGTTTATGTCGTGTTTCCTACTACACGTAGGAAATATACTAGTCTAAAAAGCGATTATTGAAAAATAGTGAACAAAACGTTTTAGCAAACGTTTAAATTTAAATTGTCAACTACACTCGTCAAACAGCAACGAGCATAACTGAAACTCTCACGTGTGTACGTCATTATGCATTACAATCACAAAGTAAAACTACTGAAAATATTATTCTATTTTTTTTTTTTTTTTTTCTAAGTTTCATTAAGGGATTCATTACGAGGAACGATCCGCCAAACGCGAATAATTGTCGATTCGTCCTGTACAGACAGACGAGATATTTGACCCGTCTGTCCGAAACATTGCCGAATAGTTTGCTGGACTACCGTTGGCCCGAACCGCCGAGTTGCTGTACCGAAGTAAACATAAAATCATTCGCTGTTTCAAAAAAAAAAAAAAAAAAAAAAAAAAAAAAAAAAAAAAAAAAAAAAAAGTTCAATAAATCTTTTTTTCGAAACAGTATCTATATATATAGTTTCTCATACACACAGGTTTCCATACAACTCGAGTCTCTGCACCGTGCCTGGCTGTCACGGATTTATCGATTGGATTTAGCTAAACGGCCCGAGTTGTACGAACGCTTAAAATTTAAACTCGCTTCTTACGAACTGTTCAAAGGTTTAGAATAAATATATTAATAAGTAGTTGTCACTACTTACGATAAAAACGATAGGTTATTAATGTTGTTTTGTTGTTTTTTTTTTTTTTCAGGAAAAAAATCTATGTATCCTGAAAGTTTAAAATACGATTTCAACAGAGATCGCGGTGAAGTTCTTCAACAATTGTCAAATACGAACTCGGGTGACACAGATTTAAAAACAACCTATCTTGTATGTACAGACTGCATAGGAAGTTTCAATGTCTATAATTGCCTATTTTGTGTAGTACGCAACAAAAGTGACGAAATTCGATCGACGGGGGTACAAGCCCAGGGAGAGGATATTGGTGGTTACTACCGAAACAATTATAACCGTCGAGAATACCGATAAACACAAAATAAAAGATAACTTGCCGTTAAAATATGTGACGAGCCTACAAATGACCTCTGGAATGGACGCGTTTTTACTGATCAAAGTATCCGAACAGTTCAAAGAATCTAAAGTGAGATATTTTTTTCAACATCGAAAACTGATGGACAAATAGTGATAGAAAAATCCGGATTTGCCGAAGTTCGACAATCCGGATATTTGGGTTCCGAAATTCGAAATCCGACATTAATTGTAAATACGGATTTCGGATTTGAAAATTGTGATTTTATATTCTATAATTAATTTCTCATAAAACAATTATTATTATCTTACTGTTAATAGCATTAAATACGTTCTTACAATTCATAAAATATCGCGAATAGAAATTTATTTTAAAAAACAAGTACAACAAAAAAAATCATACATATTACACTCTAACTGTCTAATTTGTATAATATGTTGTTTTTTCTCGTACAAATTGCTTATGGTAGCACGCCCTGAAATGAATAAAATTATTTAACTATTTTATAATGACAAAAATAGTTTCCTAAGAATTTAATTTTAAGATTCCAAAAACAGAAATGTTAAACGATCAAACCGAAATTTTGAATTTTAATATTGGAAATACAACATTTCAGGTTTTGGAATTGGAAACATAAATTTTCGGATTGCGAAATCCGGATTTATTGGAATTTCGGATAATCCGGATTTATGTCAAATCACCAATAACAATACTGTGCGTGCCACGTACAAATATCACATAAATAATATGCAATATTGTACGCATTACTAATTTATTGAATATTGACGAAACATTGTCATTTTCTAGGGAGACGTTTTGTTAGAAGTTCCGCACTTGGTCGAATGTGTAACTGTTATCTCGAAACAGGCTCCGGGATTAGTAGACTTTATCAATATGCAAACGAATTCATGGTGAGTACATCGGTTATTCAATCGATTTAATTAACTAACGCATAGTTCAAGTATCCGTTTAGTCTTTTTGTTATCTTTCTATTTCTTTTTCCTTTTGTTTTTTTTTTTTTTTTTTGTTCTCTCTATGTCTGTGCGCCCGCGTGTTTAGTATGAAACATGACATAAGAAATTCGAAAAATCCCGGATTTATCGAATTCGTGTCTGTGTCTGTTTCGGAACGAAAAGGAGAAATCCGAAAAGGGAACAACAAAAACTTAACGATTACTAGTTGAACGTGAACATAATGCGTCAAATCCACCACGTTGTGTCGACTATTCGAATACATTGAAGTCACCGTCGGGCACACCGTGGCATCGAATACTTTATGCGAGGTCACAAGTTAACACGATCGCGTCCGACGACATTAACTGCCACGCCACACAAATGAAAAAAAAAAATACACATAGGCGAATAAAATTAAACGCGACGAATGCATATTTTAAAGCGCCGACGTGTAGATATTTAATTTCAAAATTAAAACTATTTAATAATAATTTCAAATTCAATAAAACGCATCGTGATAATATTATTATTATTATTTTTTTTTTTTTTTTTTTTTTTTTTTTTCCGATAGTCACTCGTATTTTATCCATTATATTGTAACATAATACTAATAATAATAATAATAATATTATTATTATATTCGTCACCGTAGTCACTATTTTAAAGGCTACCGAGTTATTCGCACAAACCTAAGAAAACATTACGCCACTGTTTGGTACGTATAATTATTTTTTTCACGCGGCAAAATAATAACTATAATATATTATAACCACAGATAAATCGTCGCCTAAACTGATCTCATTTTATTGTATTGGAGTTCAAATTAATTGTATATAGTTTTCAAATATTTATCGGCCACCGAAGGAAAATACATTTCTAAAACTCAAATTAGCTTCTCCCGAAATTATTTTTTATTTTCCTTTAAATTCCTTTCCATCTACGAAAACCGTGTGTATTTTTTTTTTATTATTATTATTTATTATTCTTCTTTACGAGTTTTCAACAAAAAAAAAATCAACGTTCCCGAATTTTATTTTCTATATATTTTGGAATTCAAATCGATTAGTAATCGTGCCCGAGGCGGTAAAAAAAAAAAAAAATTATCACCATACACACGGACAGCGTGTAAGAAGTCAATTTAAACAACGCTCACACGTGAACGGATAGAATGGACACTGGCTTAACTGATATTTTCCGAAGCAGTAAATATTCGTAGACTATAAATATACCAATATAAGACACGTTCTTATTTGCACGCGTCTTATGGCTAGTTTTTGATAGTCCAGTTGTTTAACAACCACGCCTCGTATACATAAAAATTGTTTTTAACTAAATAATAAAAAAAAACGTCATACTTCGAGTGTACCTATTGTGCATGTTGAACCAATTATATATATATATATATATATATATATATATAAACTTTTTTTGTATACGTTCTTTAATTTCCCCATTGGTTACGCGCGTGGTACACTTGACACAAATACACCATTGAATTAATAACCCACCGTCGACCGTCTACTTAATAATTATGGATAAAAAAAAAGACAAAAACCACACACGAACAAAATGACAATAATACGTATAGTAGGCAAACGGCAAAAACGTTAATATTTTATAAGCATCCTCGAGGATACCCGCTGACTGCAATTATTGCTAAACACCGATCGGTAAACAACGTGCCCGATAAAAAAAAATTCGTTATAAAAATAGACACGACCGAGTGTGGCACGAAACTTTAACATTCGCTGTTGAGCTATCAGAACTTTTCAGGCGGAGGGGTTGGTGTCCATCGACTGGAATTATCACAAAATCAATCGGTACGCCACGTATGAAATTCTATATTAAATTCAAAAATGTTACACTCTCGTTGCGCCAACAAAATACGAATTTTATACGTCAATCATAATTCTATCCAATTCATCCAGTCAAACAGTCTATTCCGCGGTTAAATATTTTCTTAGGACGATTATTGGGTCCGGTTACAATGTAAAGTGCATTTTTTTTATTTGTTCTGCTGCTCTAAGACAATGCTATGCTATACGAGTAAATGCATAATTTGATTTATACAACAGATACTTCAGATGTTAAACTTTTATTTTGCATTTTTCGCCGGTTTCCAATCTTCGGGACTTTTTTCAGGGTACTGTCGAATTGCACTTAGGTCAAAAAAAGGCGTTTTTCAACAATACAGTTGTTCGGGAAAAACTTAATTTAAAAGTTTTCAAAACATTCATTTCCCTTCCCGCTATCAATTTATTTGTTGACGTATTTAAAAATTGGTTTTCTCTTTACATAATGTATATAAATAAATTTAATTCGAATGCGTTTTTTAGACTTATCAAATTGTTATTGTCATTTAATGGAAATATTTTTTTTATAGAAATTATAAGAAACCGAATTTAAAAGGTAATGTATAGAACTGCATCACTGTCTAAAAGAGATGTGTTTCAATGATAAAAACGGCCAATGTTTGGTTTTTATTATTTTAGTGCAAGTGATTTTAGTCAATTTCCCGTGAGCCGGTCAATACTTTGATGGCAGTAAAAGTTTACATCAATACATTTATTTAGTAATAATATAGCCTATATGTCAGTACTTGGATTTTATTTGTATAGCACGCACGTATGTGTAATATACACATTTCCATCACTGTGTAGACATGCCGTACGATTTTGAAATTATTATAGTGAACGACGACGACGCCATTCAATTGTAAATAAAATAATAATATATATATATATATAAATAAAAATATGTAAACGAGGCATGAGGGTAATTAAATGGCTTTTTACCCATCGCTTTGTCTTTTAAAACTATATCTGAAGAGAGCGTGCTACCAGCCGTATAATTCTACTGTAAAGATGGTTTAGCCCGGGCAAAATCTACTCAAGAGCTGTACACCTAATCAAGAAACCAAATTTTCACTATGAAAAAATGAAGCACTGCACCGTGAGCACCGTTGCCGTTGGTTTTAGTTGTTCGGTACCGCAAATAAAAAGTAAAATATTATTATCGGATAGTTTTAAATTTTTCAAACAATCTATTATTACGCAGCGATATCGAAAAACTAAAAACCAGCGTTGAGCGCAGAACACGTTCTGCCTTTTTCATGGTGACCATTTCGTTCATTATTACGGTTTCTCGGTAAACATTTCTGTTAATTTTACGATTACTAGTGGTAACGACACGCGACTACTAATAAATTTATTTTAAAGTGAATTCGAATATTTTTGAATTGATAAATGTACGGAAATTTTTAAAGAAAATTCAAAAAACCGGCCTATACACAACCCCTTAAATACGGGGAATAATCACCTACTCTTAAAGGTAGTTCTACAATTTAAATATCACCTTTCTTGACCTAAGTGCATTACCCGTTTTTTTAATCCTAGTGCAATTCAACTATGCCGATTTTTATGTGCAGTATTACAATCAAAAGGGGTTGAATTAATACAACCATTAATTTTTGTGTATCTCGGGGTTTTCAAAAATTATACTATTTTACATTTGTTCTCCTAAAATTAAAAATATTAACTCATTCGGTACACTCATACTTACGTCCAGAAATATCATCTAAGGGGTCCCGAGAAAGAATAGAAAATGTTGTGTTCAGAGGTTCAAACGTTTAGCTAACATCAATTTGAATTAATTTAACATTTAAATAACATTATTTTATACTACTTAAAAAAAAAAATAAAAAATTGTCAGCTGAACCATAAACACGTTTTTATATTTTTTTTAATTGGAAACAATTAATTTCCTAATAATAAATTATTCATTTTTTAAATGTATTATCACATTAAACTTTATCAGGATAATTAGCCTGTTAACATTATTGTTAACATTTTGTTGATCACTGAGGTAACCTATTTCAAAAATAGAGATGATCACCCGTCTTATTTTTATTATTCTTATTTTGTTAGCACGGAAAACATTATGAGCTACAAACATTTTTCTTTTTTTAAGGGAAGTGGGGATGCCAAAATTTTGTTATCCCCCCCTCCTTTAATCAAGGAACAATTTGCGTATACTCATGAGGGAAAACGGGGATACTTACGCAATAACGGTTTTCTGTTATTTCGTTGTAATAAAAATTAATTTTAAATTTTCATCAAATACTTCTAATAGGTGTACCCCTTTTTAGCCGTGTGAAAATGTTCAATACATTTCGGCCATTTTTTAGTTATTTATAACTATTTGAAATTTTCATTTCGATATTTGGTTTTATGTGGATTAAATTTGTTTGGCATCTCAAAAATGCACGAAAATTTGATACAAGGTCCATCTCTTAAAGTATACTTAGTGGTCAAAACAAAAAGTTGAGCGTATTGTAATAGTTTTTTTTTTTTTTTTAATAAGCGATTTTCAGTTCAAATTTTGACGAAAACCGTCGTTCAAATAGACATTTCAACACATGATTAATCTCTGAACTTCGCTCAGAATCGTTTTTCGCTGATTTAGCGTTAAAGATATAAATTGAATTTCCCTCTATATCATAGTTTTCCAACTCGCCATCTAAATAAACTGTGGTCCGACCATGAGCAGTATTTTTTTTAAATTTAACGTACGATACCTATTTTAAATTTATTTTATCGTTATATGGCATACAAATTATTTCGCTTTACTTAACTGTACCCATACATAAATTGTGTACACATTTTTGAAATAATAGAAAAATATGTACACAAAAAAGGTTTTCGACTGTCGTATAAAATAATTGTAGACAATTATTGACCGTGGACAAAACGAGTGTAAATTAAATTTTATAAAATAATAATGAATTTATACCTCTGGTTTATGATATTAATTTCAAGAACGCTTATATTGGTTATTTGGGTAAACTTATATCAATAGTATAGGGGGGGACAAAGAAAACGTCTACGTTACCAAATCGATATTTTGAACTGTTGTGTACGGGGTTATGTAGGTGGTGTAGCTACTATAAAGTATTAAGTACCTATATGAAAACAATACGTGGAGTACAAATATTGCGGTTAAGGGTTCGACATAATTCTTTTAATTAAATATTGAACGCGATTCGTCCGTCAGTTCGGATATTCGTAAAATACCTATGCATAGTGCATTTAATAATTCATAAATGCATTTACCTACCTAAGTGCATTGGAAAAAGAAAATAATTTACTGCGGAATAGTTTAGATCTAAGGTAACAATCATAAGTAACCCAACGTTAATAAATAAACAACGTAATAAATAATAAATATTATACAATGAGAACAAGAAAAGGATTTAGCCGTTCAATTTGTTGGAGACATTTACATAGGTACATTATTGCTATTGGTTCAATAATAATTACGCACAATTACCTTTATGTGACGGAAATACAGTCAAACAAATAATGTTATAATACTTGTTCGAAAATATGAAAATATTGTACGATTGAGTTATCTGTAAAATTTGAATTGATACATTTGAGTACCTATAACGTATCTGTGTGTACCGCAATAGCTTTACCTCAACCATAATCAAGTGGCCCGGGGTGTTCTAGGGCTGACAACCCAAATATTATTTTATGTCTTATAATTTTGTTGTTTTTCGTCGTGAGTGCGGCCCGAATGCGCGTAGTGTTTTTTATTCATTTTTTTTTTTTTTTTTTCGAACCGACCGTGGCAAAAAGTACGACGTGTCTGGAAACGTCAAATTGACATACTATATTTTTGGTACTGACCTAAATAGTTAGTAGTTCGGTAAATTCCGTACCTATTTGCTCGTGTACCAAAATCGTTTCAATTTTACTAAATAAATATACAGCCCATAATAAATATATATATATATGTGTGTTTCGGGATTTTGTTTGTTTTTTTTTTTCGAAATTTGGGGCCTGTGGCGAGTGTCCTAGCTGGCACTTAATTTGTTTTAGTTAACGATTAACTAAACGATCGAGCCGGGTATACATACATCCGGACCGAGAAATTGGTTTTGTCGAGGTTTGTTGTTCAAGGTGCCAATATTTTATTATTTATTATAAAAATTGTATTTAATACCCGCACCACGAACCGGGAATATATTCCCGTTTACCGGCGTTTTGTTTCCACATAATCGAGTACCGAGTGCCTACTACCAACACCACTCGCCCCCGAAACGAGTATTAATACTTAATAGCGATTGCAGCCATTGCAATACTTGGACAATGGGTTTCGGCGCCATTGTGTTTAATTATAAAGCTTATTTATTATTACTATACTACTACTATTAGGTATTTATTTCAAAAGACGGTTCTATGTGTACGGTGCCCGTGATTGTTACTTACGGTTGGAATTTATAAAATACACCACGCACTTAACATTTAACTCAATTAGGTAGGTACATGTATGTCTCTAGTTGGGCCAATCCAAACATTCTTATTGTTCTACCTCTACGTCAAGCGAAACCACGACTAGGCTAACCTTTGACCCAGGGTGATTTCCCATGATAGTCGCGTCGACCCAGCTGTTGCGGTGCTAGATGCTAAGTAGGTTAGTCGAGTTTCTCGGGCGGTCAAAAGCTGAGAAATGCCAACTCTGGTTTGCTGCCAGTATCCCGGCTCGCCCGCCGGGCTTGTCGGGGCGGGAATGATGGATTACGAGCCTACCTCCCCGTCTGGATTGTCCTCGGCAATCCCACTCCACCCGGGAAACCGGACAGTGTTAACAAATGGCGGTAGTGCCTTTTTATCATTCGGATTCGGACGAATATACGAGGTCTGTTCAAAGAGTTGGTACCAGGACAAATGCCATTACGGCTAATCTACGCACGATAATGTTTCAAATTGTAAATACATGTATTCCCCGCGAATAAGTGAATATTCCAAACAAAACCCAAAGTCGCTATCTTATCTCGGTTTAATATTACACGTAGTTAAATCCAGTCAGTTTTTTACGTTCGCCGTTTTTCGACATGTCCGAAATTAACGAACAACGCGTCCGCATCGAGTTTTGCTGGAAACTTGGTAAAAACGATGCGACGGAAAAGATTAAAACCGCTTTTGGGGTTGATTCATTAAGATGGCCCGTGACTTTCGAGTGTTTTAAACGTAACAAGGACAGTCGGCGGTCAACCGAAGACGATCCACGTTCTGGAAAACCGTCGACGTCATCCAGAAACGACGGTGTGGCGACAAATAGCGAAAAAAAATGCGAAATGGCCACCGCCGATTAACCGTTCGTGAGTTAACAAAGCGAATCTCAATTAAGTCTTGTCGTGCAATTTTACAAGAAAATGTACAGCTGAGAAGGGTCTCGCTGCCGACCTGCAATTCGTTCGGCGATTGTTCACCACGACAATGCACCGGCACATTAAGCGCTGTCAATTCGTGAAGTTTTGGCTGATAAAAAAATTTCTGTGGTCCCGCGGACCCTCCCTATTCTCCAGATCAGGTGCCATGTGATTTTTTTCTTTTCCCAAGACTAAAAGCTGCGCTTGAAGGACAACGATTTCAAGATGTAGAGGAATTTAAAGCGAACGCGGCAACAAGACTCATAGCTTTAACTTTGGAACAGTTCCTAAGGACTTTTAAAAAATGGCAAGATCGCCGAGATCATATCGTCCGGAGGAGAGTATTTTGAAGGAGATATCTTTAAATATTATGTAACTTCATTTTTGTAATTAGTAAATATAAAATCCTGGTACTTTTTGAACGGACCTCGTATAGTTAAATTAAAATATTTACTATCGATAACGTGATGAATCCGGAGGAGAACGAACGGAAGCCGAGCCGAATCTGTGTCAGGTGACCTCCCGCACGATAAAAACCGTCACTGTGACACAGGTCGGCCGACTGGCCGCTATATTCGGTTTGTATTTAAGGAAACGGTTTTATTTGTCCGCAATTTTTTTTAAAAAAAAAGTTGTAAATATACATGTTAGAAAATGTCCAAAAATCGTAAAGAAATTGTGCAATATTAGCAAACTAAAATTTCGTCGCAAAATGTTCAACTTTGAGTCGAAATTTTAGTTTCGGAAATAGCCAGAAGTCACATGGTGTGGGGTATCTTGTGAATACAGGGGTTGGGGAATGGTGGGCATTTTTTTATCGATTAAAAATTGCTCAACTGCAAAAGACGTGCGACACGGTGCACTGCCATGGTGCGAAAATCCCGTAAACGGCGATCTGATCGTACCAAATTTTGAACCCTTTCGATTGATTTGTCATTTTTTGAAGTTGACGGACTTGAAACCCCCTATCTCTATTTTATTTTAATCTAATAACATTTACGATACTATACATTTTCTATTTTTAGGAATTATAGTCCGGGAACTTTTTGAACAGACCTCCTATACCTATATAATATGTATACAGCGTAAGTCATACATTAGGCTAAAACGTGGTAAAGAGTTGAATTGTTTTTTCAGTGGTGAATAATGGTTATGCTGACAAATACTTAATTTATAATATTCGCTAAATTTTAACAATTCGCTTTAAATTATTCGAATTAGTATCATTAAAAAAATAATAATAATAATAACAATAATAATAATTATCTTCAAGTTTCCAAAAAACTATGTAAAAGTCATACATTCTTAAATATATATATTTAAAATACATTTAATTAATTTTAATTTTAAATAGATTTTGATAATAGTATATCGATTTGCTCCCATGACTTACTGTATATGCCTACACCCCATTAAATACTTATTATTTACCACTATGAATTCACTACTTGGAGTGTAGTGAGAAAAATGTTTGGAATGAATGGTGTAGAAAAAAAAATGTTCAAGCCACCACTGGGTAATGATATAACTAAATGATAAAATGTAAATTAGAGAAAGCTTTTTTTTTTTTTATTTTGTCTCCCTGAAAATTATGAACAAAAAAGGTACACTTATGCTTAAATTGGTTATCTGTATATTAAAACTCCAAATTTTCAAATAACAGGCAATAGGAATAAACATTTTGTTTGGTATTTCTGTAAAAGTATTTAACAATTGATAATCCAGTAATATCACTTAAAAATTGTTTATAAAATACTTAATTCCATTATATAGTTGTTCGATTTTTAAATTTGACCTTAATAACTATTTTGTTTTATAAATTTTAACATTTACAATTGATTTGCATAAAATGTATTCTTTTCTATATATTTTTCTGTAAATTGGCCAGTCAATAAATACTAATAATTACGAAACGGCGTAAAACATTCCCAAACCAAGGTTTATTTTTTTTCAAAGCTCAGTTAGGATGTGTACTTCATTATACTAAAAATCCCGACGGATTGGACTGGAGCTTTATTTTAAACACTTCAACGTTTAAGTAATTATTATTAAGTATTTTGCCAATATTTCTAAGATTATTGCTTTAATCAAAAATAAAAAAATTCTAAATGAAAAATGTTTATTACACAGTTTTCTATGAAAAGGTTATATTGAGTTCTTTTTTTCAAGTATTTCAATTGTAAAGGTGATTTGAACTTGTGCACGCCTATATAAATGTAACTAGAAACTCATATTTTTATAATAAATAAGCTATGTAGGCGATATTAGTTTTTTTCACTCAAAACAATTTTAGTAAAAACCAATGTAAATTTACGATTTTAATAATACATTTAATATCCATTAAAAATGTGATACATTGGATTTTATTACCTATTCTATTATTACTATTAGTACTAGATTGTATCTTTCTTTCTTTTTTGCTTGCAGGCATTGCTCACTGCATCAAGAATAATCTACAAAAATGGGTAGGCGGAGGGGACGAAAAATATTCATCAATACATTTGGATATTAATTTCTATACAAGTTTTATAGGTTTTAAGTTTGGTATAAGAAGTGGAGATTAACGGTCAATCAAGCAAAATCAAATCACACGACTTTTGCTCTTAAGTTCGGACAGTGTCTCTCTATGGTACTAAAATTCCTTCAACTCCGTCTGTAAAATATCTTGGCTTAACCCTAGACCGCCGACTTACCTGGGCCCATCATACCCGTGCGAAACGACTTCGACTATAATACCCGCAACTTCATATGCTTAAAATTTTACTAATTAATAACAAACACACAAATTTAAATATGAAACTACCAATGTATAAATCCCTCAACAAACCCATATGGACTCGTGGTCTCCAACTAGGGGTAAATGATTAAAATATCAAATTTAAATCGAATTCGATCCCTTCGAAATATTACATTAAGAAAATTAACAAACTCCCCTCCATACGTATCACATTGTTACTTCCATACAGACTTAAAAAAAAAATTAAAACTGTAAAAAAAGAAACAATAACATATTATAAAAGATTCCGCACTTGTCTAACCCCTCACTCCAATCCCCCAAATCCAAGCCCGTTCAGCAAATATTATTCCTGGTAATCCTCGCGTTTAAAACGCAAATCGTGTAGATCTATTCATTTAACATTGTAAATAAATTAAATAAAAATAATAATCACTTAAAAATGCTATCAACGATCATCGAGGGTGGATTCTTTTGTCGAGTATTCACGTCATATTATCATTTTGGCTGATACTCTTATTGTACCTATGTGGAACAGATTGTGTATATATTAATAATGACAAAAAAAAAAATGTTTTTTAGGTACTAATTATTTGGAATTTAGATTTGTATTAGTAGATTAAAATTGAATTCAGAACAGACATTTGACGTTATTATAAAATAATATATAAGGTAAGTTTACCAATTTGTCAGAGTTCGCTTGCGTATACTACGTGTTACTTGTGATATGCATTTTTTCCAACACTGGTGATTTAAATTAACAAATATTATAAAAAATAATTTTAATAAAACTTAATATACTATTAAAATGTATGATTTTTACATGTAATAAATAAAAATCACACTCGCTAACCGTGAGCGATATTACACATTTGTAAATGTGATAGTAATTTCTAAAGACTAGTACTATATAATGTGAACACATACGTGTAAACTATGTTTTCATAATAGAAACAGATATAATATAAAAATTACAGAATATGATACAAAAATAACACACAACTACAATTGTAAATGATATAATAAAAAAAGTTGTGGTGTTTGCCACAAATTCTTTTATTTAAAATCGGTGCCATTATATTTTGAGTTACAAATTAGAAAAGTTACTCATTTAGATAACGTTGTATCCTTTAAAAAATATGTTCCGATTAAATATGTTTTAACAAGATATCTAAACAGATTTATAACGACTTAAATGAAATGAAACAATATAACAGAATAGTCATTTTTTTTTTTTTTTTTTTTTTTATTGTTTTTTACATCAATTTTAGTTTTCAACATTATTCATATTTTTATATTCTAACTACATGTGATAGATGGTTTTTTTTATATTAATTTATCAAACACAGATTTCATATTACATGGACAGAGTGCACTACATAATACATTATAATTCTGTTAATTTATTCTTCTAAATGGATGTGACGTTCTAAATTCTACAATACACGACAATTACAAGAGAAGATTATTTTTTCTAATACAATCATTCATGATAATATAGTTGCAACGTGGCTTTAAACACCATGGTTTTAACATTGTATCTAAATTAGTTTTCAGTATACACATATTTTTTTTTTTTATACATTTTTAAACAAATAAGATGATATAGCAACACCACAATGTATTTGATTTTGAATTTAGTATCATGTTCATTAATGGTGTGATAAAACATTAAAAATATTGATTTAAATCCTTTCATTCCAATAAGTTATTGATAATAGGGCACATCAAATTTATATTAAGAAGTGGCCATGTATAACTTAAAACATTTAAAAAATGATAGATTTTAAATACTAATACCATTTTAATAAATAATCATGACATACAAATTAATTAGTAATTAAATTAACTTAAAAAATAAAAAATATTCACATCAAGACGTAAACATACAATTATAGGACATTACTACTGATAAAATATTCATAAATTAATACTTAACAAATCATATAAATTTAAAAAATGATAATAATTGTATGCAAACTACAAAGTTTGATTCAACATCTAGTTGAAGGAATTATTTATTTGCATAAATACAGTCAAATCTTTAAAAAAATAAATAATAAACAAATAATTGACAAAAATAAATATCAATAAAAAAACACATTTAACGTTTATATTAGTGGAAATTAATAATTATAACACTGACGTACCATAATTTGTAGTATTTTACACACAATCGTTATAGCTTAATGACTTAAACAAGGTAAGATACTAAAATAATAGTATTTATCATTACATCTTAATTACATCTTAACGAAAATATATTAAATCTAATACATCAATAATTGATGTTCGGATGAGTTACACTTAACAAGAATATTAAACATTAAAATTTTACTTGAAAACATAGCTCAAATATGAAGATTATTAATTTGTTTTTTCTGAAAGGATTAAATTAATTGATCAATTTAAATGTCTGAATTGCATGTTATGTATATTTAAAGCACCATTGGTTAAGGTACTGACCGATGAAAAATTGTCAATGAGCGTTATTATTATTATTATTATTATAAATATATATAGATAGGTAAAGATATTTAAAATTAAATTTAATAGTTGAAGTTTAAGATGATGTTTGAATATAATAATTAAAAGTCAAAAGAAACTTGTCAACATAATTGAACGTCAAACATATAATTGGTAATTAGATCATGGGTCAACTATATTTTTAAAATTTTTCACCTAAAATTGTTTGAAGATATACATTTTGATATCACTGATATATTAATTGCCAAAAACGATAGCAATGAAAAAATTGTGATGCAGCAGTAAACTTAAACAAACAGACATTTATATGTAAAATTATTAATAATAGTATTAAATGTAATGTTAAATTAATATTAATTGTTTCTACACATGTGATAATACATTATATTAAGTATAAAATCATATTATATTGAGTGTACTTAATAAAAATCACTTTGAAAGAAGTAACAAAATAACAAAATAATTATAACTGATACTTAAATCAAAGTTCACACTCAATAATTAAATGATTAACAAGTATAAAATTAACACATTCATTGACTTAAATAATATTGAATAAATTTAAAGTAAAATAAATAAAAATAAAATATAGGAAAACCAATTACTAAAATTAAAAATAATCGAATTAACATTGAAAGTAACATGAAGTACATTGTACATACATAAATTAAGTCTAATATAAATGCTTACAAATGTAATTTCAACTTATGCCAAACAGGTAGAATCGTCAATTGAAGGTAACCAAAATGCCATATTCGTACATGCAGAGGCCATCATCATATATTTAGGATTAAATTTCACACAGTGGACAGGCCCCGGATGATCACCATTAAGAACACAAACCTTATAACCAGTAACTGCATTCCAGACGTGAATACGACCATCGGTCGACCCACTAAGTATGTACTGTGAGTCTGGACTGAATGATGCTTCGATTGCAATCCCCTTGTTATTTAAATGGCCTGTAAATGTTTGTATAGGTGTACCATTAAAAGCATTTATCAATCTTATTAGCGATCCGTTGGTAGGTATAAGTATGGTACGTCCATCCTGACTAAATTTCAGGTCTGTCCAATCACATTCTTTCTCCTGTGGAAGCTTCACTGTTATAAATGGTCCTTTATCAAATGATCTAAATTCAAAAATAATATAACATATAAATAATTTGATGGAAACCAAATAGTAACACACAATTTAATATACCTGACATCAAACAGCTTAAGCGTTTCAGAATTTACGCCAGCTGCCAACACTAAACCTTCTGGATCAAAAGCTGCCACCGGTCTTCCCATTACATTGATATACCCTTGACAATTTGGTGACCTGAAATCCCATAATCTCAGACTTTTGTCCAACGACCCAGACACAAACATATCCTCAATGGGCGATACACATAATGACACAACTTTCTTGGCATGTCCCGTAAAGTAACGAATATACTTGTTGTCGTGCAACGATAAATATCTGAAAATAATAAAATAGTAAATATCAAATATAAGCAATCGTGATAATAATGTTTAGAGTAAACCTGTGCCGTAGCCAGGAGAGGCACGTGACCTACCCCCCCCACCCCACCATTACCGAAACCTTTATTGGTTTCGCCGTTATTTTTATGTGAATATGAGAATATATAACTCACACATTTGTAAGCGAGATGATTAATAGTACTAATTTATTGGTAACCTCACGCACATTTTTTTCTGGCTACAGCAAATGGTTTGAACAAATCCGTTACTAAGACGAAAAGCTGTAAGTTTTAAAAGAAATAGGCCTGGTTTTTTTTTTTTGGCATCACACAGATTACACTATCCTGTGAGAACTCGCGAGGCTCGAAATATTACACAGGAGTAGAAGTTTTTCACCATGCTGTGTTATTTGAAATAGTGAGAATAGTGAGGTTTATTGTAATTATAATAAGTTATATTAAAATATATATGCTAGGAGTGTAATGAGTTGTTAAAAATATGAATAACAATATATTTTTCCACTAATTATAACAATTTTTGTATTGTTTGTAAATATTTAAATATATATATTAATAAATTGTAATTAAAAATTATAAATAAAATAAATTTGTATTATATAATATGGTAAAATTAATAACAATTAGAAACTTTCATTATATTGAATTTTTATGTATATGATTTTAAAATAATCTATTAAGTAGAGTTAAATTAAATATCACTGAGATAGCATGGGTTTTTTTTATAGAAAATAAGAAATAATATTAAATTTTATTATATTTAAGTGACTCATTCAGGGAATACCTTTTTCCATCATAAATGCTAAAATCAGTTGGAAATTTACATTACGCAATATCGGAATTGATTTATATTTTTTGTATAATGTTTATAAACCGCAGATATGCGGTAGATATAAATAGTACCAAAGTTTTGCTGAATTTTGGAACTGTTTGCATTTTTAGGAGAACCTAACATACATTTGTAGATGGGTAGAAGCAAAATATCTAGTAATTTAGATTAAACAACCTATGGATAGTGGCAAACAGTAGAAAGGAGATGAGGAAGATGTGTAGAGCAGCGATGGGTCTTTATAAGCTCTCTAATGTTGGATAAGTAGAAAAAAATATATTGTTAATATAAGATTACCATTTTAAGAACTGCTATTTAGCATTTATAAGACAAAATACACTATGCAACCACTTATAAAATATGACATTTTAAATTTAACTATGATGAATTATTTTAATTCTCTAGATATTTCAAAAATAAATTTAAATTTCTTTACACAAATTGACTAATTTTAAATAAATTGTTTTACAAATACTTGACAATTTAAAATCTAAATCAGTATTATAAATTTTAATACAAATAAATACTTATTGTTAACTAAGAGTATACATGTGTATTGCGGTATTCAGTAAATGACCATAGAGGAATGTTGTCTAGTGCAATTAAAACATTTAGAGATATCCATCTATCTGTATGAAATTAAAACAAAATTAATAGAAAATAATTTTCTAATTAACCATACCTGAGCATTCTTCAAAATTGTTCAGAATGTGATATGTGCGTGGTAAAATAGTAAAATACTGTCATTTCTCATTAGACTACAATATTTTTATAAAATGACCTAGGTAATTGTTATTTTACATTATTTTTAAACAAATAGGTATTTAATTAGGTAAATGAATCTTTATAAAAATAAATAAAATAAAACAAAGATAACAATTAATAATGAAATTAAATCAAATGATAATTTAGGTACTATCCAAGACTAATAGGTTAGTAGGTAGGCAAGTAATAATGTGAATATGAAAGAAGTGTAATGTTACACAGTACCTAGAGATACGTGACTAGTTTTGATAATCTATTACAATACAGTGAATTGTAAGTCGTAAATATGTAGGTGCGTTCGACAAATATTAGTTACTGTCATACTTGCGCTACGTAAAGAGTTATAAAAAATAATGGAAAAGTAGTTATGCATTAACATAACCACTAGGAATTGTATAAATTTATATATATGTATATTGAAATTCAATAAATAAATTGGTAATAGTGTGCTATTCAATCTAGTCAAACATGATTGTGGTCTAACTGTAAATTAATTCGATTTTACCATTAACACTCTGTATATAATATAAGTAAAGGATGTGCATTTAATAAAGTTGCCAGCTTGTGTAATTCTCACTAGGAATTAAATCGATTAAGAATTCAGTATAATAATGTGATGTGGACATTAATTGTAATAACATAATTTCCTAACAGCGATATTGTTAACTGAACGTTTATATCTAGATTGAGATATAACACGTGCATCACTAGTTACCGATTAAGATATGTATTTTATTTTTCATATAGTACCATAAATGAATACTAATAGAAAAACAAACCACAATACGTTCAGTCAACTAACACAAGAGTCGTTGTCAAATTGCAACGAGTTTAGAACTCGAGAAGAAGAAAACGTCAGACAGCCGCCCAACCCGTGCACACCTAAAAACGTGCGTTACTTACCTAACTGTATCGTCCACTTTGGTCGAACTGTGTATGGCCGTGGACTTGGTGTGCGCGAAATGTATGAGATCTACACCATACTTTTTGCTGTTGATAGTCTTGGACAGATCGCCCTTCTGGGTGTCGTATATGACTATCTGGTCGTCTTCGCTGCATGATATGATATAATCGCCGGCCGGCGAGAAGTCGAAACTGTTGATCTTGTCGGTGTTCTCGCGGAACACCTTGGCCACTTTAAAGCTACGCACTACGTTGTCGATGAGCTTCATCTCGACCATGGACAGGTCTGGTGCCGCGAAAGACGGCGAATATTCAAGTCGATAAATGCGTACCCGACGATACTCCGGCGGGCGGCGACAGGACCGGCGGGAGAACCGGTGGTAGTCTTCTCGCAAAATAAACGTGCCAGTTACCACGCTATTATCGTACGGTCATTACCGGTATTCCAAGGAAGGTTAACGGTCATAGGCGGCGCGGCAACAGCACTAATATCTAATCCGTAGTTATCAATAATTGGCAGCGGCGGTTGTGGCGGTTGCGGCGGCGGCGGCGGCGGCGGCAGCGGCGGCGGCGGCGGCGGCGATGACGGCGGCGGGAATTGGCCGGTGTGTATACGGTGGACCGGATCACGGGAGCAAGCCGGTTTTGGCGCTATGCTCTGTTTAAACGCGGTGACTGGTCAGAAACGTAGCTGCAGAGTACAGTAAAAACGACGAAAGAAAAAACAAAAACAGTTTTTTTTTCCTAGGTGCTTCTTTATCAACACAATGGTATTCGGGAAAAACACTAAATGACTGACGACGCGTACGACGTACTCGTACTGCAGCGGTGCACGATATGGTGCAGCGACTGCGGATCCCGGGCCAGCGTCTTTCCGGTAAACCACAGTGCTGCCAACCCCTACCCTGTCGATCGAACGTCCACGCCTGCGCGTCAACGTGCATCGTCCACATTCCACACGGAACCGACAATGCCGCGGGGATTTTTCCCGCGAAAACTTTGCCGCCGCGCAGCACGACCGCGTCACGTTGGCAACGCATCCCGTCCGACGCGCACAATAATTTGTCAATATCGGCAGGTGGCCAATATGGTCGGCCGCCCGCGTACCCCCTCGGGACCGGGTGCTTTCGACCCTCGCCGGAGGGTGGGTGGCGCTGCTTTTGCGTCGCAACAACGGCAAATAATAATAATTTTATTGCGTCTCGAAATTTACAACGTTTCCGACCGACCTGCCGTTCCCGGTCGTTACGAACCGAAAAATAATTGGTCCACCCCAATGGCGGTCAAATGATTTTTTTTTTTTTTTAGAACATTTTTCGACAATTATTATTATTATCTTAAATATACAGATCATATAATATATATATATATATTATTGTAAATATTGAAGGGGAAAGGTCATGGGAAATAAATATCCCCGTCGGTGCCGTACCTAGTGTGCAGAACTTCGATTATAAACATTGAGGCTTTCGAACTTTATATAAGGAGTCGATCAAATTCAAAAAGGGCCTCAAGTTTAGCCTATGCACGCGGGCCTAAACTTTAACCTATTTACAGAACCGATCTTCTCTCGCACACCCTCCCCCGGCATACCATTTGACCGTTCCTGGTCCGTAGGTCGGGGCAGACTGCAGCAAGAAACCCGGGGAAATTTTTTATTTTTTTTTTATATATATATATATAATACTGTTAATACTCTGTGCTTATTAGACACACATTAATCATATTATAATCTCGTGATCCGGGTTATCAGTATTAACACCGATCGTATTTCGTATTCCACGTCATTTTTGTTTATAATTCAAAATGATGAGTGAAAAAAAAAACACCCCATCGAAATAATTATCGTATTGTTATACCTGTCTATATTATAAATGTCTATTCGATTTGAAATACAACAATAAAATATTACAGTGTGGCACTAGATAAGATAGGCAATACAACGCAAAAATTTGTACTGTACTTGTTCTTATGACTTGGCAAAATACACGGGTTACAGTAGGTCGCCTGTAATTTTTATGTCACAATATAAATAAATATGGCCTTTTTATTTTACACAGTTGTCTATATTATCGTTAATTTAATACATTTCTTTCGGTAATCCACAAAAAAAAAAAAAAAATTAATTAATAAATAAATATATTTTTGCAGTGTGTTACATTACACGTCACTGTACGTAACCGTTTAAAAATATATGCTCAACCCCCGCCAGTACCCGTAATATTAATTATGAAACATTATTTTTTATACGCCTATAATCTTGCATGAGAGCGTATTAGTACAGGGTACGGCAGAGCCGACTGACGAGTTTTGATGGGCTATAAATAACGAACAGTAAAACTTAAAGAAAAGGTTTTTTTTTTTATTATTTAAATCAGTATTCAATCCCATTTTTAAAAATTATTTTTTGAAAATAATATATCTCCAAGATGGCGGCCGTCAACATTGATACACTGTTATAAACTATCTCTGAAGCTCTCATATAATTTTCGGCACATTTCGACTGGTATGGCCTCGATTTCCATGGTGATTTTCTGTTTAATTTCTTCTATGGTATGTGGGCGATGTCTGAAAACCTTATCCTTAAAGTAGCCCCAGAGGAAAAAATCACATATGCTTAAATCTGGGGACCGTGCTGGCCAGCCTATGTCTCCTCTCAGAGAGACTAACCGCCCAGGGAACATTTGTCGCAAGACAGCAAGTGAAATTCTAGCTGTGTGCGATGTAGCTCCGTCTTGCTGAAACCATACATCTCCCAAATCATGTTACACCTATCCAGACCATGATTACGAATAAAAACGGCATTACCGTACAATTCAAAATATACCACTTATTAAGACCTGCTCTTATCTTATCACAGGCTAATGACCTCATTAAACTCGTCTGTCGGCTCTGCCGCGCCCTGTATAACAACGTTAATCGTTGCAGAGGTTGGTTTTCGAAGTTATTGTATGAGTGCCTGTTATAATGTTATACGATTTAAATTTATACACCTACGTATTAGTTGTTGTGCAATATAAGCACCCGACTAATTGTTAGTATAAAAAACAAATAATTAAAGATATTCGGCCCGGGTGTATGGGGGGGGGGGAAATCTCGAAGGAATTTTCGGTTGGGATACCGATCAAACCACGAACCGGTGCATTTTTTTAAGCTAGTAAACTAGGCGACATTAAATGTGAAACTATTATGTTCGCTTAGTTAACAGTATTTTTAATGACTGGGCTACACACGAGAATTTTTATTTTATGTAAAAACAAAATAATTAGATAATGATTGCAATCAATTTGTAATCACAGTATAATATAATGGTCGTAGTGTCGATGTTAAATACAAAATGCATTTATTACTGCAGAGTACGAGGACAATTGTTTTGTCGCCCAGTGAAAATTCCTTAAAAAAATGCACCGTCACAAACCTAAAACCCTGGATGTCGGATGGATATTTTCACACGTCATATTCTCGACGAGGTCGAATAGCGTCGCTACGATATCCAAGCCTTTTCAATAACGTTTAAAACAATAGGTCGAAATTACGATGTCGAGAGAAAAATATATAATAAATTCCCCGCCGAACTCGAAAATCGTAATTGTTAATTCTATCGATTATTTTTGATTTGATCTTTTTCTACAATGGATTACATTGTACACGTTGAAAAACTTATTCTGTGGCAATTTCCACGACAACTCGACTACTATAGGTAGGTATACCGAATACCAATAGAACAGCAATCGTACAGATAAATACGATAGTTACGAGTGTATGGTATTGGTAGGTACACAATAATTATTATTTACCGAGTTTCGTCAGCCTGTGACTAAATAATACTAATTTAATCATGCATCACCCTATCGATCTTCCCGGCTACCGACCCGCCGTCGTCCCGGACCTTTGAAATGTCGACGTGGCGAATCCCACCCACCAAATTGCACCACTTGTTTAGAGAGTTTTACAATTTTTCGAACAATCGTTTACTACATTTCCACTGAAAACAAATAAAAATGTAACGCGTAAATAAAACGTTAACTATTAACGTTACACGCATTATTAAACACGCCTATTAATAACCCGTATACTCGTATATAGTAGACAGGTGCCTAGATAAATTTGATTTACTTTTTAATCGTTTTTCGTCTAGTTTTTTGGGGCCAAATTGTTTTTACGACACAATGTGTGCATATATTTGTTATTCTAAGTAGGTAACTACCAACTTGATATTTCATATTCCTAATCTATAGGAACCCACTGGCTACACAATCATACAATCTGTTAATTTCCAATTTACATCGCAAATATCTGAAATATATACGGGTAGATAATTCACGGGTTCTCCACGTCGGGGGATTGTACACTCCTGGAAAAATCGAATTTCCAAAATATTTGGACATGTAAACCTCTACAAAACTATATGTAACTAAATAGTACACCGAAACTCGTGCAAAAATATTAACGATTATTATTAATAATCTTCAACTCCTACGATTATCTCCTGCCGTTGATTCCTACAACACGACTATTGATTAAATAATTTAATCACATATCGTTACAGTTAACTTGTCAGAAATCACTAGTAACACTATATATACTTTAATAATCAGTGTATTGGATAGATAATTTTTACAGTAGTTTATTATTTGATATTTTGAAAATATAATAAATATATTATATTTTTGTGTAAGAATTTGCATTATCGATGCCGCATAGTAGGTCAATCTCTTACTCGCGAAACGTACGGGCTGCCAATAAATTTCGAATTACTCTTAAAATGTAGGATTTTATCCTGATTCTCAAATTAAAACTGGCAAAACCTAAACATATAACTGTTGTGGGTTATAATACCTATATTACAAAAAAGAAAAAAAACTGTTGATTCTTAAATTTAAACAAAAGTTCAAACTTCAATAGGTCCATTGCCTTCACTGCCCTCTGCGGAATACGTATCCATAGTTCATTATCATAATATTTAACTATTATGAACCTGGTGAAATTTAGTGTTTAAAATGAAACCTGCCGAAATTTAGCGTTCTACAAAATTCCCCTCGCCAGGAAATTATTATAAGCACAACCCTCCCGCACCACCGCCCCGAACAAAATAAAATCCTGCGTGCGTCACTCCCACTATAAGACTATAATAAAATAATGCGCTTGGTTTATATATATATATATATATTATTACGAAAAATGTACGCACAATTAATATAAAAAATAATCAGAATGATATTTAGGCCACGATAAGCAATTAAAAATAGTTTTCAATTTATTAATCAAGAATAATGACCCGAACAAATAAAACATTAGCAAATTAATATTTGTTATAAAAAATATACATATATTTATATATGCGTATTAGATTCCGTGCACAATTAGCCTAAAATAAATTCCCTGCCCACAACAGTTACAAACTGCGTCATATCTAACAAAGCTAGGAAGTAATTAAAAGTGAAATATAACATATTATAATAGGTAACATTAATAAGTTATTAATGATAACTTATACGATAAACAAAATCTAGTACCTAATGGTCCATTTAATATTATTGTACGTGTCGAACTATTCGCAAAAATTAACAATATTATTATACCGATTGTTGGTAAAATAATATGATAGTCGATTATTATAAGTGTAATATTATAACAATCAAAAAAAAAGTCACGTTAATTGTATAAGTGTATTTGTAAGCATCAGTAGCGAATGCGGGATTATTTTCGAGGGGGTTGTACTTATAATAATATTCTAGAGAGGGGAATATTGCGGAACCCTAAATATCATTAAGTTCATTTATTCTGTGGTATAAGGTACTATATCAACATAATATTATCCAATTCCGATACTTGCATAACTCATATGAAGTCGCACCGGCCATGACTGCCAGAATGCTGTTGAATGTAAAATTTGGTTAAAAAAAATTTAACGAAGGAAGATATTTCGAGAGGAAGGGGGGATAAGGGAGGTGAGAGGAGGGTACACGTTTGTTAATCAACTTTTCCACTTTTCTAACGAAAATTTTTAATAAAAAATAATTTCACTAATTTTTTTATTTTTGTCACAATGTTTCCAAATACCCCCCCCCCACCCAATTAACTTAGCGACGCCCTTTACTTCATTTTTTTTTTTTGTTATCAATGGGGCACACGTGATAGATAGCCAACATAATAATAGCAATAGTTTATTGTACAATAAACGATATGAATAAATGATAATTCGTAATAACTAATAACATGTTTTTTAAATCATTTGTTTAATAAACTTGCTACTTTTTTTGCACACGAGCCAATCTGGATTATGCAGCTATTATTGTATAAATCAATACCTATTTTATTTACGACTGTTCGGCGTAGGTACACACTATAAAATATAGCCTTGAGGTGTTCGGATGAAAAACGGTACGTTCGAGATTTTCATTAATGCTAATAATTTAACAATTATTGATTTTTTTATTCTTACACCACTTCGATATTTTATACCTGTAAAGCTGCGCTCTTATTACAATATGATTCTCTTATTTTATACGATAATAAAAAACGATTCGTTTAATTATAATACACACAAAAATACAATAACGATAAAAAAAAAAAACGAACGTATTGTGCACCGTGGGTGGGCTACTGTTGTTGGTGAGAATTCACGTAGATTGGATATAGAGTCATCGCTAACGAAAAACAATTCTCAACGAAGTTTGGTTAATCGTGTTTTGAGATGCCGTCATTTTTACGTTTTTCATCAAAATTTACACTTTCAACGCTCACATAGAAAATTATTAAAATACGTTCAACTTTTTCACCATTAAGTTGAGCAATTTATGATAACCCTGTGGACAATTATCGAGCAAGAAAAATACGCAAAATGCTGTGATTTATACGAATTCCATTAAAATTGAAAACCAGAGTAGAATGCCTAGTAGAAAAGTTGTTCGTAAGCGGGGAAAAAATAAATGGAAACACACACATCATAGTAAAACCAATACATTGTTCGCTTGGCTCAGAATCTAAACAATATATAAATAATACCAAATCTCTATACGTATTCAACTATATATGTCAGTAATATTTGTATAATATATTTTTACGGATTTTTAAATACTTTACACCAGTCCTAAAAATTAACAGATTTCGTGTGGCATTAGACATACCTATTACCCCTAATACTACCATACCGATTAAATTTCATCAACATCATGACGACTCGGAGAATATTTTCGTTTTCCTTCTCGCGTAAGCCGATTTTTCTTGGATTAAATTCGAAATTACTACACAATACTACAGATAATATAATTACCTGTAGTCATAGTTTTGTAATAAACTTTATTGTTTCACTGTTTTCCACTCGTGTGTATTGATCGATTCGCGTAAAAATATTATTATTATTAATAATATATACCAGTTCGTACGGATACTCGTGTTAAAACGAGCATAATATACTCTATGGTATAGACTAATATCCAATACCGTCAATACCTAATAAATAGTATTAAAGTAATAAATAAAATTAATTGTACAAAAGTGATTAATATAAGTGAAACACGAGTATAAAATATTATGCTCCGGTTGATTTTATTATAATCTCATAATATTATCACAAAAACAATCGGATATAATAGAGTTATTGAACATTCACACCAAAATTTATTATAAATAAATATAATATAATAGATAGGTATATAATATGTATGCTTACAGGAATTTAAACATAGTGGATTATTCTTGTAGTTGATCCAAATGAACTGGTTGTTATCTGTAGCTGATAATCATCGGGGTTTTTTTTTTTTTTACAAAGTATGTATATTAAAACAGAAAAACAATAATTCCTATTTGTTAATGTACGTTTTTTTACTATGATGTGTCCGTTAACTACTTAATTATCAAAAATCTTGCTCCAATCAAAAACCAATGAGAGCTTTTTTGTAGCGTTTTGTACGTTGGGAAGAAATTTTTTTGATTTTCCTCGTAGTTTCCTGGATAGTAGGAAAAAACGGGAATATTTACGCAATAACGGTTTTCTGTTATATACAATATGGTTTTCTTGTTGTTATTCATTTGAAAATTACTGTGAAGACTTTTCACTGAATATTTATATTAAAACTTTCTAGACACGAACAAACAAATGTTCAAAACATTCTGGAGCAATTATTGTGCTACAAGTATTTATAATTATTTGAAATTTTTAATTTTTATTTGGTTTTATGGGGATTAAATTTTAATGACTTCTCAAAAATGCTCAAACTTCGACACGAAATTCATAATAAGTTGTTATTTTAACCATTTAAAAATATCGAAAATCCGTAGACACATTTCTAATTTTATAAGCATTTGAAGCTCAGATTTTTACGGAAATCCCGACGATTTTCTATAGAAACACATGTTCACGTTAAACAAAACGTTTTCACGAGTTCAAACGCCTATTAAAAAACGTAAATGTTACAGTAATTTCAAAAAAAAAAAAAAAGCCAACGAGATTGTTTCCATTTCTATAAAATATTGTCATCTATTAAATGGTCAAAATGTTTTATCTCTAAAATCGCTTTGAACAAAATTTTCGTTAAAATTACCAAATCCTTAAATACTGCGTAGGCGTGCGACATCCTCGACCAGTTTATGGATTTTATTTTTTATAATTTAGACTGTACCGTACTATTCGAGCTGGCCAAATCAAAAGTTACAATATGTGAGTTGGAAATTTGGAATTCAAACACACCATAATATATCACCTAAGCGGCTAAACCTCGTAATTGTAACTCAGAGTTCCTGTAAGTATAGTGAAGAGTATAATATATTATGTCGTACTGTCATAATTATTATTATTATTATACTCTTGAGACCGTATTATTATGTCCATTACAACGACACGTTGTGATACAGGACTAAAAACTACAAAACAAAATACACACGGAAATCAAGATAACGAATCGTTTTAAATCTGAATGCATCTGATATATTTATTAATATACAACAATAAAATGTCGTTGAATCGATGTCGATAATATTGGATTTTTAAGTGCGCATCGTGTAGATATATACGTCAAGGGCG
Organism: Tuberolachnus salignus; assembly: GCA_956483605.1. Classification (NCBI taxonomy): domain Eukaryota; kingdom Metazoa; phylum Arthropoda; class Insecta; order Hemiptera; family Aphididae; genus Tuberolachnus; species Tuberolachnus salignus. The sequence continues at coordinate 43,101,793 of OY101429.1, read as the reverse complement.
GATCCGGAAATTGTTTATGGAGCGGGCACTTAAATTGGACAAAGTTCTACTATACTGAGTTCAAATTATTAATGGAATCATACATAATCAATTAATTAAATATAACTGTAATACAATTGTGAAAAAAAAAATCATACTGTATTGTCAATTGTGTACATTGTATTTTATGTAAAATGTCTAATTGTGTATAGGTATAATACAGTATATTTTTAAATTTATAAAATTGCTTTATTTTTTTTCACCAATCTGTCAATCACTGAATCAATATCTATATCTTCTATTTTATGTGTACGAATAATGACCAAAACTGATAACCTTTCGTTTGACATTCGACAGTGCATTCGTGTTTTAATTCTTAACGACGAGAAACTCCTCTTGGCATAGGCAACACTGACACAGTACATACAATTGTAAAAAATATATTTATAAATGAAAATATTTCTTTATTACATTATTAACAGAGTTTCAAAAGCGGAATCTAGATAATCAGGACTTGTATCTGTCTAGTGTTGGGTATCCATTGTACTTTTCTATTTAATTGTATAATGAAATCTTCTTCGCCAGCTACTTGTTTGCTTATTTCTTCTACTGCACTAAACTGTTTCCAGATTATACGTAATTGAGGTTCGAAATATTCTAGGGATTTAGATATATCTATATCTAGATACTTTGTGAATAAATATCCCTGAACTAGGATAACCAAGACTTTGTTCGGTCATTTGTAAAATAAAATCAAGAAATCGATTGTAAACGGCTATTCGAAAATAATCCTCTACAGAATCGGTTTTTATATGATTTGTTTATATTTTATTTCAGATATGTGTTTTTTGGTCTCCAGTGCTCCCCATGATAATATATGTACACATAATGTATGCGGCATCGTCGAATGTTGGACAAAATCCAAATATGTTTGTTGATATAAAATAACAAGACAATATTAATTGGGTACATATTTAATAATATATTTATACAAACTATATATATTGTTCTGTCAACATAAAGGGACTTATATAAGACACATATGAATTGTACCGAATATAATATTATACTATTGATGTTTCGCGCAACATACGATATAATACCAGCTATATGTACTCGCGCGTGGAAAATGTTCAATACACACGTGTACAATAGTATTATGGAAAATACAATGTTCTAAAATTAATTTTTTTTTTTTTTCCCCCTTGAAGAGGTTTAACGAGAGGGTAAATTCCGATGGAAACGGAGTTAGGTTTAGACACGGTGACGTAACCGTGATAACACGCGGCTGTGCGGGGTAGACGTCGAGGAATAGGAATTCGCAGTCGTGATAAAACAAAACGGAAAGTACCAGAATTGAGAACGCCGTCGAGGTGTAACCAGGTCGGGATAGGATTGGAGGGATGCGTCCGAGAAATAGTGTGTATCGCGTCGTGAATATCAGGGAAAACGGAAGAGAATAAGACGTGTGATTGATGAGAATTTATGGCGAGAGTACAACAGTACCAGCTAGGCCCAATTTTGTGGGATAAAGGTGAAGACGGATAAGAATTATCGACAGATCGATATTATTGTTCGTCTCGCCTGTAATATAACAGTTGTGCGGGCCGCCGAATTGTGTCAACCGATTGCTCGTGGGAGACCGCCCACGGTCGTTCGTCACTATTTCGCGACAGTAGCGCAACCAGGCGGCCGGGACATTTCTCTCCGCCGGAGTCGGTGTTCGAGGTGACGGACAGAGCGAGCAGCCGAGTACGATACGGGACCGCTATAAACATAGTACACACACATTCGGACATATTGTCCGAAACTACGAAAGTAAAATCGACGTTTTTCGTGGCATTTTTTATTTTTTCTAACACGAAATGGATATTCGTTAAATTATAATATTGAAAACGTTATTTTCCGCGCGTGGGTTCCGTGTAAATATAATTATGACCGGAAGTGTTCAGGCGGATACGATACGAAATAAAAAAAAAATTTCGCATGCTATACAAAAGCAGTATCATTATTGTATCACCGCCATAAATAACCTGCAAATACTGTAAAGGTTAAATACAGGAAATTCGATATAGGACCAACAGACTACTTATAATTTCTGTTTTGTTCCATTTAGTCAATACAGTAGGAATTAATAAAATGATGTCTGTGGAACAAGTCGGTTTTAGAACAACCACAACAATTTCTATACTAGTGTTTGGCGCGCATCGGTCAATACAAACCAAGGGGAAAAAATATCAATATAAAGTGTATGATTAAAAGTCATAAGCTGTGTTGAGACTTATTTAGATACATCTATCCAGATAATATTTTTTTTGTTCATTAATCATATGAACATTTTCATATCTATTTGAGGATGATCTCAGATAAAAAATAAAAATAAATTGTTTTACTCATAGTAGAAAATATTAAATATTTTACTTTTAGTTAAAAATTCGAAATTACTGGTGGGTAGTGTAATTTACACCCTTTTGTATTTACAGAAATATTTTAACAGTTTACAATTTTGTCTCCCTGATATAATGTTCTCAACAATAGACAATATAAAAAATAACTACTTATATTGTTTTTATCATGATGAATTCCACTTATCTATTATCTCATCTGAGATAATTTAACTATTTGTTGTCTTTATCTGTATCTAGATAATTTTGGAGCAATTATATTTTATTTATATCTACCTAGATACATTTTACTTATCTTCGTCTCAACACTGGTCAAGTAAACCCTATGGAAATCACCTAAATGTTCGATTAAAATAAAAAAATAAAATCAAAAAATTGTTTCTATGTACGTATATTCACTGTAAATAGAGCATTATTTATTTAGTTTTCGACTTATTATTACGCGTTGAGTTTCCGGTATTGTCGTTGACAGTATTTGCTATTACGGCGGGTATCGGGGCCCGGCCGCGGGATGTTGGTACAACGTAGACAGGCCGGTCGCCGAAGTGGCCCAGTAGGACGGAGCGGTCGGGAATATGGACGCGGCCACCGGACTGGTCGCGGACGTGTGCTGCTGTGTGTACAGACTACCGAAGTCCGACGGTGCGGACGTAGGCGGCCCGGCTGCGGACGACGGGCCGGCGGCCACCGCGGTTGCTTGTGACGGAGGCGGTGGCGGCGGCGGAGGCATCTGCGGTTGGCTCTGGTGACACGCGGCCATAAGACCGTGAAAATCAAACTTGTACGCGTACCGTTTACCGTGTACTTTCGTCATGATGTTCTTGTCGTAGTAGTACCTACGAAATAAAATGACAATCTATATTATCTATCTTATCTTATCTTTATCTATCTTTATTTTAGTAAAAAAAAAAAAACGAGTCTTGACCCGAAGGGCCGGCGTTAGGGTAGAGCATGTAGAGGCCTAGGTCTGGGACCTTGCGCGTTCAGGGGCCCCGCACTTGTGTGGAGCCATCATAAAACAAAAGTCTCGCATAACATCACAGTGCGTATGACCGGTAAAACAATATTTTTAGAAATGCAACGATGTTTTTGGGAAAATCACGAAAGAAAAAAAATGGTTTAATACTTCTTTTTTATTTGTTATATTTAAATTTTGAAATAGATTGTTATATGATATTATTAATGATAATTGTATAGTAATAAAAATAATAGATAATAAATAACAAACCTAATTGTTAATTCATAAATAGACCACAGTTTTGTAAATAATAAAAAGTATTATAATATGCCATATAATATTTTATGCAGTTAAAATGATTTTTTTTTTTTAAAAATTGTAATAAGTAATTTATTATTATTTTATTAATTTTTATTATTTTTCTTTCGTGTAACTGTGATGTCATAAATTTTAGTAAATTGAAAACGTTCAACATCAACTGATGTAGTTGGTGTATATTTGAAAGAACTTAACATTTTTAGGTCTTGGTAGATTTCATCTACCAAGGAAGAGGCATCTTCGCCTCTTTAATACTTTATTAATTTTTTACAATACTTGTTTTTAGAGAAAATACTATTCAGTTTTATTTTTAATGTTGCTCCTTTAGATCCAGAAATAACGTTAGTTATTCTCTCTAATTCATTAATTAAAGAAAAAATGTCGTTCCGGCGACGACTGACACATACTTGTTCGTTGTGACGTATAATTTCCATTGGGTTGTGCAATAAATATTTAACTATGGTGAAATATGCAAAATAAAATGACGTCTTAATTAATAGCTGGTAAAGATTATTAACAAAACTCTAAAAATACAAAACGGAAGAAAATGTGCAATAACATACCAATCCGTGCTTTAATAATAATTAATCAATATATTATAGCAACCAGTATAGGTATCTCCTAGGAAATCGCCTTCTACAATTTCACCTCCTCGTACAAATATTGTATATAATTATTTTTCAATAAATTTCAAGCGGATATATACGTTTATAAGTTTTTTAATCTTAAAATATATAATAGACTTATACTAAATACACCGATAAATTTAATAGTAATCGTATAATTTAAATGCTTAATGGATAGTTTATACATTTATCTTATCTTATCTACGTTTTTTTATTGAAATACTTATGTATATATATATAATTTTTATATAATAATTTAGTAATTAATGTTCGGCGTTTTTATTCACTTTGCATCGAACTAAAGTAAAAATTATTAAAAAATTACTCGAAATATAATATGCTTACGATCATTACATTATTAATGCAACAATATATTTTTGCATTCAGCATAATAAAATTAAATAATTATTGTTTAACCTTGTATAATATAGTTACCGTGGAAGTTATTGTTGATTAGAAATATTTGTTGAATTAATTTTTTATCAGCCCAGCCTTGGCTTATAATTCTTTCTCTAATATCTAATTTAAAACCAATAAAATATTCATAGCTGATTAATGATAAAATGTTTAGAAGTTCATCAACCGATTATAATATATGTTGCTATAAAACGATTGCAGATCAACGTTGAGCAATAAGAAATTATCATAAGGAAATCATGTTTTAAATAATTCTATAATAAAAATAATGAAAATAAAAAAACGAAAATTCGCTTATTGTTAAATAATTATATACAATAATATTCATTTCGGAAAATATTAAACCGGTGAGTCACAAAAATCCAAAGATAAATGTGATAAGTATTTTTACATTTTTTTTTTTTCTATGACAGAAATACTTTTCTGTATGCTGAGGATAAGGTTTTTTTTACTATTAAGTATAATTTATGATGGCCACGTGTAGAATTTTCGAGCATTTTTGAGGTGCCGAACAATTCTATACACATGAAAACAAATTTAATAAAAATAAAAACTCAAAATTGTCAAGTTAGTTATAAATAGCTCGAAAATTGTCAAATCTTCCCACGTATAGAAAGGGCTAATCTGTGCAAATTTCAGGTCACTACGATTATTTTTAACCGAATTACAACAAAATAACAAAAACCGTTATAATATTCCCGATTCCACATTATTAAGAAAACTACAAGAAAAATCAAAAACTGACCTCCTCAATGCACCAACTAGACAGAATTTTGTACCAAATACCACCCCCTAAAAGGTCGGAGCAAGATTATTGATAAAAAAAAGTTGTTAACAGACAGAAGAAACAAAGTTATTAACACTAATAATAACGAGAAGGAAGGGGCTGAATTGGCTATTTATTATTTTTAACAAACCGACAGGGGAGTCCAATTAAAAGGTACATTTAGTAATATACAAAGCAGTAACTGAAAACGAATTTTAGGGAGGGGGTCCTACATTTTTTTTAACATAGATATTGGACGCTCGTCATTTTACGTTCAGAATAATATTATCAATAATAATTTATAATAATAAATTTAGTCAATAATCTCAATATTCACTGGTAAAATCTGTCTACTTTAAAAAAAAAAAATTTAAGGACGGACCCTTGGATTCCCTTCTTCTTTCCCACCCCTCCTCAGTTACGGTCGCGATAATATATAGTAAATACCTGAGAGCTCTGCTGAGCTTATCATAGTTCATATTAGGCTTAGACTTGCGTTCGCCCCAACGTCTGGCCACCTCGTCCGGGTCGATCAACTTAAACTCGCCACCGGGACCGTCCCAGCAAATACACCCGGCGTTGTTGGTGTCGCCTAGTAGCTCCAGCAGAAACTGCCACAATTGTATTTGTCCGGTACTCGCGGCCACTTGCGCCACAATTCGACTACTGGCAGCGTTAACCACTTCGTACGGATCTAAAAAATTATAATAACACACTCGTATTTATTTATTTGTACGGTAATAAATCGCATTAGTATAATAATTACGAGTACAAATACATATATTCGTTAATGCCGTGCGTGCATTATATTTACTATACAAAGTAAAATTGATTACTACGCTAAAGCTAACAAAAATTAATTTATTATACACGCAGAGGCAAAACACTTTTAATAATAATAACGGTTACAGAATGTAATCAAAGCCTACGCATTGATTTTATATCGCTATAATTACAAAAAATAATAAGTCAACACCAGCAGAATTACCGACTGGCATAAGAACTATTGCAGGAGACAACAGTGAACAATTGGTTTTTATTTTAGGAATGAAAACTGTATTATTAATAATTAATTATTAATTATTAATTACTATTAATAATTAACTTTAAGTATTTCAAGTATATAGGACAATCTATTCTATTATGTATTATCATTTTATTAACAACATTAAAATATCCTTTTCTTCTGTTTTTCTTTTTTAATGAAGAAATATTTAAGAATTCTAAAACACTACTATTTTCGGTGTGCGCTGGGGCAAATTCTTGTAATGTGATAAATGTATCGAATGCGATTAACAGATTAGTCATTGGAATGGGTGCCCATGGAGGGAGAAGACAAAACACTTGCCCTCCCCTATTCAAAAAATAATATGACCTTATCTGTGTATATAAAAATCAATTGCCGAATGTATGTAAGACCATCACTTGAGAACGTTTCGGCCGATTTAATTGATTTTTTTTTGTTTTGTGTTCGTAATTGTCAGCACAAGGTTTGTATGATAATTTATTAAAATCTATTGACGAATTTTGTATTGATGAACTTTCTTTTTTTTCTTTTTTTGGCTATATATATTTGCCCCTTGTCCGGTCTGAAATTCTTAAAAAGTGATAAGATTTTATCGATTGAATAACATTTGATTATCAGTCTACTGCATAAAAACCAGTTGTCGACCAATAATAACATAATTTTTGATGAGTTATCAATGTTATTATTGTAATCTTATCATTACTATTTTAATATAAATATAGAAATATAGGTGTAGCGAAACAAAAAGAAAAATTACCACCCTCACCCTTACTTTACTGATAAATAATTAGAAAGTTATAACAACTTATTATATATGACTACTGTCCATTAGTCACAATTCCACAATTATTCACATTTCACAGTAGATGAGCACACTGCAGACAACATTTTATATTATCAGTCATCATGATCATATTATTCATACTATCAATTTATCATGCCATAATAAAAAAATTCTTTCTAAAATATGTTTTTATTTGATAACATACAATCAGGCCAGTATTTAAATGGATGTCATGGTGAGCAATTTTTTCTGTTATAGAATTTCGGCCGAAAATCCCGTTAAATTACAACGTATATATGAATATTGTCATATATAAAACCGAATCATCGAAGTGCCGCGTAATATATTATAAACAACTCGGCGGGAGTTCTTAAATCCTCAGTAATCCTTTTCAGCAAAAATATACGTAAGTCTTTTCGTCCGTTTGTATATTATTATAAATAGGGAGGGGGGATCTAAATTAAAAAAAAACCGAAAATAGAAACAAATCCTCGTTTGAATTTACATAATAGTTTATCACGGTCGAAAAAACGATTACTTAATTTTCGAACATTTCGACAATCAAATAAAATATAATTTAATAAATGGGCAAAACAGAGATCAAACATTCATCGTTTATTTTAATGCTGTAATGTTTATAAAATAAATATCGCACACTATCTTGACTTATGCAGACGATATCGTCATAAACGATAATAAAAAGCACGGACGATCTAATTAAAATATGCTAACTTAATCAATGGAAGTAAACAAGGATAAAACAAAGTATTAAATAATGTCTAGAACAACGACAAACGGCTAGGACAATAGTAGGAAATCATAGCTTTCAGCAAGTGAGAGACTGGGAGGTTAACATAAACCAACACAACGACATGAAATCAAGTTGAGAATATCTGCGGCACAAAAAGGGTGTTAGCTTTAGGAAAACTGTTCAAGTCAAAATTACTCTCTAGGTGATCCAATGAACGCTTATATTTAAATTTCTTGTACGGTCACTTTTGACATGTACATGCGAATCATGGTCAATTACCAAGGAAGACGAAGAACACATGTCTTGTTTTGAAAGAAGATTACTTAGACGAATTTATGGACCAATCCTAGAAGATAGTGCATAGAGAATAAGAACAAATAAAGAAGTCCAGAAAATCTACCAAAAACCCGGTATAAGTACTTACCTTACGACTCGAGTGGGCAGGTATGTCTGGGGATCGGACAACTTTTTGTAGAAACCCTGGTAGGAAAACTAAATGGGAAAAGACCTAGGGGGTCGTCCAAGACAGCGTTGGACAAACAGAATCAAGAATGATTTAAGCAAATGATACAAAATTAAATATAGCGTAGACAAAGATGTATGGAGTAAGGTGGTCAAGTCCTACGAGGACCGTAAAAGCTCGGGAAGAATAATTTTTATAGACAATATCATTTGTTAAAATAATATAATATACACAATTATCAGTTTTAATTATTTTGTTTTGACTACTTAACAATATAATAATCGACCTCGGAACCTAAATGATTATTGTATTAATTAAGATGATTGAATCGGTGGCGGCTCGTAACCCTTGTAAATGTTGAGAAAAATATTTTGAAAATTACAAAGGGTGGCCCCCCTTTTGTAGGTTCCCTTTGTAGCCCCCCACCCGTGCGAGGAAAATATTATCTTTTATTTGTTTCACTTCACCGAGAAAACGAGGTTACAAACTATTACGTCATTGAACGGGAACAGTGGAAGCATTAGATATTATAAAGAAATAGAACACATTAATAATAACCATAAGAACTATATTATAATATTTCTATAGAGTGATTAATCAAATGATCGACTAATTAATAATTTAATCATTAAATAAACTATTGAATTGCTTTATTATAACACAAATTATTTTACGTATAATATTTACACATAGATATCAATACGAGTTAATCTGTACGAGCACATATTTCACATTTGCACATAAAAAATAAACTTCAATTCGATAAATGAGCGGCCATTTAATAATTGGCTCCTAATATCAAATACGTTCCCCCGTCAATTATTGAATTGGCTCCCGATAAATGTATCACCTGCATTTAATATCGCCTCCTAATAATGACACGAAATAATATTTTTCAAAAAGGGGTTTATAGATGTCAAATGAAAATTGAAAATCGTTATTAATTAATTATAATATAAAATATATTAATATAGGTGACTTGTAAACAATACGGTTATATATATATATATATAATTCGATTTTTTTTTTTAATTATTTTAATTGTTTTTGTCTATGTCTTGCCGTATATTGCCGATAACATTTATTTTATTTTGTTAATCCCGTGTATTATAATGTAAGTGGTATAACTTACCGGCAACGTGCGTTGCCTGCAATTGTGCACATGACCCCACACCCAACTACAGCTCGTGTTACAACATTTTATTTCGCAGGAGTATCCGTATTATGTTGTCCTAAACTACGAAGTAATACTTAGTAATTACTATAAGTATAAAACTAATAAATATATTTATTTATTAATACTAATTCTAGTATAATTATCCTGGATATTTTTGGACAATACTACAATATAATTTTTTTTTTTAAATAGCGCGACCAAAAAATTGTTTTTAAAAATTGTTATCGGAGTACTCTCGAATTTGTTTGTAATAAACACGACGAGTTCGGAAATAAAACTAGTTTTTTGATCGTGGCTTTTTAATTGTTCACAAATTATATTTAAAAATTAATAAATTCACAAATATTCAAAACAAGACTGGAATCAAATATATCTTACATGATGTACTTGGTTTTGTGAGTTACTACTGCATTTATGACTGGGATCACGACCTATCACGGATTTTTGAGGTGAAGCAGTTTAATTTTAACGCTGTGGTGTCCTTATCAGTATGGAAACCATATAATATCTGATTATTGGTAAGATTGGTTTGATCGTTTTGAACAAGTTACATTTTTTAAAAATTAAAGGCCCTAAAATAATGACCAAAAAAAATGGAAAATTATTTTAACTATTCAACGTTCTAATCGAAAACAGTCGGGTAAACGAAAAATCGAGTATGTTTATTGCGTCCAACGAAATTTCGATTGCGTCTTTTTTATCATTTTTCATTCCCGAGTTACGATTGCGTCTGGTTTTAACAAGTTGATATTTCATTGCGTTCGGCAAAATCACGATATGAAAACTATTTAAAAAAAAAAAAAATGACACACTATATATTTTCTATTTACCCGACCTGCTAAAACCGGACACAATCGAAACTCGATATATAAATGAAAATAAATGGAGATTCAATGCACATTTTGATGATAACGTAGTAATGGGAAGGGCTAGGAAAGACGTAGCCCAAACGACGGTCAAATTACTCAAAATTAATATAACAATAGTGACATACGCAAGTGAGACATGGTCTTTAACAAAATGTTAAAATATATTCGGAGTATACATTGACCACGCTTCAACCAAGAAACAAATATGTTTGAGAAATGGAAAAACGAGGAACTACAGAAATTAAACAATGAGCCGTTTATCAAGAATAAACTACTAGAATGGTTTGGTCACCTCTAGAAAACAGATTGTGAATTGATCAAAGAAGACATTGATGGAGAATATAGATAAATAAAAAAACCCCGGAAGACTATGTGGTTGATGCAATTACCAAGGATCTGAGAGTAATTGATCAGAACGTAACCTATGACTCAGCTCACAATAGAGATAGGTGGAAAGACCTAAAATGAATTATAATCGTTAATAATAATAATACATTCTATTGCAATGTAGTATAATATTTTATAAGTATCTAAAGAAGTATATTATATTAATTAAATCAAATTCGATTTATTAATTTTTAAGTTATTTTTATTTTGTTTGGAAAAAAAATTTTAAATAAATTATCATTTTTGAATAATTCACACCGAAATAATAATGTAATAATTAAATTTCGATATCCAATGCATTTACGAAACGAATGTTAAGTGGAAGCCAATTAAAAAATTAAAATCTTGAGAGCCAATTCAATTTACTCGTATTATTACCTCAAAGTGTAAAGAAATGGACCACCCAAGGCCAGTTTTAATTGCAACGGATAAATGTACCCAAATCGATGCTAAGTTATGTTACTTTGCATATAATATTATTATATGAGAACCTAAACTCAATAATTATACTAATTAGATGGATTTTAACTCGAATAGCCGAATCATTGCTAAATTGTGTTATACTAAAAAGATAATAATTAATACAGATAAAAATGATAATTGTTATAAGGTAAATGTATTATGCATATATATTAAAATAAAATAAGAGATAAATAAAACAATATACTGGCGTATATATATGTATCATATAAACATAATAAACTATGTATTATTTATTTGAAATACCAGTATTGTACAACCAATGCGATATATTAGATAAAAGAAAAATATATACAATTATTAATAACAACTTTTCAAAAATATCTGCATTCGTACTCAAATAAATCGTAATGTATAATATTTGTATTTGTATTCAAAATTCTTGTATAAAAAATATCTTTTACAATAAGTCAATAGAAACTAGGCGCTATTTGTTTATGTTTTGTAAACTCGTATGTAAGTAGCAATTAGTAAGTATCATTAGATTCGTGTGATGAGTATTATAACAATTACATTTTTTACATTGTTTATTTCCAATAAATTGTAGTACACGGTTACATTGTTGTTATATTTTTTTTCGAATATTCAATATTGTCCAATATTCAATATTGGTCGGACTCAGTGCCGAGTAAAACAGATATGATAACAGTTAAACGAAAGTTTTATACAAAAATTGGGGTGAAAGTTAATACGTTTGGGGAATAAACAGTGCTGCAATAACCGATGGGGGAGTGGGGGGGGGGGCGCTGGGAGTGCAAGACACCTCAGGGCTGCTATTAAGTCTTAACGACGGGATGAATAGTATTCAATATAATTGGTTATTACCGAATAGTAAACGGTATTATTTTCCAGGGCTTTTTCGCTAAAACAAAAAACACCATAAAAACGGGTTGCACCCTGACCAACGCATACCTACAGTTGCGACGCAATTTGGGAATACAAATCAGGAGAAGAAAATACAACGTTATGTTTTGGTATTTAAATTATATAATATTGGTAATAATTTATGTAAACCAGGATAATAACTAATTACTAGTAAACGCGCAGGGGGGGCACTCTCTACACACGTAGTTTTTACGGCACTGGTCGTCGGACCATTTTGCGAATTATCATCGTTTTCACCGGTCAAACCAACGAGAAAATACTTGTATAACATTATTTCAGGGGAGGGGGCGGTTCAAGTCATCTGACCCACAGTTAATTTTTGCCGGTAAAATTGACCTCGGAATTCAGATGTATTTGTTTGATTATTACTTTTTGTATAAAAATATATAAAAGTTATTCAACGGTTTCAATAATTATTATAAATAACTATTTGATCCTAGATTTTAGTCGAAAAAAGTGGCCTCTCAAAATTAGCTGACCCACAGTTACCTAACTCTGGATCCGCCATTGTCGTCACTCGTCACATATTTCGGCACTATAATCTTGCAAACCATACAAATGTTTGCATACGCCGTTTAGGTAAACCTAATATAAATTAAACTTTTAAATTCTGAGCGTAGCGAGGATTGTATTCGTTATACTATGATGTATGCTTATGTCCCGTTCGTCAACAACTTTTCTATCACAAGACTTGATCCGAATAAAAAACGCCAAGAGAGCTTTTTTTTTAAATTGAATTTTGAATCTAGTTGGTATGATTGGAGGTTATTTTTAAAATTTTTTTTTTTGTAGTTTCTCCAATAACGGGGTAGGGGAAACGGAACAATTTAAACAATAACGGTTATTTTCAATTCTGTTTTTTTTTTTTTTTTGTAATTCGATTAAAAATAAATATAGAGAGCCAAAATTTTCACCGAATACTTATATTGCCTCTTTATAGAAGTGGTAAAATTTTCAAAACATTCTGGCCATTTTAGTCATTTGGAATTGCCGAGTTTTATTTTTAATTTTTATTGGGTTTTATGTGGCTTAAATTTGTTTCACTTCTCAAACATTAAACATAAGGTTCACCGTAAATTACTCTTTTGGGCATATAAAAATATTGAAAATCCGTATGCACGTTATTTTTCTTTTTTAAACGTTTGAAGTTCAAATTTCGAAGAAAACCGTATAATCAAAAGGACATTTGAAACAGTACGATTCGCCAAGAATCGTGTTTCGTTAACAACGATTTATCGTTAGGTTACGTACAGATACAGATAAAAGTTGTCCTAATATCCTATACTAAAAATCACTTAGATTAGGTTAGTGAGGCCGACTTACTAATACCGTCCTGAACGGTATTATAATATATTTAATCGCATACATTGTCGGGTGTCTCTCTAACCAAACGTAACCGTTGCAATACATATGTACTATGCAAAGCCGAAAACAAACCGTTATAGAACAGTTGAGTCGGATGTCCGAAAGGTTTGGCCCTGTTGAGGGCGGTGGCCATTTGCAAGTGTCTCCTGAGATCATGCCGGTCGCAAGCGGACAGTTGCCACATTTATTTATTCGGCGACGCGCGCCGCGGCGCGATATTCGTTGCTGATCGCGAGGGTACCGGCGGCCGGGACGAATGCGCGCGATCACGTCCCGGTGGACATCGTATATTATAATAAATTACTGTAATACTCGCGTCGTGTCGAAGGCGGCGGTGGCGGCGGCGGTATCGCTTTTGTATTATACCCGTACGACGTGCGTGTATTCGGGAGCGTCTCTTTGCACGGCAAAGTGCGCGACGTGTGTGACGAGCGGCGCGCGTATATAACGACGGACCGTAACGGACGACGACGGTTTTCGTCTGGAAGAAAACTGCCGTACGCAGTTCGTCGCGCCCCCCTACCAGCACCACCGTGCCGGCTGACGTAACGTTACGACAACAAGCCGCGACCGCGGATAGGCCGGGTCACCACCGCACCATTTGTTTTACACACGCCCCCGCGCGTATCCAATAAGCCACGCCTACGTGCGATTTTCGCCGGCACGGTGACCCGTCTACCACCCCACCTCCCCACAGAGAAATACTCTCCACGATTTAAGCGGCGTCATCGCGCCACTATCACCATAATTACTTGGCTTACACTATACGGTGGTCGCTAATTTGGTTAGCTAACAGGATTAAGAGGACGACGGTGCTTACTGCACAATAACGTGTCCTGGTCCAACGTATAACGAAAACACGCAGACTGCATACAGAGAGCCGTACTCAGAAGGGCAGTAGTATCCGGGGCCTTCTTTAAGTATATAATTTTCACTGAAAAATGTTTCAACATCGTATTACAAAATTTTAAAACAGCACGGTTGCAATAATGTTCGATGTTAAATTTGTTTTCATGTATAATAAGACAAATTTTTCCTTTGAAATTCAGATCTAACCTTAAGAAAAATAAATGGGCCCGCCAAAGCTGAATACGGCCCTCACTGCATACATAGAATTATCTTGATTTTGTTTTTAGAGTAAAAGCCGCCTATTATACAAATTAAAAGAGGACAATAATCCCGAGGGTGAAACCATGCGTTTTTCCCGTTATTCCCCGAATATATACGATGATGTTCGATATACATCATCGTTTAGAAATAACGACCATTTCAACATTTTTAAACGACCAATTTAACTTTTCAAAACATTTTTTTTTTTTTTAACGCATCGCCTTGTCCTCGGGAATATTGCCCTCATTCGATTTTATAATAGGTGCATTTACTCTATAACCAAAATCAAACGAGTTCTATGCAGTTTTCGTTAATGTGTTTTTGCCTGTTATAGTTGCAGGACTAACAGTAAATGTCGACGTCGTCGGAAACTTAACCAAATCTAACCTAACCCTTTCTTTATACATTAGAAGAGTATCGACGTGTTTTAAAACGCGCGGAAAAATGTATAATATGATATACATACCGAAATATATGAAAATTTCAACTAATTAGGGGAGATAGATCGACCCCTCCCCCTGAAGCCTTATATTTTTTTTTGCAACACCCCTTTTATGTAATACTCCAATAATTCAATTATTGTAGGCTTTTTAATGTTAAAACTGTTATAAAAAAAAAAAAATTAAATTTAAGTTTATTAACGGTCAACTTTTACCACTAGTGAATGATAAGATTACTAAAATTTTACAACTTCAATTGTCATTTTTAACCGCCCAAAAAACTTTTCGTTTAACGTCTCAAGTCTATTTTATCAGTTTAAATTTTTAAAGTAACCTTTTATTGTAAAATACTTACTACTTTACTATTGCGTTGTGCATAATATGTGGATTGTAAAAAATTAGACTTATCCCCTATCCTCTCCCACCCAGAACAAATGTCTAATTACGTAACATGGATCCATTCGTTACTTGATTTCCGTTACTCAGCTAATAATAAACACACACTACAAGTAGAGTTTACTAGTTTCGCTATATGGACATCCAAATGACGGAACAAATTCCGTTGTGTACATGGGCGCCCATTAGGGAGAGGCAAGAGGGGAACATGGCCCAGTGAAAAATAATAAAAAATGCTATCGAGTTACAAGTTTTTGCAACTAAAGTTTGTATAACTATATTGTTAATTGTCTTCATTGCCTCAGTCTTATGTCGTCATAATAATATCTGTTTTAAATGTTTTAATTATTATCTTTAACCGTGATAACCACTGACCGGTATAAAAATAAAAAAATATAATTTTATATATTGTGCGTAAAATTTATAATAATCGTGTGAATTGATAATGTACGTGTGTTCATCAAGTGGTTTTAGGTAAATCTTAAACCGTGGTTCATAACATAATTATAAATAATTATATATAATAATAAGAAAAATAGTCTACTAGACATAATGTTTTAATAAACAAATCTTATCGGAAAACGAGATAAGATAATTTCAAAACGCACTATTTTTCTGTAAATTATAAAAAAATATTAAAAACCACGAGGATAATGAAAATAAAAAGTCGTAACGTCAACATTTTCAGTAGAATAAACACTATCTTCAAATTTGTCGAAAATTTGTTCTACACTAAATGGACAATTTTGTTTTACCTATATGTGAAGTAGATAAAATTTGGATTATATTCACATTGTGTAATCTCTTATTTTTAAAAAAAAAATATTTTGAACTAAACCTAGATATAACATTAGGGAAACATTTTAATGTGTTCCGATGTTGTTGTCTGATGGCATGCTAATAAATTATAATATGTAAAATATATCTGGTTAACAAAGTAAAAATATTTTGAAATTCAAATAATTAAATTCAAATCTTATAGTATAGTGTATCTATAATATAATTAAAGATTTTATAATAAAAATAATATTTAAACATAAAAATAAAAGATCCACTTCACGAAAAGGTCGATAAATTGTCCATAGAGTGTAGAAAAACGTTATTTTCACTAAATGATTGTGTACATTTTATGAAGTGAATGTCCACTTCAAGAAATGAGGTATTTCACTATGTGGATACGACATGTATCTATACCTACGTATTATAATGAAAAAACCATATTATACTCTGCTTGCAATAACATTGTTTATACTTTTATACTTTTTCTATGATTCATTATGTAAAGAATTTGTCTTTAGATTTTGAAATGCAAATAACTAAAATACAAGTAAAAGTCAAGTAAAGTAAAATTATACACTAAAAAAAAAATTTAGCAAATAAATTACGTAATAAGAGTACAATTTCGGATTAACAAATATAAGTGAAAACTTACAGTATAAAATACTTATATTTAATCCTAATAATTATGTAGATACTAAAAATATAATATTACGTTCCGTTATTGTTCGAATAAACGATAAATTAGTCAGGGTCGTTTTATAGTAATTATTCTGGGTATACTCGTTTAACTAAAGTAAAGTAATGTAGGCACACGAGGACTATTTTATATATATGTATATATATATGCGTTTAAGGAACGAAGGAACCGAAATACGATTTCGTTTTCCTTTTCTGCGTTTCTAAAACCGTTTCGGCATTACGGCGGCGGGATTTAATGGGCGAAATGAAATCGGAAGGGTATTTGATTAAAAGAGGTCATTTTTTAACAAAAGGACCGATGTTATCCGACGCCGCTCTCAGGGGTCAAAACCGTTATCGTGTCTCTGGGGTGTTGACCGTAGTCCTATTTTTTTTTTCCTTTTTTTTTTCCTCCTTATTCCTACCGTCTTTTCTCATTTTCGCAGAGATCTATATAATATAACACACTATACATACTGTTCTTTTCGACGTCCGCTATAGCTCCTATAGGTTATATATATATATATATATATATATATATATATATATATATATATATATATATATATATAATATATTATTCGTGTGTGTAGATACGACTTTACCGGTTCGGCCGTGTGTACGCGCAGAAACAATCAATGGATATCGTCGGTCCCTCTCTATAGTGCAGCAAGCCACCTCTATATTATATATATTTTATTATATTATTTATACGGCCCGAGCACTCGGTTCGTTCTTCGGCACCGCACTTCCTCGCCCGGCCAATACGAATCTAACAGTACTGTTTAATCCGAGCTTATGATGGTCGGATAACGTTTTACTGCAGAATATATATTACTATTCGTTTGATCGGCCGCCCGTTTATCCGGTTGTAATTTATTAACTTAAAACTGAGCAGGCACCGAACACTATAAAAACACGTTATAATAACTTTATCACGGGCGTAGACACAGGTGGGGGGGTTATGGGAGACGAATGACCTTTATTGGAAATTTGGATGGTATAAAAAGATAAAAATTTAAAAATAGAATGAAAAAAATTTGTTGATTTACCATGGTAACCAAAGCGTTACGATAAATCGGTAATCCTCCTCCGCAAAATATACAAACAAAAATAGTGATCAAGTTACATTTAGTTAAGACTCTCGAAATGAAGTGAAGCAATTTCGTCAATCTGGTCGATACATATGTAAAAATATTCCAACGAAGAAAACGAGGAACCAAGGTTATCCCGGGGTAAAAAAAACGAATGCCCTTGGCAGGACATATGTAGTTCATTCGAATAACATTGAATGGTTTTTACTTAAGAATATTGTACTTTGTAAGGAATTGAGAAATAAAATCTTTAAAAAAAAACCTGTCTGCTTGAGTGTACGATCCTTACTGGCTGTGGAGCTAGGAAAACGATCTTGATCCTTAGATTACCAATAATACCAACCAATTTAACATTCCAGTTTAGACGGCTCCAACTACACGTCAAATTATGCTTTTCAATAATCATAAATAAGGGACAGGGCCAAACATTAAGCGTTGCAGGTTTAAACCTAACCGTCCAATTTGTTTTCCATTGTATGTGGCAAAAAACATAAAAAAACAAGAAAATCAAAAACACACACCATAATATAACCAATATATTCTACACTTCGCTGTGAATTTTAAAAAAATGATGTGCGGAACAGCTAGATGATTATGGATAAGCAACAAACTTGACCCGAGCAAGGCCGGATAATGGCAGCTAGTATAAAATATAATAAATTCAAATTACCTTTATTATTATTAATTTTATTATTGACCCGGCGGATATTATTTAGAAAAAATGATTATCTTTTGTTATCAATTTGATATGATAGCATGATCTGGAATATTATTTAATTATTCGACACACCGATAAGAACGGGATTGTCACGATGCTACATTGCCAACGTCCTTATCAGTTTGTCGGAGAACTCAGTGCTGGGGGTTAAGATAAAATAAGATACAAGATTTCGTTAATAATTATTATTCGGGTATCGGGTACTAGATCGCTAGCCGTTGAAAAACCCTGGCCACGCCACTGGCTACGTTTCTGACTTGCCGTCTATAACAGTGTGGCACTACGGGAAATATCGTATAATAATATTATGATCGGTGCCGCAAATGCCGGAGGCGCAAGGTCTCGGCAATGGGCCGAACGGAAATTAATACAATTGTCGAACATAATAGCAGACGATAATTTTCCAAGGGCTTTTCGGTACGTGGGCCCGGTAAAATTGGCCTGAGCCCCTGGACCGGCACGCATATACCTACGCGTATAGTCTCGCGGTACTGGTCGCGGTCGTCAGTCGTACGGGGTTCGGACTTTTAATAATATAAAATTATATTATTATTATACACTTGCGTTTATCGTAATTTGATTTATAACATATTCAATGTGTCTTTATTGCACTCGGCGGCCGGGAGAGCCGGGAGATATATATATATATAGGGTGAAATAATAATAATGACGGGGCCGACGACGACACCGGGAGGGGGTCTGCTCTTTGGTGTATATACGTATGTACGTAAGCTGACATTATTAAACCGCGTTTTCTCCGTTTATTCGGCTAGAAACTATATATATATATATACGTATAGTATTATACGATATTATATTATAGTAGTTTTCGTCTCTGGATCCCTGTTCGCGGAGACTGCCAGAGAGAAAGAGAGAGAGAGAGAGAGAGAGTGAGACGAGCTTTACATAATAATATTACCAACGCCGCCGCTCTCGTTATTATTATTATTATTAAAACGGTCGCTTTATATTATATAATAATATTATATACGTACACTTTCTTTCGCTTTTGTCGCTATATTTATTCAACGACAGGCAGACAGCCTCCGTCGCCGACTCCACAATATACTCCGTTTTTCACCCTGTATATTATTCTAAATGTTATTATCTCGACGACGACGACGGCGGCGGCTCTAAAACAATATACATTAAGTAACCGCGTACTTACTTGAATACTTCAACGACTATATTAAACGTTTTGCATAATATTATACCCACCGTACCTATATATATATATAACCGAGGCTAGACGGATTTTTAGAGGAATTGGAAACGGATCGGGAATTCTCTATTGTCTTTATCGTTTGACCGGCGCATACGCAGCATATAGCATTTTAGAACGATTTTTCGCCCATACGAAAACGGATTTGAGATCCACCGTCAAGTATTTACTTGAGATCGACCACGAGACTTTTTCAAGTTTTATGTTACGTATTTTTATTTATACATTTTTATACATTTTCAAATCAAACTTTTGGAAATGAACAACTGAAATTCGAAAAAAATGACGGGGCCGATGATCTCGTTTACACTCCAGGATGAATTAAATTATGTTTTCAAAACTCTTACCGACGTAGCCACTACGTAAAGCAACTACGCCGATCGGACTGATGGACAAAAAAAGTGGTCTAAAATGCTGTGTTAGACAAAGAAATATAAGGGATAATCCCAGATCCGTTTTGAATCCCCTCGAGGGGATTAGAAACGGCGATTTTCCGTTTTTCCGAGATCGACTTTCCCACTTTTTTAAATGATTCGATTTAATTGCCTCATATTTTAGTATGGTTTAATTACGACTTAGGGGGATAAAATCAAAAAATGAGGGAAAGTTGATTTTAGGAACACTTGACGTCAAATTCAAATCTGTTTTCAAAATTCTAGTCGCTTCACTAGATCAATCAGTTGGAATGAAAACACGTCTAAATTCCTATGTTGCACATGTGTTAGACAAAGATGGAAAACCACCGCTTCCAATCCCCTTAACAATTGTCTTTAAATCGTCTGGTTATATTAAGGGAGCCCAGTGCCGACTTTTAACTAATTTTATAAAATTTAAAAATTATTTATTAACATTTTAACGACCGCCTATATAATTATAAGACATTTCCACTAATCTACTACCCGATTATACCCTCCATTTAAAGTACGGACGGAAATAACTTCGTAGGAAGTAATAGGACATAACCGTCAATATGATATATTTCTAACATTTTTTTTTTTATCGATAAACAACAACATTCCATAGACCGAATTGAACTACGATTTTTCATTTTATTTCAAATAATAGTATAAAAAATAAGTTAAAAACTTAGCTTTTTAATACATATTATAATGTTTGTGATAAAAATAATGAAAAACGGAGCTCAATGTGGCCTATAATAATTATATATAAATTCTAACCTCTATACATAATCGTCAAAATCGGACCATTCTAAGAGCCATGAGTTTTCCCGGTAAAACGCATGTTTTTAAACCAAAACAAGACGCTGACACCGGGCCTCTTAATACAGACAAAATATAACTAAGGTAAGTTAAATGTGGATTCATTAAAAAAAATGTTAACTTAAGTAAAAACTGGCCTATGAACCGATTATAGTAGGCTTAGCCCCACTATATATTAACCATATCAATACACATTTAAATTTCACCAAAATATCCTATATATTATATGTGCTGTATAATTATCAATAGATATTACGATGTTTAAACACTTAATATTATGAAAATTCTGGATGTGTCGATTTTAAAAGTGGTAGTTTTGACAATTCCCCCCCTCCCTCTCCGTCAGTTGTAAGCATACCACATATATAACAATGTTTTTAGTTTTTACTTTACAATGTACATAAATAAATATAATTTAACAATAATGTTACGAGAGTAATAGGCAATTAATATAATAAACTATAATTCACATTTTGGTTGAATCGTATCTATTATTTATTATAATAAATAAGAATACTTCTTGCAGTTCTACAATGTAAAAAAAAAAAAAAAAAAAAATGTCTGTCTGGTACCCGTGCGACCAATGAAAAAATATTATACCAACACAAATCTCAACGATATCATCCTTTTTATAATTTTCTTCCTCCCTTCCTGAAACCGTTTATTTTTATTATTTCCTTCCTTGCTACAGTGATTTGATTTCATTAGCCTCAACAAATTCCGAATTTTTGAGGTAATGTAGCTTTAAGTCATTGTGTAACTTTTCAATAGTGCAAACGTTTCAGAGAAGCCTGGGCCTTTCATTGATAAGATTACCAATGTCCCGGGCGATCTTCAGCATCGCGAACAAATGCCCAACCATTGCTTTTGTTCGAGAAAAAATAAGAAATTATCTTCGATTGACGACTGTCGGGCTATTTTATCGATTCAAAAGTATCCGTGGCAATATTATCCATCGTGAAATCGCGGTTTACACGATACGTCTAACATTGAACACACACTGCACAATGACTGATTTTAAATAGAGACTAAAATTTTGCGCTAAATTACTGGAAATTATCTCTAGTTTACGTCTAACGGTTTTTCTATTATAATTTATTGAACACACCTCGTATATATATATTTACGGTTTCATCATTAGATAATTAAACGTATATACTCGTTGTATACCTACGCTATACGGATCCAAGACTACTATAAAGCAATGTGGAAAGTAAACGATCCCGTATAGTATAATTTTATTTCACCAGGGTGACTGTTGCATAAATCATGCGCCTTGGAGATCCTTACAATAATAAAATCGGGAGGAGGTTTATATAAGGATAACAAAAAAAAAAAAAAGCTAGTAATCTAAAAGTCAAATGTCGAGAAGCAATAATGGCCGAGGTTAAGCGACAGCGTGCCCTAAAGGGGATTACCTGTGTCCCTCCGTGATATATTACGCTCTAGACCCCGTAGTATTTTTATCCCTATTTCTACTATATAAGCTTGTCAACAACAATGACTTTTTCTAAAGGAAAAAATAAAAAGGGACTAGGATAAAACGCATATAACTATAAGTATATGAACACCGTCGAAAAGAAAAATCGAAGCGAATAATTACGCCGATTTGATTAATATCGATTAATAATATTTTATGCTCTGTATAATAATAATAATAATTATGTGATTAATATAACATAAATACTCGGCGTGTTTTAACAATTAAAAATAAAAATCGGATACTTCAACGCTTATAAAATCAAAAACCGTGTCTATGGATTTTCGATAGTCATATAAGAACAGCTTATGGTAAACATTGTATTAAAATGTTTGAATAGCCAATAAACCGGTAGGCACATAAAACCAAATTAAAACAAAAATAAACTATATAATTTCAAATAACTATAAATAACTCAAAAACTCTAAATTGTTTTGAAAATTACACCACGTCTAGAAAATGGTAATATTATAAGTATTCGGTGAAAATATCAGGCCACTACGATTTTTTTAACGGAATTACAACAACAAAAAAACGATATCGAAAATAACAGGAACCATTATTGCATAAATATTTCCATTTTTCTCGTTTATTCACACTATTATGGAAACTAAAATCAAAAAATGTATTCCCCAATGCACTGACTAGATGCAAAATGATTCTAGAAAGTTCCATAAAGTAGCATTTGATAGGAGAAAGATTTCTGGTACATTTTTTTTTTTTTAAAGAGATAATTTTGAAGTAGCCACAAGAGTTTTTTCTTATGAGGATATGAATTTTACATCGTCTTTTGAATTTTGTTCATTTAAAACAATTTCAAGTTAAACTAAAAATGCATTAATCTGCAGACGATTAAACAGGACGTACTATTAAATATTTTAATAACTTAAATTCGACACTATGATTTTGTTTTGCGATACAATATTATTAATGATAATATTATACCATGATACAACATAAGCTTGTGCATAGGGGTGGTAGGGAGGTAGTTACCTCCCCTGCGAGATTTTCCGCCAAAGTGGTTTTTTTTTTTTTAGTATTCTCAATTTTATTTATTCTCATTTTTAAAACATATATAACGTCAAAAGGTGCACATGGAACTTTAACCTAATGAATTTTTATATTTTTTTATGACATTAATTTGTAGTTACCATAAAAGTAATAATTATAGTTTCCATATTTTATTATTATTTAAAGACTATAATATTATGCGGTTATTCGAATGGATTTTTTTGAAATGGACTTAATTAAAACGGTTCACCACTAGTTTTAATACACCACATATCCACATAATATGTAAGTACTGATTTCAATGATAACTGTTCCCTCTGCCAATGGGTACTGTGCACGCTTATGCATTGCATAAGGTAAACGTATGTGTACTTACCTTCTTCCGGTACTGTGAGACTGGGACTTGGCGGCTTTCCGGTGACAGGCTGTCGCAGTAATGACAAATGTAATAATAACAATCTGCCAGAACGTTTGTTCTGGGATCGGCGGTCGAACTCTGCTCTGTCCAATAAACACAGTTCGCGACCAGTTTTTGGAAAATCCTCCGATATTGGAACCGGACACAATTTCAACTGTTTCACACACCATTCCAACCACGACGCTATATGTTCGTTAGTCCAGTCCAAAGGATCTAACATCAGTACAAAAATGTATTATTGAAACAAAATCATAACTAGATTTTTTTAAATTTATCACAAATAAATTCGATGTATTTACAAAATAAGTTCAGATTAGGTATATTATAATTTTTAGAATGATAAAAGCGACATGTTAACTTTCGTTCATTTCAAGCCTATAATGCAGTATTTTTTTTTTTTTTACCGTAATACATTAATCACGATTTTTTTTTTCAGATTTATTGTATAACTACAACAGAGACTCAAATATATAAGTACACTTTTTTGCTTTTAAAATCTTCTGTAGGGCATACTAGTATTTTTTAATTACAACTAATATTTATAATATTGCAATCAATACAGAAAGCTTATTATAACATTTATACAAGACAAACAATCGAAAGATCTAAAAATTAAAACTTCGACTTCAGACAAATTAAATTTTGAATAATTATTGTATAACTCCGTGTTTAAAATAACCTTCTTGGTCTTAAAAATTAATTAATTATTTATTTATTTAAATTTGATTGCTGCACCATTTTATACGAAGAAACATCTGTAAGGCCACTCCAATATTTAGAATATTTGATTCATTTGGTATTTATGTTTGTCGTGTAAAATAAAAAATAAATATATCGATTTACAGACGACTGGGGATTATTAAAAATTTTTAATTAAATTAAATTTTTTGTCGGTAAATATCTTGTGATGGCGGCGAGGAGGGTAAACAAAATCGATATCGTTATTCAATGCTGGACAAGTTAACCAATTGTCTAACTAGTTTAAGCTAATTTTGAAATGTAAATGAATTTGAGTAACTAATTTAAGTTAAAAATTATCCAGAAAACGATAATTTCAGTTAAGTTTAACATTAATTTTTAAAAATTACCCTAGTAAACGTATTTTTTACTTGAATATTTAGAGTTGTATAAACTCATTACTATACAAAAAGTCCGTCTAATTATATGTATTAATGTTATTCAAGTAAAAATACATAATTCGTGTCGGGAAATAAATGCAAAAACATAACATAGGTTAGGTAATATAAAGAATCTTTCTTATTTACAAAAATGTCGCAATTTAACTTTTTAAAAATAAATTAAATTTTACTAAAATAACCAAGTTGAGTTAAAACGATTTTTTGAAAAAAAAATAACTTATAACTTTTTAACTAGTTACTGCACTGCTTTGTCGCTCATCTCGATAAAAGTGTATAATATAATATGATGTGGCGACAATCTGGCGCGAACAGAACCAGATGCGCGCAGTCGTGCTCACCGTTTGGCAAAACGACGTCGGCGGTGGAGTCTTCGGTGTCGGACATTACCTACCGGCCGTGGACATTTCGGGCGGTTGTCAACACGTCGACGACCGGAACGCCCGTAAGCAGCACGAATGATTAGCGAATAATAGCGGTCCGTCGAAAATTCAGACATCCGTGAGCGAATTATAAGTACCCGTACGGGAATTGATAGCGGTTCGAATATACAACCACCCGGACCATCTCGCGCGCCGCGGATTCGTGTTTTGAAAACGAGACGGGGATTGGATCTTTTGTTTTTGCGTCAGGTGCGGTACGGTGCAGTTCGGTGCGATGCGGTGTAGTTCGGTGCAGTGCGGGTGCGGTATTCGGTTATCGCTCCGAAACGATGATATGGCGCACCGGCCGAGTTGTGCAACCGTAGATAATAGCTCCGACGAGACCGGGACGTTGGTATCGCGCTACTCCGACCGGGGGGGTGGAAGATATTTGTTTATTATTGTACACTCGAGACGATAATATTATCGTTATTGTTTGCCGTCGTATACCCGCGCGCGAACACTACAAGTATACCGTATAACACTGCGGGTACGATTGCGACGATGTTCAGACGAAAACTGAATCATGGGCTTTTTTACACGGTGCACCGTGTGTGTACGTCTTGGGTACGTCCGTGTACGCCGCGTCCGTTGTGTGGATGACGCATCCCGATTCCGAGACTCCGGCCACTGACTAACCCCATTGCTGCAACCGCGGTAACCGGGACCATGTGCCGCAGGTTTTCGAATGTGTGTGGTGTGTGTGTGTGTGTGTGTGTGTGTATTGTGAGGTATGTTCGGTACCTATTACCCGGCGCACGTCCTTGTCGATATTTTCATTCTACCGTGCGACCGCCGCCGCCGCCGCCACCGCACAATCACTTTTTTTTTTTTTTTGTCATTAGTGAAAATACCACTAGGCGTGTTCGATTAATCGTCCGCGACTAAACACTTGGAACGGGAACCGTTCGTGTTATTGGTATTATATTGTGATACCGAAATAAACTAGAGATAATTTCCAGTGCGATTTTGGCGCACAATTTAAATCTCAAATCGGCAAGACGGCTACCGAACCGGTTACTCGCGTAATTTGTCCGGGGCCCGGGCTTACAAAAACAAACAGAATTCAAAATCCTGACGGGTCCCGACCGTTTTTTATTCATTGAATAATACTGCATCCGCGTATTATCGCAATGAGACCGGCCGTGATAAAACATATTAAAACAGCAGGGGTCGCAATGATATATGATGTTGAAACCAAGCTTTCGGACGTATAACTCCTCTGAGTCATTGTGCGACTTTTGAAACGGTTCAAAGAAGCCCGAACGAACGGACGACTAACCGGCAGGGGTCATCTTCAGCATCGCGAACAATAAATTATAATATAACTACTATGTGCCATTATTGTTTTTGCTCTAGAAAAAATTAGAAAATTATCGTCGATTGGACTGTCAAGCTAACTTTATCAGTTCGGAAGTCGACGTATAGGGTTTTTTTTTTTTTTTTTAATACACGCGCATTGCTTCGCAAAAAAAAAATTACCGTCTATTGTCAAGACGCCGTCGTCTATAATTTTGAATACGCGTTAGTGGAACGACTGCAGATTTGAAATTATTTCTAGCGCAATTCGTTCGGTGTCATACACTCACACTCATAATATTACATGAACGGCTATTCTGTTACAATTTTAGTCTGGGTATTTGTTGAACACGCCTCGTAACGTTATGTCGTTATGTAAACGGTCGTGACCAGTCAGGATTTTGAATTCTGTTTGTTTTTCCGGCGAGATGGTCGGCGGCAAAACGGTAGCGGTGAGACAGGGGGCAGGTCCGCGCGTTTGTATACATAAAAATGACCTAGTCAAAGAACGCGCGCCAAATCTGTACATATTAATTCACGTGTCAAGTCTGCACGAGATTTATTCTTTAAACGCATTTTTATCACGCGTTCTTGGCACGTCTAAAAAGGACTTTTTATTAGAATAGTCCACTAGTTTGGTTGATTTTTTTTTTTTTTTCATTCTGCGTGTGCGGATAAAAATGTTGTAGTTAAATATTGACTTAGTTCAAAGTTATATTAATATCGATTAAAAATACGAACGTTTGTAATTTGCAATTTATCAAAACATGATTTTTTTTTTCTTTCAAATTTCGCTCAGAATCATATTTCATTAGCAATTAATATACCCTATACAGGGGCAAATCCAGTACAAGATAACGGTAATTTTGATGGGGCAGTAATTTTTGAAATTCTTAAAGCACATGATGAAAATCAAGCTATTAGAACCTCATTAAATACCTATTGTTTACCACTATGAAGTGGTAATCCACTCAGAGTGTAGTGAAAAAAATGTTTGACGTTGCTGGTGTAAAAATATTCTATACGAGTCAAAAAAAATGTTAAAGTCGCCACTGAGTTGTAATATTATTATTATTATTACAATACGTGTACAATACGTACGTCAATCTGTAGTGAACGTGACGTGGAAAGACACGCCGAATCGTAAAAAGCGAATGAATTGAAAATTGAACGCACTCATCAATCCAAGAAACGTAATACTATACCCCGTGTCTATTTTATGTTTCTAGACGCAAGTAGTTTCAGCGAAAAAAATAACTAAAATCATGAAATTATTACCCGGGTAATGATCATTGATATCGTGCGTCATTGAACAATATGATACGTCATCGTAAAATACTACGACGACGGTGTTCATTCATCAAAATGCAGATGTACGTCCTACGCCGTACGTTATTATACATTTTGTATAGTAAACCCCGAACACTATTTATGTACCAAACAACGATTTACTATATATTAATAGAATTATCATTTATTTGTTTGATATATATATATATATATATATTTACCTTCGATTGCCAACTGAGTAATAATTATAATAGTTGGTTAGTTACAATAAAATAGTTTAACTACAAAAATAGTGTAACAAATGTTACAATATTGGTGTCGATATAGATATAATAATAAAATACGGGAGCATTTTTAGGCCACCATTTTAGGTGAGAAGTTTAGAAAGTTTATACCAGTGGTTCCCAACCTATCGTGTATAGCACGTCGTTTATTTATAAATTTAAATTACATAATGCCACTTATGTTATTATTTTAACCGATAATCAAATCTTGTTTGTACAGCATGATTAGAATGTATCGATAGAATACAATAGACCATGTGTTGTGTTTTCAACAAGGATTTTCCGGGCTGCTCTACATTCAAAATAAACTAAGAAATCAGTTGGACGCCATTAAAGACATGCGTGTAGATTTGAGCAGTATTCCCCCAAGAATATCTTTGTTAGTAAAGGAAATGTAAGCCCAAAAATCGCATTAAATTGTTTTTATAATTGTGATTTACCTTTAATAAATATAATAATATGGTGTACATTTTTTTATAATAATGATTTGCGTTAAATTGTAAATAAATATAAAACTTTTACTTAAAATTCATCAATTATAAACAATATTATAAGCCTGCTATAAGGAATTCCATTGGTTTTTATTTATTCATAATCTAAATTCTTCTAAAATGGTGAAAAAAAATAAATTCTTGTTTATAAGAAATATAAGGTCTAAAGTCGTGGTGGTCCGTGACGTATCTAAAGTTCTTTAAGTGGTCCGTAGTGTCAAAATGGTTGGGAACCACTGGTGTAAACGATAATACAGAGGGTACTATTACTATACTGTATTCCATTTATACACGGGTACGCATGTACGATAAATCGTCGCTAACGAAAAACAGACTATATTGACCGAAGTTCGGTTAATTATGTTTTGAAATGCCGTAGTAATTTATGACGATTTTCATCAAAATTCCCACTTTAAACGCTAATAATGCAATAAAAATAAATTATTATTGCATTAGTACGCTCTGTTTTTGTTTTCTTCGTTTGTACTATTAAAGTACAACTAATGGTGGAGATTGTGTCAAATTTTCGTGCATTTCTCAATGGGCCAAACAAATTGTATCCGCCGCATAAATCGGAATACGATATGACTTTCTTTCCCATATCCCAAAATCCGATTTTTAAAATAGAAAACCGTGAGCCGATGTTGCAATTAACTAATAATATGTCGGTTGAAAACCCAATTCTTTTTCATATTCCAGACAACATTGTTGACGTTTTTTTTCTCCAATAGTATCGGTTTTTTGAAGAAGAAAAAAACTCGATATCCATATATCACATATTCCCGATACCTCTAATATATCGACTGGTTTACGCCGATACCCACCACGCTAGCTGTATATGTTACAAATAACGTATTCATATTTTTTCCTTTTTAAAAACCCAACATATACAATTTAATGCGCATTGTTATAATTATTTGATACGTATTTGTGTGTTGTTTTTTTTTTTTTTTTCACATTCGTCATCAGAAGAACTCAATGCGATTATTGTCGGATTTCGTGTCCGCGGCGTGAGTCATAGTAATAACATTAAGGTTTGTTGCGATCCCATAAGAACGCGCGAGATGATGTTTCGAACGGACGATAATTTTTCGTAATTTATGACTCAAATTAGGAACCGGTGGCGCCACGAGGAAGTTCACGTCCGGTTAAATATTAAAAATATAATATAACAACAAAGGATCATTTCCTTCCCCCGCCCCCCAGGTATGACAACAGTACAAATATCCGAATATACTCAAATAAAAAAATAATGCGAATACATTTAAATACTTTTTATATCCATAAGATAAAAATATTTTTCTTCCTTAAATTATTTCATATAAGTTTATAATATATATTTCACGTTTCTCTCGTTTTGTAATATGTTGACGTACTATCGACGTTATCGCATTATATGTGTTACGAAAATAAGAAAACCAACGTTAAAATAATGACGTATTCTTTCGTTAATTTTTGAAATTTTGTTTAATTAAGCGATTATTGATTTAAGTCATTCCAAATTAGTCTTTGACTATTTTGTATGCGAAAATAAAAAATATATTTATACCACCATTCATTGTATTGCTTTTAGTGAATTACCTTATTTTCACCCCACCTAGCTTTTTAACCAGTTACGCCAGTGTATCAGAGACATACCACTCACGTTGACCTCGTAAAATAAAAACCAAAAACAAATAACTGTTAACGGAAAACGATTCTGAGCGAAGTTCAATTAATCACGTTTTGAAATTTAATTTTGAAGGTTTTCATAAAAAAATACACTTGACGATTACAAAACAGAATTATTACACTACTTACTCTCAAATTTATTTTTTCTTTTTCGCCGTATAACTTACGATGAGCCTTGTGTCAAATTTTCGTGTATTTCAGTTCGGCCAAATTTAAAATGATTAAAATGCCTCGTGTTTAACCGGTTCAAGATTAGGCAAGGTCATGGTTGAATGTTATCACTCAACTTGCCTTATCTCGTCTATACCGAGCGATTGTAAAAACAAATTACAACTGTGTAGGATATAGGTTTATTAATGATCTGTGGTGTAGAGAGTACCTACTACCATATATTTTTTTGGCGTTTGCAATTTATTAAAACGTCAATTTCTCGTGTGTGTGTGTGTGTGTGTAAACATTACCGTACTTGCCGTTATAACTGTGATCGAAAGATCGTCCACGATTCGTACGAGTATATGCCTAAATCAGTATGTATTATGATTTGTGAAAATCACCCACTCGTAAATTGGACACGGTGTATAACATTGTTATCTTGTAACATCATACCGATGAGCACCATTAGCTGATAAGTTTTCATATTCTTCTCAGAAAGTTCACATTTCAGTTGATACAGTGACATTTATTAGACCGGTCCGATAGACTCCTTAGTCTTAAATCTGGTAGAAAGCTTTAATAATTACTAAGTATACTTACTGGTTTGGTAATTTCATAAATTGTGATATACTTCATAAATGAATTTGGTTTTGTTATATTCATTGATCGATATTTTTTTTTTTTTGATTTGAATCAAACAAATACAATGAGTACATTTTCATACTTTGCATACGGCAGCAACATGCTCGCCAAACGCATACACATAAATAATCCATCGGCTGTGAGAATTGGAATCGGTAAGCTGAATGTATGTATCTAAATATCTAATACACATAACCAATATTCAAATTGATTACCTAGATTATACATTTTAAAAATGTTAATGGTTTTCTTTAAGGAGTACCGCTTGGACTTTAGTCGGTTTTCAAAAAAATGGGATGGAAGTGTTGCAACAGTGGTTTCAGACAGTGAAGAACATGTCTGGGGTGTTTTATGGCAACTAAGCATTGATGATTTGGCCAGTCTAGATAAACAGGAAGGTGTCCGTGAAAATGATAAGGGTGTGTATAAGGCATTTGATGCAAATATTGTGACATCTGATGGCAAGAATGTTAAGTGTCGCTCTTACATGTTGGTTAAACAACCGAATAAACAAGTACCGTTGCCAGTAGAAAGAAGACCATCTAAAGCTTACATACAGACCATTCAAAATGGGGCCAGAGAAAGTAATATACCATTAGATTATGTAGAAAAACTTGATAAAATACTGAATAATGGTAATGATGGTCCAATAAATCTATACAGTCTAAATGACGAAAACCATAGTGTATTATAAAAATATATCAATAATAATTACAAAGTTGTTATACTTAAATTCTATAATGAAATAAAAAGTGTAAATTTATTATAAAAAAAGTGTTAAAAATTTGTATTCATAATTTTATGGTAAAAAAATGGTTATGAAAACTTCATATTGATAAAAATTTTACAAAATATCATCTATTATTGTTGTCTAATTTAATTTAACAACATTACTAGTAATAATGTAATATGTCAAAATCTGCCTAACCTAACCTATCCACATAAATAAAGCAATTATTCACCCAAGTGAAGTAGAAAAAAATGAATAAAGACAATGCATTTGAGATATTGCTGAATACATTACAAATACCACAATCAAATCTTTAGTGAGATAAACTGCAGTCATATTCCATTATGTGAAATACTAAAATGTTTTGGTGTTGAGATTCAAAAATTACAATCTCTCCATGTTGTAAGATAAATGGAGTAAATAATGTCAAATTTTAGAGTATTAAATATATTTTGATTGACTTAACATAATTAAACACAAAACCAATACACAATACTGTCATAAACATGAAATTAATTTAGAATTTTAAAAACTCACCCTCACATATAATTTAAAAATTAATATTTTGTTTAAGTTATGAATATAAGTTATTGAAGTCAATCTATTGCTCTGTACATTTAAGGTAAGATTATTTTTAAACCTTATCTTTACAGCATACAATTTTTAAACATGACCTAATTCATTATTTGTAGTGTAATCAATATAAAGAAAAAACATTTACCTACCAATTTATCATTCAGCTCAGTTTTTCTCATATAGACAGTGGAACAGTCAAGTGATGTAACCTTCTCAAAAATCGAGGTTTTAAAACTCATCAAAATACACATTTTTTTCAAGTATCAAGACTTAAGTCATTTTTTAATATTTCACCAATAAGAACATTTGACACTTAGAGTTTATTAACAAAAATATTTAGTTTTTATCTCCTAAAAAAATTAATTTTTGTGAGTTGGATCACTTTCTCACTCAATCTTATAACCCAGTAATTTAGGAAAGGTTTTTAGTATTACCATAATGCCTAATAATGTAACAGGATTGCTTTCATTTTTAAATTGTACTACTATAGTTGATTAAAATTCATGAAAAATGTGTATTTTATTTATCTGCACGACTATATTATAACTAAAAATTATTTTCAATAATTGTAGAATTAGTTGACTTGGGTTTTGAAACAGATTTTCTATCAGTCTTTATGAAAACATATGTATCATCATCTTTAAATGTTTGGTGTGCAATACTAATAATTTTCCAAGAAGATGTATACTCTTTAATGATCTCTTGATCCATAGCCAATTCAATGGCAGCTTCTTTAGTTAATAATGTCATTTCCTTTTTAGGAATTTTCAACACACATTTAACGGCATTATTAACCTGTAAATTAAAATAAACAATATTATTTATAAAACACATAAATAATTAATTGATATTGCTGTAGCAATATTAAATTATTATTACTTTACACAGTTGACACAAATAAACATTACCAAAATTGAAGAAAAATAATGTCTATCATTTTCACTATAACACATACAAATTTTACTTAGATGTTATTAAAAAAATAATCATATAAGCATTTTTATTTTACCATAATCATAATAACTAACAAATAATAATAAAATAAAAAAAAAATATATAATGTATAAAATTGATTCCTGTTTTGAAAAATTACGTCAGAAAAACAATGTATGCAACCAACAAAGTTATCATACAGTGTGCAAAAATCCCATTGTGGATAGAAGACTTTTAACGCACAGCGATTACTTAAAAATGCTCTCAACGCCTAAAGGATACAAATGGCAAGGAATGACATCATATTACAACCATGATACGGAAAGGTGGAATAATACCCATCAACAAAAAATGGTAAGTACATAATATGAACTTTTAATTTAAATAATATTATTATACAAATTAAAAATACAATTACAAAACTATGGAATTTTTTTTTGAAGCATAATAGAAAAACAAATGCTGCACAAAAAAAAACTGACAAGAACTTGTCTATTGAGCAAAAAGAAAAAGCATTCGATGACAGTTTGAATGCAGATGCAAATGAATCAAGTAAATAATATTACAAATCCAATAAAATACAAAATATTTGTTGAAATTATAGTACAATAAATAATACTAATGAAAAAGAGCATAAAACTGTAAAAATATCCTAATAATATACACAAAATAAATATGATTAATTTTTGTTTGAATTTATGTTTATGACAAGCATAAGGTAATAATATTCTTTAAATAACTAACTAAATATAAATTGCTTCTAGACAATATGACTATAATAAACTATTTAACATGTTCAATGAGTATGACGTCAAGTAATGTCTTAAGCTTAGTTCACATATGTGGATGACACCAAATGACATTGGTATCTTGTTTTTCAATGTACTAAAACTCCGTCAAAATTATGATTAAATACTTATTTTTTGATAGTGTGCTAAATAAATATTATTTAATACATGCATGTGAGCCAAACTGCATGTGAACAAATAACTTGTATGTCGTGCGGATGATATCAACCGGTGTTAATAAAAAAAAACTCACATTATCTTTCTCACATTTTAATTAATATACCATTATGATCTTCAGAGAATAAGTTAAGTAAAAAGTTACAAAAAGAAAATTATGCATCAAAATCAAATCATAAAGATGAAAATAACTCTGCTGAAAATTTAAACAAAATTAAGGAACGAGAAACGTTTGATCTTTTGATGGAGAAAAAACAACTATGGTTACAATCTAAAAAAAAACATAGAAGAGAAGAAAAAGATAAGAAACTTAAATCTGCTTTGCAAGCAAAAAAAAATGCACTTGCAAAACATAAAAAAGAAATGGAAGAAAAGATTAAATTGAAAATAAAACGCAAACAAACATTGGAAGAAAAACGAAGAAAACAAAAAAGTGTAAAAGAAAAAGAAGAAAATGCTAAAAGACAGGCATTAGCTGAAAGGGAAATGTATGAACAGCGAGCAGAATTAAGAAAAGAAACTGAAAAATATCTTAGACTTGAAGCACTTAAACTAGAAGCTGAACAAATTATTGATGAAGAGGAAACGTGGAAAAATAAAATAAATAAAGCATATGCTTTAAAAATGGGTAATACAAAGCATCATAAATTGTCTACTAAAAATATTGGAGATGACAATGCTATGGGTAAACTTGGTAAAAAAAAATTGATTAATTCAAAGCATCATGAATTGTCTACTAAAAATATCGGAAATGACAATGCTATGGGTAAACTTGGTAAAAAAAGATTGACACAGTATATAAATAATCTTCTAAATGCAATAAAACAAAATGATCAAGTTTTTGATCCAGGCAATTTAATGAAACAAATTATTAGAAAAGAATTGAAAAAAGATGAAATAAAACAGGTTAAAATTAAATTTGTAGGTACTCTATATAGTTTAAATAATTCTAATGTTTACAATTTGTATTACTTAGGTAAAATTAAAAAAACGATTAGCACCGTTTGAAAAAGTATTTGATATTAACAAAAATACTTCTATGGTAAAAACTGAGGATCAATGTAATTTACCAAAAAACATCACGTTGAAAACAAAATATGGAACTGGCAATACAGCAATACAGTCCAAAAATAAAATCACGATAAAATTATTTGATCATAGCCAACCAAACCAATACAAGAAAATGTTAACATGCAAAACACACAATGTGCACGGCTATAATACCAGTTTATTTAATAATGTATGTCGTTGGAAGACTGAA
Organism: Tuberolachnus salignus; assembly: GCA_956483605.1. Classification (NCBI taxonomy): domain Eukaryota; kingdom Metazoa; phylum Arthropoda; class Insecta; order Hemiptera; family Aphididae; genus Tuberolachnus; species Tuberolachnus salignus. Next base: position 43,065,716 of record OY101429.1, on the reverse strand, counting down.
GTAGATCATGTAAAAACCAAAATGCAAAATTGTCGACATAACTTAATACAAAAAGCTAAAGATCATAATATGTGGGAGCAAAAGATTTTTAGTTAAATTTTTACCTTTTTTTAGTATTAACAGAGCATATTATAAACCTAATATAAATCATTTGTATTAAATTATAAAATACCTACCACGCAATAAAGACTAAAAATATAATCAATATCAACTTCTGGCCATTTTTGGTTGATAACATCGTCTTCCCAACTAATTTGTTCCCAATTTTGATTAATGCGTCCTGGTGTCGACACAAATCCACTCCACAAAGCAGATGCAAAGTGTGGAGCCATTGGAGTTAACATTATTATCTGAACAGCTAATAATTTTTCGAATTCTGCACTATACTTGATCAATTCTTTGGGAGACTTCTGTAAAAATTAAATTAATAGTATACAAATAAATGTACACCTACTTCATTCGTTATACATACTCTCAAGATATTTGTTAGCCCTTGTAGTTTTGAAATTGCAACACTCAATTGATATGATTTTCTGAAATTACTTGAAGTTTTTTTGACATAATAATTACGTGCATCTTGTAATTTGATTTCTTGTTTTTGAAATGTAGATAAATTAATTTTATCCTTTTGAATATCATTACAATTTCTAATTCTTCGAAATTCTCTAATAGTCAACCATAATCTATGTTGCCAGTTAAAAATGCCAGGGAATGCTATAAATTAAAAAAAAATTAAATTAATCGACACACGTTTCTCATCTACAGTACTTACTATCAGAACTCCAATTTCTATTTGATGTAGGTGCAACGCTAGATAATATCAACAAGCGCATTGTATCTATTCCATATTCATTTATAGTGTTTGTAGGCTCTACACCATTGTGTTTGGATTTACTCATTTTCTCCCATGTAGCAGTTACTGGAAATTTCTCGTCTTTGGTGAAAAATTGTTTACCTTTCTTAATCACTTCAACTTCTTTTAAATATGTGCCATTTATTTTGTTTTTAAAACTTTGACCCATTACCATGCCTTGAACTAATAGTTTTTTAAATGGTTCTGGACTAGGAGATAAACCAATAGAATGCAAAAAGTGGTTAAAAAACCTTGCATAATAGAGATGCAAAACAGCTAAAGAAAATTAAATATTACAATATTAGTTTGATATATACTGTTAAGAATAAATGTACCATGTTCTTTTCCGCCAACATATATATCAACAGGCATCATTTTGTCTGTCAAAGTTTTATCAAACGGCTGAAAACTGTTATTAGGATCTAAATATCTCATATAATACCAACTAGAATCTACAAATGTATCCATAGTGTCTGTTTCTCTTTTCGCCTCTTTGCCACATCTAAAATACTACAATATTAATAAAATGTTTAAATTTCCTTCAAGTATTAAACTTACCACTTACTTTGGACAAGTAGTTTTGACCCATTCCTCAGCTAATTCTAATGACTTAAATTTTTTATCGCCTTGCATATCAAGCAATGGTAACTTTACTGGTAATTCATCTTCTGGTACAACTTGAACTCCACAATTCTTACAATGAATAATTGGTACAGGAGTTCCCCAGTATCTTTGTCTAGATATTAGCCAATCTTTTAATTTGGAACTTACTGGATAACCTCCAGAATTTAATTTTTTTGCTTTCTTACAGACTTCTTCTCTAGATAAATTAAAACTTTGGTTTACAAAATAAGAAATATTGTGCTTTTTAGCTAATTCTTCATCGGCTGAATTTACATGTGGAACAGCTAACAGTGCTTCTTGCCCGTCTGGATATTCAACATGATCAGTAACTAAAATTGGTAACTTGTTGCCGGTAATTGGATTTTTGATATAAACATTTTTATGATTCAGAACATAATATTTGTGAATAAAAGAATCTGGTTTAATAAAAATAAACGCAGCTAATGGTACATGTTCAGGATATTGTGTCCACACATTAAGTATGGTTCGGTATGTATCATCAGTGTATACATCAAAATCAAATCTATAACCATTGCATTCTCCAATCCAATGTTTTTGTAAGTTAATAATATCCCTCCAATCGATCAATGACGGATCATCTAATCCTTCATACAGAGCCCTGTAATAAAAAATAAAAACCAATTCAATGGTTAATAAAACTATAACATGAAATAAATAATTTATTTTTAAAACTTTTAAAATTTGGTTTTAGTTATTGCATTTTTTATTCATCTAATTATTGTATATTTCTACTAAATTATTATTATATATTTAGTCATTAAAATTGTTTTATTCTCATATTATTTATTATTCTAATAAACCAATATTAGTTTTAGAGTTTTGTATGTCAACCTATAATTTTAATTACAGAATCCCAAAGAAAAATGTCAATGGGTTGATCTAGTGTCCAATAAACAACTTGTGAGTTATAATAATTTAAAATTTAGACTAGAGTATGCATTGTTTCATCAATATTTAGCTTATGCCTCTGAACCCTTTTTTTAAGAATCTAAAATTAAAATTTTAACAATAGAACAAATTAAGAAAATTGATAGTTAATACTTAATATGGTCTGTCAGACTGCATCAAATAATACTTTTTTAATAATTTTCTTTTTTTTTTACTTAAATGTATATAGATGGTATGAGTATAATTTAAATTCTGATTGATTATAGTTTATATATCTTTATGTTTGCACTATGTATGCATATACTAAGTTACATGTAGGTAGTTAAGGGTTAATAAGGAACATTACAGAATATTACAATTATGAAAAAGTTTGCAGTAATAATTTACAAACATCATAGTTACAAAATACTAAGGTAAAAAATTATTGATTGGGACTAACACTTTGTATATTTGTATATATGTTACACCTTATATCCAAATATCAAATTAGAATATTAACAAATCATTATATAAACTAAAATAATAAGAGAATGTGTTGAAAGAAACAATTATTTGTATTAATTTACAAGTTATGTTACTCTTGATTGAAGAACATGTTCAGTGAAACTACATTCATGAATATACCTACACATAGACTACATACATTTTAAACAGAAAAATTAATTTTAAATTTTCCAATATTATTAACTGTAACTTCCTACAGTAAATACTTAACTATTTAAATGTATTTAGTTTTAAATAAAGAACTTTAAACAAATATATAATAGGTATAATTAATATTTGTTTACTTGCTAAATTGTGTTGTTCGTATAAACCATTGTTTAAATATTTTTTTCTCAACAATAGCATTAGACCTCCAGGAACGCCCATTTTCATCTACTTGTTCACTAGCTAATACAGTTTCATCGACTGGATCCCAATTGACTTCAGCCTAAATAAGAACATCAGTAAAACTTTACTGAAAATAAATTAATTATGATAATCTACTCTTACCTCTTTGGAATAGATAAGTCCAGATTGAAACATCTTTACAAAGAACAATTGAGTCCATTTGTAATAAGATGGATCACAAGTAGCTAACTCGTGTGACCAATCAAAACTGCAACCAAGTTCTTGAAGCTGCTTTTTCATGTTATTGATATTTGACGAAGTCCATTTATCAGCAGGTAAACCATGTAATATAGCAGCATTCTCGGCAGGCAATCCAAATGCATCCCAGCCCATTGGTTGAAATACCTAATACATTGTAGTTTTAAAAACAATAGAGTATAATTAATATTCATATAAAATAAATAAATGTGAAGAAAACTTTAGCCTATAGTATTATAATTGATTGAGTGTACAACAAAATAAGACTTGATTAAATATAAAAATAAAATGTGGAATACCAAGAAAATATTACCATTTTTACATAGAGTAAACTTAATATCTGAATATATTGATATAAAACGTTATTTTTTAACGTAATTTTCCTTAACCTTATTATATGAAAATTACACAATTATAATACTGCAGGCTCAATTTTTTTTCATATTTATTTATAAACCTCTGAAACAATATTTGTATTTTTAAATTATTACGTTTTGTCCGTTCATTCGATGAAACCTGGCAATTGAATCTGCAATTACATACACCCGAACATGACCCATGTGTAGACGGCCAGACGGATAAGGAAACATTGATAGGACATAGAATTTGTTATCCACATTATTCCTATTGAAAGTACCTTTACACAATTTATCATTCCAATGATTCTCAATTTTATGTTTTAGATCTATTGTCAACTCTTCGTTCTGTTTATAAAATTGTGTTAGGTATTAAAAGTAATTTTATATATATACACGAATTTATTGAATACGCATAAATATATTTAAATAATCGACTATGATCATTACTCACCCAAATATCATCATTAAAAACCCTATTGTTTGAAATGTATTTCCTACAGATTTTAAGATTGTTCAACTTTTTTAATATTCCTTTGGTAATCATTAGAAAACGATTGAATACAGAAACTCAATTCTACACTGTATAATATTTTCTACACCACAATACAAAGTTTAAAATTGCAATTGGTTTTAAATGATGCAGGCACCGGTATCAGATGTTATCAGTTTTCAAAAAAAAATAATCATATCATATCAACACATGTGCTTATCTCAGTTTTCAAATTGTAATAATAGTTGTATACTTAGGTGTTAGTTATAGATAGGAGTATAGAGGCATGATAGAAGTTAATATATTAATTTATATTATTTTATTCTTTAATAATATATCTATGTGTGGTATAGAGGTGCCCCCTCTTCCAAGCCAACACAAATGAAGCGGAGTTGGAAACAAATCAGTGTAGGCAAAATTAAAAATAAAAATATATTGTACGATGTATGTGATACAGTAGTTACCGTAACATTCATTTTTGAATGTTATGAAAGGCGCGAGTCTCGTTCTAGTAATGTTAAAACTTATTTTCATGTTGTATTCGTTGTGGTCACTAGACATATTATTTAAAAGTGATAATTTCAAATTTTGTATATGACACTGACAGTGTTAAACAAACATTTCAAATAGATACTTAAACGTACTAATTAATAAAGTAGAATCAGTTTAGAGTACTTTTTAATGAAAATGATGTTAAAAATCTATCATCCAATCAAATCGACCAAGAATGTATTTTCAATAAATTAAATATAAATGTATTGATATTTATCAATTGATTGTTTAGATCAGACACTTGAGATTTGAATAATAATAGTCTGTCAAAGCATATAATTTAATATGCTCACAATGAATTTGCACAACAACAGTATCGACTTAATTCTATAGAAAATCGTCTTAAAGATGATTCACCTCACCAATACTCGGTAAGATAATTTCACTTACCTATCGGCTACGAATCTAAAATTAATTGCCCTTACGTTTAGTATATAGTTAACTATAATTATTTATTAAATTACGAACAGAAAATTTGCTGATCAAATTACTATAGTCATTTTACGTTTATTATATTGTGTTATGTACTATTATGTCTATTTCTATTACCTGTATTGGTTATTATCTATTAACCAAAATGTAAAATATATTTTATTATTAGACTCAAGTTTATAATTCCCTGTGCTGTCGGGGAGGTAAACATTGAATTTATACTTAAACATTTAATTAAAAACCGAGCCCACATAAGTATAATTATTACAATGTAAAATACCATCTATATATATATATATATATATATATATATATATATGTAAATATAAGTGTGAAATGGTATTTTGTTGGTCACGAGTAATCTCCAAAACTTCTGAATTGATCGACTTGCTTTATTTTTTTTTTAAAAAAATTATAGCGGAACGAGCTTAATTCCGCTTTTATAAGTTAGTAAAAAAATCAAGTAATTAATTTTTATAAATAATTGGCTAATACGCTAGAGCTCAAATTATAACAAAACGAAATATGCAACCCGCTAAACGCCAAACAGAAATATAGCTATGACCTTAAACGAACTACCTTTACCTTTTTACAAGTTTAAATTTTAAAATGTATTCTATTCATTTGTACTAAAAAAAAAAAAAAATTAGGTAACTCGGGCGAAGCCGGTTGAATCAGCTAGTATATCAGCTATACGTATAGCTCACTGACCCGTTTTTCGGGTTATGCTTTTCACATGAAATAAAACTCGCCGATAGATGGCGATATGATTATTATTACAGCTATTATATTATATGTTGTATATTTAGCCACGATTAAGGCTGGGGTCACACGAGCGTTTTATTGACGTACGTTACGACGGACGTCATAACGTCCGTTGTTGAATTATATGATTATACTTCATGACGGTCACACACTTGACGTCCGTCGGATATACCGTCCGATATAGTTTAAATATAGTTTAAAAATTGATGTAGAACTATTAATAACAGATATAGAAAAAGTCCAGTTTTATGGGATGTAAGTGACGAGGTGTATAGAGACAGTAAGGCTGGGCGCACACCTAAAGAGCAAAACTGCCCCGAGCTGCGCGGAACATTTTGTTCCAAACAGCTCGGAACAAATTCCATTCACACTGACAAAACAGAACAGAACAAGACACAATAATTCTGGATTAATTTTTGTTATTAAACACCAGTCGTCAAGATGAGTTCTGACGAAGACGACGTCATTGTACCGCTAGTGTGGCAATTTTTATTAAATAGCGAAAGCAGTAAAAAAAAACGCGAAATTTGGATGCATGAAATAAACAAAAAACGGTTAGAAAATAATACGATTTTAAATTTTTTGGCCGAATTACGTGAAGACGAATTTAAATTCAAAAATTTCACTCGCATTTCATTTCATAATCTATCTTGAATCAATCTATTGCTATGATCTTTATCACAATAATCATAGATAGATTTTCTTAAAAATACTACATTTATTAATTTATCTGGATCGCATGCCATTTTAAATTAATATGATATAATTTTTGTATTAGAATAACGTGTTCACACGGTGTTTGGTAATGTACTAGTTGTAAAATAAAGAAGTGACTTTGGTTTTCGTATTTTGCTCGGAGCAAAAATAGAACCGGACCGATCAAGACCGAACATGTTTTGTTTTGTCTTGTCGTGTGTTGATATTGACTGATTAGTGTGCGCGCGTCAATTACTTTACACATGTTCTAATGATGTCCAAACAGCTCCAAGCTGATCTGAGCAGTTTTGCTCTTTAGATGTGCACCCAGCCTAACTGCCAACATCTCTTCTGCTGGTATCGCAAATCTAACTGTATCTTGGCGCATTATTTTTGATTTAATTTTGTTGAATAGCTCGTCAAATGTGCTTTGTGACTTGCGAAAATAATTAGAAAATTTCTCATTGTCAGCTCTTAGCATGTTATAAAGGTTGTAAAATGCACCATTTAATAAACGTTCGCTATTTATTGGATGAACCCACCATTTTCGATTCGCGCAATTTTTTTTTTCGTAAAACTCTTATAGCGGAGTATACAAAAATCGTGGTGTCCAAATCGTCCATCTTGTAAGATGTGAAATCAACAACTAACGTTCTACGTTCGTGTGACTAGGGTAGTGACGTCCATTATAACTTAACGTCCGTTGCAACGTCCGTTCTTCCAACGCTCGTGTGACCCCGGCCTAAAGAAATATATCTTTAATTGTGATTACAACATAATATTATTTCGTTATCTCACAGTGTCCTCTTCTTTTATCTTTTTTTCAATTCGAGCAGTGGTCCATGAACATACAAGTTATACCTACATTACATTTTTACTATAAAAGTAGTATTACATTTTCATATTTTATTGTTCGTTATTCAAATAAAATCACCAATAATCTTCTATGATACTACACGTATTATAAATATTTTTCTAAATATTTAGTAAACATTTTATTTTGAATGACATTTTTTCGCCTAAATTATAAACAAAAATTTTAAAACTTGGGATGGTTCATCCTCACAAAGACGGAGTACGACCAGAGACATAATCATGCCACAGAATAATACGGGATTGCAGTATAAACGTCTCGCATCGCATTTATTTTCATTCTATTATTTCACTTGTATTGTCGTGATTTTCAAATTTCTATTTGTTTCTCGATTTATATCGAGTATTATTACTCCGATTGCGAGAGTAATTTTATGTGGTGAAAGTCCTCGCGCACGCGCAAATACGAAGTATTTGACCAATGCGCAGTGGCGTAGCCAGAAATTTTGTTTGGAGGGGAGGGATTAAGACTCGCAAAAAAAAAAAAAAAACAAAAAGTAACGAATAACGCGAACTCACTATTTCATTAGATACTAATCAGAAATGCAGTTTGGAAGTACCAAACTATGGAATTATACATATCAGTTAACACGAATATAATAAACAATAAACAGTTCATCGTTAATGTCAATCTTAGCACATGGACATTGCTTCATATTAGCTATTATAGGGACGTGATACTTATTGGCAAATAAATACTAATAGGCTCGTATAACCGCCGAAGTGCCATACCACTCTTATCTATTAACCACGGGCATGCGGTTCACTAGTCATATCATATCATTGATGATATATAAACTATAAAGTCAATCGCAGTTAAATTTTTAATAAGGACTACTGATGAGTGTTAACTTCACAATATTTCAAAATTTTTGAAACAATTATTCAAATTTAAGTAATGAATCAATCCCCTAATCCGTGAAATAAACAATACTATTATAATATATCAAGTATTAACGGCTATCGGCTAAAATAAACACGGTCAATTGGGGGGCAGTTATAGCTCTCTTAGCCTCCCCACTGGCTACGTATCTGCCAATGAGTATGCGGTATAGAGAATCTATACCATCTGTGTAAGGTGGCCAGATTAAAAATATGGAAATAAGGGATGGAAAGAAACATTATGTGAGATGCTATTTATTACAAAAAATAACAAAATATTTCTTTACAAAAAAAAAAGATCACTTACGTTTTAATACGTTTTTGTTTTTATTTTAGATACGTATATTATTACATACTTTATTATTTATTAACTTATAAGACTTATAACACAACAATTGTCAATAAATAAATTAAATAAAATTAAATAAGTTATCTCTAATAACCATACTTGATGACATTTTGTTTGTAAATTACTAAAATAATAATTATTCCTTTGGTAATATAAAAATTGGAGAATAATAAAAATGAAATTCAAAACAATAAAAATACAATATTCGGGAACTTTGAGAGCAGAAATAATATGACTTATAATTTATAAAAAATGTGTCGACGAATTTTATGTCGAATGACTTTTTTTTTTTGCCCGTCCCCCCTGAAATTTCATCTATGGGCACCCATGGGCATCTAACACATATTACGTCTTTCTTTAATATATATTTTTCAACAACACTTTTTAGTAAACGCTTGACTTCCTATCAAAATATCATGCAATTCTGAGACACGATATGACACGCGATGACGATTATTTGAATTTCACTAATAAATGTTACTTATACGAATAATATTTATTATCTATATTACTGATAATTTTTTACAAAACTCAACTATACGGGTTCAATTTTTTTAAATATGGGGCATTTAAGCATCTGAGTGAGAATGTTCATCGCAATGACAACGGGACAACCTTTGGAAATACGGAACTTGGCCAACCTAGATCTGTGATGACACCCTGGGTTTCCTATTACGCATTCCTGGCTATTCCCCATGTCCTGTTATTAAGGACATTTGGTTGTTCACGGTACGTCTTGGTGTAGTTGGACCACCTGTTCGTGATTACTGATTAGGTACTAGTGATTATAGCTGTTTGTTTAGGACAGATTGTACCTATGACTATATAGTTATTAAATAGTAAAATATTACGTTTATTACGATTGGTATCGTGAAACACGAGTAGATTATGAATTCGTGTAAATACCAACGTAAATATTTATTTATGATTGTTAACTCAAATAAATAACAAAAAATAATATACCTAATGTAAATTTGAACAAGAATATTTAGTCTATTTTTGTATAAACAATAGGCATACAATATAAATTGTATATTGCAATATAGTTTCAATTGACGTCTCTGCTCTACAATGTACTCCAATACACAGAAACATGTGTGGTCTAGTTACCAAAAATCACGAATGAGTAATATAATATCACGATATTGTTATGTATTTATATAAATTAATGTTTTATCACAATATTTTGAATTATTTTTTCTCTTTTTATATGATATAAATGTGCTATTTGTATGAGTTATTTCTACCCATATAATTTTTTTTATGATAGTGCCACGTATTTTTCGAATGAAGAAAAATAAAATCTCATTGAAAGAGTTGACTAAAAAACATATAAAGGAATATTGTATGACGTCCACGATACACGGACTTTCTTACACGGTCAACAATAAATACAGTAATGTCGAAAGGTATCTATTAAACAAATGAATTAATTAAATTGTGACTTTTTCACATTTGCATATAGAGATAATACCAATAAGCTAAATATGTAGATGATAACTGATTAAAAACATTATCTTAATATTAAACTCTATTGTATGCGAGACACATAGACGCAACTAGACATTTGGACAAAGGAGTGCTTAAGGTCCAGGTTTTTTTGTAACTCGTCAGTGGCCCTTCCCCCCTCACATCATTATTTTTGGGGGTGATTATTTTTACTTAGGGGTGCTAAGGACCCAAAGCACCCTCCTAGTTGTGCCAAGAGGAAATTGCTCCAACTAATCTATGCAGTTGGTGCGTATTGTGAAATGAGAAGCACGATAACCAAATTGGGTATCTAGAAAGATGTTCCTAGAAGAAATTCACGGAAGGATTCGTTTAAGTATTAGCCTTTCAAGCATTTTCGCAAAAGAAAAATAGGTTAGGTTTGGTTAGATTAAAATACAAAGAAAAATAATCGTAATATATTTTATTACATATATCTACTTATATAATACATGATAAGAGTCAAATTTAATATTTTAACATTTTAAGATAGTATGATAAAAAAGAGTTTTATAAATATAAAATGACTGGACGGTTGTTACGTATGTAAACGAATAAATAAAAGTATTTTTTTAGTATGTTCTGGACGATAACCACAATCTTTAGTTTGGGAGTTGGAGCTCTCTTGGCTTATCTAATGCTCTACCGTTATAGTATTAGCCCTACAATTGCTACATTGGAAACATATAGCTATCCCACATGGAAAATACCATTTCCGGCAGTGACTTTATGCAACGTGAATAAAGTCAGAAAAAGTTTTGTACGTTCAATAATTGGAAAACTGTAAGATGTGTTTAAAATACGATTTGATGTATTTTCATAGTCGCATATGACTTTTAATAGTAATAATATGATTATTGACCATTATATTGATACATTTTATTTTAGTTTAACTAAACAAATAAACGAATCGGATATAGAACACTTTTTCAAAAAAATGACTGCTTTAATAACCAGGGATAATATTGAATTTTCTGATATCGATAAAGTTCTCCAGAAGAACGTATTGGAACGCATTAACGGTACAATTGATGATATTATGCGCATGGTACGTAGACGATTTTAATTAAATAAGTAACCAGATAACCATTTAAGTGTATAATAATTGTTATTAAAAAATCGGTTTAATGGCCTAACAAGGTGTCACAGCCTTGTACGGAGCTATTAATTCGCTGTACGTGGCAAGGTAATTCTGTAGATTGCAATAAAATATTTCGGTCCTCCAAGTCGGTAGAAGGTTACTGCTGTTCATTCAATTATTATCCAAAAACCAAAGAGTATGTACATTATTGTTGATTTGCTTTTATTAACTTTTATTAAATTGTTAAGATTTGTTTTTCCTCTGAAATTAAAAATACAATCAATTAAATAAAACTATTTAGTTAATAAAGCATAACTAACGAAATAGTTATATATATATATATTTTTTTTTTTTTTTTTTTTAGGCTTTCAATCGCTTTAATAATTATAATAATTTTGCCTAACAAACCGTATAGCAAGACACACTAAAACTATGACTTATATTACTGAAATAATAATTTTAATAATAACATCATCTACCTACAACGCAATTATTATAAAATATTTCATCAGATTTTTATACCGGTTTTTATTATACCTGCTGTATCACACTTGTAGCCAATAATTATATATTATTATAACCTGATCGACGAATTTAGAATCGGAGTATAATTTCCATAAAAATATTATAATGAATATAACCGTCGAACATAACCGTTTACATCAGAAAATCTAAGTATATTCTAGAACCTCGTTTGATTAACCTAAATTATTTTGATAATATTGGCCGTGAATCCGGATTAGGCACAATATATTGTTACCTGAAAAAAAAATGTTGTAGACATATAATTACAATTTAATACAAATTACGATATTAATTGTAATTTCACCAGATGTTTAGGTACAAACATCATCTGGCTATTACTACCAACAAATAAATTTGGCACTGTGATGGTCGCATGGTATTTAAATCTATTTAATTCTAAATAGAATATCAGGTATAATCAGATATCAATATTAGGTTTGGTAATATCTTACAAACCGTTAATCGTGGTAATTAGTAATAAAAAACCTTCTTTAAAATGCTCTTCATTTTCTATAAAATAAGGTATACGATAGATTTTCAAAAATTTAACCGTTTATTGACGGTTATTATTTATTACTAAAAAATGTCGAATATGTTTCACGTATAAAAGTAGGTTTTCTGACCCACTAGCGGCTGTTTTATCCATCCGATGTCACATAAACCCATATGAGACACCGATATACCAGCGTCCGCCAATCTGAATAGATAACCGTGATTTTAAATGCACGATTAAATATAATTGTAATTCCTGTCAGACGGAAAAAGAAAATTGTTTAAAAAACTAAGAAAGCATGTAAATAGTTAAACCATTGATTATACATATCGTTTTGCTTAGAATCTAAAATAACTTTTTAAAAACAATTTTTAGAATTCTTGAATATAATCGAGTTATCGCTTTCAAATTTAACGACACTATTTAAAATGTTTACGGATAATTATTATTTTTTGAACTTTAGGGACACAGAATAGAATTAATTTTTGTACGGCATTTCAGAAATGAACTTCGCAATGAATATATTGGTGGAACAGGAAGGACAGATGGTTTAACTGTAATTATGAATGCGAATCCTGGAGATTACTATTCCACAACCGATCCTTATTATGGCATAAAAGTATGTATACACATATATATCAGTGAAATGTTTATATTTGGATAAATGTAACAATAGCTGGATCGTGTTAAAATTTGTTGTTATAATTTTAACATTATCCAGTTGTCCGTGAATAATGTTAAATAACAACATTTATAATCACTCCGCATATTCTATGAGAATTGAGGGTACTATAGTTACTATAGTGCAAACACTGCAAACATAAGTAAACGTATAACGGTACTATAGAAATAGTAGAATTAGATGATATTGATTTTACATCAAGCGATGTACTGATAATATTTCAATCTTAATTGTCCTGTGATTTTTCGGGAAAAGTATTAGAATATTTGAAAAAATTAAAAATATTCGTTAAATAAAGTATTATCGAGCAAAAACCGCATCGTTTCAGGTAAAGCATAAAAATCAAAGCAAAACTAACCGAAAAAATGTTTTCCGAGAAAACACGTCTTTATAAAACTAATAGCTTCTTCCCTATACCGGTAAAGTGTTATTTTCTATACTATGTTAGTTAAAGTATTAGTTCTTGCATAGTGTTTAATCAAAATAAGTTAATTATTTGAATTTATTTTGAAATTTGTATATTATTTTGTTTATTTATATATGTATAAGAGACATACATCAGTGTTGAGGCATGAGATTTCGTACTGTAAAAAATATTATGTTTACACCACATAGTGGCATTTTGGATCTAGTTGACTTAACTTTTAACTTTTCAACTAATTTTTGCTTTGACAAATTGATGAGGCCCCTGGCCCCGGTGCCCCTACAACTCCGAATCCGGTCCTGGTTTTAATACATGTAGTTTCTCTCATTATGAATAATTCTTTGGAAAACTATGAAAGTTATAAAAATATGTATAGGTACTTACACAGGCGACTTCCCGTTCCTAATTGAGTTTTCCCGTTGACAGTGTACCCGCAACGGTAACAGTGGCATCAATAATAATTTACTGACACAAACCAGTAAAGAATATATATATATGTTATCACTCGTCATATAGTTCATCATTGTTATCTTGCAAAAATAACAATATTGACATACGCCGTTTACCAAATTTCTATTTTCTGAGCGTAGCGAGGAATGTTTATTTGTTTTACTATGCTGTATGCTTATTTTCCGTCTGAGAACAACTTTTCTGTTGCATTTCAGATCTAATAGTTGTTGCATTGAGGAAGTAATTTTTTGATAATCCTTGTAGTTTCTTAAATAATAAGGGAAAAAACGAAAATATTTACACAATATGGTTTTTTATTATATTAGATTTGTTTTTTTGTTGTTGTTATTATTCAGTTTTAAAATAATAGTTGAGACCTGCATTTTTCACAATATATTTTATATTGTTTTATATGTAGAAAAATAAATAAATAAATAACAGATAAGTAAATTACTGTTATGAAAGTTATGTTTATGTTATCTACAATAATTGAAATGTTTAGGTGTTAATACACAGTTCCGACGTTTTTCCGGAGACATCGTTACTAAAAGAAGTCGTCCAACCTGGTAAAGCCGTGTCATTAGCTATTAATCCGTATTATGTAGAAAGTGAACAAACAGTCAGAAAGTTGAATCTACCACAAAGAATGTGTTATTTTCACGACGAAGTAATATAAATTTAATATAACCCAGAAATATTCTCGTAAAATTGTTGTTCCCTCCTCCAAATATAGGAATCTTTTAAGCAATACGATTACCAAGAATGCATCACTGAATGTCGGATGGCTAAAATTTTAAGTACTTGCAATTGTATTCCATTTATTTATCCTACTAAAAATAATGCATCCGTTATTTGTGACTTGACGAACGCCTTATGTTTATACAATAATGCAGGTATGGTTTAAATAGTTAAATTAAAAAATATATTTATTCCTTATCATATATTCAAACTAATGAAAGAAATAACATTTTTACTAATTAATACATTTAGTATAATTTATTAATAATAATTATAGGAAAATACGAGTATATTATAGTTACTCATTTTGTAAATAATAAAATCCATCACTACATTATAATTATTATAACATTATAGGTATTTTTATATTTAGATAAAGGGAAAGTGTTTTATTCTAACTACAAATAAATCATTTGCCTATTTTTAACAACACACGATAAGATAAAATAATATACTGCTCATGGGTGGGCCAATTTGTAGGTGGGAAGTTGGGAAGATATAATTTAGATGTGAATTCAGTTTATATCTGTATACAACGATAAATAATTACTAACGAAAAACGATTCTGAACAAAGTTCAGTTAATCATGTTTTAAAATGCTGTGATTTATACGATTTTCGTCAAAATTTTAACTTCAAACGCTCATAAAAAAAAATGTGCCTATGGTATTCGATATTTGTATAATTCCAAAAGAGCAACCTTTGATAAATCTTGGGTCAAATTTTCGACCATTTTTAAGAAGCCAAATAAATTGAATCGATATAAGAACCAAAAAACTCAAAAATTTAAAACAACTATATATAACTCAAAAAAATCCCCACTACTCTCAGAATCTTAAACATCATAGTAAAATCCATACATTTCTTGCTTTATTTAGAATCTAAAGAGTTAGCATCCTCTCATTTCCGGTGTCAATATTTGTCTTAATCAGTAGTATAGCCAGGGTGGTGAGCACGGAGGGATTGATCGTATTTTTTAATACTGTTTCATAAACGTTCCGTGTTACTGTGTTTGTGGTATATTTTCATACTTCATTGACTAAGTGGTCTATTTTTGTATGTAATTAAGAAAATAAACGTTAGTATGCAATTTTGAGTTTGTTTTTTTTCCTTCTTCCCCACACACACACACATCGAGAAATCTTGACTATGCCACTGACCCTAATGTCCGCTGAACCAACAACTAATAAACCAATAAACCATAACTAAATATCACATAACTTATTATATCATCCAAACTTCGAAGTAGTTACTGCCTAATCATATCATCTCTCGGTAAGCAAGGAACCACCATTTCAGTTCTAGTATAATTGAGTTATCATCTTTGCTACTTGATCTATTCTACCAACAATGTATTCTTGTATATTGTTACAAATAGATTTGTAATTGCACTATGGTAGTTGTTTTTCAACTCTATAATATAATATGTTTCCTTTTGATAATATTACAGCGATGTTTAGTAATTTGTTACCAAAGAAAATCGATGAAAACTCTGAAATAATATGTCCAAAATGTTTACCCGAATGCTCAGAAATAATATACACATTATCACCTTCAGTCAAGACATTATATCTAAATAATTTTTCAATCGGGTACGTTATTCATACTATATTATTTATTGGCTTATGTTATTAAATAGTTTTATTTAGTATATTTTATATGGTTTATGGTTCATTATTCGTGTTTAGAAGTTAAATAAATAATAAAACATTTTTACTATAGACTACCTATCCGAGAGAACGAAAGTAAACTTCATGTTTATTACCAAGATATATCAAGTATCAAATACAGAAGAGAAGCTAAAGTTTCATGGGATTCATTAATTGGTAAGATAACAATTTATTGAATAGTTGATTTAAAACATACTTTATAATATACTAAAAAATACATTTTTTTTTTTTTTAGCATCATTAGGAGGTATTTTTGGTCTCTGTCTCGGAGGAAGCGTGTTAAGTATAGTGGAATTGATCTATCACTTTACTATTGGTTTTATCAAAAGAATAAGGAATTCAAAAAATCAACAAAAAACTGCTCCAATCCATTTTATTAGATAATTTGTATTCTTATGGACATGTTAAATTATACTCTAATCATTTTGATTATGGATTGCACATTATTATTCCTGTGTTAGTTAGTAATTTTAAATAAATTATGAAAAATTGCACAGTTGATAAATTTATAAAATAAGTACCTAACTAATGATAATTATAATAACTAGTGTCCGAATTTCGATGCAAAGTACATTTTTTTCCGGGTGATCTAGAACAACGTTTTCCATATACATAATTCAATTCATGTAACAGATACTTCAAAAGAGAAACTTTTATTGTGCATTTGTCGCTGTTTTTCCATTTTTAGAATATATATATATATAACATATTCCAGTCATTTTGTTAGATTTTAGTATATATTTATACATTATATGACTTACCTAATAATAGGTAGTTCAAATTAGGCAACTCAAATATTATCTCAGGAAATGTAGTTTTCATGATGATCTTTATTTTGTTTTAATAGTTTTTAGATATTTTTCATCCATACAAATTGTAAACCGTTCTATTTATGATTTCGATTATGTCTTTAGTAAATTAGTCAGTTGAGGTGACGTTATGATCACCTCAACGTGATGTTTATTTCATTCTTAAAGTTCATTTTCGTTTATTCTAAGACGTTTTAAATTGTCTGGTATTACTGAGGTTAAAACCTTTTTTTGAAGGCATTTTTCGATATTTTAATATTAAAATTATCTAGTGCCCGGAGTTTGATGACCTAAAAATATTTAAAAGATGCACAAAAAAATACTGAATATATGTATTAAACACAATAGTGTTTTGATAAACAAAACTTATCAGAAAACGAGACGAGATAATATTTCAAAACACTACTATGGTATTAAATTATACACTATTTTGCTGTTAACCACAAAATAATATTATAAATCATGAGGTTAATGAAAATAAAAAGTTGAAACGTCAAAATATTCCGTTAGAATAAAATAAAAAGTTTTTTTTTTTAATTTTTTTTATCAAAACATAGTTAAAAATATAATTAAAATATGAATATGTGTAGTCCTTATCCTTGTAAGTCATATAAAAAAAATATTTGATTATCTGCATTATCTTGGGAAATATTGCAATAAATCATATATATATATATATATATATATATATATATATATATACACATATGAAACAAATTGTGTGACTATAAACTCTATAGTTATATTAGAATTTATGATTATTATACATATATACATGGTGTTTACAATAATAATAAAAAATCCTTGAACTATCTACAATGTATCGTGTGTTTGTATTTTGTATACCGTACAACTGCAGAAAGTGGCATGTGATCGTTACGCAACAAAAGAGTAGGTATCTACTGTTTACGTTAGGTATTACACTTAGACACTATTATAGAACGTTTAGCCAGTGCATATGCACGAATACTCGTGTTTGTTTAAATCGACCATATAATTTTTGTGAAAACTGTTTGTACAATTATTATTTTTTTTATTTCTTTGATAATTGATTGATTTGTATTTCATTTGCCTAATTATATAAGCAAAATATTTTATAGGTATAAAACGAGAACTTTTCGATGTAAGAAAAGTTAATTGCAATACCTCTGCGTTTTTCGGTTTGCGGCGTGTTGATAACATTTTTTTTTTTTTTTGAGTGCGTTATGGGTATTTTGAAAATTGACCGATTTTCGCTGCCCCCGTCAGCCCCACCACGTGTCGAGTATAACCGCCGCTGCCATTGGCGTCGCATTAGCGCAGCGCGTAATAATATATCAAATGGTCCGATTATGGCGGGTAACCTCAAGTAAATAAGGCGCGTTCAAGGTCGTGTTTACAAACTGGCAAACCATTACCACGGGCACGTAGGAATCGCGAAATTTAGTTTACTCGAACGGGCATTCGGAACACGACGTGAGTACCTGTGCAGTGTATGGGCGAGTTACTTATCGCGAGAAACTTGTCGCCATCCACCGCCGGTTGAAATTATAAATTGTCTTCTATCCCCCCCACCTCCCCGCGCCGCGGCGATCAACGCGGACTCGGAATAATGAAATAAAATCGCAATACGGAACGGTACACCGTGAATAAAACTGCTCGGTTTATTATCGACCGATTCGTAGGTTGGTATATCTGTGTAAAATCGACATTCGCGAAATAGATTGTTTTACGGGTACGCCGCCGATGCGACCACTCGTCGTTTATGACGATAATAATCGTACGGAATATATTTCGTACGCTGACTGGTAAGACGGTATTACGCACTGTTTATTCAAAACTAAATCCCAACAAGCGCTGATTATTAGATATAAATATATATATATATATATATATATATGGGGAAAAAATAGGCAAACACGCACAGCGTCTGTCCCGATTCGTCCATTATTACAATAAGTGTCGGGGTATCTTATCTTTGGACCTTGGGTGTACCGATACGTGACGCCGTGAAACCACTCGACGCACAATATCTGCACCCGACGCGATACAATTGTCTCGTTTGTATTATACACGCGCGTCGCACGCATGGTACACCGAAGAACATTTTGCAGTAATTTACACGCCCGTGGACACGCTGCGCGGATTTGTTATAGATTCGATACCGGATCAATCTTTCATACAGTCATACCGGACAAGGCGAAAATAAATCTCGTTTTTAAAAAATAAAAAAAAAATGGGTATGAATCTTGCGATAAATAATTTGTAATATGGAATTGAAAATATCATTATTATTGTCGTAGGCGTGCGCACGGGTGTGGCTTGTCGGGCTATAGCCAACACTTGGCCCGTTTTTTTTCTTCTATTATGTGTACGTAGTTACGAACAAAAAAAAACGGGCCTCAAAAATAAAGTACTTATCCGTCGGGTCGCGTGAGTCGGGTTAGGTTAGGAGGACAAAAATAGTAGCCATATCCGGTACGCAACCGTCTGGTGGCGTACGCCTGCGATAATTCTTGTTCGGCTTTCGTCATATTAAACGCCCCCTCCCCCCAGCCTCATGCTCGTTCTAATCGTACGGCAACAGTATAATAATAATAATAATAATAATAATAATATTATTTGATTATTATCGCGGGCCGTCCGTTTAACACAGGGATAATGACGAAACGCACGGGACCGCGGACAAACGCGCGGAATCGCTTGCAGATGATCGCGGCCGCGTGCCTGATGATGGTCGTCGCGGTGCCGCCGTTGACCGCCGCGCTGACCCGCGTAAAGTGTTTCGACAAGATCAGCGACAACGACAAAACCGACGTGATATTGGACTGTTCCGGCCCGGCGGACCAGAACTACGGCGACTCGTACCCCGTCGAGGAATGGATCCGATCCCAAGCGGCTCACAACGGCCGCGTACTGCACGTGAACATGGAGAACAACAATTTCCAAACGGTTTTCAAACTACCGCCACTGCCGTGGCTGAAAAAATTATCGTTCAAACACAACAACATTTCGGCCATCGGAAACCGGGCGTTTTCCGATTTGCCGGCTCTCGAAGAACTCGACTTGAGTTACAATTTGCTAAACAGTGAGTACCTATTCTATATCTACTTATTGTAATATTTAACAGTGCGAGTGGGCACATATCGAAAATACTGATCGGAAGTGCACGACGGCTTATTGAAGTTTTAGAAGTTATTGTCAGCCGAATATTATATTACAAATTGTATTCAGAATTTTGCGGCGGTATTATTATCGAGGAGGTATTTCAAAGACAGCATTTCGTTACACAGCGTTTTTGTTATCCTATCCACCTGTCGTTTCAGTACAATATAAGTTGTAATTTCGTCAACTGATAATTTAATAATATCGTAACACATAAAAGAATAGATCGACGTACAAAAAAAAAAAAAAGAGAGGAAAAAGACAAACTCAGTGATACCAAAACCTCAAAATTGAAAATTGTCGATAGTAGGTACTCTTGTACTGATTGTACTGTACGTCTAATCGTTAAATAACGCATATATAAATAATATAATATAATATATTACGTAATTAAACCATAATTTTGTTTAACGAAATACCAACAGTAGTATTATAAAGTCGACAATTCTCGGTTTTTTTTTTTTTTACGATGTCCTCGATGTATACAAATATTGATTACGTTCCAACAAACACGGATATTACACATTTATATATAAATAAAAAAAAGCGAAAACATGTTACTGGAACCTATTAAACCATCTTATAATCTAAAAAAAAACCTTCTCATACTTATAATACATATTTTGATGATAATATAATAACTAGGAATAAGGACTTTTAGCACTAAAAAACAATTGTTTTATTGAAATTGTACACTTGAAAACTTGAAATATAACTATTTTATTATTAATGGTATTTACGTATTTTTATTTTTTTGTATTTTGAGATTTTCTGAAGTTCTTATTTCTCTAATTCAATGCTTGTTTATGGGCCTAAAATACAAAACAGAATAAGAGTTTACAATAAATTTAGCTTTCACTCATATTTTTCCTTCAAATTACGCCGCACGATGAGACATTTTCTTATGTTTCCAAACGTAAATCTTTGGTGGTTATTTGACAGAAAATTATAAATGCTATATGATTCCGTACCTACAGGAATTTTTTGTCTTGAAAAGCTTCGTTGGTTTGTTAGTTCGTTCCATGTCAATGGAAGAAAGTGGCGCGTACTTAAAGTACACTATTATATCATCATTTGTCAGATCTTCAGACAATCTGTCCATGTCCTCAAATTCGTCTTTAAAATTTGTTGAGATTTTGGATACAATTTTTAAACCGGAGTTTTCGTTTAAAACGCCATTCATTAGCTTCTTCGTGTACGTTTTACTTGTAACACATTTTCAACCGCTTGATTTATTTTGTGCATAAATCGTCGGTAAGTGCGAACCTTATCGCGAAAAATACCATAAATTAACTATTCTAAGATAGATTACTATTCAACTATGCTATCACCAATCGGCGCGTATAAATTTGAAAAACGCGTGTATGAATTACGTGTACACGCGTATATACTGAGGAATATATGCGAGTATATTATGACCATTTATAGCACTTCAGAGCTGCATATACTGCTAAGATATTCTCTAAAAAACAAAAAAATGTAACATATGTAAATATATGTAAAATATAATTTAGGACTTAGATTCCTTACATAATGACTAGTTTTAATATTTGACTTTACTATTTTTTAATCTTTCAAAAAAAAAAAAAAAAAAAATACAAATTTTAGAAGTCGCTATTCCTCATAATGACGTTATACTCGACAAGTCAATGGACATATTTTTAAATATATTATTATGTACCGACATATTTTTAATATTGTTGATTAATTGATTGATACTATAGGTACCTAATTAATACCTATGTTTCACGAATACAAACAATTAGATTAGGTTCTTTTCAATTTTGTAACGAGATGTATTCATATCGTTTACTAACTTATTATTTGATTTCATAATGCTTTGCAATAAGCAAATATTAATATAAAAATTGAATTTATTTAATTTGGGAAAATGTTTAACGTAGTCCTATTTAAAAGGCGTTCTATCCAGTGGAGCCGAACTACAAAAAATGCACTATGGCGATAAGAAAATTTGGTTAGAAACTACCACATACCTCGCCAGCAGTCTTAAACTAATAAATAAACTTGAAACAATACCGATAATAACTACACAAGATAATCAATTATGACGTAAAAACATAGCTAGGCATAATTTAAAACCTTAAAATACAGTACCAAGTACTACCATAGATGCCACATATCCATTTCATTCACTATTACGACCACCATACTTGAGGGTAGGGATCGGCGTCACTAGGGCTACCACCGCATTTTGACTGTAAAAATATGGTGTTTTACGGGTAAAAACCTACTCAAGCTAATTAAACAACCAGATTTTCATCATGAAAAAGAGAACCTACACTGTTGATTTTAATTTTTCAATACCACAAATTAAAAAAAAAAAAAAGTTATTATCGTTCTAAAATACAATAATTTTAAGTTTTTCAAACTTGAATAACGTATTTCCCAGTAGTGATATCGGTTATAAACTAAGGTTTATAAACTAAAACCACCGTTGAAAATTTGGTTCCTTAATTAGGTTTATAGCTAGAGAAGTTCAGAGAGCCGTTTTTTCGATAAACATTTTTGTTTATTTCACGATTATCTACACAATAATTACTAGAATTAATGACGCGTGACTACTTGTAAATGTATTTGAAAGTGAATTTTAATAGTTTTGGGTTGATAAATTTTTGTTTTTTTCAACAATTAATTTCATAATACGCAACACTTTAATTACGAGAGGACGCAATCGTCGCACGTTCTCGTTAATATACAAAGTGAAATATAATCGGATTTGATGAATCAGATAATAAAAGTTTCCCCGTACACTTCCGGTTAAACAGCTGAAAACTGGAGTTGGCCACTTAATCTATAATTACAATGAGATTTTATTTTATTCTCTAATATTCTCTAGTATTTTTAAATACTGCAGTTTATTGTATACGATATTTCTATATTTATAGCAAATTGCTAGGTAGTACTTAATAGCTGCCGCATTCATACAAGCGAAATATTAATGTAATATGATAATCATTAAAGTTCAGTTGTTTTTTTTTTTACATAATATTTTACTCGGGATATACTAATAAAAAAAAAATAATAATAACAATTTTGATTTAGATCACAATTATCAAGCAATCGACTTAAAAATTTAAATAAAAAATTAATATAATATCTTAATTTTATTTATCCATAGAAATACTAATTTATAACAGGTTACTATAATTATAGATATATCTCGGCAATATACACTGCATACAATTTGTTATGTATTAATCATTAAAAATGTTTATGATTTCCCATTCAAATAATAATAATAAGTTCAAATATTTTAATAATGTATCAGGCTAATTTAAAAAAAAAACACACATAATTTTTTAAATATTTAATAGCTCATATTTATATTGGTGGTTTCATAAAACTATTGTATATATTTATATGCATATTTATGCAGCCCTGAATTAAAAAATTTCTACCATTATAAAAAAATATTAAAGTCCGACATACTTCGCACCGTGGGTAGGCCACTGTTTTTGTCTACTAAATTATTACTAGTCACTTTAAACATTAAATTAACTTATTAACTTAAGTTAAGTTTTAATTTAATTTTTTTCTAAAGAAAATTATTGTTTTTACAGTAAAACTGATTAAACAACGAGTTTGATTTTTTTTTTTTTTTTAAATACATACGGACACGAGGTCCTATTACAGATTAAATATGAAACAGTTACGTAATATTAATTAACAAATATAGACATTTAAGAACAAAAAAAGCAAATATATAATCTATAAAACTATAACTAAAGATCATCATATTAAAAGATTATACCGGGTAAATTAAACTAAATAAAATCGAATGTTATATTATAAGAATTGCATGTACTCATTAATAAACTTGCCGGTGAGTTTAATTGATAGGTTATGTTGGATGCATTGAAAATTAGTGATAGATAGATATATGATTCCTAGTATTACGAGAATTAATTTTAAAGCATGAAAGCTTTAAAGGATGGGGAACAAGAGTTCAGGGAAATCAATTTCACCGGATAATAAATTTAGTAAATATGTGAAGAGCAGATGAGACCGTCTCTCACTGAGTAGAGTGAGTTTGAGAAAGTTTAATACATTATGATGTAAACCATGTCTATTGATACCGAACTCGAATGCAATAAATACAACAACAATTTTGTACTGATTTAATAACTTCGTTCTGTTTTATCGTATTACTGTCCAGATTACATGACTTCCGGTTAGATTGAACTAACAAGCAGTGTAAATTTTGAAATGAACAGCACCATGAAACCTAAAGTTCGCATAGCCTTATATTGTTTGTAGTTTTCCGAAAATAAGGACGATCAATGTTAAAACACTGGAGGACGGGATCATTTACAAATGATTTCATCATTTTTTAATGATCAACTACTATACCTATTTGAATATTGCGTATAGCACTGTAGCAATCAACTCGGGTTTTGTCGATAGAAATTCAAAACTATCTGGTTTATTATTTATTCGTTATTATTATTTTTAATACAGAGAGATAGTTAAAAAGTGAAAATTAACTTTGTATAAAATGTTTAACTCTTTAATCCCTAAGTATTGGTTACTTAGTTGTGTATTATAAAAAAACGCTTTGTTTCTGCGGAAACATGTTTTATAGTGCACAAGAACGTGAGATCTATTATTTGATTAAATCCCGAAGCATTTAATTCGATTTACAGTTTCTAATTGAAGGAAGGAACCGTACGACGGCGGGAAAACAACCTATAAAGCTGAGCGTACACAAGGCGCGGAATGGCCCCGGAAAAATTTCATTTTTTTTAGTCGTATATAGGAAAATTTAACAAACCTAATCTAACCTAACAAAAACAAGACGCAACACAAACAATGATGATGCCCGATAATATTATTATCATATGATAAAATTGATAGACAAAAGAGAAAGAGAAAGAAAAGTGATAAAACATATGCATATCCCCGAGCGCGGTCTCGCCGACCGGACTAATGGACGCTCAACTTAAGACTATTAAACTTTGCGGCTGACGATCGTCTAGATATATGCACTTTGAACATATACGCATACTTATAGTATATAGTACGTTAACCTAACCTATATGGTACGTCGGCGACTATCTTACAAATTTGTTGTCGGAAAGCCATATTAAACTTAGTTCAATAGACTCCCTAATTAGAAATTCAATTATAATTTACAATACCGTGCAGCTATATATACTTGCTGGTATATAATAATCAACATATTCCCTGACTGCAAGTAATGCATAATTTATATTTTAAACTCACACCATATACCTGTTTACAATATATATTGTATTAGAATCGTGGCAATTAACCGAATTATAATAAATAGTATTAACTCATTTATATTGTATACGGTCAATTAGTAGGCAAGTAAATGAAAAACGCACGCTAAATAAAAAAAGGACCAATTATTATTACCATTACACTGTATTTGTATATAATATATTTATATACGTTACGGGCAAAGTAGGAAAAATTTCACATTGTTCGGGGTTCCAGGTATTGTATAAATACTATTTATAATATTGGTCGAAGTTGGTTAATAATATTAAAAATTAAATACAACATTTGTGATTTGATACGACTAAAACGAATATTTTTTTATTATTAAATTATAGTTATTTATTATAATTTTAAATTTATTAGTTTTTTTGTAAAATCCATCTAAATCGGTCCAAAGATTGCATAATCGCAAACATTTTTCAAGTTTCATTTTTTATTCGTATCATGGCTCACTTCACATAGCGAAAGACCTAACCCGTTTTAAAATTGGCTAGGTTGAAACATTATTAAAACAACAACGATCGATTTGCACGAAACAGATAAAACCGTATAACGTCATTGTATAACAAATAATAGATCTGCACGGAATGCTGCAATGTGCATTTTTATAAATTTGTAAAATTACTTTATAAATTGAACATTTGTTATGTGCGTTACCTATTTGATAATTTCATTAATTATATGTCCTAAACAACTATATTAAAATAAATAAAATAGTTGACAATTAAATCTAAATTTATCACGTTGTGAATACATTAAACCGAGGTGATTATAATTGCAATTTAATAACATTTTGGAAATGTCACATGGAAAATTACAAAAATAACTAAAAATTACTTATTTTATTAACTAATCCAAATATTTATTATTTGTTAGTATATTGTCGTTTATTAATCGTATTATTTTTTTCGTACATTTTTTTTTAGAAATTGCGCCATCTACTTAATAATATTATGTAAAACAAACTGTATATTTTCAAATATTTGTGTAAGGTTAGGTTAGTAAATCGGAAAATAGTGATAAAAATCTGGCAGCCCAGCGATTGCTCTACCAATGAATCTACCCGTGGCCTGACCCTTAACACTATTTCCGTCAGTCTTAGGTCTTTACCATAGACAAACTAATCACGACTTAATTAATCGTTATTTTATGTAATCGAACAATTTAATCATGATTGACATTATTTGGATTTCATCATTCTAAACACGGTTACATTAACCGTGATCAATCTCATTAATCGCGATTAACTTCCGTTTCGGTGATTTGATATTGTAATAACAGTGATACGATTACAATAACAATATCATGACGAATGATCAAATTAATTTTCATGTGCAATAATTTAGTTAATATAGTACAGTGGGTTCCGATCGTCCAGGTTATTGAAACCATTTCATATATGAAGTCCTTTCCCTTATCCATCTAGGGCAGTGGTTCTCAACCGAGGTGAAATGTCACCCTTGGGTGACATGGATCCAATGTAGGGGTGACAAGAAAATCTTGGAAAAAGTTTAAAAATTTATTATTTTTCTGCTTACTGTATTTTTTATAGGGCTTGTATTTTATATTATTATTATTTTGATGTTAGGGAGACGTAATGTTGGGTTATCGTAGATGAGGGTGACATGAATCCAAAAAGGTTGAGAACCACTGATCTAGGGAGACGAAAGACGAAATCGTCATCGTCTTCTTTAAATGCCATACCCATAGTTCTCACTAATGCACGGGGCGTTTTTCTTTAAACGTATGTACTAATGAAAACAGACAATGAACATATATAAGTAAAAACATACAATTCTAACTAATCGTGATCAACGGCGTTAACCGCCCGGATTTGGCTGATTAGTGTTAAAACACGATTAAGCCTTAACCAAGTGTGGTGGGATCCAAAAAGCAGTTAAACTAATGTTAATCACGGTTAATAATAGCGGATTGTCATGATGAAATCGGGCCTTAAACTGTTTCTAACATTAAAGATAAATCGAATATTGTTTGTTTAGGTCACGAGTTACGCTACACCGTGTTTCACAATGCTAAACGCCCGAACATTCGAATCATACAATACGGCAAAGAAGCGCCGTTAAAAGTACTCAAGTTGGGCTACAATAATATTCATTCACTGTCGCCAGATTGTTTTGAATATTTGAGAAAATTGGAAGTGCTCGAACTGAACAACAATCCTCTATCAGTTATTGACGATAACACAGAAATCGCGTTAGGGTATTTAATAAACCTCCAGGTAAAACGGGAGACGAACGTGTCGGTTATAACGCCAGATTCATTGTTAAGGATACACGTGACGTAACGCAGATATATTTTTTTTAATTTTTTTTTTTTTTTTTATAAAATTTCAGATATTAGATTTGGGCAATACGGGCATTGCGGAATTCCCGGCGAATATGTTTTCCAGACTGTCCAACGTCCGGACGTTGTACCTGAACGGCAATCGGTTTGGCGGGATCCCTAAAGAAATCCGGGATATGCCGCTGACGTATCTCAACATGAACGCGAATCCCATCGGCAAATTGGACGACGAATCATTTGTCGGTTTGGACACGCTTGAACAGCTATTCATCAGCGGTATGCCCAATTTGACTGATATCGGGGATGGTACGTTTGTGCCGCTAAAGAAACTCACTGGCATTCACATGGCTCACAATCCCAGTCTGTCGAACATCGATCACAACGCGTTCAAGAACTACAAGACCAAACAATGGTCGTTGAGACAAGTGAGCTGACGCCGACCGCGATTTATCCAATGGGGGTTGTCAACATTCTTCAAACGCATTTGTTTCCTAGTTGTATACGTAAATTTGTCTGAGTGAGAAATCCATTATTTTAGGACTTAAGATTTGTTTTAAAAATCCAACTATTCAAAAAGATTTAGCGTGAATTCAAATGTGTCTTACCGGTAAACGCCAGGTATACTAGGTTACCATATAGTGACAAGGACACCACGGCGTCGTGATTACACTATTTAATATCCTTCTACGACTACAAGAGAGACAGGACTGTGGGTTAATAACGTTATCAATCTAAGATCCGTGATAAGGCGTAATCCCGGTCACAGTGATAACCGACTAAACTAGAAACCGGGTAAGACACATTTGATCCTCGCCAAAACCGATCGTTTTGAATAATTTTAATTTTGTAGATATTTTAAACGCAATTTGTGAAGGATTAAAAATCAGAATAAAAACTTAATTTCATTTCCGAACTTACTGTGTTCATAACATAAGACGCATGTATTTAATCAAACGGTTGCATTTCATTTTTATTATTATTTTTTTTTTGACAACCTCCAACTGTATAATATTATTGTATACATTTTTTGATTTCAGTTGTTCATGAGTAACACAAATGTCTCTAGCATCGACCCGATGCTTTATCCGTTGACTATGCTCGACTCGTTTAATGCCGAAAGTAACCACTGGACGTGCGACTGCCGGTTATTGTGGTTGGCAAGTTATTTAAACCACACGTTTGCCGATGTCCCGGAAACACTTATCTACTACCGGTAACGTATAATATTTACAGTGAATTTCCCATATTGTCATGTTATAGTGTGAAATTTCGGCCATTTTAGACATTTCTAAAATAGGCATTTGTGACCGTCGAAAATGTAAATGAAATTGTCTATATATAATCACAATAAAAATTCAACAATGATCTCTTTTTTAATTATTTATAATAGTTGTTTGAACTCTTTGAAATTGTCGAGTTTTTTTTTTTTTTTTTTGAGAGCCCTCCCTCTCATTCAATATTTTAAAGTTTGATTCAAAATGCATTATAATTTGATTTTACCGTGAAATATATATATATATATATATATATATATATATATATATATATATATATATACATTAGGCGTAATGTCAACATTTAAAACAACTTTAATGGCGTTTGAAGTCAACATTTTACCCATAGCACTAAGTACCTATTCATATGTTCATTTCTTTATTTATTATTAAGTATCTATATTATAGCTAGTAAACCTGCAACTAGTAACAAAACAAAAATATATTTTTCTCGTTAAAATTTCCTCGATTTTAAAATAGATATATATGTATACGTATATTAATATATATATATATATTTAAATTAAAAATCATTCTTTTCGTCAAAAATATCCATATCACCTACGTATATTTATTTTGACAAACTTAATATTTTTTAGGTGTTATGAGCCCAAAGAACTGCATGGCACGCTAGTATCTGAATTAAACAAACACATCGATTGCGAAGTGTACAACCAACATTATTTGCATCACAATCACGGTCACGGTCACGTTACACGACTCAGACATTTCATTATTGTCATTGGTCTGGTGATCGGCATTTTCGTATTCGGAACTTTGATAAATATGGGCTGTAGGGAAATCAGACGAATACTCAAACCGAGAATACACGTTCCGGCTAGATTTAGTACCGGTGTGAAATATAGACCGGCCGATTTTGAAGATAATTTAGATACATTGGAGGTTCCGACAAGAAACGAAACGACGATTCACGGACGGCCGCCAATAGTCATAAATAGCACAAACTGAAATTTAAAAGTTTTTTGAAAAATGTAAATCCGGGAAATAATATACTGAAGATAATACGAGAATAAGCTTTAAACAATTATTATTACTTGGACCCGGGTTAAAATGCCTTAGAAATCATTCTAGGAATGCTCTAGACTAAAATGCTATGACTAAAAAAAATGTCTTATACCGCAGTAATACCTTTAATAAAAATGACCCAACAATTTAACGCTTCTTAAATAAACGAAAATACGAACTTGAAGTATGAAATAAACACGATAGAGATATATAACACTGGCTCACTGAATTATTTTTATAAGTTCGGGTGACGTACGAACATCGTTAAGATAAAATAAAAGCGTTATCGAAATATTAAATAGAATAATTGAAAACCTGTATGGATAAAAAATACCTAAAACCTATTAAAGCAAATATCAGGGCCAGCTCATACTTTAACCCTTGAATTTCGCTGGTGTAAATAGAAAATATAATTTTTTTTATTTTTTTGTTGATTTCTATGGTCTTTTTCTTACAGGCATGGACAAGAAACACGTATCTTAGTAGAAGATATACGTAACCTTGGTAGATTTATATATTATTGCCACAAACAGTCCAACGCTATTCAATTTGAAAAATTGTATTATTTTATATTGATATACCTACACAGTGTACACTAGAAACAATAATTTTATTCTGTGAAAATATTATTTACAGACTCCTAGACTTTAGAGAGGTAATCCTTATCAATTATAAAAAATGTAAATATTACCGTGCAAATTTTAGTTATTGGAAAACTTTTGTATTTATTTTTAATTTACTGTACAATATAACGCATGAAATTAAATTGTGAATAAACTGCATTATATTCAATTGACTTTCTGCAGAACGCCACACCGGAGCTCACAGTCTCCGGGTATACTATAATATCTAAACTATTATATATCATTTATCATACCATAATATTATATAATATATAACATTATTATTAATGCAAATATGATACTCCGACATTTTAACCTACATTGTCTCTAACATCGTGCATATTCGACTCAAAACGTTTTCTGAAGCGTTCTCAATTTACACGTTTTTTGCTCTTAGAGGTCTTTAGGGTCTTGTCACGGGCCCATTGCAAAAGCACTTTTCACCCGTTTCATACGCATAAAACGTATAAAACGTCTAGTAGGCTTTTGACATAATGAGTTTGTCTCATCACTACATCATCGTAGTACATACGTAACTATAATGAGGGCACAACGTCAAGGGGTGTACCTAGTGTTTTTTTTTTTATTCTTTCAAACGTTCATTGTTTACGAAAACCGGAAACCCTCGATGCCGGTTATTGTTGTACTCCGTGTGCCAAAACGCTTTTGTACACAGAAAAATTGTTTTTAACCTTGTTACCGAACCTAAATTTGAATTGTTCTAAAAAAAAAAAATAAAAAAATAATAAACTACAAAAGAAACAAGGAAGTTTTTTTCTAACGAAAATAATTTTTATACACTAATAAAAATTAAACGTGGTCAAATTTAATATTTTATTAAATATTAATTAAATATCTCCAATTTGTTTCAACTATTTGAAAAAAAGTAACTTGATCAGTACCTACTATACCTATTCAAATTTGTTTGTTTCGTTGATATTACAAAACAATATTAAACAGTATAATTTTATATAAATGGTAACATTTTAATACCAATATGATAAAAAAAATATTTTGCTTAAAATATTTGTAAACATTGATTTTATATATATATATAAATTATATAATAATATAATTATATTATATTTATATAAATATACATAAATATGGGTGCATCCGTTTGCGTGCTAAAAAAAATAGCGATTTTGTTCGACAATCGAATTACGCGTGCGTATTATTCGAGACCGGCCTCAATCGCATATATGAAATGTTCTTATTTAAACAATAAACTATAATGTTAAAAGTATGTTATGTCTCTATACAATATATAGATAAAATAATATATAGTAATAATAAATATATATAGAAAACCGAAACCATTACGAAAAATCAGGAACGGTCGGCCGTCGACCCTGGGCCACAGCATCGGGACCGGTTGAAACATCAGAGAAACTCGTAGAACCTTTTTTCTTTCTTTTCCATCCGGGACTAGTCGTCTGGAGCGAATTAAATGCTATACACACCGTTCTGTACGACACGAGGACCAGAAAAAGTATTCGAACGATAATAATAAAGCTTTGCACAACGCTGGGCGCGTATATTATTGCACGACATGTATAAAGTACGTACACACTACCGACATCGTATACACATTGTATTATTCGAAATTAAATTTAATACATTACGGAGACTTTGTGCTGCAATTACACCGAACAAAGAGTTTCGAAAATATTATTATTTATAAAGGAGATCCAATAATATTTTTAATAATGTTATTAACGTATTCTGCAGCAATATAGGTATATGTATGTGTAGATAATGAAATTGCGTTCGTTTTTTAATATATATATATATATATGGGGTGATGCAGCGGTGCGGTGATGTTTTAAGGGAGTTAATAAACAAACGCTGCAGGTCACGACGAAACTATACTGCGGGGAACGATTTTCCGGCGGCGGGTTGTCGTCGCGGTAATATCAAAAAAAAAAAAAACCAAAAAAAAAAAAAGGGATCCGAAAAAACATATTGACCTGGCAGGATACGGTATTCGCCCCTACTCCGTCATCGCCGTGGGTAGTGCTGGTGGTAGTGATAATTCTATTTCAATATAATAAACGGGGGCGCGTCCGTATTTTGATCCGCTAGCAAATGTATCCCCCGTAAACCTATAATACGTCGTCATTCCCGTGCTACGTCACGGGCTCTCATGCTCTCTCTCACTCTCTCTCTCTCTCTCTCTCTCTCTCTCTTTCTCTCTCTCTCTACCTCCTCTCTCCGGCAGCCCATATTATTATATTTTATCGCGTGCATTAGGTACCTATATAGCCGTATATAGGGGAAGAGGGCGACGGCGTTTAATCGGGTTATTGCTGCGCCGCAGTCGCCGGTGATGTGTTACCGCGCGATTCGTACGCGTTATAATAATATACTACCGTCGTGTATAAAAGTCGAGTTAAACAAACGCGTGCTCGGGTGGATAGGGGTTAGGGTGGGTGGTGAGGGGTCATGGGGCGAGCGCCTACCTATTTATATTATATAGAAGGAAAACGTCGCCAAATCTAATCATTTCGCCCGGTTTTCCGTCTACGGGTTTTATATTATTATTGCGATGAAATAATAATAATAAAATATTATATAATATAATACTCGTACTGTGTATACACGGTGTAGTCGAAGCGCGTGACGGGAGTCGCGAAGAGAAGAGGGTTGTGCGACGACGGCGGTATCGTCGCACGTCCGCATTCTTCATTTAGCGCATTGTCTATCGCCGCGCGTACGAGGGCCGGACGGTGGGGTAAGGCGGTGGACGACCCGCGTCCGCGACCCGAGCCCCGCGGAATACTAAAAAAGGGGACCGGGGAGGTCGCGTCGAGCGAAACGATTCTCGCCACCCGTGCCCAATTACCCGGCCCGTCCGTCCGTCTGATGCGCGGCGGCGTAGTTGTCGCCGGGAATTCTGGACCAAGAGAGAGACAGAGCGAGTGAAAGAGAGAGGCTGAGCGCGACCGTATTATTATTACTACGAGTATAATATTATATGGGGCGGTTCGTGTATATTCGCCGCCGTCTTGTTGCGGACACGCCGTTATGAATATCAACGCGTATTATGGTAATTTAATACGCCGCCCCGACGCGTATATAATATATATATATTATATATTACATTACATATACATATATATATATACAACATAGTACATATACGATGACTACGTAGATATCGATCGTTTTTTATTCGTTAATTAATGCGGTTTGTGTAGCGGCGCGCGCCCGGCGGCGACGACGAAATTTAATATATTGTGGACGAAGTGGCAAACATCGAATCCCCACCGTCGTGCACACTAATATTTCTACGCGTTGAACCGACGACCAAATACGGAAATTAGGAGGATATGGAGGGGGCCCGAGGAGGCTAAGCGCCTTTAAAATGTACAAACAGAGAAATTATAGCCCCCCTTAAATATACTCAAATATTATAATTATACATATATGTATGAAATAGGACATTGAAAATAAATCATAGGTACTTAGGGTTTGCATGCTAAGATCATTTTTGCAACCGTGTACAGCGGGCTTTGACGTTTTAACATATCAGCCCCCCCTCTAAAATTATGACAGATTTCCGCCAATGCCTACGGAATCTGGAATATTTTCTATAATCTACGCGACCCTCATGATTTTTTTATGTCTTTACCATGACATTCTTTTATTTTTTTTTTTAACTATTTTGCATCCCGAGGAAATATATCATGTTTTAGTAACGTAGTACACAGGATTTTTTCGGAGGAGTGGTTATGCCTATAATAATTTAAATATAATAATGGATGAATTTTGGTAACTTATTTAACGTGGTATTATAATAAGTTATTATAATTTAAGACAATTTAAAGGGGTTGAGGGGATCGGATTCAGTTACCTCTGGATTATTACATATCTCCTCCCTCAAAAACAAAATCATAAATACGCCACTGATTATACTAGCTGTCAGTTGCGGGTCTTTTTTCTCAATTTTGTTACTTCTAAATTATTTCACATTACTAATTTTTTAACCGGATCTAATTCTCCCGCCTGGCATTCCCGTACAAATATAAAAATTATCATTATGAGATAGATTCAGCGATAGGATGCTAATTTCTAATGTTTGTTTATTAGACAACTACACGGAACCTACCTACCTAACACATTTTTAAACAAGAACACTAAATTTTAAATTTTATATTTATTGAACAACTTTATTCCCTTCTATTATCCGTAATCAATTCGATTTTTGTGAGCCAAAACTAAATTCATGTATGAGCCACCCTATAGGGGTTCAATTCGGGGGAAAAAGTAGTTGCAAATCTTGCCCAAGTTTCAATGAATATGTGTGCAAAATTTGGTGACAAAGGGTCCAGTAGTTATTGAATCTATAGAAGATGAACAAACAAACAGTAATTTTAGATTCTGAGGTAAGTGATGTATTACTATAGGTTTCATATGATATGTGTGTTTTTTTAATTATTTTCTGTCCGTAGACAACTTTTCTGCCAGACATCTTGCTGCGCTTTTCAAGTGTAGTACCTTTTCTGAAGGTATTTTGGATCTAGTTGGTGTGTTAAAAAAAAAGGTAATTTTTTATTGATTTTCGTTATAGTTCTCATAATAATTGGGAAAAAACGTAGGAAAAACGGGAAAATTGTATGTTATTCTAGCTTGCTGTGTTTATGTTAGCGAGAAAAATAGCGTAGTTATTATTGGTTGGTTTGGTAATATTATTTTAAACGATGATTTTACGGTGGGGCGGGCCGATGTAATTTTGTTATGTACACTTAAGAAGACGGCAGTTATATTTGCCGTCTTTGTCTATATAACAGGCGAAATAGCAAAAGCATGCTTACGCAGAATTGCGTAGAACTCGCATAATTTTAAACGAAAAGCACCAATTATAAAATTACAAGATGACAATATTTCGGAGTGCAAAACGGGGGATGAGGTTTTTCCATTATTGCAAATATACCGTACAACGTTTAGTTCATACGATATTGTTTCAACATTTTTAAATAACTGTAACTTTTTGGAATAGTTAATTAAAAACAAAAAAAATTAAAAAACCGCATCGTCTTCTGGAATATCGCCTTATTTTAATTTTTATAATAGGTGCTTTTATTCTAAAACTGAAATTAATTGAGTTCTGTGCAATCTGCGTAAGCATGTTTCTGCTATGTTGCCTGTTAGATAGACAGAGACGAAAAATTACCGGTGTATGAGGGGATGTGGGGGGGGTGTAAATGAACGTGCAGCGTTATAATACGTATAACAAAGGTGCGTAGGCATGACGGTGGCATAATATTCCGGAAAAACCCAAATTCTTTGCTGCCGGACGTTTTGGCTGCAATAAAGAAGTAATTGGCGTCGTGCACGTTGACGGCTAATTAAGCGGCATTAAAACTCTGACATTCTCGTATTACCGGGATTTTGCATCCCCGCCACCACCGGCGGTGGCGTCGGCGGCGTGACGGCTCGAGAGGGACACGCGCCGTTTACGCTGTAGTCTTTCTCAGGGGACTCGCAAACGGATTTAATGGCCCGCTATTATTATTCCGGAAAACGAATCTAATGTCCGCCTGCGACTTACAGTCCTTCCCCTACACTTCTTGATCCTTTTTATTCGAAAAAAAAAATTTTAAAAAAAATTGAATTATATATATATATATAAATACAATTAATGATTATCATTATTATAACGGACCGATAATCAATTTCGTAACGACTGTGTTATAAAAAAAAAATACCATTTTCATCGAAATATCATCAACGGTCTCAAACCGCATACATTTGATAAGGGATCACATTTTTATATTAATACCTCAAAACTCAAAAGGTCCGAGCGTCCGGATTACGTTAGATGGCGGACCATAAGTTTATAACTACAAATTATTATAAGTTATTTTTGCTGCAATTATAAATAACCATAGAGACCTGGTTAGGTTAGGTTTTCACCGAAAAATCTTATTCTGACTTGGTACAATTTTCAAAACATTCTGCTGTTTTTTTTTAGTTAGGTATTGAAAGGACGTGATACCCCCCGTGATTCGATTGTAAAAACTGTTTTGCGCGGAACAACTATACTATTTCCGTATTCATAGTAAAATTACCAACATTTAACAGCATATTAAGAAGAACTTTATCCGTGTCGTTGCATTCCCTTTGTTTTGATAGCACTGCCCAATAATGTTTTATAAGTAAATTAAAACACCATATAATCGAAAGTTTTCAAACTGATTACTTGTATTGTATTTACGTTACCAAAAAAAAAAAAAAAAATGGCATGCTACAACACAGATAAAGTTCTTCTGAATATGCTATGAAATTATAGTAGTTCCACATTGAATAAAAAAAGAATATAGTTGTCCCGCGTGAAATGATTTTGCGTATACATTTTATTTAATATCATGATAACACAAAAAAATATTGGTGATAAAGACACGGACATTTAGTTGATAGTCCACTTGATTATTTTTGAGTTGATAAATTACTTTTCTGTTTTTAATTTCGTCAAAATTTCCTATACGTTCTTTAAATCCTTTGTATATGGGTTTTATAACGTTCTCTTAATAGCTACCTTTTTTTTCCAAATACAGAAGCTAAACATTGTATGTAAATAATTAATTGCAAATGTTAAACAGAAGATTTTTTAGTTTATTAATTTGTTAAACACTATACATTATTAAAATGTTGTAGTTGATTTTACTACTGGTTCTATATATTTGAAAAACATGCATATGATTAAATAGTTAATTCTGAGCGTAGCTATGATTTTTCTATGATATTTTTGTTTTGTCTTTGAACAACTTTTTCACAATAAACCTGCTCTAATCATTATCTTCAAGGGTTATTTCCAATAGTCTAATTTATCTAGTAGGTGGATTGATGAGGTCATTTTTTGATTTCCCTTGTAGTTTTCATAATTAGGAAAACGTCAGAAAATGAAAATATTTACGGTTTCTGTGAAAATAAATGTTGGTTTTTGTTGTAATTCAAATAAAAATAATTATAGAGACCTGGAACATTTATCGAATACTTATATTAAGACTTTTTAGACGTGGTGCAATTTTTATAACATTCTGGCGGTTTTTGAGGTATTAATAGCTATTTGAAATTTACTAATTGTGTTAGTTCGGATCGAACTTGGCTCAAATCGGTTTTTGTTTGCAATAATTTATCGTTGTGTACCTAAAGATATAAATTAAATTCCCCTTTATGCCCATCTTCCTGCCTACTTTCCCATTTTCCCGCTTACTATACAGTGTCCTGCCTATGACGCGAAATATGTCAGTTTTTTAATAATATAAAGGACTTGTAATATGTGGCGAATAAATATATTTTCTTTTTAATTTTGTACATATAAGCGTTTATAAAAAATATTTTTGGTCTTATTATTTTTCGTAGATTTACATTTCTTGTTTTTCGATAAAAAATATTTTATTATGTTAAGCAAAAACTATTACACGACGCTTTACCTCGCGATTTGTACGTCACGGAATATATTAACTTTATTTTTTTTAGACGACAATCAGTTTTTTCAGAAGTCTTTTTGCGAAATCTTCTATCGATGATAGAATGATAGATAATTTTATATACTTTTTAAAAAATCGACATAAATCAATAAAATGTATAAGCTTACTCGTCGTTTATGTTTTATTAAATAAAATCTCTGAAAGAACACGGAAAACATTTTACCTACTTAATAAAAATTACTAAAAAATTGATAGAACAACTACAAATTTGAATCATCCTAACAAATTCTAGTATGCGATTTTGCATATATTCAGGTAAATTCAGGTTTAAATTGCGTATCAATAAATGGTATAATATTCCAAAATGATTTACAATTCGTGTATATTAATATGTTTCCCACTTTAAAATAAATTGTGTCTTCTGAAGGTTACCACAATATTAATAAATTATAATTTAAACCGATGTGTATCTTTTTTCTTTTGATTTTTTTAATTATTATTTATAACAAACATGTTTTACGTCTGGCTACTTTTTATATATTTTTAAATAATAAATAATAATTTAATTAATGATAAATTATATATTTTTCTATGGTTTTTTTTTTTTTTTTAATGAAAAAAATTTATGATAATAAAGGGGTGGAAAATTGCCTTTGCTTGTTAGCCACAAATTAATTAATCCATCATTGATATTTCTGTTTCACGGTACAATAATATTATAGATTTGCATTTATATATAATATTTTTAAATATTGTATGTATATAATTTACACGACGAAATACGCTGACGGGTCCGCCTTCACTTTCGTATAGTAAGGATCAGTGAAAACCGCCATTCATAGTTCCAGCCTAAGTGTATTATTATTATTCGTCCACG
The DNA here is from genome assembly GCA_956483605.1 of Tuberolachnus salignus. Lineage (NCBI taxonomy): Eukaryota > Metazoa > Arthropoda > Insecta > Hemiptera > Aphididae > Tuberolachnus > Tuberolachnus salignus. The sequence goes on along the minus strand of OY101429.1, from coordinate 43,026,535 downwards.
GCGTTTCATAAATAATTTATAAGGCGAAAATAAATAATCAATTCGATTCCGTTTTAAATGACCAAAACCAAATGCGTATATATGGCGCCGATGAATGGAGTAAATACTCACTTGTTTGACTTGTACTTTCAGCGTCTACAGTATACGTATAATACTATATATTTATAGTATATATTTATATATATGTATTGAAATTCAATAAATAAATCGATTAGAGTACGCTATTCAATCTAGTCAAACATGATTGTGGTCGAATCGTAAAGTAATTCGATTTTACCACCAACGCTCTGTATATAATATAAGTAAGGGATGTGCGTTTAATGAAGTTGCCGGCTTGTGTAAACGACATTATTACATGGGACTTTAAGCAAAATATCGAAATTCACGCGGATAAACTGAGTTTAGTTCAGCCTTTAAATTGCCAATCACTGTCCCATTATATTGAGAGGCGAACGAAAATCCCACGAGACGACAATCGGCTTTGGAGCACCGGTCTTCGCTAAACTTGGGGAGTGTGTATATATATATATATATATATATATATATATATATATAAGCGTATATACAGTATACAATACATATATATTTATATGTTGTTGTTATAGGGAGGATACACAGGAGTAAATCCTCGTGGGGATCTTTTAACCAACAATCATCATGTTTCAAAAACTATAACTATTACAAAAATAAATTGTAAATTTATTATATTTTGTATACAAAACAAATTAGACATTTATTTACCTAAATTATAAAAAACAAATAGATTTATTTGAATATTTGTATTATTAAATAATACTCCGAAGAAAATCTCAACATTTTTAAATTAATGCAATCCAAAAATTGTAGTTTTATCAGTATTTTCGTCATTTTTATATAACGAAATTAAAAGCGCCCGGCCTTTTATTTTGAAATCAGAGTGTACAAATGTTTGAAACGTTTAAAAAGTCATATAAGAAGTTATATAAGAATTAAATATAAAAAAACCGACATACTTCGCACTGTAATATGTTGGTAGGTCACTGTTATAGGTGGAAAGTTGGACAGGTAAGATATTTCTATATCTAAAAATTGAATTTATATTTGTTCGTAACGATAAATCATTACTAACGAAAAACGATTTTGAGCGAAATTTGATGATTTGATAAATAAAAAATTAAACATTGCATTAATTTGTAACTATAAAATGTTCGTGTCTTTTCTTTTTAATTGGTTGAGCATTTTTATGGAGTCAACAAAATTGTATTCATATAAATCGAAAAAAAGTTTAGTAGTGTTGTTCCCCTTTTAAGTAGCCTTTAAGGTAACCCAGAAATCAATAAAAATAAAACTGACGTATCGCCATTTTCTATCAGTTTTCTAAAAAGAAATATTTAGAAAAACTGTTGGGATCCCAGAAAAACGTTTCAAACAAAGTAATATCACCGGGCGGAAATTCCTCGCCATAGCAAGGTACTATATGAATAAGTTTGACCATTTTTACTAGTCAAAAGAGTGTTTTCCAATAAAAAAAAAGCATTCTTAATACAAATTATATATAACTGCTTTGCTACATTTAGAATCTAAAAGAAGTAAAATTTTATATTGATAATAACAACTTACTATACACGATTACAATATTTATACACGTACAAAACATAATTGCCAATTCGTATACTTATTATTTTGATAACCGTGATTTTTTATTTTTTTTATTTTTTACGCTATTATACACATAATATGTGGACGTGGCATTTGTTTACAATTAATTTCGGACAATGATGAGCGAAACTCCTCGACAATAAAGAAATCCAATTTAAAAGTCATTCGCCGCAAAATGTCAACTACCTATACCAGTAGCGATTACATTCGTCTATTGTAAGTATGACCTTTGGAACGCCGCCGTTAATTTCAAATGGCAACCTCAAAATTGACAATTAGCGGCCGACGCATTACGCGTATTATGGCGTGTTACTAAGCAACTCAATTGAAAAAAAAAAAAATATATATATATATATATAGTATACAAAAAACGAGTTACGCCGTTACACGGTAAACACGAATCGGTTATTTTCTTTAACGTACTCCGTATATAGTATTATTTGTTGTCATACAATATGCGTGCGCACGGCACGGGGTTGGCCGGCCGAGTCTCGGCACAGATTGAACTCAACGAGTATCGAAAATTAAACGTATAATATGCAAGGCCGGTGACAGAGGGGATGAACCCCCCCCCCAGACTATGAAATTCATTCTACCTACCGAGTCGGTAATTCAACGATAATTTAATTTCAACGTCGGCAATTTTAATTTTGATACCTATACTATGTGATTACCGTTATACATAATATATTATCGTAAAATGCATATCGTCTATCAAAGGACAAAATAAAATAGATAAAAACTTTTTTTCAAGTCGGCAATTTTGACATTTGTAGTCGGCAAGTTTTTTTTTTATCACAACCCCCTGTCGAATTTTTTAGCGTTGGCTCTGGTATAATATGCATATAATTGTATATAGGTGACGGCTAGTGATAATTATAATTTGACATGATATAATATTTTAAACCTGTCTCTAGGATGTTTGTATCCTAATGTATATTAAATCATTACAATCATTAATCCATTCTTCTTTTTTGTTTCTTCTTGTAGCCAAGGTAACCTAAAAATCAACAAACATGAAACGTTAAACGTATTGGACTATTCGATAGTTTCTTATCGAAAGAATAATTTTCTATTCGAATATTTAATTATGCGAACAATTATTCGAATAATTTTCGAAATATTCGATAGTTTTTCGAATAAAATTACTCGACTAAATTTAAACAATTATAATTTATACTATATTTCAATCAACTAATATGCACCCTTTAACTTTGCTGTGTCCTTGGCAACCGTCCATTTCGCCAACCTCCAATAGCTACTGCACTGATCATCTATCGTTGCTTTTAGTACCTATATAAACTATATAAATACCCTATATCCTATACCTTCAAAACTTCCCACCTACAACAGTGGCCTACCCACGATGCGATGTATATCCATCTTTTTAAAATTGTAATATCTTAAATTTCATATTTAGGAAATACAAATATTTAAGTTTTTTTTTCTACAGCGTTTTAAATATTAACATTGACAAAAGTATAATTTTCTTAGATAGAAAACTTTCTGCGTTTTTAAATTATACTACCTTATGTTATTTAAAAAAAGAATAGTTTTTATTTGTTCAAGACCGTAATGGAAAGACAATTGTATATAAAAGTACTAAGTGTATATAGCAGGTACCTAATTTACTTTGCATGCAATGAAAGATTATTGTTTTGACTTTTGAGAAGACATTTTGAATAAATTATTAAACTACAAGTTATAATACATTTACATTAAAAAGTAAATATAGATAAACAAAACGTATAAAGTAAAAAAAAAAATAGTTTGTACGTTTAAATTACAAAAAAAAAAAAAAAGATTTACATTTTTATAATAATTTCGAAATTGTCGGAATATAACTGGTATTGATTTGATATAATATAATAATAATAAAATTAACAGACAAAAATCTTTGTTGAAACTCAATAATGAACATTAAATGTGATTTATCAATTCAGGAAAATAACATGTTAGTTTAATATATTTTTAAAATATTTCAGTGCTTTTTTCTTTAAAATTTCAAATTAATTATTTTTTTTTTTTAACGTTTAAATGCTTTATGAGCAATTTGTTTTTATTTTGAATACTTAGGATAATTCAAAGTCTAAATTTTCAAGTAAATAATACAAATACAATTGTGTATATAAACGAAAACATTATAGCCGGATAATGATAAGTAGGTATCTGTCAATTGATATAATATTATATCAGTGAATTATTTTGTTTAGCTATTTAAAATTACAAAAGCCAAAACTGTTTAAATAATTTCGTCAGGTCTCTATAAATTACATTTGTATTCACTATTTAAATTTTGTCGTATGCAGTGGCGTACCCAGGTGGCCTAAGAGGATTCACCCACATCCCCTCTCACCTATTGGCCATCTTAAAATACAAAAAAATATATTAACTATTCAGCATTGTAAACTTAGGCTAAGGTTTATTGCTAATTATTACTAATAAAAAAATAATATTTGTATATTTGCACTGCTGACTCTTTTAAGTACAAATAATTATACCACACAATTATGTGCTTTGCAAAATAATCTCAATAAAATAGCATTAAATAGCAGAGGTTATCTATTTATATTTAGACATAGTTTGCTTGCTTGCATTATTATAAATAATTTCAATTTTCTATGTTTAGCCCCCACCCTCTCCCCTATTGAAAAATCCTGGGTACGCCACTGAGCGTAGGTAAATATTTGATTAACGTGTAAAATGGTCAAAGGTACAATGATTTTTTAATTTTTTATTTAGCAGTTAATATTTCAAAAATATTATTGTTACCTATCACATTTTAATAATAATTTCGTTTAATAGGCGTATTTAACGCGTTAATGATCCCGACAAAGACATCAGATTACACAGACTTCGTTATGATAATAATATCATACCTACCGAGGCTTCACTAAATTTCCGCGTTACGCAGATAGAGCACGGACAGTCTGCACAAAAGTGCACTCGTGGACGCATCATGTTTACAAAGACGTGTTATTATTAAAATTTAATTAGAGATGGACGGGATAATAAACGATCTATAAGGGTTTTCTTATTGTTTTAACTGTCACACACTCACGCGTTATTATGTGCATTATGTATTATTATATTTGTTCCCAGACGATTGGATCAGCTAAAATTCAAGATAATATATAACCTATATCCATGTAATAAGTGTTGGGCGTAATACATATTATTATTATTATTATAGTTAGCTCCCTTCGAAACGAACACGCGTTTCGATCGTTTCATATTATTATTATGCACGGGTTATTGATTTATCAAAACGTCCCATTAAAATATTACAGTAAGGATATTCCAATACGAATATATTGATCCTCACCTGCATAATCCTCCCTGGTTATAGGCACCCTCTCAGCAATGACATATTTAAAAATGTGTCATGGAGGGGATAAAGTCAATTTTCCAAAAAGAATGATTCGTTCCCCCGACTCCCAAGTCCTCAGAATTAGAAAAACACTACGTATATTATAGGAATTCAACAATAAATATAATATTACTATAATAGTATAATTATTTGCTTAACAGTGACTATGGGGGGATTGATTCCCTTTACCTGCCCCCTATATATGCGCCACTGCTTCTTAGCACAATTTGTTGAACGGCCGAGACTAGATTTTCTTCTAATAAGCGGTACGCTATGAATAATGAAAACAATTACACAAAATGAATAACACGACAAATTATAGAAATCACAATTATTTTTAGAAATAATCAAATACGTATGATAGATGATGCATTCAAATTTTATGATTTAAACCCTCAAAATCCTGTTTATAATTTACAGGGTACTACTTTATCACATTAAAATTAACATATATTTTTTTGTTTTTTTTTTTTTTATATCAATTTTACGACCATTTACAAACATTATTTATGACGAATAAAAAATAATTTATTCTCAGTGCAATAATTGACTACAAGAACTGCAGTTATAATAATCAAATTACTTTATTTAATTTATTTGCCATTAACAAAATAATTTAAAATGTATATATATATATGGCAATTATATAAAATTCAGTTTTTCTATAGTACACGGAAATCGTTCGAGCACTTCAATCGCAAATAAAACGTTTTAAAATTGTGTATTTATTTTTATAGTAGAAAATGTATAAAACGCTAATGCAATTGAAAAAAAAAAACAAACACAAAATTACGGCATATGTATAATAATTACTATAATCTCCGTAAAAATGTAAAATATAATATAATTAAACTTTCTTTTTTTCATAATTTTTTCTCAAATAATTTGTTTAAATGAATATTGTTAAATTTTTTTTAAATTTATGTCCACATAAATCCACAGTGTGAGTTTCATTTCACATCCCCACGACAAAGATATATCATAAATTTTCACATATAAATAAATTTATTTTTTTAAGTTTGAGGTAATCTTATTTTAATTATATAGTAAAAGTAAAACGATAAATCATTGCATTTGAAATCAAATTCTAAATAGAACTCATTTACTCATGCAAAATACTTTTTCTTGTGTTTTCCTAATTTTGTAGGAGTTAAACTAAGAATTTCGAATAATAGTCTCTCTATTGTTAGCCTATTATGAGATACTATCCGTATTGAATTTTAAATGTTTTATAAAAAAACGCTAAAACGGATTTTCTATAAGAAGAAAGAAAAAACAATTATGAAATTAATTTTTCAAATGTTACCGTAATGTACTTATACACAATTTTTAATTGACATTATGTAGGTTTAATAAAAATAATATAATTTATTGAATAAAGAACAAGGGATTTTTTTTAATTTAAAATAAAATAATATACGAGTCCTTAAAACAATAATTGTGTTACAGTATAAAATTAATTGTACTTAATAAAATAATGGTTTACTTGTTATAGAATCTTTATTGAAGAATCTAAGTTTAATAAATAAAACTCGATTAACGAAACAGTGCAATTAGAAATAATTAATTATTAAACCTATAAAATATTCAGCTATATTATATGTTATAGTGAATTTTTTCACTGTAGACAACAATTTTTATTTATAATAAAGGCAATTTGTGCTTTTAAAATATTACTAAACTATTAAAACTACTAGCAAATAATAATTGAAAACATTATTTTTGTTTTATTTTTAAAAATAAATAATTTTTTCTTATTATTATTTTGTATGGTATAAATACAGCAGCGTACAGAATTAATAAGGACAAAATCGGAAAATTCATATTTTTTTCTATTCGTATATTTCCCTGTTGTTCTCTAGTAGGTAGATAATTTTTACTGCTGCGTGAATCTCATAACAAGAATAAGCTTTTGAACACATTGCCGTTTGATAGAGGCAACCCCACCCGTTTGTACCACCCTAATTGCCGACAATCATAACTTGTTTAGTGATATAACACTTAAATCTCTATATTCATCCCTCCGGAACAGCGAGGCGAGGGGTTTCAGTATGGCCACCACCGAGCCAATGCGAAAGGCCTAGCGCCGATCAATGCGACCAATGAGGCGCATCGAAGGGACGGTCTTTTGGGGGTGACTAACTGACATATATACAATATAATGTCTGCGCGTTTACTGGTTTTGGTTTAGTAAATCACGGACGATTTGACCGGCCACAGTTTGTAGAAAACGCAAAATCGTTTATCATATCGTTACACGTTTAAGATAATCAATAAAAAAAAAACAAAAATAACAACAAAAATGCCAGATAGTCAAAGAGTATCACAACCCGAACATTCCAGATCGTTTTTAATCGAAGACATATTATTCAGATCAAAGAACAACAGACCAAATCCGCAGGTAATTTTTATTTAAAAAACTATTATGACATTTAATGTAAACGTAATATTTTAATACTAGGTATTTTTAAATATATATTAGAAATATTTTATTTTATTATTTCACGTAATATAAAATTATCGATAAATAATTCTTTAATTGGTTTAAAAATATTAGACATGTTTTGAAAATGTTATTAAGTCGATATTAAAAGTACTAAAATTAGTTTTAAATTAAAAATAATCCGAGTCTATAGGATTTTTCATTTTCTGAATTACAAAAATTAATTTACCAAAATTGTGCATTAGGTTAGATACAGACATAATAAGTAACCAAAAGAACACGGATCCATGTCAATTTTTCGAATACGACAATTTTTCACGCGAAAATATTTAGTCACTTTAATAAGTGATAATTTTGATAATTCAAAATATTGTAGACATTACATCTATGTCTCAAGATTTCCCTAATTTTTCTAACACTTTTTTGTTTTGTTTATTCATTTATTATAGATTTATTTAAACCTAAGTTTATTTATATATTTATGTATATTATTAAACTAAGTCTAATACATTATTGTCCATAAATTTAAAATAATATATTTTAATATATTTCCCAGCAAATAGTATTTATATTTATACAGAAATTAATTGACTTAACTTAATTTTTTTAAATAGTATTGTATTTTCAGCAACAAATATCTATACAGAAATATATATAAAACTTATTATATTTTCCGCGAAAAATTGACTTAATACCAAAAAACATATCATTAGAAAATCGATAGTCTCTTCATTTCGCTCAGAATCTAAAACATAATAGTACAAACCAGAGTTTGTCAAAAACCAACCAAAATTATGAATGATAAATAAATCATGAACAACTGATTATTGTCTGAATAAAGAATAATATCTTAATGTCTAAACAGTGTTAGTATTAAATTAAATATATATATAATTATAGTTTAATTTGTTAATAAACAAGTTTTTCTGAATAAATTAATTCAATACATTTGACTTTGACCCTCCAATAATTGCACATTTTGAATCGAACACATCCAGCTTTTATCACTATGATTACTATGAACTACAAACTACAATAGTGTCACTGCCACTCGTAATACTTGAATCATCCATAACTTTATAAATCATTTTACGCACTTATTGAAATATTAAAATAATTATAACGAACTGTCGATGTCGATAGTATTTTACCAAAGATCCATATGTGAGTAAATAACAAGTCGATAGTGAGTGGTAAACCAGATAATTGATTAACCACTAATCAATGACAATAACATTAATGTATTGATTTTCGATAGCATAAATATGGAACACACCGATTTCAATTAAGTTGGAACTTCAAGTATTTATACGAAACATTCGGGTTAAACGCGATTATGTGGAATAATGAATGGCGAATAATCGTAACAATTTAAATGACAAATAAAAATAAACGAGAATAATCAACTGAAAAATAAATTAATGAAAAATAATGAATAAAACAATTTTTTATTCGAATAATGCCCAACTCTAATACAAACGAATAAAAAAAGACCTATTAAAATAAAAACATAAATTATTCGTATTCATAAGGATACATTTTATCTATACAGACATAACAATATTAATGTATATATGATGTATTATTTAGATTCTGAGTAGAGTTAGAGAGCATCTTAGTAATACTAAGATGTGTTTTTTTCACAGAAAACGCTTTTTCGGTAAGTGAATAACGAGCGATAAAAACGATGAGGATTTTCCGTCCGTTTTAGTACCTATATTATGCGAAATGTTTTTTTCTTGATTCCCAATAGATTAAAAATTTAAAGAAACTTACTACGAATGACGATACACCGGTTTCAGGCAAAATCTACAACACACATAGATCAGAAATTATGTTAAACCTATATAGAGGTGAACAAATCGACGGGGGTCCGAAAACATCGTCTCAAACATAGACTTTTAAATTTAATTTCATAGATGAGGCTAATGTTTGAATTTAGACAATTATCCAAAAAAATAAATAAATGAGTATTGCGCTCGGCAATCGACTACTTACGTTCAATTATAATTTTCAAATATTCAAAACAATTTGAATACTATTCCTATCACCTCGAGTGAGCCACTGTTTATTCGGGGAACCTGAGAATTAATATTTTTTATCATATACTAAAAACATTGAACAGCGATTAATCATTGCATTCGAAAAACAATACTTGAGCTAAAACTACATTTTCTGTGTAAGTATTAAGCTTATATTATGTCAAAAATCTTTTTAATATTAAAATTATAATGGAAATAGAAAGTTTCAAGACTCTAGAGTTATATTATTCGAATTACAATGCAAATGAAATGTATCGCAACAAACTTCGCGCTGTAATTTTATGTAGATTTTGTCAATTTATCTGTAAATTTGTACGTACCCTAGGAGAAATTGTAAAACTGCATAAAAGTATAATATTCTTACCCAATATTTATAGCAGTCAATTTATAATTCTTTAAGGTTTTATGGAAAATTGCATAGCATTATTACTGTCCCAAAAATCGTTTTCCGTGATAACACACAGAAACATCATCTTTGTAAATCGAAAAACCAAAAAATCGGTTTCGCCTCATTGGTAAAAGTATTAAGAATCTAAAATTAAGAGATTATACTGAAGTCGCAAAGGAATTATTAATTACTATTTAAACTATTATAAGCACTTTGGTCTTCAAACATAGCATCCCTACCTATCCCGGGAATGTACAGGAATTACATTTAAACGGTAGATTATTTTTAACCGACTTAAAAATAAAACAAATTATACTTTTAAGACTGAATTTGAATGATACTTGCGAAAACGTTTTGTCATTAGGTTTGTCATAAATATAAATAATCGAAAAACTGTAAGTACGTAAAGTATTTAAACGTTTAAAGTTCAAATTTTGATAAAAATATTCCTTTGTGTTTAAAATGCGGTTTAAATATGTTTAATGTGTTTAATGTGTTTAAAATCATTATACATAATGATATAAAACGCAAAATCATCATAGTTCAGCCCGTTAATGTTTTATTAAAAGTAAATGTTTTATTTCTTAAATTAATATTCTGTGCGAAAATTATTTATTCTTAAAATTAATACTTATTATTATTTTATTTTTATAAATATGTCTTCGCAGTTGATTGTTTACGGAATTTTTACTAGGTGACATAGTGAATTAAAACGTTTCAATTTACCAACAATTGTTAATAATAAATTATAATAAAACAGTTTAATAGTTATTAAAGGTTAATACTATGTGGATATTTTATATAATTAAAAAATTATAACTGAACTCCCTTATAGTTATAAAGTTAAATTCTAAACATAAACAAATACTGCTCGTGGATGAGCAACTGCTGAAGTTGGGAAGTTGGGAATGTAGAATATAGAAGGGAATTTAATTAATATCTGTATGTGACGATAAATCATTGCTAACAAAAATCATTCAGAACGAAGTTCTATTAAAAATGTTGGATCAATTAAAATACAAATAAATTACAATTTTCCGTGTTTATTCGACTTACATAATTGAGCATTTTTATAAAGCTAATAATACAGAAAATGTCGTGATTTAAATGATTTGAACTTAAAACGAATTTAAAAAAAAAATATTCCTACGCTCAAGTTTTTTCTATTTCATCATAGCTTATGATAAACTATATGTGAAACTACCTAGCGATTTTACTTGGCGAAAATAAATTTGATTAACATTATTTTGATAATAATACACAAATAAAAAAATCATGCCTAAATAGTGTTCTTCGGCCATTTCATATTTCCTATACGAACAAAATGAAATAATCTCTGTCTAGTAACCTAACCTAAACTACACAACAAATACAAGTGAAACTGCAGGTTGAAAATACAAAATATAGTTTCAGGTGAACGGTCAGGAAAGAACTCGGAACCAATTGCCACAAAGTCCAGAATGTTATCCAATGCTACCATCGGCAGTGACGTCCGCGTATTTATCATATCCAGCAAACTACATGCAAAACAATGCTATTGCGGAACCGTTTTTCATCGCACCCCAAGGTATTTGATACAACGATAATAATAATATAATAAGTACAAATATATTCGATTATTAGAAATTAATGAGTTTACGTTTAGTCAAAAATATAAAACAGACCCGAGTAAAAGGAATCAAACTGATGTTTCGTTAGTATAATAATAATTTCTTTATATTGATCAACCGATATATAATTTTAAAAAAATCCCCGAATTAAAAAAAATGTCGATTAAATGTTAACTATTAAGGCGTGCTACTGCTCGAAATTCCTCTGTAAAAATGGTTATACGCGGGTAGAAACTACTCAAACTATAGACCCAATTGAGTTATCAAATTTTTACCATAAAAACAAAATAGAACTTGCACTGTACAACGTTGATTGTACTTTTTCGATACCGCAAATATGAACAAAAATATTACTGTTCTAAAATATAATAATTTTAAGTTTTTCAAACTCGAATAACTTTTATTTCGCAGTAATGATATCAAAAATCTAAAACCGACTTTACACAGTGAAGTTCTTTTTTTTATTATTGTGAAAATTGGTTCCATAATTAGGTGTATAACTCAAGTAGTTTTTTTCCGTGCGAAACGGTTTTTTGATAAACATTTTTGTTTATTTCACGATTACACAATAAATACTAAAGATAATGACGCACGACTACTTGTTAATGTCCTTCGAAGTAAATTTGTATAGTTTAGAGTTGATCAATTTTCGTTTTTTTAAACATTTTGAGAAAGTTTCCTTAATAGAGTAACTATGTTACTCTTTAAATATACGTGAGGAGCACATAGCGCGAAGACGTTTCGTTTTTTTTTTTTTTTTAATTAATTTTTTGAAAAATTACATTCGTCTAAAAATGTTGAAATAGTTGTTACTTCATTTGTAATAATAGAAAAAACTATATAATCTTACCCTCTGGAAAATTGTCCTCTTTTAATTTTATTATAGGTTACTCTAAAACCAAAATTAAGAGAGTTCTATATAGTCAGCGTAAGCATATTTTTGCTATGTCACAAGTTAGATAGACAGAGACGGTAAATGCTGTCCTCTTAAATGAATATAAGAATAAAAAAAAAAAACCAATTCGACAGACTTGAAATCTGAATATAAAATGTTAAGTTAATACTAAGTTTTCTAATTTGTTTGCGTTTTCTGCACCGATTCAGCACCACGATGCTGTTTTTTGTAAAGCAATTATTTTCATCCGATCATAAATTATTATGATCGTCTTTCCCATGATATTCTGTCGATTACTCTGAACGTTTATTTACAGTTATCCCCGTAGCAGTTTTGTATTCTTTTTTTTGTATTCCAGTATTTGTATGATATTTATGTTGATGGTTTTATTATTTTAGGGGTTCCATTTGGAAGTATTTGGGGCGTCCGTTCGGACTATGGGCACGGGCAATTAAGCTCAAGATTATGTCGCAGACGGAAAGCACGGACTGTCTTTTCCGATCAGCAACTTACAGGACTAGAAAAACGTTTTGAAGTACAACGGTATCTAAGCACTCCGGAGAGAGTCGAACTTGCTACCGAACTACGGTTATCCGAAACGCAGGCAAGCACATTGATTTGTCTAACGTCTTCTGCTTCTTCCCCTTCGCCTTTATCCCATGCAAATGGGGTCAGCTACTTTTATTTTACCCCCCACAACTCCCAATCACAATTTTATAATTTACTTCACATACCATCAAAAGCATCCCTTACGACCAGTGCTTGAATTGGGGGGATGGAGTACAGATTTTTTTTTATATAAAAATATTAGATCGCAGGTAGCTCTTCGAATTATTCAAAATTGACATTGTTAACGTATACGGATATAATAACATAGAAATATTTAAATATTAAGGTGCATGCATTTTTTTTTTTTTTTTGTCTACACTTTGACATCTTCCTTCTAATATGTTTCCTATTCAAACACCATTTATGACCTCTAGCCCCTTTTTCCCCGGCTTCCGCATCTACACCTGAATCACCTATAATCTTGGCTATCTCATCGTTTCTAATTCCATCATGATCATTATTTCACTATGGTGGTCACCATCTAGAAGTATAGGTCGCCTCTATTTCTTCTCGCCTCATTTCCAAACCACCTGCAGAGATCTCAAAATTCCGTTTACAGGTCAAAACGTGGTTTCAAAACCGAAGAATGAAACATAAAAAACAATTGAGAAAAGTTAACGAAGATACAACGGCTATTGTATTCGAAAAACACACGGACAACACGGCTAATAAATCACTGAATACAGGTACGGCACACACCACCGAAATTAATAAAATTGTAAGTTTGCCGATTGGTGATAATTTACAAACGATAATGTTTCAGACTACCCCGTGGACTTTTCATCTAAAAGCTCGGTTTGCGATTTACAGCCGGGTGCTGGCGTCCTCCAGGAGTCCAAGGATTTAGCTCGGCCCTGTATGTCGCTCAACAGCGACAACGGACGGAGTCATCGTTACGCAGTTTCCGAAGTTTCCGAAGCAGACGACAACGATGACGTTGACGGTACCGACGACGAAATCATAGACATCGTCGGCGATCACTCACAAAATAGTCTACAGCGTAATTACTAACGGCGAACATTTTTTCTATTCAAAAGAATAAATAAAACCCCCTTTATATTATAATTTATTTTTTTTTTTTTTTTATATATATATATATTTACTCGTATATTAGATTATTAAACTGTGCACAAAGCAGTTTAAGAGTATTTATAGTAGTGATGAGTCGCACGATCTGATTTTCAATCGAACCAAACCTAATAAAGATATAAATTGCGCAAAATAAGTACGCTAAATTTATGTGTATATATATTACGTTTTACGAAATATTACCACTCCATATATAATATTTTATTATTTTATAACACAACGACCGGACTATATTATATATTGCTGTATAGTATAGCTCCTATAGCCCTCTGTCGTCAATTCATAACTAAATAATACGGTCTTCGTAGCTGGTTTCTTCAACAATCTATCCGAGAGTGATCAATTTTCTCCGTAAAAAACTCATCGTTATACCTCGAAATGTACCTTTTGACTATTTTTTTGTAAAAGTTAAAACACGAACATATACATATAGTGTACTAAAACGATACATCTAATGAACCCTTATTTTTTCACCCTTGCGTTTGGTTTTGAAATCACTTCCAAGTTTTGATTTTCAACCTATACATATTGAATAATAGCATTTACACCAACACAATAATACAATTTTAAAGCCCGTTCGGTTAGATCTATTCTTTTTTTTCACGCTGCGTTTGGTTCGATATTATATTATGTTCGAATACTCGTATACTTATATATACACATAGATATATAAAAGTTCGACTCATTACTATTAAAAACTGAACTTATTCATATTGATTTAGGTATAGCTTTATATTTATGTAAGTATAGCTGATAGAACGAAAAAAGTTTAAAACGAGTTTAATTAAAAGAACAAAAATGTTACCTATATATATATATATATATATATATATATATATATGTATATTATTATCTTATCATCTATAATATCTGTATTATTTGTCTTCCAGTTTTTCTATGTGTGCCTATTTTAAGTTAATTAACATATTTAAATACTTAGCTTTTATTTCATAAAATATGTAAACAAATAAATTCACATTAGACATTAATCCAATTACCCGGAGTAATATTTAAACAAAAAAAAATCCAAAATTCCGGCTCCTATTTTCGAAAAACCCACGGGTACCCGTGATGTAAACGTATTTCGAATTTTTCAATAGTAAAACGTCTTGAAACGGTACCTGCCTACCTGAAAAAATTAAAAATTCCAGGTGTGACTATAGTCCAACAAGCCCCACATCCGTGCGGCGGGGCCTCTACGTAGGTCCAGCGATCCTGGCAAACTTAGAAAAAAGCGCCTTTTTACCAGTTAAAAAATTGATGTAATATTTTTTTTTTAACATTCAATTTTACTAATTTTTTTCTAATAATACAATTTATTAGTTATTATTACAGTGTACATTTCAAAGTTTAAACATTTGATTTTCATGGCTGTCGAATTTTTCATATGAAAATTGTCTAGCAAATTCATATTCTATGGATAAAATCGCAATGCTTGTTAATCTCTCTAATAGTTTAATTTTTGAATAAGTTTGCTCGCATAAGTAGGTAATGCGAAATATTGAAATCATTTCAACGTGCGCCATTTTTTTGATATTTGAAAAAAAAGAGTACTCTGGCAACATGGCGTAAAATGATTGCGGTCTAGTTTCTTTGAAACAGTTTCCGTGCCGGTTGTTTGATGTGAGCTCGGTAACTTCAGGCCAATGTTCCGTTGGTAAAGTTTCAAATTCCTACGGTTAATTGATTTTCCGATAATTCGAATGCGCTCAAAACGAATTATCGAAACGTCAGTAAACTTGACGGGCCGGATGTGTTCGGATTCCCCTGCGCTATAATATTAACCGCTACCGTTTAAGTTTAAAGCGTATTATACATTATATAACTGCAATAATAGTAATAATAATATTAACATACGTTCAACGCATTTTTGATTATCGGTCATTTCTCTCTCTCACTGCCTCCACGTCGTTCTCTAATGCGCGCGTCAGTGTTCGTTTATAATAATAATGATAATAATGATAATAATGATAATAATAATAATAATAATAATAGTAATAATACGATCTCTTTGATACCGCGCGCCCCGGCGAAACGTACACAATGGAGCGCAGAATTATTGAGTTATCCTGCCGCGAGGGGTTATTTGCCCTCGTCGTTTATACAATATTATTATTATATTATACATACGTATATAATAATAAATTGGCGGCCATGGAGTATATGATTTATAATTAGATCACCTATACGCGAAACGAATAAAACGTCAACGGACACGCGCCGGCCTAATAACAAAATGAAAAAAATGCCACTCTATACACGACGTTATATTTTTAATATAACCTTATATTCGGTGTACGCGTAGAAAAAATGGGAAAAAAAAAAAAAAAATGGCACGATATAAATAAAGGTGCGGGCGGCGGACGTTTGACTGATTTAACCCTATATGTATTATTATGTTTACCCTCGAATAATAAAACACTTTAAATAACGATTTTCGTAGAGAGCGCGACAATATACTCGTAATAATTTATATATATATATAAACGTTACTTCGCATAATTGACATCTCGATTGTCGGATTAATTTTCTATACGAAACGACGAAACGCGTACACGTTTTATTATTTATTCTATTCTTCTCGCATTTGTCGCGATGGTTTTTTTTTTTTACGCGCTTACACAACTGTAGTAGGTGTTACGGTACACCGACGACTACACAACTCCTATTGCGTGTATGGGGGGGATAGTGATTACTTATTTTTCCGTTTTGGCTTTATCAACAATTGTTTTACAACGCATATTATTCAGTGTGACCGTTGGTAACAACAAATATTATAATCGCCGCTTAAATTTGATCTTAAATTTCCATTTCCAACACTGTTTAACCTATACTCGGCAGATCAAGACACTCAAGTAGCTGAATACGCCGACGACAAATGTAATATATTCCTCCCACGCTAATCCAGATGTAGTTCCATCATCTCTCCAAAGCCACCTCAATGACCCGTCCACTCTGGTACTCCCACTGACGCGTCAAAATCAACGAAAGCAAATCTGTGTTCACACTACCCCTTTGCTAACCAAACCGCACAGTCGACCCTCACCAGTGTATAGAAACAACAAACCCATACCAGACTCAGACACAGCCAAATATCTAGGACTAGCTATCGACAAACGTGTAACATGGGCCGTGCACGTCCACACAACAAAATTATAATTAAATAAACGACTATATCACCTCAGACCCATCCTCGGTAAGTTCTCAAAACTTTCCCAAAATAACCAAAATTCATATCTATAATATTGTTCTTAAACCCATCTGGATGAACGGTATACAGCTCTGGGGCACTGCCAAAAAATCAAATGCACAAAAAATACAAATATTCCAATTAAAAATCCTCAGACTCTAAAAACTAATGCTCCTCCATATATCTCTAACCTCACTCTTCACATATTCCTAGTCACCGAAACAGCCAAACTATAATACACAAAATTCATAAATCGCCTGCAAAATCAAACCAAGCCCCTTGTAAAAAAATTTTCTTTCCATCTCCATCCCTGGAACCCCCCCCCCCAGAAAATTCAAACGACAATAGCCTCGAGACCTAATAAACTAAACACACAATTATAAATAATTGTAAATTCACGCCGAAGTGCCTTCGCTGGTTGGTTCTTCCCACACGTCAATCAAGCCATTATACTATACCTAAAACGTCCCTTATACTCATTGTACTTGTATAAATTCCTAAATAAAAAAATTAAAGCGTCACTACACCGTGATAGTCAAAAACCGAATTGGCGAGTAGTGAACGTTTAAAAACGTTAATCTTGGACGACGCTTTACTATGTTTGCAACACGTATACTAAGTTAGCCGACATTAAGCGAGAGAAATAAACTCAGTTTGGTGGGCTTTAATTTACTCGAGGTAGTAAAACTTTATTATCAATTCCTCAAAGGCCACACCAAATGTGGTCTCTACTGTACAATATTGATTAAAATTATCTCTCACACCATGGTGGTGTGCATTTTTATTATTGTCTATGAGTTAAATATACTATTGTGTTCATATTAATATTTGCATTTTGCACTACATACACCAGTTCATCAGTTTTTTGTTTTCATTGCAAATAGCGCATGAAATTAAAAAGGCAATTGCAAGTTAAATTTACGATTGTTATTTTGTTGTAAAATGTTGATATGTGAAGACGAGATTCTCTAAATTGCAAGCACAAATTAGGAGCTACCGTGAACCAGCAATCATGAATATTGAAACCAACTATAAAACCGTTCAATAGCTATAGTCATCAAGTATTAATTTACAGTGTTAATTCTAAAATGTAGTTATATTTTGATTAGCCGTTCTAAAAGATCTTCATCATTCAAATATAAATTAACTCTTAGAATATTTATTATCTCTATCTAATTCAAAAATAATACACTGCCATGTATTTACTAAAAATTATTATTCCATATTATCTTTGTACCTTGTGTATCTTAATTTCTCACAGTAGTCAAGTAAACCATACAAAATTAATATACAATTAAAATTATAGAACACTGTATTACTTCTTCATTATTACACTCTATAAAATACAATCATTTGCAGTATTATAATAAGGGTCCATACAATAACAACTAATAATTATTATTTAATTCATAATTAATATCAATTCATTAAATTTGTATTTTAAGTATAATTTATATTATTTCATATAGATATTATATGGTTATTTAAAATGTAACTTATTGCTAATATTTATATTTCTAAATGTTTTACTACTTATTTTCCAGAGTATTTAAAAATTAAAAACTTATAACTAAAATTCGAAAGATGTCAAATCTGTATTAATATAAATGTCATATATTTACAACACAAAATAAGTATTAAAAGTACATACTGAAAATTCGGTGATAAAAACATAAAACATCTCTTCTATGTATGTTTCAACCACCTTACACTTCAGGTATAAAAAATTTATTAACCAAAGGAAATTTAATACACGGGTCATTACTAATGGACACTAAATCTAACTGTTTTATATAATATGAAACGAGTATAATAATATATGATTGAAGTCATTATTAAAAAGCAAATAAAGTTGTATTTTTAAAAAAAAAAAAATTATATTTGTATTACATGAAGCCGTCACCACCAGGACCTCCAGGTTTTTGGGCTTGCACGCTAAAACAAAAACAATAACACATAAAATATTACATTTCACATAATATTTTAATTTATGCAGCATACAATAAATTATTTAACAATTAACACATAATGTATATTGTATAAGCAATTGAAAAAAAATATTACAATGTAAACAGAAAAATATAAAATAAATTATTAATGTAATACACATTTTAATACAGAACTAATAAACAGATTACTTTTTTAAATTTATTTGAAATAACATAATCTTATAAAATAACAATCCATGCAAGCTTTAACATAATATTTGCATTACATTTAACTTTTGGTGGACAATTATCATAATTGACCACTAATTAGAGTAATAAAAACACAAGTTAACAAAAACTTTGATCACATTCCAATTGATATATACAAATTAATTTTAAATTATTAATTAGGTTACTTAGGATAAACTGTATGATTTAAAAATGCTATGCTAATTAATTATTTCTACATAGTTAAAAGTTTTCAATAGTTCCAAATTAATATTCTAGTAATACATTTTCAAAAATATAAATCACATATTATTTTAAAACCCTAAAGTTTATATTTTGTTACCATTCAAAATAAAAAAACTAATTTTATTAAGAGGGAGCCGTACTGCTTGTATTTAATGGAGTTTCTTATTAGTGATTTTAATGAAAATTGATCAACTCAAAAATATTTATATCCACTTTGATATCAATTTACAAGTAGTCAGTCCTGTGGTGTTGTTATCACAATTATTTATTATGTAATCATGAAATAAAAAATAAAATTAATTTATAAAACTGATTTACAAGAGATAAATTAACTCTTTCTATATTTGAGGGTCGCAAAATGTCCGAATATATTGGGTAGAACAACTTGTATAATTAAACTGATCTGTTGGCAAATGTGCATTTTTTTTTTTTTTTTTTTTTTTTTTTTTTTTTTTTTAATTATTGGATAATGCTACAAAAAGTAAATAAATAAGCACACTGTTGCACAGATAAAGTTTTTCTTTATGTGTTATGAAAATGTCTACAATAAATATGATACAAGAAATGTTATCCAGCGTAAAACCATTCTTATAATTGAATAACAGATGGTACGACACCCTCTTATACAAGTGTTGAAAATTTAAATCACAAATAAAATAGGAAAATATACAATTTTTTTTGAACGGTACATAATTACAATATTTTCCTTAGGTAACTCATACTTATTGTTAATTATACATATTGTTAATAAAATATAAAGCATTTTAATTATTTTATAGTTAATATATATTTTATATATATATATATATATATATATATATAAAAGCAGTTATGGCTGTTGCATGCTGTTAGTGTTATACTTTCATAAGAAGACTAGAGACTTATTGTTAGGAAAATATATTTTTTTAAAACAACAAAATCACTAGTCTTCCATACGATAGTTAACGGTTTTCTTGTAGCTGAGAACCCATAGTTAGCTGCATGGCACTTCTTTATATGTTAGTATTATATGAAAAATTGTTCACCTTAAATATTAGACATTAAATAATTATTAATAATATGAAAAACTAACCATTGTTGTAATAAATATTGTGCCATTTGAATTTGACTATCTGTGCCATTTATAGTGATTATTCGTTCATCTGAGCCTTCAGTTGGTTCGCCAATTGTGATTCCGGCTCCTGAATCTTGGCGTATACGGCGAATTCTAGCGCCGGCTTTGCCGATTATCGCGCCCGCGAGCTTTAAAAATCCAACATAATTATTAATAATATGATTAAGATATAAATACAATTATAATTCACATCATACATTTGTAATATTACCTAAATTGTTCCAAAGATGTGTAATAAATAATTACTAAAAAAACTTTTTACCATCAATTTCAAAAGAAAAAAAAAAATTTGATTTCTGATTTAATATTCGAACAATCATAAATATTACATATTTTTGACTAAGTATTGTTTCAAATAGAATAAACTTTCTTTTTCATTTCCAAAGTTTAAATTTTAATAATAAACAGATTCCATTTTATATGTTTACATTTTTTAAATTAATATTTTAGTCAATAAATTCTATAAAATTATAAATATTTTATTTAAACGCATTTATATTGAAAAAAAAATGTTTATAATATATATATATATATATATATACTAATTGTAAATACATTTTGATTATAAACAAAGAAATTTTAAAAAGTAATTGTATAATAATTATGAAAAGATAAAATGGCCAAAAAGAAATTATAGGGAGCACACAAGGGATCGCATACCGAAAAACATGGAAGCAACAGTTTTGATCGCTAAATTGGAACTACTCAAGACAAACGTACCGAAACATTAAATAACATCATAGGACATATTATTTGGAGAGTAAATTGAAGCAAACGCAATAAATTTATTTTACAAAAATGTCTTTATATTATGCTTTTATCTTGTCTTAATCTTCATCACTTCTTTGGATACAAACCTTTTCCTTCTCGTATATCCCTATTAATACTCTTCTCTTTCACCTTATGTATCTCTTCTATTAACTCAAATTATGAAATTTTTAAGAATTGGGTAAATACCCTTTAATAGTAAAAATTTATAGGTAACTTTTATGCTTTTCGGTACGCAAGCCTTGTGCGTATCTCCGTCAGCGGTAAAACTGTCACTTACATCTTTCGGAATAGTGACTTGCGTAGAACCATTAAAAGCAGCAGGTTTTCCGGCTCCAGCACCCATAGCTGGAGGAGGCATACTAAAATCACTCATAGGACCATCGTCAAAGCCACCTTTTATAATAAAAAAATATATATATATTATACATTGTAATTTATACAAAAAATGTGTATAAAATTATAATTTTCAGATTGAAATAATGTTATAAACAAATATTACTTTTAAAAATATGTTAATAATAAAATATTTACATTTAATGGAATTAATAACGAATAATTGCAAGTTTAAACCACATTCATAACAATATTAGGTAATATAATATATACTATTCATAGTAATCATAAAAAATAAGAGTATGATAATAGACTGAGACTAAGAACTTTACTCAGAACACAAGCTAGTATTGCAAAATTTATAAATAAGAAAATTATTTACTCATTCAAAGACAAATTTAGAACTGCTATTATTATTATTTTTTAAATAGTGAACAAAGTAATCAATATTTTTTTTTTAAATTTATTACAAGTCACAAGTTATTATCAATTTAACTCACAAATACCTTGAGTATTGTAACCATACATAAGATACCTTTGAAAACAAGCCTGAATAATAATTTGTTAAATTTCAATTTCAATTTCAATCATTTAACTAAACAAATAATTACTAAAAATCATTTAAATATTACCACTCGTATTATTCAAATAATACTTATAATAATATATATTGAACTAAAACACTTATAAACTTAACAATTTAAAATTAAATTAATATTATAACACTTAGGTATAAATAACAGAATTTTTCAGATTTAAATCTCATAATTTTAAAATATAACATATTATTTTACATACATAACTTTGTATAAGAAACTTTCACATCATGAAAAGAGTGCGAAGCAAAATCTTTTTTAACAATCGTTCAGTCTAATTAATAATATTTTAAAACAAATACAATCTTGGCTCTGCTCAAAATTTGATTATAAAAACTACATTACTTAATTAAGCGGATTTATGACTTTTCACAATTGTCTTAAATTTTGTTTTTTAATGACCACTTAAATGAAAAGACTTTTTACTAATCTACTATTACCCATTTAAGATGACGGTGACTACTGTTTTTTGTCTGGCTTAAAGGTCTAAATTGACTACAATATAAACAGGCACTTACGATTTTGCAATGGAAAATTATTTATTTTTAATTTAAAGAAAGTCTCTCATCTTCTTTACAGATTAACTATACAATAAAATAATTGTTAAGGCCACAAAAAAAGAGAGCTCGGCATAAATTAAATACTCATTAAAATGAACAGTGAGATAAAAATAATAATAATAGTCATAAATAAATTATTATTACATACCACCATAACCTCCGCCACCACCGCCGAAGTTTCCAGATCCAACATTGTTTCCATAACCACCTGGTCCACCACCATAACCTCCAGCATTGCCTCCATAATTTCCTCCGCCAGTATTATTAAATCCTCCTCCGCCGCCTCCACCACCACCAAATCCGCCGCCGCCACCACCACCACGGCCACCACCGCCCCTGGAATAAAACCTTTAAATTATATTTAACATGGACAATGGTTAATATTGTAATAAAATTGAATAAATTATAAATGATAATTATGATTAATTTTCATACGATAAATCAAAGAATATTGCTCTTAATATTTCACAAACAAAAAATAAATAAATCATACATATTGAAAAACTAGATAATATATTGTATTTTAAAACATAAATTTATTCAAGATAATCATATCTATGTTTATAAATCTATTCAAAATAGTTATATATTACCAACAAATTTCAGTTTAAGTGTATAAATATATTATTTGTGAAAAATATATGAACTAAAATTTAAAGAATAGATTCCATAGAATATCTAACTATAACATAGAATTACAATCCAATTTCGATAGAGTATAGAACACATTTCTGTACTTTGTAAAGAAATTTTTTATCTAAGTCATTAAGTATGATAATTTTGTATGTTTGTTTATCAATAACAAGATAAACATACATACTACATAACCAATGTGATATAATATTGGGCACAGCTGACAAAATAAAACTAATCTGATCTACTCTGTAACATATATATATATATATATATATATGTTATGGGCAAAGTAGACTTTGTAGGCAATACTATATTATGTATTTATTAATGTTATGATTTATTTATTGTTATTCTACCTATTAAAAAAAATCCGGAATATTATAATTTAAAAAAATGAATTTTTTGTTTTTACAGTTAATATGAACAAAACACGAGTTCAAATTTGGTGAAACATACATTTCATGTACATAATGTAATACAATTTCATAAATTATATGATCTTAATAAAATAATTTACAATGGAATTATCATACAATATATTCTTAAGTTGTACACAAATATACCTAACTAAATATTAAAAAAACGACTGATTAGAACTTGACGTTATTTAAAACTTACATTCCACGATTATTCATAGGTCCACCTCCACCGCCTTGGAATCTTCCTGGACCAGGTGGCCCACGATTCATATTGCCACCTCTCATTCCACCACCACCACCACCGCCGCCAGCAGGATTTCCGTAACCACCATATTCATCTGAATAATATTCATCATAGTTATTGGGATCATACGGATCTTCTGCCCCTTTCACGGGTGCCTATAAAAAAATATTATTAGTAATATTGATTATATTTATAATTATTATAATATAAAAAATAAACACTTACAGTTTTCAGTAATTCCAGAACTTCCCTTACACAATCTGAACAGGTATTTGGCTTTCCTGTAATTTGTACAACTCGGTCAGTGCTCATTGGACAACAACTGGTATAAATTTTAATCCGTGACCCAGTTTTCTAAAATTTAGAATAAAGATTTAACTTAATAAAAAGTGCATAAAATATTTGTATTTTAAAACTTAGAAAGGTTAATTTTATATGTAATACAAGGCCTGTAATAATTATATTATAATTGAAAAAAGTATATTTTTATTTTTATTTCACAAAATGTAATATTAAATTCTATCAAAGGTTATCAAAATTATCAACTAACTTCTCTTAGTTCCTTCACTTTTAATCCTCCTTTTCCAATTATACACCCAGCTTGGCTTTGGTGTACTAACATTCGAACATCAACATCAGTTTCTCCTGGGTTATCATTATTACCTTGACCGCCACCAGCTCCACCACGTTTGAATCTCTAATCATACAATATAACATAAATATATAATACAAAAATTGTATTTTTGTTTCTTATTATCTACTTACCGAACCACCATCTTCTAAATTGCCCATTACTTCTCCCAAAACTTTTAAAGCGTTGTCATTACTTGAAATGATTGTCAAAATTCTACCAACAAAGAAAAATAATTATTATTTAAATTCACATAAATATACAAGGCCGACAAAAAATTAAAGCAAATTTCTAAGAATGGACCAACATTTTAAATTTTAAAAAATGAAACATGACTTTTAAATTACATTTCATTAATTACTTGATGTTAACATTGTACAAACAAAGCATAGTAAAAAGTAATATTTATGAAAGTAACACAATAATTGGTCTACTCTTAGTATATTCCCCATTTAATTCACAAACAGAAAAAGAACTATATCAGTTAAAATAAACTGATTTACAGGACAAATGGAAAGTGATGTAGTTTTACTTACAATTCTGTAAAATATTTAATTTATAATCATTAACAACTAATGTTTCTTTTTGGATTAAATGGATTTGATGATAAATAATTTCAAGTTGAAATATCCTAATGGGAGGTAATTTAGTAAGTTTTCAAGCTATTTTTTTTAAATAAAATAAATAAACTGCAAGCCCCCAAAAGCTAAGATAAATTCACCTAGGTTTTTTTCATATAAATTCTCAATTTTAGAGGCTTTCAGAGTACATTAAACAATTTATTAAAAACAAAAAGGTTATAAATACACATCTGAATCTACTAAAGAAAAAATAAAAGTTATGCATAAAAGAAAATTTTAAGTATATATGAGAGATTGATGATGGATGATTTACCGTTCAGGGCCCGGGCAATCTGGGACAGTGACTGTGGCATTGTACTGTTAGATGGACAGCGTCAGGTAGTATCCGTTATTGTTCGCATGTTGTATTCGTCGATGATTGTGGTTCAGGGCATATTCGTGGTATATGCAGAGGGGCCCAGGGTACCACGGGACATGTGAAATAAATCACATCGAGGGGCATGGGCATATGGGCATAGAACACATAACAAATTTCCAAGATCAGTCCTGTTTTGGTTAGGTTACATAGCAACTATACATGATTATTATTTGAACGATAATTCCAGTATCCTCTTTTTTTTTTTTTCTTACCATGTGTGGAGAGGAAAAATGTCAAATAGGCCTACTTACCATTATTAAATACTTCTATTCATTACAATTTTATTATATCCAATAATTGGGAATATTGACAAAAAAAATCTAACAATATTCCTTCATGGTTAACTAAACCTCAACCATACAAGAATAATAATAATACATATATCATTATGGGATTAAATGTACATCACGACAATCAATAGTAGGCCTATTTTTTGTTGGTTTAAATTTGTAGCTCATTTTACAGCCATAAATTTTAAATTTTAAACAAAAAAACTCACGTCTGTACGTAGCCTGGAAATGTTGAAGCCACCCTTACCAATAATTGAACCAGCAACCTAAAATACAATAATCATTATATTACCAACAATTTGTGAATAGAAAATTAATAATGTAAAAAAATGCATCAAATTCAAATACCTTGCTTGGAATAAGAACTCTTAGTTCTATGTCATCGGGGCCCATCTTCGGTCGTTTAAATGGGGCGTTTGAATGACCATCATTAAATCTCTTCATATCTAAGAATAATCAAATATAAATCAATAAATTAAAAATATTATTCATAGTAAAAATTCGAAAATATTACAATTTAATTTTACATGTTACTCCTTATGTTAAAAATTAAGTATATGTATCAATACATATTGCACACACACTGATTAATTAGCAAATAATTATTTTAGTTTTCCATAAATGCATCCAAAATGTATTTAATATATATTCGAAATAAATATAATTAATATTTTACTATGAAGTTTATTATGTTAAAGGAACATAATAATTAAAATGTTAAGTTAAATGGATTAACTTAAATTCATATGAATTTAATAATATCAATACAATATGGGAAGGCTAGATAAAATACTATAAAAAAATTTAACCTACCTTATAACTTACAAGGTGTTTAATATAAATACTCATTTAATGAATAATAGTTATTATACAATACCTAAAAACAAATAAATGTGTGCCTGTATTTATTTAAACTAATTATAATATATGATTGTTATATAAAACGTGTATTCAAAAACACAATTTAACAATGAAAAATATATATATGCCTATTAAATAGAAGGAAAACAACATAAACCCAATCTAGTCTCCGGATGGATTAATGTATGAATTTTAAACAAAATATTATACCTTACATTGTATTTACAAATTACCAAAGTATTAACTTTACTTGTATAATTTTATTTTAATTAAATTATTATTTTTTTTTTTTTATATAATAAAAAATAAAACCCAGCAAATTTCAAGTGTTCAATGGAGGGGATCTCTTTTAAATAATAATTTTAGCAAGGTTTGCACGTTACATAATAAATGTAAGGGATTGGAAGGGTGTGATTTAATCGAGGGTAGTTTCATTCGCCTTGAGTTCACTGGCATGCATACGGCAGACAGCAGACTGGCGCCAACAGCCAACCCCTTTTTACCCTGCGAGGGGACAACACTTCCTCCTTTCTATTGATCCAGTAAAAACCAATGTCATGCCATTGCCCCCAAGTGTATACTCTACACTAGACAACGTATCGATTTTAAAACACGACCAAAGTCCATCAACATTATTACATTTGCCGTATTTATTATATAAAAAAAACCTAAATAGTTTTTACATCACATTTTAACTAATGCAAATATTACAATGGAAAAATATTATATTATTACGGCGTTTCGCTTTAATGGACAATGTTACAAACACGTTTACACTAAAAAAACTAATCTCGGGTTTTCAAAGACCACGTGTACATTTTAATTTTTTTAAAACTATACCGAATTTCCAAACAGACAAAATAAATGTAATTTTATTTATATAGGTTTTTTTTTCAAATAAATTATATTTCGTCAAACATTTTGTGATTCAAAGATACTAACAAACTCATACAAGAACGATTTTTTTCGTTGAACTAAAATCAAAAAAAATTATAAAATATATAATAATTATGATTATGAAAAATAATTCGCATATCTAAAAATAACATTAAAATAAATCATCATATTAATCTATAATAGTCATTAAGGAGAAATACAATATCGGCTAATAATAACAACTATTTGGATAACTTATTAGTTTGTAATATAAAATAAATATTTTAATTACATAAAATAATTATTACCCAACAATCATTAAATTATCAACAAAATTATTTATACGAATAATTGTGTTAAACTTTCTGAATAAACATTATTTGATATTATTTTCTATGGAAATAAAAATGGTATTATTGAACATACCAGGAAAAAAAAAACAAGTCTAATAATAATAATACATTATTGAACGCGAAATATTAAAAAAAAAAAATATATATATATATATACACCTAGACTTACCCATATTTTATTATTTTTTAACTTAATACACGTTTAAAAAGTTAGAAGTGCACCGTTCGGCTGCCTCGCTCTGACTGATATAAAAGAGAAACTAAGGGGTACCTAGTAGGGTGGTAGAAACTCGGTAGGGCTGTGTTTACACACCGGTAACCATAGAAACACAGGGTTCGGAAATTGACCGCTAACGGTCAATTTCGTTTTAATTTATTTAATAGTAGAAAAAAAAAGAAAAATTGTTACCAGTTATTATTCTTTTAATATCGACTGTGTATACTTAACGAACACACGCTCAAACACATGGTTTTCGTTTCATTTCCCGTCGGGTTAAATTAATCTAAAACACATACTCTGAAATACGTACCCAATTCCATAATTATGTCTTGTAATAAAAATAAACACAACACACGATATTTGCGTAGAAATGATAATAGGCACAGTAATACTAAACATTCGTTAGGTGTATTTATGTTTATTATAAATACGTTTTATGATTGTAGCTATTCTTGTCTCTAAAAAATATTATAACATACTTATAGTATAATTTATATAATTTACTAGATATATTAAAATGAAAATTGTATATTTACAACAAAAATTAGCCAAGAACTCATTATTACTAATGTTATTTTGTTGCCGATGTTAACTATGATCGGTAAAAAAAAAAAAAAAAAGTGTAAATCGTATTAATAGATAATAACGTTTTTTATTCCGAAAAATAAGTATTAGTGTATTAGCTTATTATAAATTATCTAAGATTTTAGTTGATTTAGTTATCAATTTTTAGATCATTGTTTTTCAAAACTAAAACATGAAAGCAGTTACTTCAGATAGCAAAATAAATCCCAGTCATAATAATTATAATAAATTTAATAGAATAAATACATAATGAGTAGATAGGAATCATAGCATGAAGTACGAAAAAAATGTCGACAATGTAATATATATTTTTAATTAAAAGAAATATCGGGAGTACTTGCATAAGTGATATAGATAGATCGTTAAATTTGTATTCATACACACAAAGAAAACAATTAAATATGAATTTTATTTTATTATATTGTCCAACTACAATTATTTCAGAACCTCAAAAGTGTCATTTTTACATTAGTTATTTTATATTTAGAATTTATTTGTATAACAGAGTTTTACCATATAATAACGCGGTGTTTTGTTACATGAACCGTGATCAACCTCATTAAATAACTTGCGTATCGTTGAAATGTTGTGATAACAGTGATAAGATAACAATATTTTGTTGAATGACTAAATAAATCGATAATCTGTACTGCATAAAAGTCTCGATCATCCGGTTTATTGGAGCCGCAATCCTATATGGGATGAAGAAAGTCTTCGTGTTCTTTAAAGACCATATCCAAACTAAAGCCCTCATTATTGTACGAGGCATTTCCATTGAAGTATTTATTAATAAAAACAGACGAACTTAGGGAACTACAAATAGACTAACGAGAAAACTAGATCTTTAGCTAATGTCATATGCTGATAAAGTAGGTTATTTACATCTATAGGAATTACTTTAATCATAGTTAAACGCCCGAATATGGCTGGTTAGTGTTAGTGATTAAGCTTCAAACTTATGTGGTGAAATCCAACAAGCAGTTAAACCAATGTTAATCACGGCTAATCATGATTAATAAAAATTTAGTGGCTATTTGTAGCACAATTATCTGAGCAGAAAAAAAAAATTTTTTCATTTTTTTCATCTTGTCAATTTGTGTATTATTTATTTAACTTCCAATTAAAAAAACTTTTCAAATGTAATTTGACCATAAATAATAAAAATAATTGATACTATATATACTTATCTTGAACACAAGATAGATATAATTTTTTTGAAATATCATTTAATAAAATACACAAATTTCACTTTAAAACCAAAGTAGTTATTGACAATATTATTTTCATCTTTAAATTATTTATTTAAATATTTAAAAAATTATAATATTTTTGTAAAATGGAAATTAGTTATATGCATATTTTCCGTATTAAAATAAACAAAGATAATCAGTGGGGTACTGCAAAAGTATGATTTTTTTTCAAATATAAATTTTAAGTTGAGTTTTAAATAAATAATATACAGTAATATATATAATTATTTATATTAACATCAAAATGCTTAATTCAAGGTTAACTAGGTTTGTTTAAAAAAAAAAGTATACACTTTTGATATAGAATACAATATAAATATATATATATTGAGAATGATAAGTATTTAGTTTAGTATCTCACTATAATGTGCTCTACCTATGTAAAAAAAGTGTAAGATCATATTAAACTCAGATAAATATCTCAAATCTTTTAATTATTTTTGTTTTTTTTTTAAATTACATTCGATGTACCTATGTTTACAGTATTATACAACAGTATATAATTTTTTTTTTGGTTTTAA
Source organism: Tuberolachnus salignus (assembly GCA_956483605.1). Classification (NCBI taxonomy): domain Eukaryota; kingdom Metazoa; phylum Arthropoda; class Insecta; order Hemiptera; family Aphididae; genus Tuberolachnus; species Tuberolachnus salignus. Next base: position 42,995,600 of record OY101429.1, on the reverse strand, counting down.
TAATATGAACATTTTTAATTTTCCATAAATGATTTTATTTTACTCATTTATTATAGCTACGTACTACATGTTACACAATGAAAGTACCTAACAAACAAGAAACCTTGCAAGGTTTCACAAGATTCACGATTAGGGTAGGATTTGTATAGGTTTCGTTTAAGCTGACTTAAGCTATAATGTGAAAATAAAGCTTTAAGTCAAAAATAATATAATATAGTAACTTATTTCATAATCTACAAACATTACAAATTTTACTAAAAAATAAATAATGTACTCATCATGCCAATAATAAATGCAAACCGTAGGGGTATTATTATTATTATTATACGCTGCCCATATACAATATTAACAAAGAAAAGGGGGAAAAGTAGTGTCATCCATTATGAAAATAAGCTCTTTGTTTGATTGCATGTTCGCATGTCAACCATGGGAATGAAATAGTACCAGTTTGTTTGTTAACAGTTGCCATGGGAGACACCCGTATAGAACTTTTTTTATAACCACAATGTTAAATAAAAGATTAGTAAAATAATAATTATAATAATAAAACAAATATGTAGGAAATATAGATACAATATAACTGCATAACCATAAGAAAAAAAAATCTTATAGAATTGGATTTAAAAATAAAACAAGTTATTTAATTATAAAAATGAAAGATAATTCTGTAAAAACACTGTTTTACAGATTTTATAATACAGTAAATATGTATTATTCACTGATGACTTTTTTAAGAGATAAATCAAATTGTATATTTCCATATGAATATAGCTTAAAATATTGGTTTTCATTAGGCAAAATAATAGATTACTTCAAATTATTCATTTAAACAAGCATTACCAAACAAAACATAAATGTCAACAAATAAAATAACAAATTTGATTTGATATTTAAAAACTGTATTGGCACCATTGAGTATTGTTTTAACCAACATAATTATATTTTTAATTAATACCCAATTTTTAAGATAAGATTAAAAGTTCATTGTTGTTGTTTAAATAGTCTATAGGTTAAACAAAATTGCAGTTTACAACCCACTAATGTTATTCTTTCTATTCCTAAAAAAATATTGTAAATACTTGTAGACAAACTTATTATTTTATCGCATATCAAATTAAATTACTCTTGTCGAAATTGGTCGACTAAAATATGTATTATTTATATATTGTAATACAATTGGAACCTATTAAGCTATAAATTAAAAAAACTACATACTATATACAATAATTATTTTAAAGCACACATTATCAATAGATTGTACACAATACCAAATTTAGCTAATCCGTAGATCCTTCTTTCTGTTGTATCTTAATACCAATTTTATGACACACCATTCTGATAGGCAACATTTACATAGGTTTCTAGTAGTTCTAACTAGTACAAGTTGTGTGCAATATAAAATTTGTTGATAACATTGGAAATACCAACCACAATTAATAACATTTAAAAATAAATATTTGGTAATCTACCAATAGTATATTAAAATATTGAGTATCAATATAACAAATAAGTAGAGGTATAATGAGAGGGAAAATTACTCATGAATATTGTGTACACCAGATTCCCTACAAGATTATCAAAGATTTCTGTAATTACCAAACATATTTATATTAGTGATGTACTCTCTGGGTATAATATTATTTATTATAAATAAACAACATTATCAAATTATTTGTATTGTACATATTGCAAATAATATTATAATTAATAAACATATATAACACAATAGATTACATTGAAAGTAATTTTTAAATATGTTTTATTTGACAACAAATTCCAAATGAAACATTTCTTTTCCCTTTCAATGTTTTATTTTTATACTAAATATATAGTATTATACACCTCAACAACGAAAATTTGGTACATATTATGAAAAAAATATTTATCAATGTAATATTCCAATAAATACACATTGTTGCAAGATAAATATGAATTTCTCACGCCAATTATGATCTAAGATACCTCATAGTACATATTATTCCTAAAAAATATATAGATTAAAATGCTTGTATTAACAATGTCAATAGTTTTAATTGTACCTATTATACACGAACCTACTAACCTCAAAATTATTCTAAAGACAAACCACGATTTACACTGTTAATGACATGTTTTGCTTACTTTTAAGTTATAATGTATTCATTTATAAATTAATAATTTTTTTTTCCCCTAAGGCGTTCCTGGACTGCGATTAAACCTTATACTTATACATCGAACAACTCCGGTAGTTTTGATCCACCTATTGGTGGACACAACCTTATACAATATTCATGTGAAAAGTTTGGAGCGGCAGTTGGCTATTCAATGTTGTCCCATTCAACACCATGGCAACACACGAGACCAATAATGCAAAACTACCGGTCAGCACCATAATGCAGTTTATTGGAACGTGGTAGTGCCAAAACAATAACCGTTTGATAGGGAAAAGGAAATAAGTAGATGAGTAGGTAGTGTTCAAAACGCAGTGCAAAACAAATAAACATTTATGCGAAATAAATTGCATTGTTACGGTTATGTAACGGGGTCGTAAATTTTACACGAACCCAGTTTACCAATTTTTAGAAGAAAAAAAAAATGAAAAATTTGCCAATAATAAACAAACGTTGGACCGGCGAATATGGGGGGGAAAACAACAAAACATCAGGTCGGCGGTATACGAAATGCCCGCCTGTGACTAAGTGAAATTAATCAATAACTTGTGAGCAGTCGTGTAAAACGTAAAACGAAAAAAACTTACTTGATAGATTGATAATTGAAACGGATTGACGTCCAATATGATGTGAAACGATAATGCCGATGAAAACACAAACGGAATAATACAACAGCAAAACAATGTAGAAGAATTACGGCTTCAAAATGGCTGAACCGCAACGCAACCGCTACCGCTGCCTTGCCCGCCGGCCGAAGGTCCATGCTGCAGTAACGTAGTGGAGGGGGGGCATTTACCAAAGAGTACTATAAACATGTAAACACAACACGTTTATGGCGGTTTTTCGACGATTCAAAAAAATAATAATTATTAATAATCGATATTAAATTATAATAATTAAGTAATAAATACTAAATGTAATAAATTATTATTATGAAACATTTAAATGTGTAATATTCCTATTTATTTAATTCTCGACGAATTCGACCGCGATTGCGATTACTACATTAATAATAACAATAATGTTATATTTTATTCAAGATTACAGATTACAGAATATTTTTAGTTTTTTTTTAAATTATTATTCTTGATAGTATTATAGGTGTGTGGTGTGCGATATCGATGATGTAAATAACAAATACAAGATTCAATTTTTTCGTTTAATTCCTAATAAAACTAACGCGTTAAGACAATATATCAAATTTGAAAAGTATTATAAAAGTATATGAGTAGGTAGGGTTTATAGATATACAAATAGTAAATTATATTTGTTCGGCCTATAAACACTCACCATTAATAAATGAGAATATTATAATTTTTTATAATATTTACATCAGAATTAAATAACTAATGGAAGGTAATAACCAAAGGGGATTTGAATCATTTACAACTTTAGATGTGACCTAAAACATGAGAGAAAATAGAAAACATTGGTTATTAATACTTAACATTATTGTATTGTGGTTTATTAATGTTCAATGTTGTTTTTACTTATTTTAAATGTAAAGTAAAAAAATATGTAACATACTTAGGGAGATCATAACTTTCCCGAATATACTACTTCTCACAGAATACATTTTATTAGTACCCTGCAATTTGACAAAATATCTATAGAAACATTATTATAACTAAAATAAGTGAACAATTAATACTGGTCATCAATTTATTACTTCAATTAATACAAAGATTTACATTTTTTATCTTACTGTGATTGATTGTTGTCTTTTGAAAATTCAGATAGACATGAGTTTAAAACAATTCTTGAAACACACCAAAAAAGCTGTATTTTTTTTATAATATTTGGATCCTTGGTAACTTTTGTGTATAGTATAGGCATTTTAGACAGGTTAAAATTAAGTGTTTTATTTTACTTCAATTTAAAGAACAATAAATTTAAGAAAATCAAACAATGTTTCAAACAATACAACAACATTTTAGATACATAAAATATAATATAAAAACTGGTTTAAGAAAATTAAATAACATATTATGAATATGGAAATTAAAAAAAAATGTCTTCAAATCTTAAAATATATTTTATGTAAGTAAAAATGCTTGATTTGATCCTAAACAAAATTTAATTTACTTCAGAATCCTCTGGTAAAAAGTGTTAACCTTATTAATGAAAATCAAATGTCAATATTTTATAAATTAAAATGATAAATTTTATTTAAATAAATTATCTTACATTAAAATAAATAGATAAATCAATCAACTTATAATTTTAAGTGCATATTCAGTGAAGTACAATATTTTACACAGTAGATATGGATGTCGGTACCAAGTACAAATGATTATAAAATAGTTATTTTGTTAGTAAATTAACTTTAATATGATTAATTACCAATAACTAAAAATAAAATGGCCCTTAACACTTGAAATTAAATTTTAAAAAAAAAGTTAAATAATGATGTTTAACATAAAATAATAAATTTAAATAAATAATTTGATTTGAACTTAAAATTAATAATGTTAATAATAATGTCTACATTATATAGAATCTTTCTAATTAAAAAAAAAAAAAATAAAACTGAACACAACTATTGTATAAACTAGAGTTTCAAACACAATGATATCATAAAAAATAAAGTTAACAATTTTATTTGAGTATACATATAATATAAAACTATAGCAGCCTTATAATTCAATAACACAAAAAAATCATTAAACTGAAAAGAATTAAGTAATATTTTAATGTAAAAAAAAAAAATGTAATACGACTGTAACACATTTACGCTTTAATACACCTTGGAAAATATCTAGATCCAAATACAGCTTTCAATTGGTTTCAAATTAAAAAAAAAAAAAAAAATACAATTGACTGTCATGATAAAAATAAAACTTTGGTTTAAGTCATTAGTAGTAAATACTTTAGCAATTAATTGTAATATTAGTCCATGACTGTAACTTGAATAAATATTTATAAAACCTTAAACAAATATGTATATATGATTTTATAAGAGGTATCTCATATCATATGTAAATCACACAATAACATTATATAACAAATATTCAATGACAATCAAATTATATGAAATAATAATATTAATTTGTAATAAAAAAATTAAATTTACTAATTGTAATATGACAAGTTCTAACATCATATAAATACTATAAATAATGCCAATTTTTGAGTGTTTGAATGTTGAAATTTTTTTTAAAATCAATTTTAATAAAATAATAGAAAACCCTATTAATAAAAATGTTTTAATGGCAAGTCAAATTAAAGAATAAAAATGAATTGGATCATTTGATCATTTTACAAAGTTATTTTAAGTCTAGTATAGTTACAAGCTTTTGACTTAATATTATAACCATATTATATTATTAAGTACATTAAAAACCTAAATGTATGTCTCACAGGTCATATTTTTTTTCTTCTTTTATATATATACATATATAAAAACTTTGTAAAATATATGTATTTATTTTTTCATTTAGTTTTTTAGTGGATTATTTAAGAACTCTATAATATGATTAATACAAAAAATGCAATAGAATAATAAAAATTAGTATAAAAAAAAATAGCAAAAAAAAAAAAAAATCTATGACAATTAAAAATCAACTCTCAAATAATTTTTTATTTTTATTGAAGTGGAGTTTGTACTAAAATATTCAAGTGAATACTTTATTCTACATAATGATACATTTGTCGCCAGTTTGAGGATCACCCTAAAAATAATAAATATAAATTAATGTATACAAAACATTAAAACAATAAATATACCATTTGTATTTAAATTTAAATAACACTATTATTGGATTTTAAAAATACATATTTTTCTTATTTGGCTTTATTCTAGATGAAACACTTGGTTATAAATTAAATTATTCGTGTTCTCCTCTGATAATTTTATGACTTCGTTATAGAAATTATTATTTTGTGTTAGAGATAAAAAATTAAAATAATATTGTTCACTGCTTACTGGTTGATGAAATAACTCGGCTTCATAATCAGAATACCCTTCATTAGTCCGTAAATGAGAAACTTGTCCCTTTTTAAGCTCATGAGTAGCTACTTCCTAAAATGAAATGTATACACATTAATATATACTGACAAGTTTGATTATGTGCTTATTTGCTGCATTAAATATTTAACAAATAGAAATAATAGGTTTAGTTTTATTTTTAATTAACCCATAACTGATATGGCATTGTCTTACGTACTGCTACAGAGTTATTGTTTTTCTAGTAAAATATGGATATAATAACTGAGAGATGTTATATAATTATTTTAAAAAAGTATTAGACTGATAATATAGGTTTCGGTGAAACCTTTTTATCTTTGAGCTTTACAAGTTGTTTAAAAATGATAAGTGGTTGTTGTACCAGAAGTGTGTTTTTTTTTTTTCTAACCTACCAGTCAGTTACAGGTTAAAAATATTTACTTGATCATACAAATTTTAATCATTTTGGTTATTATGATATATTTTTGCTAGTTTAGTTTAAAATGTTGTATAACTGTTAATGAACAAACCTGTCCATCTGGATTTATAAGAATTGTGGCCATTAGGTCTCCAATGACCCAAGCTTGAGTATTCATGACTATTGATCCAGCACTAGGTTCATGTACTTGGTTGGTGGCAGTAGATGACCATATTGTTAACCAATTACCAGTTCCCAATTTTATTGTACGGTGAAATTTATATACAGTTGAAACATTTTCCCCTGCAGTAGTACGAATTAATTCATATCCACTCAAAGAAACTTCCTAAAAAAAAATGATTATGTGCATTTCTTCACTTATATTAGGATAATTAAAGTCCTTGATATTTACTTTAGATCCTTTGTTATACAGTTTTACAAACTGTCCATCTGGACACACTTCGCTAATTTCAATATCACTAGTCGAAGAAGCAGTGATGACATTAGAAAATTCATAATCTGTTTCATCACGTTGAAACAATTTTCTTTTTTTAGCTCTGGGACTACCTACTACTGATGTATTTGGCGTAATACTTAATCTTCTCTCTTCGCTTTCTAATAGCTTACGATAAGCACTTATTTCCATATCCAATGCAACTTTGATATCCATTAAATCTTGATATTCTTGAACTTTCTGGGACATATCATCTTGCATGGCAGTTAATTGTTGATCCAGTCCTTGAATTTCAGAAACATATTTAATTCTTTGACTTTCTTTTAATCGTTCTAAATCAGTCATTTTTCTCTAAAAATAAAATGTTTGTATTAATATTTATGAATATGAGCAAATAAAGTACAAACACACCAAAATATCATTGTTAGAAGCCAATAAATCATTTATTTGCTGTGTTAATTCACCAATGCGTGAATTTGCAGCGTTTATGTCTTCTTGTGCTGATTCCATAGCTTTTTTTTTGCGTTGCAATTCATTTTCCAAATTTTGGAACTGTAAGTTAAATTTTTAATTGATTAAATTATCTATGGTATTTACTTTCATCAAATTACTAAATATACCTTGCTATCGAATAACTCGGAAATTTCAATTTTGTTACGTTTGACATCTTCTTCAGCTTGTTGTCGTAATGTTTGTAGTTCGAGTTGCAATCTATCTTCATACTCTTTTATTAAGCGCCCATCAACTTCAGTAACTGTCTCAGTACGACAAGTTCTTGTATCATTCAGTTGTTGTTTGTGAACCTATAAACAATTTTAATTAATTTCAAGGGAAATTTATAGAAATATGCATTACCCCCTTTACCTCTTCTTTGAATTTAAAATTTTCCCGCAAACTTTGTAATTTGTTTTCAGCTGTTACTCTTTGTAAGATTTCTTCTTCTAAGGTTTTTTGAACATCCTTAACATTTTTTTTCTCAGTTGCCAATTCTTTAGTTAGTTTCTGAAAATAAATAAAAAACGAAAATATAATTATAACTCTATCGAGTAAATAAATAAAATTAAAACAGCACAAACATTTTAGTAAGACTATGCTATTTAATTTAAACATAAAATTATTTATTTATTTATAATATTCAATTATTCAAAGACAATGACTATACATATAAGGGTTATTAATAATACAAATTTGACATAAGAAAATCATTTTGGAGGATTAAAAAATGGGGCTGATTTTTTCAATAGATACACACACAAAAGGCAGATAAGCAGATTTGTAATAATAACAGCGAACACCTGGAAACTTTACTTAATGGAACATAATATAAAATGTCCAAAACTCTGAGAAACTTTTTGTGAGATTATCAAGATGGTTATAGGAAAAATAAGAAAGTTGGCATTTCTATGAAAGTTCTCAAAGACTAGTAAATCATTGACTGACCATCATTCATTAGCGCAATCATTGTACCAACTATAACAATATAAAAATTCTTATCCATTTTATAATATTAACTTAAAGTGTCAAATACTTTTTTTATTAATTTTTATCATTAATGATTTACATAATATTAACTATTACATGAAATTAGTAGTTTCAGATGAAAAAGAATAGCTGTAGATTCCACCAAAAAAAAACTCACCTTATTAACGTCTTTTAAATTTTTGTTATCAATTAATGTTTGACCAAATTTAGAATTCAATTCATTAAATCGAGCAATGTACGGTGTAGCTTCTTTCAACTCTTTAGCTGCTTTATCAAATCTAAAAAAGAATACAACACATATAACATTGAAATAGAATAATTTTTCATAGGCACAAATTTAGAATTGGTAAAACGATTGTTATCACAAGGCATGTAATATACGATGTTAATTAGGTAATAAGTAATTACTTGGTTTTGATCTCTTCAAATTCCAAAACTTTTCGCCTATTTTCCAACTCTAGACGACTTTTTTCTTTAGCCTCGCGGTCCAGTGCATTTCTTAAATCCTCGATCTCGGACTCGAACAGTACTTTAACGTTAGTTACCTCCCGGGTGGTCACCTCCTGAGACGAATGAAGTTCCCTGGTCAGTTTTGAATTTTCGGTTTCCAAGTACTTGACGCGGTCAATGTAAGCGGCCAAACGATTGTTCAAATTTTGTAACTCGTGTTTTTCCTGTATGCGACTGAACCTAGTAGGGCTCAATGTAACTTGCCGTCTGCTCTTTTCGCTGTTTGTAGTACTTGCTGTTGATTCATCAGGTTGCGGTGTATTCCTGGCCGCGCTGCCTTTCCTCGACGTCCTCTGCGACATTTCAACACTGGTGCTATATCACCGCCTTGACAACAATTATACGCATAAAACGTGACAGAAAAAAAAAACCGTCGAAAATAATAAATAAAATACAACAATAATACACAGGATAGCAAATTGCGGTTGATTATACTACAACATTATTCTGTAACAAAACAGGATTATGATGATTGGTCGACAAATAATATCCAACGAAAATAAGCTGCCGGGCCATGTATACACAAAAATCTTAACGGGGGTCGGAAACCCACGCCTACAGACGCCGACACGCTTGTAACAGTGTGACCAACTTTTTTCAAATACGTGTTGGTAAGGAAATTAAATACCTGTGGGTGTTTTTTTTTTTTTGTTAATTTTTTTATTCCGAATCGGATTCAGAAAATCTGAATACTGAATGCCATATTTCCGTATGGAACTGAACAAGAAAAATAAATATTAAAGAAATGCGAAGTCGAGGCTCGGAGCATTAAAATAAAAATGTTGACTACCGGATAGGCAATTATGTACACCTATTGGTTGTTTTTGTATTGCGCATGAGCCATTAGTCAACCAAGTCGAGGTATTATTATAATATACGATTTATGAAGACTAGACAATGTCTCTAGTTTATTCAATGGTGCTATAGCTTAAAATGCATATACGATTTTTAGCGAACGTAAAGTTTTAAATTAATATCGGACTGCGTGGGAATAATTGCACTTATAATACCGTAATATTATCGAAATACGTGTAAATATGTATCTAGATAGCGTAAGATTGAAAGGAAAACAAATATTATTCTATCAATAATATTACAATGGTGCGCTAGGTATGCTATGAATCATGCATGAGCCGCGAAGGTCTCCGAAAATATTATTCCGTCACGTTATTATTAAGTGTGTAATATTGTATAGGAGTAGAGGTACCCACAGCTGAATATTTAAAAATCAAAATGAAGGTATTTAGGTGTGTGTATTGAGCATGTGTTTTGTCTAAACGCCACTTTTAAAACAAAAAAGAAACGAACATTCGTTAGAACTATTTGAAGGTCAATCTTACGGACACCAGCAAAAAAAAAAAAAAGGTCACACCGGTGATGAAGCTCTATACAATATGCTAAACTATAATATTATTTTAAACGCCCGTATATAATCCTATAATAGGTAAAGCGGACGACGATGACCTATATGATGAGGTCAATATTGTAAAACGGATAAATAGCTATTATAATAATATAAACATAGCGCAGTGATAATTTCTATTAATCGGTTGTGTGAACGCCTACAATATAAAACACACCTACACCTAGGGGACCCGGCCATACTTTGCGTACTCACAGCGCGTCGGGGTTGGATTTTTAATTACGAAAATAATTAAATTTTATTATAATTGACGACGGCGCGTTTACAGTGGAACGTCCCAGTCCACCGGTTACCAACTACACTGTATAGTCGTTGCGGTCACCCGACGGTGAAAAAAGGTTACCCCCTAACCAATTGCGGTCATTCGATCATTATCGATATGCGTACCGAATGCGGTTTGCCGCTGAATCGCCACGTTTTTATTTTTTTTTTTTCCGACGATACGACAATATTATTTCATCGTTTACGACAATCTATCAACATTTTCATTGGCGTTTAATCGGAAAGATAACAGTCTCGGGACTGTCTGCATTTCCGCGGTACAGTTATCTATATTCAATAGGTACCGCAGATAATAATTGGTGGTGTTCCCGCATATATTAGTTTTCATACGTGTTTATCAAATAATCGGATATATACAATATAAACGTATGTGGCCACAACTGTTATATCTGCTTATCTCAATAATCGCCAACGACCGTACTCGTATGCAGCCGTCGTGAACTTCTCATATATGCATACCGGGCGTCGCCTGGGTGGCAGTCAAACTCCTCTAATAACATTTTGTGTAATGTTCTAGATTAAAATTATTGATAATAATTGTTTTGTCGAATATCATCGTAATGCCTATGCTTCTTTTTTTTTTCATTCCATAATATTCATATGATATGTTTTGTAAATAAATGTATTATCTCAATGGCTTTGTTATAAGTTCGTTGCCCCGCCCGTGTACCTATTGTAATAAGCCGGCAGAAACATCAAATATTTTACCTATATTTCCGTTTTTGTCACATTTTGTTTTCCCCTTACGATATCAAAAGTAACATTTAGTAATTTGACCTCGTTCAGACATTGTTATAGGTTTATAATTTGACCGCGCAAATGGTGACGTATACAGAAATAAAAATATTAATAAAATTATCTACGTTTTACGATCATAAAAATATATGGGTAATATAATATATATTAATATTGCATTCTACCAGACAGACTGTTCTCGGTATTCAGACTCTGTACAATATATATATACATACGTACAACGAATATCACGGCCAAATATTATATATTGGCCATGGGACATAAATTATTATTTTAAAAATATAATATTATATTTATATTTAATCGATAAAACGGTTCTAAAATCGAATAACTGATCTATTTAAACGATAGTATAGCTCCCGTGTTCATTTGTATTACTCGGTAAATTTTGTCTTAATAACTACTCAAAATTTTCAAAAAACGACATTCCTGAAAACTATATTAATGATGTTTGTCTATGAAAACAATTTTACCCGGTAAACATAGAACCCATTTAAAAGTAGATTCGTAAAAAATTGGCACGGCCCAACAATTTTCAATTGGAGGCAATGTAGTACTTGGATAGGGTACCCGAATAATTATAATGAATATCTTCTATCCTAAATCTAATATAAAAATGTTAACACCTAAACTCCCCCCCTCCCCAGCACACGGTACAGTACATAATTATACGAATAAAAAATTAAAAAATCATTTACATTCATATAAGTAGAGCTCGGGAGTTCGTGATTATTTTGCGCGTCTTTATATTTTCCAAGCAAGTGTGATTCAGGGATGGTCAAATTGATAAGGGGGTGAGGGGGAGATATCCCCCTGTGACACCTCGCATTTCCCTTCAATATTTATAATATATAAACATATATATTATATTATCTATCCCTATATATAAAAAAAAAATATGTATAAATAATAAGTTGTTAAAAATTCAGCCTTATCCCCACCCCTCCTTCATAGTAAAAAATTATTATTTGACCGCCACAGACGATGATTCATAGTCATTAGTCATTACACTATTACTGTAGTAATAACTAATATAGCTACCAAACAGGCCCCAAGTGCGTTTATTCCTCCATAGTAATTACTCTATGGTACTATAAAACTATATAGAGCCCATCATCATTATTCATTATGTCTATGGGAGTTGTTTCATGTAAATAGAAATATGGCGATTTCAACGCCACCTAGTAGATTAATTTTGATTCCGCTCCAATTTTTAAATTATATTTTATTATATACTATAGTTTTTTTTTCGTTAAGTATATACGAAAATATCTATACGAAAAAAGTACCACTGAAAATACAAAACACTTTTTATGCAGCCTTAGGGTAACTATATAAATATAAAATACGAACAAGAATTTCGAATTAATATTATATTAAATTAAAAACAATAAATTAGTTTCTGTACAAGTCGGTCGTGTCCAGCGTAGAATTAAAATATATAAAAACGTTGGCTTGTATTGGTCTCGAGTTTTCAGGCATCCAACGGAGAAAAACAATTACTCTATTATCATTTTAGTATTATAAATTATACAATAAAATAATAAAAATATCTGTAAACCACGCAGGAACTTGTTTTTTTTTTTTTACATTTGTTGTACGAAATAATGTAGGAGCAGTGGCGGCTCGTGTGTAGGGCTGACGAGGAGGTCGCTCTCCCTGCTAAAATTCTACCAAATTACTTATTAATAAGTTAGATATTGATTTAAATATTAACATTTATTTATATTTGCAACGTAATGAATTTTCATAATTTTATTATCCAATGTAAAAATAGTTTTTAATTATCATGAAAACAGTATTCGGAGTAATCCGGAGTTTATAAATATAATGTGTCTAATATAGGTAATGGCATAATAATACTGTGTAGGTATTATCTTATCGGGACTTGGACACGGGCGCTTGTCGCTGGGGCGACGTTGACAATCGCCCATTAAATTTCTACTATTATACGGTCAAAATACAAAAACAAAGGCGGAGGAATTCGGTAATAATACAACTGTCGGGGCGACATAAATAATCGTTGTTGACGGGCGTAAATTTCGATAATTTTTACTATTTATAATATTAATATTATTTTCTGGCTATTTTTTTTTCATAAAATGCCATCCGTAGACTGTCTACAAAATAATGTTCAAGCTGTAAATACTGACCCAGTAAAAATAAATGGTTCAGTTGAACAATTTTTTTTTTCTTTATTAATATATACACAATCTGTTCCAAATAGGTACAATAAGAGTATTAGCTAAAATAATAAAAAGACATGAATACTTGACAAAAGAAACCACCCATTTTAAATATGACACTTTTAAATGTCCACTAATATTTAAAACATCACTGTAATAAACCGATAATATATACTTTTTCATTAGCATATAAAATAAATAACTGGATGGTTTAATTATTTAAATTATTTAAAACATTTAAATGTTATAACTATATAACTATACTCACACTACATTATTCGAAGGTGTTAATATAATGGAATAATACTAACTACTAATTATAAGATACTTATATCCAAAATATTCCTATTTGGATAATCGCATTTGAATACAATCTTTTACATTGTATCGTATTGTTTACTGAACTGTTAACAATAAGCACCTTAGATTCTAGGGCTTAATATAGGCTCAGAAAAAATAGAACAAATTCAGAACATTAGTTGGGTATTTTATCTAGTTGTAATTTGTATATGTATTATTAGTTACTATTAGAAAAAAGGTACAACATTATTATATTATTGATTATTTTAATTCTTAATATTATTATAATAGGTATTTACACATCATAATTAGGTAATGCAAGTTTTCTATAAAAGAAACTTACAACATAAAAACAATTTTTTATTATACAAATACAGTGTTGATAAGTATACACATAATTTGAATTTCATAAATAATCTATTACAAAATGTATCTACATATAGTTTGTTTTGAAATGATTACACAGAAAAACTAATATATATATATATATATATATTTTGCATTTCATGGGAAATCAATTAAGAATAATATAATCACCACCAAAAGGTTATTTATCTTTTGTACATAAGATTATTAATTTCATGTTTATTTCACATAATTGTTTTTTTAATCACTTATATTAGTTTTTATATTTTTATAGCTATAAAAATATAAAATTACATAAATTGTATAAAAACATTTTCAATATTAATAAATAATTAAACACTTACCTAAATATTTTGTATCAAAATCAATTCGGCATGAGATTAAAATATGCTATTGTTTTCTACTATTCAAAATAATTAGTAGATGAAGGGTAAAACCTTTCAAACTTAACCAATTACCTACAGTTTATGTTGCGCTAAAGCAAACATGGGTGCAAGGAATTGCTGGACCGAAGGTATTTAATATGATCGGTTATTATTAAATGGTACACGGTATTTTTGGTATGTGGCCGCATATACCCCCCACCAATATGTACCTAGTTGTGGCACTGAGTATATATTATTAAACAATTTAGAGTGTAAATTATTCATAATGATTACACTGATATACACAAATACATAAATGAAACCTTATGTGCTGTTAGGGTGGTAACCAAGGTTTTTAACAGCATATGAATTTCAGTCTTTGTAAATCATACCCTAAAATATCACATTTATTACAAAAATCATACGTAAAAAATAACCAGGGTATATGGTTGTTTCCTTAACAATTTACCAACAATTTGAATAGTCTTCTATGACATTAATATATTAGGTATCTCTATTATGAGATTTCCTATCATGTAATTATTCACCTTTGTTTTTTTTTTCTTCTCTCTCATATTAATATTACTTACTGTACATAATGTCATTTTTTCTCTCAAAATAAAGTCATATTTTATATATATATATATATATATATATATATATATATATATATATATATATATATATATAAAATAAATATTAATGTCAACAAATAAGTAGGTAATCATCAAATGAAGAACTTAAGTATTCAATTTTTTCTTGAACAAATTTCTAAACAATAGGTGCTTAAAGTACCTACCTACTAAAATATACATTAAAAATGTATTTTAGTAGTATATATCAAGTAATAATTATTTAAAATAGCTAAATAGGTACTTTTCAAAACCCAGTATATTTTAATAATGTCTACATTAAACATCAAGTTTGAAAAAGTTTATATACCTACCTACCTACCTACCTAGGTGTATAAATATATATATATATATATATATATATATATATATTCTCATATAGGTTAACAAAGGAATTTATAATAAAATAACTCTGTTAATATAATGTTTAGTCATCAAATCATTGAGTCACATAATGGTGACATAATAGAATATTCAGCAGTAAGTACTCGCTTAAAACATAGGTTTTAAACGAGATTCAATAATACCTATTCTAGACATTGAAAATAAATTTAATTAAAAATCTAAAATTTTATTAGTAAATTTCTTAAAAATTACAAGCATATAAATATTGGTTAAAGAACAAACGTAATAGTAGTATTTAAAAAAAAAAAAAACTAAGCTAAGGAATACATTATGGAATTCCTGGCACAGCAGGTCCATAAAAAAAAAAAAATTATATATACATATATAATAATAATTATATGTATATATAAATATATGTATGATACAGAAATATTGTATTATATTGAAGGTAGCGAAAAATGAGTCTTATTAAAATGGTTCAATTATTTTGTAGTTTCAACTTTATTTTTACAGAACAGTTATTATAATATAAAAAATAAAGTTAAAATAAGTTACAAAATGCACTATGATTAGTGATTACCCGATAAAAATTGTCCCCGATAGTTTTGCTTTGTACACATTTTGGCAAACAATAGGAATACATGATTATAATTATAATGTTTATTATAGAAAAATAAAACGATATATATATTTTGTCTTGCACCATGATTTGTACAATCAGGTTTATTTGTTTTAAATGCTGAAAATCCTTAAAACGACATGGTAATTTGAAAAATTGTATAAAAATATGATATATTTTATTTTCTAAGTAGATTTTTATATTCTCAAATATGACATCACTTACAACAAAGCGCACTTGGGTTTCTTCTTTTTCTTTACTTGTAACGCGGCTCTTGTTGATGTTTCAAACACTTCGCGGACTCCTTCTTTGCTTTTGGCTGAACATTCCAAATAAGCAAATGCATTGATCTTTTCGGCCATTGCTCGTCCTTCTTCTGGTCTCACTGGTTCTTGTTTCATCTTGCTCAGCTCACGAATAGTATTTGAGTCGTTGCGCAAATCTTTTTTGTTGCCAACCAATATAATCGGCACATTTGGACAGAAATGTTTTACCTCCGGTGTCCATTTCTCTGGGATATTCTCTAACGAGTCTGGTGAGTCTATGGAGAAACACATTAGGATCACGTCCGTGTCAGGATATGACAGTGGTCTTAGTCTGTCATAATCTTCTTGGCCCGCCGTATCCCATAGCGCTAGCTCTACTTGTTTACTGTCCACTTCGATATCAGCTACATAGTTCTCGAACACGGTCGGTACATATACTTCTGGGAATTGATCTTTGGAAAACACGATTAACAGGCAAGTTTTTCCGCAGGCACCGTCGCCGACGATGACAAGTTTCTTACGGATTGCTGCCATTATGTCGGAATGTTATGCTTATCAAAAAAAAGAAAACTAGGCGTTGGCCCTGTTCTGAATTTAACTACAAATTCAATTACAAATACACGATTGATCGCACTTATAAAATAAATACAAAACTTTTAAACGAAGAATAAACGATTACAAGTATGTAATTTACTGATTGGTAATACTAATAAAAAAAAAGTTCCGAGTAAATTACGGACCGAATGAGCTCATCGCGATCGTCAATTATTGGATCATTTATCATTACTGATATACGGGGAACCAATCGCTTTATCTAAACGACACTATGACTAAACGACGTTTATCCCATGATAAATTAGATAACACGAACTAAGATATATTATATATAGGTATGATAGATATAGATATATATATCTTAATCCGTGGTAGATATCAATGATGGCTGCGGTTGTAGATAGGTCGTATGTTCAATAATAATCATGGCTAAATAACCCATAGATCTATGAAATAATCATTTAGCCATGGAGATATGATGATAATAAACGTACCACGCCCACTTGTAGTTCGCCAAATATCATTGAATGTAATATTTTGCCGCCAAAATACAAATTATCAATCATTAACTAAATAATTTAAATTCGACGTTTTATGTAGTAAAAACCCATGCAAAAATAAAAATTAAATTAAATAATTCTGTAAATAATAACAATACCCTTTTGTAGTAATCAAATTGTTAAATTAATAAATAAAATCATTGATATCATTTTAAATGATACTTATCATTTTATTTTATTTTCACGTCTGTTAAGATATAAACAATTATAGAAACACCCAATTTTGTAGAGGACCTATTGAATTAGAGATGGCAAACTACACTGTCTGTGCTGGAAATTCAAGGAGTTACATCAGATTGTCATCATACTTACACCGTACAATATTACGCAGCTTTACACAGGAATAAATCCAACGATATCATTTATTATTACTCGCCTCATCCCTTGGCCAAAAACAATATAATAATATTTACCATTTGGCTATGCATATTATATTTTTGATCTCTTATAACAGGGATGGGGCAACTGGCAGCCCGCGTACCATTTTTATCCGGCCCGTGCTAAATTTTCAAATTACTTCAAACAATATTACACATTTTTACAATTTTAAGAAATTAATACATTTTTCGTGTTGCGAAGTTATAAAAATAGAATTGGACGATGAGTTTAATTTTGAACATTGCATTACCTACCCACTTAGACGAATTAATTGTAGAATGAAAAAGACGATTTGAAGAAGTTGAACTTGTACGTCCTCAAATAAATTTGTTTAATAATCCTACAGCAGTTAAAATTAAAAAATAAGAAATGCTTCAGTTCAATTAGAATTATGTGAGTTTCAAACAGATAAATTTGTATCTACAAAAGAGATTGACGTGTGCTTTTAGAAAAAGTTATTTATTTAATTAGTTTCATTTTTATTTTTGTTTTGCTTTTTATGCTCTATATACTCATATTAAACAAGTTGTACAAATTATACAAAACAAATGCTAATTATTAAAAGTTATTTTTAATGAACTTTTTTTTGCTCTCTATTACTGCAAGATTTTTAAGTTCTAAAAATTGACCCTCTAGTAATTTTGAGTTGCTCATCCCTGTCTTATACATAGGTATATAGGTAATATAATATAATATTTTCGAACTTGTCGATCTAAAAAAATCAGATTATGAAGATATAATAATTGTGTATACAATGTACATTGCAGTGCAGTAAAATCATTTATTTAATTAATTTAGATGTTCAAAGGCGGAATTCCGGATGAATAGGTACCTATATAGTCTATATTGATCTATAATCTATAGTTTATAGATTAAAACAACACATTGAAACATATTACGAAACTCATACATTTTTTATATCTTTAAACCGATAAAATCGGCTTTTTTTTCATAACTCGTTTGAACTGACTGAAAGGTACAAAATATTCATATTCATATTTGTTTTATAATACATTGCCAAAGATAATAAATAATAATAATAAAAATCATTTTTTAAAAATTTATATTTTATTACTGTTTTATGATATTGCTATTATATATTAATGATTATTATATATTTTAAATTTTGAGCATAGTGGGGAATGTATATTGCTACCTATTACTAGTTACCGTGACGTGTGCTTTTTTCACCAGAAATCTTTCTCCCATCATCAACATCAGGAGTAGAATTGGTTTCTTGTACTTAGTTGCAAATATTGTCTAATAGAGCAAAACATTTTTTGATTTGTTTAAAAAAATTTCCATGTAAATTTTTGAATGAGGGAAACCCTAAAACAGCGTCAGGTAAACGAGAATAGCGGTTTCCTGTTATTTTCGATTTTATTATTTTCTTGTAATCATAGGTGCAACTAGACATTTGGACGAGGGGTGCTAAGGATCTAAGCACCTCCCACAGTTGCGCCAATGGTTGTAATTCAGTTATTCAATATTTTTTTTTTTTGGCTCTATGTATATACAAATGTTTTAATTTATTATAAGTTGTTCAAATTTATATTAATAGTCGTTAAAAACACGAATAATTATTATTTTGTAGATATTGCAATTTAATGCAGTTTTTAATTTAAATTTATCAAAATATGTGTAACTTCCCTTAGAATCGTTTTTTGTTTGTAATTATTTGTAACCTTTATCTTTCGGTAAAGATATAAATTAAATTCCCCTCTATATCTTATCTTTCCAACTTCCAATCTACAAAAGTGGCCAACCCATAGTGCGAAGTAAGTCCCTTTTTGTTATTATATTATTCTTTACTCAACTTTTCTTCACACTGTCGCTACACACTGTATCCCGAATAAATAAGTATTCAATTTTAAATACAAATATTTTTTGTAGAAGTATTTTTAAATATGTATACATATTCGAATACGTATAAAATATTCAAATAATTTTTCAAGTCTGCTTATAGGTATGTACGAGGAATACCTCGTATACCTATAGAAATAATGTAAAAGCATAAAATCTGGAAGTATTCAATGTCAAATCACAATAATAATTAATATATATATATACAACAAATAAAGTACATTTTCATATTTTGTTTATTTAATAAAATATCTATTAGGTACTGGTACTTAAAATATATCATATTTAGGTAAAAAAAAATAAAAAATAATAATAAAAAGTAATAATTTTAATGATTATGAGAATTCAATATTTTATTTTTTATCAAACATTGTTTAAAAATATTACTAATTATTAAATAAAATAATATTATAAATCATTATGTTATAGATAGATTAGTAGGTATTCATGTTTTTAGTAGGCCTTGAAAAACTAGAGGAGGCAAATTAGTATTGCGATTACATGGTCTAAGTAACAGTTCTTCACCCATCTTAGTAATGGGCATGTTTCTATGATATGTAATTAGTTCACCTAAAAAAAAACAGCAAATAGTAAATATTTGAAATATAAAATAATATTATATTACTCTTATTTCAAAAAATAAAATGTATAGTAGGATAATAAAAAGATTTGTAGAAGTGTATTTAAAATGAATTGGAAATTCATAAACGCTGAAATATATAGGTACCTATCTAAATTTTTTTTAAATATATATTTAAAGTTGATTACATTTAATTAAAAATATAATTATGTACATAATTAGTATAATTTAACTGAAAATGTTACATTTATTCATTTAACTAAAGTTAGTTTTAACAAATTCAAATAAATAACTCACTCAGTGTATTATGAGCCACTTGGTTAGTCCCTAAAAATTGATAATGACCATGAGATGCATCTACCAAATAATGTTTGCAACAATCAAAGTCTTTATATGTGATGGCATAACCCCAAATCCTTTCGGATATTCGCACTAAAAAACTACCAACTGGTTCTTTGTTAAGCAATATCTCTGCTTCTTGTCTGGTTATGAGCCCTATGAATAAAAATAAAATATAATAATGGAAATATTATTTCATAGTAGATACAAAATATAATAAACTAATATGAGTTGTTAGTAAAACTAAATTTTGTGATCCTCCGAAGCGTTAATTATGTGTATGTAAGTATTGATTATAGTAAAACATATTGAGTAAAACAACATGGTTTTTCGTTGACCCTCATATTGGTAATATTGATTAAACTATGGTAGATACCGTGAAACCAAGTAGCTATGGCATTTTTGTTTTGGTCAAATCCAGCTCTCCTAGGTATTTCTTTTGCTCTAAACCATTCAATAACAGCTTTTTTACTCGGTGGCTTAGATGAATCCGGCACAAAAACACTACTAAAATTAATATATTATAATGATAATATTATAATCTATAGTTGCGTGGTGCAGAATGTTCAAGTTATTAAATATGAATATTTTCATAAGTTTCCTAGTATAGTTAGGCAACCAAATCAACTTATGAAAACAGTCGTATTTAGTCTTTCTGCTCCACACTGTATAATATTTTTATATTTTTACATATAACTTACTTAAAAGGTTTTTCAGAATTTAGCATTGACCTTCTATGTTCTTCTCTAGCTTGTCGTGCAATTTGACGTTTTTGCAATTCGGCTTCTTTAGCCTTTTGTTCTAAAAATGTTTAAATTGTTATTGGCATGATTCTAGTTAAGAAAATTGTATTTGGCATTAAATAATGGTTTTATTATGTTCGAAATAAAAATGAATTTGTATTTGTAATTTTCTAATTCAAAGTTCTTAAAATCAAAATCTAAGATAAAATAATTTATAATGTTTAAAATAAAAATTAAATATCAATAATTAAAATTTGTGGGTATAGATAATAATATTGATAAATGTAAAAGTAAACTAAGTACAATTTATTATTGAGTTTAATTTTTTTATTCATTATATATTTAATGAAAAACTGTAAAAACGTCTATTCTATAGATTTAAAATACACTTCTTGTTATGAAGTTTTTTTGATTTATTTATATTAATTATTCAATAACTTTTAATAAAAATTAAACATTTTATGTACTAACTATCTTTATAGTTATAGCAATAATCTGAACATTTCAATTAATGTAATTTAGGTTGACATAGTTCTGGGTAAGATTATATTTGTCATAAAATTAGCATGGAAAGTTGAGGACATTTTTAGTGAATGGCAAGAATGAATAAAACTATAGTATCTCTAAATTAATAATGGAATAATGTAACTTTTTCTATAGTTCATACAAGTTATTAATATATGCATGATTTAAGTGAATAAGATATATAGTTAATAGTTATATTAGTTACCTACATATTTAAAAATCAACTAAACCTAAACAACAAGACCTCAACACCCAGAGCTAACAAAGGCAACGACCTCCACTTCTTCTACCCAATGGAAATCAGAGAGCTTGTTTAACAAAAGCGGCGAGCAAGATGAATCTGGCATCCATCTAATAAAACCTTATGGAACCAAAACAGCAAATTGCTAAATAATAAAATCAATGAAGTGAATAATCGTAATTGTGTGGCAGGTCTGCAATAGAGGGTTCCGATTACTCATATGAATAGTACAATATGATATTCAGACACTCAGTATTGTTCTCGTTCGTAAAATATAATTTCAGTAACAAAATATTTCAGAGTTTGATTTCATATAGTAGGTATTTTATAGAGTCATATATACATATAAATTCCTATATAGATTATTTTATGTAATTATAATACCTAATTATACCATAAACAACAAATGTAATGCTAAATATGAACAAATTTAAGTACCTTCTTCTATTATAATAGTTCTAATATTTTTTTTAAAATAAAATAATAATAATTATATACATTTACCTTGTTCTCTCCAAACAATTTCTTGCTTTTTATCAGCTTCTTCAGCTTGCCTCTCATCTTCTTCTTTTTTATTTTTCATTATTTTATAAATTTCCGATGTACGTTCTTCCATCACTCTCTGTTCCCAGTTTCTCACACGCTCGGACACCTGTACAACAGTTCAATGAACTTTATGTTCAGAGGCTCATCGGACGATTGGTTCCACTCATGTATATAATATATATATTATATAGTGTTATAAAACATAATATGATCAGAAGACTCTATACATTATATTATGTTATATCATATCATTCAAAGAATCATTCATAGACTACGGTTATTTATTATTAGGGAGTATAGTAGATAGGTATAAATTAAATACTTTATTGAATGACAGTTCTTTCAAAGCCCCACGTATTGCAGGCGGTGCTGTCACACACGGTTTCCTTGTATTTTTAGTTTTCAAATCTTCTACTGAACAGTAAATTACTTCACTGTCGTGCGAATATTTATTTTCTGGTGAATTGAATTGCTGCTTTGTTTTACTTTCCAACATTGCCATCAATTCAGATTCAACTTTTAATCTAGATTAATAAAAATAAAAATAATAATAAAAAATGACCAGACAGTTAGTTATAGTACTTAGTTATATTTTATCATTTTTTGAAATTGTATCGGGCAGGTATTAATAAAGAAAATTAAAAATTTGGTTATTAACATAATTTATTTATTCAAATATTTCAATTAAAAATGTATAGGTAATATACGATGGAATATTATATAAGTCATAAAAAACTAAAAATATTATTCCTATCATTTGCGTCTTTATAACATTTAATGACTATTATTGCAAACATAAATATTAGATATAACCTACTACTAAAAATAAATTATTAATTAAGTATAAAATCGATCACTAATATAATTTATTAGGCATACCTATAATATTATTGATATATATATATATATATATTACATTAATTATTTATTTTATTTGATGATTTATATTTTTAAAAATAATTGTATAATTTTACTAATTAAAATGTATAAATGCTTAAATATTATAAATGTACGTCTGTTTAGTTTTAATAAATAACCTCAAATGTTCAGTCTCATGTTCTGCTTGTACTCTTGCAGCTACTCTAGCCTCTTCTTCGATTATTTGCTCGATAGTTTTATCATCTTTATGTTCACCCATGATCCATGTCCACGGCCCACCATCTACATCCAACAACCATTGTACTTGTTTTTGACCTAAAATAATATAACCCAATATAATTGAATTATATAAAATATAATTATAAATTTAATGTTTGTTCGTGAGTATTATTAGGTATAGGTAAGCAGAGATTTATTCAGTTTAGTTTTATTTAACAAATAATTATGGATTTTTGGGGAAACCAAAAGTATAGATCTAATTATATAAGTACTTAGGTAAGTAGCTAGTATCTATTATATCGAATAATACTCACTGATTTGCATTATGACTATAAATCGTGTAATATTTATTTATATGTTTATTTTTTCAATTAACTATATTTTACAAATACCATATTATTATATTTCTGAATAATCGTATTTTACTTTTATGTCTTTTTGGATTAGCAGCTTTGCTGCCTTCTCTATGATCCCATACACTCCAACGTCGCACTTGTTCTTCACGCATTCTGCAAAACAATGTTTGCTTTTGTGATTCATCCAATTCAGCCAACAGCTCTGGATCAACATACATGTCTTTAAGAATCTGCTGAAGCATGATGATTAATCTGAAATCAAAAATATCTGTTTATCATTCAGATGGCCTGTTTAATTGGCCAACATAGGTATATTATAGGTATATATATATATATATATATATACATAGTTTTACTAGTCAAACTATGAATCAGTGCCGTAGTTAGGAGGGAAACTGGGGACAAGTGCTTCCCCACGAAATATTGTTTTTTTGTTCACATGATATTATTAGTTATTTGTTGCTATTAATATTATTATTTGTTAATTATTTGCGATTATGAGAATATATCATTAAACATATGTATCGAAAGAAAAAAATACACACATTTGTAAGCAAGATGATTAATAGTACTATTAATAAGTGTATTTTATCGTTCTGAAAAATAGTAATAAATAACAATAAAATATGAGTGCTCCCCCCTCACTGTTCCGAAATTGTTTCTGGCAACGGCTATTGCTATGAATAATTGATTTTCCCGAACCAATATTAATGTTGATTTACTATTACGTGTTTTTAATTAATTTTCTTTCCATCACATACCGTTTCACCAACTTAAAGTGAAAGTAAACAATAAACATAACATTTGATTTATATTACGAATTGTAATTATAAAACCCGACCAGAGTCCAAGAGACTCTCTTGTCTATCATGTTTTACCAACATAGATGAAAGATATATTTTAATTTTATATTTAATTACAGATATATAATATATAAAATTAATATAATATATTTGTGTATTAAATATATTTTAATCTATGGTTTTACAGTGATTCGGCATAGATATCTGTTTTTGAATTTCTGCTTATCTACACTAAAGTTACATATCGTATGGGTATATATTTGCTATAAATCGATAAAAATAATATTTTTGTACCTACCGGCTATTTTTAAATAAAAATGTATTGTCGTCACAAAACCAAAATCGTAGTAAGTACCTACCTAATTATTGAACAATTTGTTGTGCACGTGTATTTTACTAGGTGGGTTGGTATTCATTAAAGTTCAACCAATAGGATTTGCAACCCACATTTGCTGTTTAAATCCAACTATAACGAGCAACATAGAAAAAACAGGCTTACGTACAAGGCTGGGCAAGTTTATGAATAATATTTATTTTGTTAAATTAAGTTAATTTGGAACAAAATAACGGATTAACACGTTAAAAGTTAATTGTTTTATAAAAATAGTTGCACCACTGGTAAAAATAAAAATATTTTTGGTGGGCTTTGATTGCTAAGTCCCATTCCGAAAATGAATACTGGACGCTCCACTGATAATAATATTATAATAATTATATATATATTTTATTTAAATTAGAGGGAGACGTTGGGCATGTTAATATAAGTGTAAAGTGAGCTACAGTTACCTAGGTAGGCATAGTGTTTAGGTGATAGGATATAATTCGTAGGCAGATAAAATTCTATCACGGGGCATCGCTCATATATAACGAAGCCATAGCCTGTTTTTTTAAAATTTTTTTTTTCCTGTCTTTGTTTCTGTCTCCTCACGAGCTCCCTGGAAGCCCTGGTGCTGTTAGGGTAATTTAATTAAATATGTATGTATAATACATTAATGAGTAATACTTGTTATTAGGTATTCGTTCTGCTTAGCTGGGGTTAAGCTATTAAAATATAATCATTTTTATAACAACCAACCTTAAGATCGTTTACGCAATATTATTATTGTTATTGTACTGTTACACAGAGAAAGTAAGTAATTCATATATTGCTAGAAGAAATATGTAGGTGTACGTATTACATATGTGTTGCGTTTTTATGCTTTAATTTTGGAAATTAGATATATTCTAGTTTGTTTCAGTATAGGTAGGATAGCTACGATGTTCACAGTAGCGTAGCGAGCATACAATTATTTCAAACCCTGAAAAAATTATTAAAAAATTACCACCTCGCTGATCACTTCATCTCTCCCATTTCACGTATTTTTAAGGTTAAGCTATTGCACTAGGGGAAAATATCGTTCACCACTGTAATGCACATAAGTGCTATAGCCATATATGGCTATAAATACCATTACATCATAATAATATCTTAAACATTTAAAAATATTATAGTTAGGAAGTAACGTATGTAGGGAGTAAGCATATTTTTACCCATGTGTTTTCTCTATATATATTTATTTGGGTCCACGTTTAAACAAAATATTAGTGTAGGTAACTTAAATTACAGATAGGGAAGTTTGAAGTATTTTATTAGACCTTTATTATGTACAACATACAGACAAGTTCTTTGTACTCGTATCTATTAAATATGTTTATATATAAATATATAATATTATATATTATTATTATTATACATATGTGGTGTTAGGTAATCGTACCAATCAACCAGGGTCACTTCCGCGCCAACAAGTAAAAAGTGTGTCAGGGCTAAAAAGAACCAACTTAAAACATAGCATTTTTATGTTATTATTTGATAGTTTTGATATATATTTTATTCTATAGTTACACTTTAAACAAACTGAAATAATAATTTTCTTTATTGACAGGAAAAACACTTGATTACATACAGTCGTATGTATGGTTACACGTCTGTTATATTTCAAATAGTTGTGAAAAAAATAAATAAATAAACGAATCACAATAATTGTGTATTTACCCAAAGTGTAAATAGGTAGTAAATACACCCAGACCTTCATCGAAATATTATTACACAATTCTCAAATAAATATATTATTTATAGGTAGATCAATTTGTTTTATATATATTTAATAATGTACTTATTATATATAGATGCCTTGAAAATAATGCTTCGCTATACCCTAAAAATTCAAAACAATAAACCTATGAAATGGTTTTTTTTATGTTCAATATGTTTAGGACAAACAATATTTTAAAATAAATTTACTTTTTTTTATAAAATTGAACAAATTGGCGTCTTTGCAATAAGACTTTCCATATAAACCGACAGACGTCGGCATTGATTTTATTGATCGAATAGTGTGTATAATTTTTCATTTATTTTAACAAAACATTGTTTCATAGAACACTATAACGATATTATCACAAGGGAGGTATTATATTCCAAGTCTCCATACTATCGCACAGTAATCTATGGAGAACAATGCAAAGTGCATTGCAATCCTAGCCTTATAATAGTATAATAAATGAATTACTAATATTTACGTCATTTTCATCTTTTTTAACGATACATAAAAACGCATATGGAACATTTTATACTTTCATATATTGGCAGTCAAATAATTTTGTCATGGAACATGAGGGAGAGGCTGATTTTTTAACTGACATTTTTGCTGAAATTGCGAATTTGATGAAAAATGATTAGAAATTGTTCATAATAATACCTATGGGCTTCAAATTAAAAACACGACTAATAAAAAATATCGTGACACGTCACACGTCATTACAAACAAGCGTCACAGTACTGATTAAGCATATCAAATTATAAATTACCGATAACCTATACAGAATTACCGAACAACCGAATTTTTAGTTAATAATTTTTCTAATTTTTAATATTACGATCAAATAAATATATAGCACTATGTACATATATACATGCGCTATATACATGCGTATATATGTAAGCACTATAGTACTAATAATAATACAAATTAACAAAATTAATAATTCATGCATATGTATGCATATAGTTATCATGAAAACCAGACTTTAACAAAATCGCATTTTTTATGATTTTATACATTTATTTTGATATTCCGATGTCTTGCTTCGTAGTGAAAATCAAAATTGCAAGACAATAAATATTAAACGTTATATTATTATATGCGAATAAACAAAACAAATTGGTGAGTGACATTCTCTAACAAGCAGTTGAATTTAATAATAATTGTCTCCATGATTGCATAATGAAATAATATCTTAATACTAATGAACTGGGAATTTCATATTATATCTGCCAGCGAAAAATGTGAAATACATTTATTTGTGGTATGCAATTCAATAAATTAAAATGTGTAGATTATTTAGTCATCAATATAATTATCTCGTAATATTATATATACTTAATTTATTATTGTAAGTTTTTAACCGAAATGTATTTTATTAAATATCTATTTTTAACCAGCAAGGTTCTGTATATTCGGATAAAATGTTAGTTTTAATATTAGTGTAAATTGACCTATTAACAAACTTATAGGTAATACCATTATATTATATACGTTCGTACGTCAGGTTTATTCAGTATTTTAATTTTTAAGTGAGAAAAAAACATTTTTAAACTGTAACGTTTCACATACTGATAACTCGCTTAAAAATTAAGCTATCGAAAAAAAAAACCGGCGTACAGTCACAGATAATGTTTTCACCTTTAAGTTTGATGATAGAACAATTTACTCTAATACGTAATAAAACTAACAGCACAAAATTAACGCAAATTTTTCACGTGGTGCGCTTGTAAAACGGAGATAGCACATGCGGGTATCAAGTCCTCAGACAAGACAAAATCGTATTTGTCTCTATAAAACATTCTTAACGGCATTATATGGTATATATTGTAGTAATGTGCTTTTGGTTTTGATTGACAAAAATCAATCGAAAATGAAACGTATGATTATTTGCAGCTTAAGAACTGCCAGATTATCCGGGGCGTGCGAGAGAATAGTGAGATTTTCTCCTCGGAAGGGTGAATTCATTGGTGTCGTTTCTTTAGTCACTCCTTTTGAAAATCACATGTACGCCACTGCAGATATCGACACGGTTTGCGCCGTTTTCAACGGTCAAACTGATCCCCCAGGCCTATTGAATATAAAAGTTACAGCTATTAATAGCATATGTACCCGGTTGTTGTAGGCGCAAGCCATCAAAACCCGGATACACGCGTATAAACGTTGTTTATATTTTATACGTATGGCAACGATTTACCAAGACTGAAATGCTATGGTTTAAATGTTACATTTGTAGACAACTCCCTATAATAGACGCCTGCAGGCTGCAATTGTTAATGTAGGTAATATTATTATTTATAATTTTCTACGCTTTAACGTTTAGGTGTTTACTGTACGTTTTGTTTGTGTTTATAAATTAAATTTAAATAGCTGACCCGACCCTCTCACGCCGTCCCGCCAACAATCCGGGTCACTGTGCCCATCGGCCCGCCTAGGAATAAAATCCTGGCTTCACCAACGCCTACGATATTTATAAAAATGTATATACGAGTATAATTTAAAAATGTAAACATATTTTTGATTCTGAGCAATACGGTTTTACTATGACACCACGTGTGTTTTTTAAACAAATTGTATTTCCTGTCTGTTAACAACTTTTCTACTAAAAAGATCGCTAGACATATATCATCGACTTCAAGTGAGTTTTTTGGTAGCTAATTTTGTCTTATTTTGTCCATTTTTTTATTACAATTTTTAAAAATGTGTTACCTAATTAAATATGAAGGTATTTAACCTAATATATAAAGTAATAAGCGGTATACTGCAATTAATTAAGAATGTATTATACTAATTCTAGATATCAATTAAAATTATTATAGACATCCAGTAACTCCAAGACTTTATTGGGTGAAGGTAAGGTGAGAATAAATTACAAATTTTACTTTTTAAAACATTTTTGATTGAATAAAAAATGTATAAATAATAGAAATAATAGTTCATTGTTTTATTGAACATAACTTGAGCCGATTCGTTCAACTTCTTTTTTGAGGGGAGATGTGAGGGTGAAAAGTGTATAATAAGATATATAAATTTAATATACTTTAAATTTAATTAATTAATATTTATTTGAACATATTGTTATCTCATAATACGTCTTATCAGTTATCAACAGACAACGGTTAACACATATTTAACTTATTGAATTTTGAAATATTAAAATTGTCTTTTATAATAGTTTATTGCAAGACAATTTTATGAAATTTTACTTTATACACGTTCTAGATCGATTTGAACACTTGCGCAATATTACAATATTACATATATATTATTATTATATTTGTATCGGACTTCGAGTTTCGACTAGCAACAACATATATTTAATATGGACGTAGTAGGTACGTTTATATATATATAAAAAGAGATTATTAATCCGAGATATAAAATTATTATTATTATATACGTATTGTGTTTATCTGTATAGTGTTTATATATATATATAGTTAGTTTCGTGGCGTTCAATAACACCACGCGTTGCATTCATAATAATCGAAAAAAAAAACGGATAACGATAAAAGTAAATATAATGCATATTGGAATATAATGTACGCGTAATAAATGAATAATATTTTTTATGATTTCGGTGCGGTGACGTTAGTCACAGCACAGAAAAAAAAACGTACGTTTTATTTTCTGGGAACGCGCGAGGAGTACGTGCGCGGAGTGGCAGAGACGCATACCTATACAAACCTATCCAATATCACAGAATAACTACTGCCAGTGGCGTGTGCAGGAGGGGAGGAAGATTAGGGGTTATATATCCCCTACACATTGTCTTAAAACTAATAAAATACAACGATTATTGGTTTTTATCTGGTAATTAATTCTTGAAATGTATATATTTCAATAAAATTATAAGGAAAATCTTGATTTTTAAAATAAAAACTGGCATTTTTGGATCCGGTTTTAAAATTCACATTATCGAGTTAGAATAGAAGAAGATTCTACGGTTTATTAATGATTATTATTCGGGTATCCATCAGATACTACATCCCTTCTCATTTAAAATTCCTGCGCATATCTCTGACTACTGCAGACAAGTGGCCCGTATCTTAGATTAATTTATTAATCATTGGTGGGGAGGGGGGAGATTTTTTTCGCCAAACGTTTAAACAAATCGTAATATAATTTTATTATATTACCTGCACGATAAATTAAAAAAAATGTACATTTCAAAATGTCTCTACAGCAGCCGCCAAACATGTCTGCTACAACAAACGGCAGAAATATTTGGCTTGGTAGCTATATACTGAGCGGCTGAGATTGCGGTTAGGGAAATGGTAAAAAAAAATTTAAAAATTGAATTGCAACAATAATCCCTAGCTCATATTGTTCATCCGCGGCGTAAATATTATACTGTGGCCTACGTCGTCTTATCTTGTTTTGGTTTATATGATAAAATGATTCTATTATTGTAATATAAATAATAAAATGGAAATTCTATAAAACTGCCGCGAGGTCAGCGACGATTATGACATAATATTATGGTGATGTACGGGTCTGAGTGTTGGGCGTTAAATAAAAGAATTATAATACAATTGCAAGTATACGAGACTAAACGAAAATGTTCGGTGTGACTAAATCGGGTAGGATTAAGAACGAATATTAGATGTAATCTAAAAGTAAAGCGAAGTGTAGATGAAGCAATGACGGTAACGGATAGTCAATAGGGAGATTTGGAAGGCAAGAATAAGAGTATTAACTGACCCCAGGTACTTACGTGGATAAAGACGAAGAGGACGAAGTTAGAAGACTTACAGTAGATAAAAAAAAAGTTATATGTCATATTATTTGAATATTGAATAGCTACAACTACAAAAAATGAATTACATAATAATAATAATAATAATAAAATTAAATCGTTTGGTGGGTAATTCATTAAATGTTTAATCTACAATAAATACGAAGATGTTCGACGGATAATAATCTATCCGTTTTTGCAACAATTTGGTACTATATGTAACAGGCAGTTTTACACATCGTATTATTGTAATGTGGATTTGTTGGGTATTGTAGAAATCTATGCGGCTGTATATTACTGCAGTATTATTATTATTATTGCAGTACGATCGGAGGGAAAAAATGATCCGCACGAAAACACACGACGAGAAGATTCGCGGAGCGCGTTTTTGCACAGACCGTAAAAAAAAATATGTTTAAAAAAAAAACACGATAAAACGAATACCTAGGCACCTCTAAACTGACGTAATGAAACGGGCGCGGGCGCTCGACGGAACCTTCGTCAATGATAATATTACACTTTCCATATTATATGGGCTTACACAACGACGCGATTGTGGTCCTTTTCGTTCTCCGTGCCGTCACCGAATGCGCGTAAAAAATAAAAATACAAAACACTTACAATCTATTTTCCACGCGCTTGTTACATTTCTCTTTTTATATCTCTCACATAATATTATAATATTATTGCGAGCTGTGACCGTTATTGTTGTTGCGGGGAGATGATACCGCGTGTTTTATATCCGTCGCGCGTCGCGATAACGTTTTTGTTTTGTTGTTCTCACGGTCCAAGGTGTTTTTGGACGGTGGTAGTCGATGATCGTTAGCTAGTGGGTCTCAGACGTATGAACAAATCAATTGTGATTTATAAAGTAAACTCTATAACAACGTAATGTTGACCAGTGGCGTACTAGAGTTCTGGTGATCT
Source organism: Tuberolachnus salignus (assembly GCA_956483605.1). Taxonomy (NCBI): domain Eukaryota; kingdom Metazoa; phylum Arthropoda; class Insecta; order Hemiptera; family Aphididae; genus Tuberolachnus; species Tuberolachnus salignus. The sequence goes on along the minus strand of OY101429.1, from coordinate 42,962,764 downwards.
TTTATTTCTTCAAATATTTGTTATTACATACAATACATTAATAAACAATATCAAATGTAAAAACACTTTGTTATCACTTTGCTCGTGCATTATTAATGTTGTCTAAACGACAACGATGAAGTCTATATAGATACGGTAGTATTGTCAGTAGTGAAATGCCTATTTTAGGTATCGTGCGAAGCCAACAGTTTTATTCAAGAGGCAGAGTCCACTGGCGATTTTTTAAAAATATTATTTAAATATTCATAAAATTGTTTGATTAAAGTGTAATATAGTTATGATTTGTATGATTCGTATCACCTCCTCAAAATAAAGGTCCTTAGTTACGCCATCGATGTTGACCGTATAATGTTTAACATATTTAGTTCTAGAGAGTTTCTTAAAAATAAAAAAGGCTATTCCATATCTATTGTACTTTACGTTATTATTATTATGTTTAACTAAAAAATGTTTATTTATTTAATAAATATACAATTTAACTACATAAAGTAATTCACGCCGAAGTCCCTTCGCTGGTTGGTTCTTCCCACACGTCAATCAAGCCATTATATCTAAAACATCCCTTATGCTTAAAAAAAAAAAAAACTACATAAATTAAAATTAACAATAATTTATTGCACCGTACAAATTGTGTATTAACGGGTACCGTACAAACAAAACATAACTTCAAAATTATATAGACAACTTTAATATTCAGAAACACTTACTTTAGTCTAAGAGATAATAATAAATTGAGGTTAAAATATTATGATGTTAGTCAGTTCATACAACAGTATATAACAGTATAATAATCTTTTGATTTTTTAATATTCTTCAAATTTAAACAGTTAACTAAGAAATTTAATTATAAAATCTTATTTTACATTAAACATTAACCAGTCGAAGGAAAAAAAAACAATATTGTTCTGCTACGGTGAAGAAATAAAAACCATTATAAAACGTAATAAAAATAGATGGATGATATTGAAAGAATGTGTCTGTGGTTCTACGACATACGATGTTTTGTATGTTAAAACGCTTATTGTTATCTCTAAAAGTTGAACTATTTGAATTTCGTTATGTTTTTATCGTCAAATGTTTATCAATAAGTATTTAATTGTTTTTGCCTCTGATTTGTTAACACTAGAATGTTAAACTATAATTCGCACAGTCATACATATGTTGACGCATCTGCTCAATTTTTCTGCTCTACGCATGCCTACGCAGTTAATTCAGAAATATACAGGTTATATTTTGAAGTTCCTTTGTTTTAAATTTATTTTATATGCTTCTATTTTTGAGTAATTTGAGTTTTTATTTGGTTTTATGTAGATTCAATATTTTTGGCTTCTCAAAAATGCTTATTAGTCACGATGTTCATAATAAGTTGTTCTTTAAGGCATATATCGAAATATTGTCACATCGTCACATTTTAATGAAAAACGTAAAAATCATGGAATTTTACATACTATTTTTTGATTTATATAAATAAATATTTTTTGACCCAGCAGAATTATAAGAAATTTGACGGAAATCATAAAAATAACAGTATTTTAAAATATGATTAACCGAACCCCCTCAGAATCGTATTTCGTTAGCAACGATTTATCGTTGCGTACAGATAAAAAGATATAAATAAAATTTCTCTCTGTATTTTACATTCCCATACTTCCCCCCCTATGAGCAGTATCATTTTTTCCCCGTAAATTATGTATTGATGCGTGTAAAATTTACTATTATAGAGATCATTTACATTGATATCGTTTATAGGTAAGAAATTATAATTTTATACGGTGGGATAACAATATTAGTCTATTATATTATATATATCGCATTAGCAGTTAATTTTTGTATTTATCGTTCTATGTTCAAAACAAAAGACTTTGGTTGATAAAATAAATAAAACAATACCAAAAAACGAAACAACAGTCAATGTCATTCTTCCGCTGTAACAATAAATTCCAAAATGTACCTACGCAATGATGCATTAATAAAAAAAAAAAAAATATAGCTTGTATTATTGTTACAATAATAATAAATGTTACGATTGAACGTATCCCTAGTATCCTTTAATTAATATTATCAATAGTAAAAATATTAAAATATATATCGCAATTATTTAAAAAAAATGTAGTCTTATTTTTATCTTTTTTAATTAAATAAATTATATAGTGCCTATCTATACTAGGACCTATATGCAATTGTTATTTAGGTAATACACACATGCAAATTATATGGAAACAAATAATTGATTAAAATATACAAATAGTTCCTACTATATTTTATCAATACGTGCATATAGGTATGTAAATATGAAAATTGTTTTTGTGTATTCATGTATTTACAACTAAATTTGGATGCCTATATTTTATAATATCATGTCAATATGCCCATTATTCTATTGTAATACTGAAATGTCTATTTTCATATAACATAATATCTATAATATTTCATCCTACAATCAACAAACAACTAATCAATAAATCGTACGATTGTTCTGTGTTTGTTGACGAGATGATATAATCATTCCCGTTTGCACTCGCCAAAAACTAAATCAAATATTTTACCTAGCACCACAAATTATATCACAATTTTATGATGCTGAACACTTACTATACGTAATAACTGATAAGTGTTTTTTTTTTCTACTTAACCGTTTTTTTTATACGTAGCTGCTGGCGAAGTGTTTAGCTGATATGCCTATTTTATTAGCCATGGACTATGCGACGGCTATCATAAGCAAAAAAAATGTTGCTTATGATCGTCTTTGAATAAATATCCGCAGAGAAAAGAATAATAAAAAAAATGTTTTATTTTTGAAACTGATGCTATTGCGTTTTAAATTCTTTTATTTTTTTTTATTCTATCGGTTGAATTTACTATTTGGTATAGTTTTAAATTCGTTTCACACTAGTAGAAAACTAAAAATTCAACTTTTTGCAATTTTCGGCATACTTATTTATACCTATAATAAAGAGAAATCCTTCATCGTGGATAAAAAAAATAACATACAATTGAGCTCATTGTACTTTAATTGTTCATTGTAGCATAATATTTTCGAATAGCTACATTTGTAACCAAACAATTATTATTGTAAAATATCGTTTCTCAATTTTCTTTGTAATTGATTGTAAAATTTACCATCATTGAAGTCATACAATTTTACCAGTTATACATGGTTCAACCATAAAATAATGGTTAGTTTATAAGTTATGGTGTTATGCAGTGACGAATTTATGTGTGTGTGTAAAGGGAGTGTAAGGAGTAGCCTAACCGAACCACCTCTCAGGGAATGTTTGAAGACCTCAAATTTTAAACGTGTCATTAATATTATTTTGTAAATTATAATGAAGAAAATGAAACATTTAATCAACATTTAATTGAAGTATTTGTTGGATTTCAATACATTTTTTTTATATATAAATATTTATAAACTTCTAATAAAACCAGTGTATGATTATATTGTTGTTTTCGTCTGTATAAGTCGAAATACGGACTATTGCTGAATTCGTAGAAAAAAGGTTATCTATTCATTTTTGAGACTGTTCACCATTGGTTATTGCCTCATTGGATCGTCACCATTATTACTATTATTATTTATTCTATTGACTGTCTTTCTTTTAGTTGTGTATTATGTTATTCTTAACAAATGACGATAACACAACGTATGGTCTAGCATTAGTGCAAGTTAAAAGTTTATAATTTATGTACTTACGGGTTACGGTATAATTGAGTCATTGAGAGAAATGGAGCCAATAAATAAAAAATCAAAACCATTGGATTCTTATTTTAAAATAAAATCAAATGAAGTTAAGGTCAGTATTATTATGAATTATAAATTAAGCCACAAAAAATTATTATGCCACTATTATTTTGTTGTATTTTAACGTAAATAATAGTTTTGAAAATGTTCTACTTATTATATCGATTCTATACAGTACAATATAATAATATAATTTGTGATTCTTTCACTTGAATACTTAAATATTTAGTTAATATAAAAACAAATTAAAATTGAGTTTATGCATTTTATACTGATTTATCAAATTATTTCATTATTATGACACCTTCCCCCAAAATAAAAAGTTTGTAAATACTCCACTGGAGCTATGGTTACAATGATTCATATTGTAATTAATTTTGTCAGGGTTCAGTAAGGATTGTTTCGACAAAAAAAAAAAATAATAATAATTTTAACAATTAACTGTAGTATTGTCACTTAGTTACGCTGCTCAATGATGCGGATACGAATCACGTGGGAAATGCCCTTGAATTATTTTATCATCCTATTGTTTTATATACGAAAAATGATACAAATAAGAACCTCGAGATTTTTAACTTAATTGAAAGGTCATTGCGTGTCTAAGCTTCGCCCGATGTATCAATACCTAACATAAGGAATAAGGATAATACCTATATAATATAATGTATTTAATATTTATAAAAAAAAAATAAAAAATATGCCTATACTTGACAAGAGACCATATACACTGCATTGTGTACATTTGTATTACATAGGTAAGGTATACATCAATACATGCATATAGGTAATATATATACAATAGTAACAATAATACTATATATACAATTATGAAGTAAATAAAGGTTTTTGTGAGTTTGATGGGAGATTAGCTCGCGTAACTTTGTATAAAGGTAACACATTCCAAATAAAGTTTAAAAAATGTATTAGTTTTTCTTAATTTTTTTATTAGCAAGATAAAATATAAACTAATACACACATAGTAACTAAAGCAAACAATATGATATTATAGCATAAATTTTATATTATGAAAAAAAAAAATGTAAAACAAATTATTGCGTAATTATGAATTATTAGAGCAAAACATATTTAATAATTTTTTTTTTAATATTGAGATATATATCCATCGTATTAACATACTGTTTGAACTTAAAAACGAAATTGATTACACGCTATCCGTTTAACTACAAACAATGAGTTTTTTTCTAGTTTATTTTTTTCTAAATCCTATGTTAGAGTTTTATATTATATTATGCAGATTTACTATTTAATTCATAATTTCTCAGAGGTTTTATTTATTTTGAATGAATACCTACCGATATGAAACACAAAAGCAATAAAAACAGGTCAATTTTAATCGCATAAACACGATAAACTGTATGCCAAAAACAAATATAAAAATGTTCAAATATTAAAGAACAATGGACTATATATTATTGTGAGATAATAGTTGTAAAGTATAAACGTGTTCCGATTTTTTAATAAATTATTATTAGGAATGTATTTAACTATTTTTTTTAAAAATGACGTGAGAAACGCAAATACGGTTGTTTTTAAATTAATCACTTACATAAAAAAAAAAAAGAATAATCGACAATAATGTAATATTTCTTTGGAAATATATCAAGTTTATACAGTGGCGTACACTCAAAATTAAATTAGGGTAGCAAGTAGAAAGGTTAGTATACCACCCACCAAACTCACATACCAAATCTCTCCGAATCACACCAAATTAGCATTATTCCTTTACTATAATTAATTTATACAATTGATTTCTTTATGATTTCTAACATGTATAGGTATTTTAAGCCATCTCGCCCACCTAAAAGCCACTAATCACTATACCTATAAACTAAAAGTATTTACATACTTTTTTAGATTGCATTTTTTTCCAAAATACTCGTAGGTTTGAAAAATTAATTAATATTAAAAAAAAATGTAAATAAATTAAACAGTTTTATCAACATAAAAAGTAAATTGATTTACATAATTGTAATTGAAACATAATTATTATTATGTGTTAGTGCTGTAATTATAATATTTTATTATAATGCAATCATTTTTACTATTTTATGAGTCATTTTACGAATTTTGTTATGTATTTAGAATTGTGAACTACAATGAGTAAGTTTTTTTTTAATGATTATAAAATAGTCTAGCGAAGTAGCGATGATTTCTTTTGATATTTGTTGACTATAATAATCGTTAAGGCCTCAATTATATGTTGTATTTTACAGTTACCACAGTTTGTCATATGATAAAAAAATAAAACAATATTATAACATCGTAAACCACTATAATACAGTTGCGCACGTACAGAGAAAAAAAAATTATGACGAGTATCTCCTTAATACCGAAAATATTTATGGTTAAACTGTTGAGCACAAAAATAAAATGTTTACTAATAAAAAAAACAATTTTTTTATTCGTCATTGTTATATTGTGCGGTTAAGTGTCAACGATTCGGTCAAGGGCATTTACTCTGTAAATGCGCTCTCCGATATATGTGAGATTGGCCGGGATATAAATCGAATGAACATATTATACAAATATATTATAGCTAAAAGACTTTTATATTTTCAAAATGTTGTCTAATTTTAATAACAAATTAATTGGTGTTCTCTTTTGGCGTTTAAAACTTATATTCATAAATATACAAGAAACCAATGAGAAGCACGTGATGTATATATGTATATACGTAATATATTATTCGGTTATGAGTAATGACTAATATTTCAAAACGAGGGATATTAATTTGCTGGTCGGATAGTCCCGAGAAGAATTATCGACTGCGCTAGAAGAAGAAAATGTTTGATTGTCACACACTCAAAAAATAATATGCTATTCATAATTTAAATAGTTAGTTTTTTAATAGTATTTTCTCATAATATGCCGAAAATTTATTATCAGAAATACCTATCAACACATTCCATTTTGTTATAGACAGGTGTAGGTATATAGACATTGCAAAAATAACAAATTTTTTTTTACTACTTACTTATATGTTCTTTTGACTGAAAAATACATTAGAAAATATTATTTTTAAATATCTTTATTTCCGTTGGAGAAACCTCGTCGTGTTATGTAAGTTATACGACGGAAATAATGAAATATTACGAATCGATTAGAAAACAATATTTAATATTAATGTATTGTCAATGTAGCCCGTGTTTTTATATCCTAATATATTATTATTCGTTCTGGAATCAATATGGCAACAGGTAGGTTTTTTTTTTTATTAAAATTCATACAACATCCGGCATAAACACGTGACACACAAAATTATAAAAACATCGTTTTACCGGCCAACTGTACTTCATATTCGTGCGAAATGTGTTATTAAAAAGTAATGACACAGTGCGTAGCGTATACGCATAGTGTTAGTTTTGAGCAAATTACACAACGTGGAACCGGTTGAAGACAATCGCAACGAAATTTACGCAGAAAGCATATACAAGTAGATATAATATAACGGTATATATGGAAATTATAAAAATACAATTTTAACAAGAGTACATTTTTTAACAAGGTCAGACGACAAAAACACATTACAAAACGATGAAGATTGGTATTATTTAGTAAATGTATTGTATATTTCGATAATTGAAGCTCTTTTTTTTTAATAGACATCGAACTTGTTCAAATACTTTAACTACGTTAATAATATACACATTTTATATTGGTTTGATATTATTTTCATATCGACATTATTTTTTTCATATGGTAATGGTGGCATTGAAAAAGCATATTATATTTACAGTATTTATATAGAATTAAATGAATGATTCACAGTTAAACATGGTTAAACAATTTATTTATTTAATTAACAATGTATCTCATCGTGATTCATAGATTATAACAATATGTGATATTTTTAGTAATTTATTTTATGTACCTAAATCATAATGAAAAAAAAAAAAACTGTTTTAAAGTTAATACTAAGAAAATTATAATTAAGTAAATTGATAAAATATATTATAACTATATGCATTTTATATATAATACAAATAAAATAAAAAATATACAAAAAAAACTTAACCTGGAGTATTATAAGTTGTGTGTATTTTCGACCGGTTTCGATTTAAAAAATCATTATCAAATAATAAAACAATAAAAGCGAAAATATAAAATCAAACCTAATCATACATAAAAAAAAATATTACCATTTTTTATATAGAGACATGGGCGTAGCTTGGTCAATATTAAATTAAATATTATAATTATAATTTCCAATGACAAGTTACAAGATGGTGAAATAATATCCCTTTATGGTAATATTGAAATAGTATTTAATGCATTTTTTTGTTTTATTAAAACAAATGAAAATTAAACACATAATACATTAAATATTAAATAATCGACTACGATGTTGTATTTTTGTATTATATAGTACGTTTATTTGATTTTTAATCATAATTTCGACTACCACCTAGTCGACAAATGGCCCAGAAAATGAATCAAAATCAGAAGTCTTTTTGTGAAGAATTTTTTTAGAAAACAATTCGTTTGGTTTTATGAAATTAATATCTACTTAACTTGAAACGCAATATTTGAAAAAGGACAACTATATTAAACCTAACATTAACTTAAACAATTATTTTGTCGATTTAATATTAGGATTTTTATTCCAGATATACTATTTACTAATATACCTATTGTATATCTATAAATTACACTATTAATTTGTTAAATTAGTCAAACACTAGCTAGCTCTAAAAGGCCAACGTACCGTAACGACTTTCTTGAACATTGCCAAACCAATTGATTTAAACAAAGTTATCATATTTTCCAGGTCAGAATATTAAAAAAAACAAGTGAAACTCTTTTTGAAATTTCATTTCCTGCAACGATCGAGACGCATCCGAATAATAATATATATCCGTTTGATCATTGATTTGTTTTGCGCGCGGAATTGATGTCTTTTGTCCCGATTATGGAATTTCTTTTATACTTGTTTGGACAGCAGTGCAGCCAGAAATCATTATTGCAAACTCGAAATCGGACACCACGTGCATTGCAATAATAAAACAGACTTCAACTATAAGATCATGTTCAAGGATTTTATATACGTATATAATGGGCGTTAGCAAAATTATACGAGACATTGTAAAGCAATTTCAGCGCGAGTATTCAGTATTGTATAGATATCGAATAATGATTGATGGTAACCATTAACATGGTCGTTAATTGCGTGGCCTGTTTTGTCTATAGGTACGTATCCATTAGAATATAATAGGAATATCGAGCGAATTATTTCTCAAAAATGTAAGGTTTGCTCAAAATTATAAGTTACTAAGCGATTAGTGATATTTTATTTCAATTAATAGACTTCTACAATATACCACAGTATACAGTAGGTAGTGCTATTGTAGTGCTATAGTGTTTTTAAATGGATATTATGTAATATATAACATATACTATGGATTTACTAAAAATACTAGGTTTTGAGAAAAAAAACATGGATATTTAGTACCTGCCTAGCTATTAACTCATAGTTCATTAGGTACTATATATAGTCGCCATTATGTAATTTTGAAAATATTTAGATCATCACATTTTAGATTCTGAACGTAATAATAGCGAGAAATGGATTGTTAGTTTTACTACAATGAGTGTCTGTAAACAACTTTACCTAAGCTTTACTTTAACCTAACCTAACCTAACCAGGAATATTACTCTGGTCGTCAACTTCAGGAATGGTTTCTAATATCAAATGTTATCTAGTTGGTATATTGAGATGGTCATTTTTTGATGTACCTTTCTTTAAAATTTGGAAAACGGGAGAATAACGGTTTCTGTTATTTTCAATTATAAATACAAATTATTGTAATTCAGTTAAAAATAATCAAAGGGGATCTGAAATTATCACCGAATACTTGGATTAGCCCTTTCTAGACATAGTAAATTCATGTTATATTCTGGCGAGTTTTGAACTATTTTTAGCCATTTGAAATGTTCTAGTTTTTATTTGGTTTTATGTGAATACAATTTATTTGCCCCAACAAAAATGCTCGAAAGTTTGAAAAGGAGTAATCAAAACTTTTTAAAATTATTATCCTTTTTGTAGTTCAAATTTTCAAATTTGAGTAAATAATACTTTTTTTGACCCAAAAAATACACAACATTTTGAAACGAAAAAACACGAACAATTGTTATTTATTGTGTAGTTACAAATTAATACCATTTTTAGTTTTAATTTATCAAACAATTTTGACCAAACCTCGCTCAGAATCGTTTTTCGTCATCAATGATTGATCGTTGCGTACAGATATAAATTAAATTCCCTTCTATACCTTTCTAACGTCTCATCTATAACAGTGTCACACCCATGGACTGTATATTTTTATTTTTTATTTTTTATTCATTCCCACAGTGTATTACATAAGTTGAATAATAAAGTAGATTTGATAGAATATAATGGTACATACCGTATAAACATGACTCAGTTGCCGGAATTAGTGATGGAACTTCAGCAAAGTACCTATAATAACCTAGTATATTATAGTATTCAATAAGTGACCAAGTTTGTAATAAATAAATAAATAATTAAATAACTGTTTCAGATTTTTAATAAATTAGATAGGTATTAGGTAATATTGGATATAATATGTAGGCAAGTAATTATAAAAATATTAACATCAAACAAAATGTTAGTTATCCATTACTTCTAGTTTAAATTATTAATTTAGATAACTGTAGGTATAAAATTTTAAAAAACGAAACGAAATATGAAAAATAATACGAAAACATATAGAAGTTTCGTGCGACGTGTTTTAAAAATTATATCAAGCAATAAATTACTAGTAAAATAAGTAAAAGTCTTGTTTATGCGGTTATTATTATTTGAAAATATCATGTTCATTACATTAACTGTTAACTACACATAAGGCCCTAGCGAATTTTATATAACACACAAAAATGTAGTACAGCTACTTTAAATAGATAACAAATATACTCTAGGTGTATAAACGAAAGAAAATGGTCTTGTTATTTATCACTATAGAATAACCAACATGTTCGTATTTACGGATGGTTGCATATTCCCAACATCCAATTACATGATACGTTTATTTTTCTCTCTTTAGTAAATGATAAAACGGGATCCTGTTGCACTGTGGGAGCAATGGAGCATATGTGTATGGCTGGCGCGTAGCCTATTTTTAAAACAACAGCTATTTACCGAAATATTCCCATGTGTGCACAAAGAGGATACGAGGAGACGTCGTCATTAAAGACGGTATAAAAAGACATAATACGCGTATATACATTATCTCTCCTGTGTAACAAATTTGAAGGCAAATCGTTTCTATATTACTATTATTACGTTTGGATCCCCGAATCGGACGTTTTTACCGTTCGATAACATAATATAATATTTCGAACTGTAAAAATGCTTATACCTGTGTTTCCTAAAAAAATAAAAACTTAAGTGCCCGTAAAAATAGGGAAATATATACCTACAGCATTATTATACTATTATTCTATGTTTGGGTCCCGTTTATATGTATTTGTGTAGGCATGACCACACGGCCATAATATTATCTGGGCAGTCTGTGGATAATGATATTGAAAACGATGATTATTTGAATGTTGTGGACAGGAAGTTTTTTTATGGTGCGTATTATACGCTATACGCCGTACATACAATAATAATCTATATTGACTCCAAGATAAGACAAAAACCACAATATAATATTGTTCGTGTATATATATAATAATATTATATTATTTGTTATTTTGTCAAATGGACAAACGTCAAAAAGTATAAACTGTTTCTATATTTATTTAAAAAAAAAAAAATCAAATCATATTAGGTATACTTATTCGTATTTGTAATTTGTTTATTTTGTTTATAACTATTAATGTAGGTTCTTTAATATAGAGTTCATGACTAATATCATAAATGCATATAGAGATTACTTGAATCATAATAATATTATGTTTGTTTAATTAAATACTTAAATATAATATGATTAATGCGAACCAATTCGATTTTTTTTTTTTATTAATTTATGATTTCTTTAAGAATATTATAATATCTATGCAATTTCAAGTATATATATATATATATAGGTTACTGTAAATTTTAGATTTTGTCGGCACGGAGTAGGGAAAACGTTATATTTTTACAATAAAGTAAAAACGTTAATTTCTTTTTGTAGTAAATATGGTCGAAACGTTTCGATATACAATAAATTAATTGATAGGTTATTGAATACACTATTGGTATACCTACTTTAAAAAAATACCTAGGTATTTTTTTCCAAGTCAGTGTTAACAAAATTTACATTATAATTTTGCTACCTGCTATCTTTTTGACATTCGAGTATCTAATGCAATTATATTATACTTACATTCAAATGTAATAAATAATAAACAAAAGTATCATTCGACGTTGAAACACTAACAACGCCCATAAATATCATAAATACATTTCGGCACTATATTATATTTACTCGTTTATCTATCATTGGAAATTGCAGTACACCGTATATTGTTACATAATTAAATTTTTTTAATAATAAAACAACCAACCCACTTACGCATACGTATAGTAAATAAAATTTTACCTTATTGTTGTTTATATGATCCAAATTGAATTGCTTTCAAAAACAGACCATCGTATAGTAATGGTCCCGAACGATAATCAAAATTATTATCTAAGCAATTGGGCTGTCCCTCACTCGTTGTTGTAATGAAAACCGTTTCGGCGTTATAGGTAAAATCTCGACTCAACTACGAAACAACACTGCGCGAAAATCACCGTTCGCGGGTCAACGTCTAAAGTCTGACTGATTGTACCACGAGTTTCAGTTGTCCACATAAACGACGCCGATTACACCACCAGCGCAATAACAATACGACGCTATTTACCATCACTCCATTCGCGTTTGTAGACTATACACTGACAACGTGCGTTGAACTGCACGTGCAGCTTATAGAATATTACGTTTCTCGATCCGTTACTCCGCCGCCCCGAAAACGAAAATTATTATTTGGCTCATTATTTGTAGGCGCGCACAGTTTTTGCACAGTGTTACGCGGAATCGTGGAACTAAAGACAAAGGAAAAATGAAAAAAAAAAGACACTGATCGTACGGGTGAGCCACTGTTGGTAGATGGGAAGTCGGCTAGGTATAGGATTATAAAGAGGGGAATTTAATTTATATCCGAATGCAACGATAAATCGTTGCCTGACGCGAAGTTCGGTTAATCGTGTATTGATATGCCTCGACGTTTTTTCCGTCAAAATTTGAACTTTAAATATATTATATATAAAAAAAATCCGAGAGAAATTTTTGGTTGCACATGTTTAGATAAATACAAGTTGAAAATTGTTTTTCGTTTTTCTTTATTATTAAGTATATAATGAAAATAAAAATAAAGACTTCCTCAATGCATCAATTACCAGACAAAATTTGCTATAAAAAAACCACTCCCGAAGATGATCGGAGCAAGATTTCCGGTTATACAAATGTTTACAGACACACACAAAAAAAAAACCACACACATGCATCCTCTCCACGCAGTTACGCTCGGAATCTAAACCATTAAAAATACTAAAAATATGTTACAAACTATGAGTAATAAATGATTTAATTCTGTGCATGTGCGTGCGTACTTATATAATTATAATATAATAAAATAGTTGTAATTTTAAAACTATATTTATTTATATTATTAATATGTAGGTTTTGTACAATTCTACACTTACGTACCAGTTCAGTACTTCACTATAATGATTTAGGCCTGGCAAAATTGGATGACCAAGTGTTTATCCAGGAAATAACATACGTTCACGACCTTTCTTAATTTAACTATCTGCTTTAGGATCTTTACAAGGGCACTGGTTAGGGGGGGGGGGCACCTGCAGCTCCGTCGGCCGTCGAAAACGTTCCGCCGTACATTTTTCAACGGTAACAACAAATTGTACTTGATGATTTTTTTTTTTTGTATTTTTAAGCCAGATACGTGCAAACATGCTTCGAGCGTTTTCCATTTACATTATAGGTAATAGGTTTATTAGGTATAATTAAGTATATTTGAAAAAGGAATGATTTTTTTTGTGGACCTCGAATTTCAGACGATAAGTCGTGTTGAATTTATACGGCACGGCCATGACAATAACAAATTGTTATGTTTTACTAATATGATTTATTTCAATTGTATACAAGTTTAAAGCAATACCGTATATAGACAAGCATATTGAGAATATAATATAAAACCCTCCGCAATGTTTTCAAAAATTATTATTACACATCGTGATTATGTATACTATATATTGATTATATCCGGTAAACTGGTAAGGTTACAATCGTGTTCTCCCCTTATGCTTTTTAATTGTCTTAATTATAACTATTTAGTTTTGTCAACAAATGTGGTAAGTTAAGCGAACTATAACGAATTAGTTGAATTATTTTAGTTACACCGACATAATTAATAGTAATTTCAATTATACAAACAAATAGTAGTACAGACGATAGGCATTTCATATATTAGGGGGGTATTGTATTAAGTACGAGTATATTAATACAATTCTCAGATGAAAATCAACTTATAGAGACCGTGACACTGACACGTGACACAGACGCCATGTTAACAAAGACTTTGGCCACTTTATAGACTATGCCATAGGTTATATGTTAGTATGTTACATGTTGTTAACAAACCGATACGTATATATATATATATATATATATATATATATATATATATATATATATATATATATATATATATATATCAGCTTTGAAAATGTTTAAATAAATATTAACATTTTTAATAAATGTTCATTTTTGTCATTACATTTATTAAAATGTGATTATTAGACTACAAAAAAGTTCATCTTAATGTAGTAATTTTTTTTTATAGGCGTTAAAGTTAAAATTGTAATAAAAATCGTAAAAATTATACGGCATTTCGCATAATATTTTTCGATCCATGTGAATAAAATTATTTTGTACTTACAAAATGAATACAATTTTAAATTTTTATATATGAAAACATTTTCACCTAACTTCACACAGAATCGTTTTTCGTTAGTAATGATTTATCATTGCGTGTGTGTATATATATATAAATATGAATTCAATTCCTCTCTAGACTTCCCAACTTCCCCTATCTATCACAGTGGACCACCCATGAGCAGTATTATTTTTATATGTATCATTTTAACACCAATAGATAAGTACATCTCCATTATTTTCGATAATTCGAAATCGTTTATAATAATACGAAAAGAAACAGATTCGAAAGTCGCATATAGGATTTTGTCACGAGTAGGTGATAAAAGGTTAGGTGAGGAAGGGGATATAAAAAATTGTTTGTATATACATTAATATCTTTTTATTTTATAATATTAAATTTAATTTTTTTGGTGAGCGTGCCATAATATCGATTAATTCATCGAGAGATACATTGTTCGATGAATCGTCAACATGGCAACTCCATTCAGTCGATTCTATACATAAAAAAAAAAAATGTATGCTTATTTATACCTTGGATCATATGTATATGCAGTCTTATGAAGAATACACGAAAGAATTAAAGGTAGAACTAAAAAGTATTTAGGATCAGTGGTGCCAGAACAATATTTGAACCTAGAAGTTCAACATATCGAAAATAATTTTTAACGCTTACCGAAAATTACGTAATTTAATAATCTAAAAATGATTTCAGACATTTTTTTTTTTAGTGTTTATTTGAAACGAATATATTAAAATTGCTCTTAAAAAAAATACAACATTTTTTTAATATTGTTCCAATTTATTTGTCAGTATTTCTCAAAAAGTTTATTTCAATTGTTTTATTTGTTTTAAATCATTTGCCCGTATTGTTTACCAATGTACAATGCCAACGATTATTTAAATGTTTCGAGTTTTGTTTCAATATTCAACATACAATTAAGGGGGACGACTGAAACCTATATATACTTTAGTATTGGAGGCTTAACCCCAAGGCAATTTTTTCCGTGAGAGCGATTGTTTTGGCATCTCTGTTCAGGATAAGTATTCGAATAAGTTTAAACAATTATATTATAAAACGATTGAATATCATGTCGACGACATGTTGTTTAAAATGTTTAGTATGCCGCCAACGAAGGTTTTGTCAGACGACGTATTGAGTAATGTAGAGACGTCGATATAATCGATATAATATTGTTCGTGAATCCCAAAAGGACTGCATATTACCATTCCTCGCACGAAATAAATCTCATAATAGAATCCAGCCTTTTCATTGGTCCTATCATTGTCGATGAATTTCATTGATAATCAGAAGCTTAGGTGAATGATGGTGCCTAAAATATTTGTACATTATGTTAGAAATTGTAAAGAAATTAATTTTATACATTTTATATTTATAGAATATAACCAAGTTAGTTCTATTTTTATAATTGATGAATAATACGGAATACTCTAAAAATGCATACTAGGGGTCAGAAGCTGACGTTGATAAATAGCGATTAGTATTTCGACGCCTGTCGTGACCACCTAAGTGGTTGCCAGGCGGACGGTGTGCCGGCATTGACACGGGCACAATTTATTGACGTCAGCTTCTGACCAGGAAGTATGCAATTTACGAATATTCCTTAAAATTAAAAATGTTTAAGAAATTTTAATAAATGGCTGTAACTCATTTGTTTTTCAACGTACGCGGGAATGTTTGTCACTAGCATATATAGGACTGTTACGGGCTACGTGCCGATTTTCTGATGGCAATTCATATTTTTTACATGAAGACTTGCTCCAATTAAAAACTTCTTAAGAGCTTATTTTTAGTATATTGATTTTAGTTGATAGTTTGAAGCAGTGGAGGCTTTAATTCTTTGGCGAGGGAGGGGGGTCTAATATTTTTTGATATGCATAAATGTGTACTTATATAAGTTTTCACGTTCTGATGCAGGAGCGACAACTAAACCAAATATTTTCAAGGGTCACCTTTTTATATATATATAGATTTAAGTTCCTATCAAGACAAAATTATTATTATTATTAAAATTTTAATGTTTATAAATAAAACAAAATGGTTCAACTGTACCCCTCAAATGTTTACCAATACCAATAGATCCGAGGGCAATCAGTGATATGTTTTACATTTTAAATAAGCGATATTTTTTACAGGTTCTCAGATCTCAATGAATTTTTCTCAAAAAAAAAAAAAGCAATATAATTCTGTAAACAACTAATAATTTAATTGTTTATTGAAATGCTGACTACGTGGTGAAGATTTTGATTTTACTTCAGGGTAAATATTTGTTTAAGGTATACAGTTTTTCAAGTTACACACAATACTAAAATAAATATTTAATTATTGCCTTTTTTACTATATATATATATATATATATATTGTATATATTTGAATACGTACATAAAATATAAACATTTACTTATATTTATCACTTAAATAATATATAACCAAATGATTATAACGAAAATTATATTAAAAATTCTAAATTTCTGTGTTTTATGTTTACAAAGTGGCCGATAATATTTTCTTAAGTGATTTAAATTCAAGGTGTACATTTAATAATGCATGCCCAACTAGCCATTCTTGCCCCATTTGTGAACGTAGCCATTCTTGTCTATGGTTGTAGGTAGAATCATATTATAATAAATGAGCAGCTGGTATGAATATAAAATATTTTATGTTCAATTACATTATTTTGGTTATCTTATCGATATTTATTTTTATAGATAAAAAAAAAACATTAATTACCACTGCAGCTGAATTTATTATCTCATTTAACTCCAAACTAACCGAGTGGCGACAATGAGTACTGTCAAAAATAAAATTGTTAAATGTTTAGCGGGGGACATGGTCCCTATGCCCCCTCTAAACAGCCCCCCGGTTTGAAGAACAATTTTTATGTTTTAATTATTAATTTTTTGTTTTATTAAAATTAACAAAAAAATAATTAATAATAAATTAATAATATTTTACGTTTGTAGATCATGAAGCATTATTCGCCGAGTTCTAAATATAAAAAAAATTAAATATATTAAATACAACAAATGTTATATCATGCTAATATATTTTCCTGAAATACGTTGATTTATAAACGTGAAATGCATTAATAAGATTAAAATCTTTAAGCATGCAAAATCATGCAAATGTAGGAAAATATACATATTTGTATTTTGATTGTATGTATTATAAAACGAATTTGTATCGAATCAGGTTTTTTATATGCAGCCTCCTAATATGCAAATGCACAAAGGTCCGAGCCCTGTTGATAAGTATACCTACCTATTTAAAAACAAACCTAGTTGTCCCGATTACCTAATATTATAATAAAAACAATTTCGAAATTTGATTATGAATGGCACGTAATTGATCGACTATAGTAGAATCTACTTGTTTTATTTCACGGAATTGTTATACGCGGACAGGTTAGCCACTTCAGAAAAAAAAATGTTTCTACTCACTTCTACACATACGAAATACCAACACCGTACAATAAATTGTTGTACCACTTGTACCTATGTATCATAATACAATTCTATTCTTTATGAACATTGAACTTGTTTTGTTCATTAATTTAAAATAATATTACGGCTTAACAATTATTTGACTATTATGTGAAGTACTTATATTATCGTTATTTATAAGTAATAATTAGGAACAATGTTCTCCGGTAGTCTAATAATCTAATATTTATAGTATATTCATATAAAGGTGTTTACGTCAGAAATCCCACTGGAACTACACGAGTTTAGCACTCGCATATAAGAATAAAATCACATTAACTTTTATATCTCGAATCATCACAGACATATTAACAATATTAAAACGTCTATGCGTATTGCGGCATTGGTGACATGATTAGTATAAAAATATAGTCAATCCAAATACCCAGAATCCTAAAATATTGTTAATAATTAATATTGTGCACGTGATGGAGAATGGTGTTCATAGTCGTTATCGCACCGTAAAAATCGTCAGTGCGTCCCGTGCGCACATGATCGGTCGGTGCATCAAATAGAACGGGAAACACTGCTCCGGTTCTCTGAGTTTTAATCAAATCGAATATGTTAAACACCCGGTGCGCACCGAGTGTAAAAAGTGCCCAATTTTTTGTCTAATCAATTAAGCCATATCGCTCTAAGATTGGTTAATATTATTATATTTTACCATTTATTTTGTTACGATTTATAATAAGTTCTATTTAATTAATACCCTCTATTTATTCTACTAATAAAACGATGGTCTGAAATTGCAACCGTTATATTATTGTTTTATCTTGATTAGGGTTCTAGGCATTCATGATCTAGCCCCGCTCGCTACTGTTGTGTTATTTTTTTTCTTCCATGACCATTTCACAGTGTCTCTGAAAGTATGACGTATTAAAAACATTAATGAATTGATGAATGAAACGAACAACACATTTTATATCGCTCACGGCTTATGTTCTAACCAACGACACTATAGTTGTTTTTTACTTTATATACTCCATTTTGGATTACTTTCTAGTGATGTAATTATTGGTATTTATTGTAATTTTAATTTCATAGGTTTTGTAGGCCTTTTAAAGATCGTTTATTTTTACTTGCTTCGCACATCGAGTGATTAAAATGTCAGAATCTCTAGATTCACGAACGATTTGTGATTTAAAGGTTACTGAATTGCGTTCCGAATTAGAGAAACGTGATTTGGATAAAACCGGAGTAAAAGCCATATTATTGGAACGTTTACAAAAAGTAAGTGTTCGGAAATAATATTATTTTTACGATGAAAAATTTGGAATAGGTACTTCATTTTATATTAATATATCTATGATTATATCTATAATTAATCTATAATTTTTACTTACCGCTAAACATCTTATTTTTTTATCTTCTATTTTATCTCCCACGCAAGCTCATCCAGCTACTTATTTTCTTACTACTACCAAATAAACTTTCATGAATTTCGATTTGTATTGGTAATCTTTTAGTATAAACATAAAGTACCATGTAGTCTATAATTTTTAACTCGAGTTCACTGTATCAAAATTCAGTGAATAACAATATTAATTTATTATTTTATTTGTTCTATTTGGTTATTACTTATATATATTTATCAATTTATTTTTGTTATGAGTGTAATACTGTAGTGATAATATAGTGATCAGTTAAACTCTGAGTAGATTTGACACAGTCAAAGTATGTGAAAATTATCTATTTAATTATAATACACCTCCCTGTATATTATCATTATTTTGGTTTATAGAATTTAATATTTCTTATAAGCTTTTCTCTTATTTTACATTCTTGATTTTTTTTTTATTTGATATTTATTTTACCAAAATAAATAAATATTCAATTGACAGTTGTGTAGGCTTGCTCTTGGGATTGCTGAAGTGTTAAATAAGTAAAAATGTGTTTAACAAATAGTATCAATTAGTAATCAATTAATTTTAATTTATACAATCTGTTAAATTTCTATTTAGGCCCTTCTCGAGGAAGGAGAAGACCCAGAAAATTATGCATTTGATAAATTTGAATCAATGTCAGAAAAAAATTTGAAATCTCCAAGTTATGAAAAAAGAGGAACTACTGATAAAAAACCAACAACTCCTAACAAAACAATAAAGACAACTGTTGTTGGTAGAAGGCCAGGTCCAAAGTCAAGTAAGTATTATTAAATTTAAAAATATTTTTAGAACTTCTATTCTTATGTAATAAAAAAAAAAAACCTAAAATGATTGTTAATACTCAAAGAATAAAAAATAAAATAAATATGTACCTATTTCAAATAAATATATAAGAAAAAGTAGCATGGACTGTTATTAGTTGTATTCGTATTTTCGACTGGGTTCTATTTAAACAAATCATTGCCAGGTAATAAAACAACCGATGAAGATTTTTGAATTTATTTATTATTTATTTCCCTTATTGTAAATTTATTTAACTATTTACTTATTTAATACTTGAGTAATGTTGAAATCCTTTATTTTTAAATACCTTTTTTGGAATTCAATTGTTTTGTTTGTTATTAAAACTTCTAAGAACTTTAAGTATAGTTAAAATTGAATGAACAAGATTAAAGTAATGTTATTCAATTATACTATATAATATATTTGTATAATGCTGTATGATATTGAAAATTGTTTCTTTTTTTCAATTATCAATCTGATAGTATAGTGATAGCTCGACTACAGTATGACTCTGGTGGTCTTTTTGTAATTTCTTAAACGAGGTATCCATTAATGGTGGTTATGCAGTGTTGTACATATAGATATTTCCCCTCAAAGTTTTATTGTTACTATAGTATGGTCTGTGTTACACTTAAATACAGAGAAATTTAATAAATAAACTAAAAAAGATAATAACTCTTAAACTAAAAATTGAAATAGCCATGCCAATGATGTGCTAGGTTTGTGAATGTCAATTATTTGATACAATATATTGTTTTTTTGTAGAAACAGGTTTACCTTCAAAAAATGAAAAAACAACATTGATAAATGCAAAAAAAAAAATTGATGAAGTAAAACAAGAACAATCAGATAGTAGTGATGCTATTATTAGTTCTGAAGAAATTAAACAAATATCATTTGATAGTAATAGCTCTGATGTAACTAATTCAGCTAATGAATCAGAAGCAAAGGAAATTCTTACTGATGATATTCCATTAAACAGTTCTGAAGATCTAGATGTAATTCCATGTGACAATGAAACTGTAATGAACCATAATACAAGTGTTCAAGAAAAACCAGATGATTTAGAAAAATATGAATTAATTGAAGAAAATGATCTAATAGAACACAAAAGTACTGATAATTTAATAGAAATAGATATAGCACAAATAACAAATTTGGTTAATGTGGAACACATTGAAATTGAACAAGATTCTACTGAAAGTAGTAAAGACATAGAAGAAGAAATGCACGAAAAGGAGAATACTATTGTAGAAAATAATATTGTCGTTGAGGTTAAAGAAATTGATAATTTGCCAGAAACCATAGACGAAGATAATATACATGATGAAGAATTGGACCATGAAGTTGATGAAGAAGAAATTAAAGGAAATAGTGATACATTTAATGAAACTAACGATATGGTAGGTTTATACTTAATAAATTATTAAACTACAATAAATTAAATGAACATTTAATTATTGATTTAATTTTATATAGGAGAAATCTATTCAAGAAAATAGCAAAGATGACAATAATGAAGACTCCATTAATTTGACTATTGGAGAAGATGATATTAAATTATTTGCTGATGAGGTAAATAAGTATTTACTTTTATTTATTATTTATTGTATTACCAAACATTTGTTAGAGTAAACGTGTTTATTTTTCTGTTATAATTTTTGGAACAATAATTATTTTAATCGTAGGCTTTTTTTCAATGCAATATTTTTCTAGAAAAATTTTGCAGTAATAAATAAAAATCTATATTAGGAGTCATATTCTCCAATATTTATCATGTTAAAATGTGATGCGAGTAAAATATTTTTCATTAAATATTTTTTAATGGTTTTAGTGAATTGAATTTAAACAATATATTTTAATAAACATACACTGTTAGAATCATTAGTAATACTTTTGAGTTATCAAATTTTAACATTTTATATACTTGAATTAATTTTACGTTTTTTTTTTTTTTTTTTTTAGGAAGATACAAATATTGAAAAAGAGGGTAATTATAAATTAGTTAAATTATTCAAACATAATATAATTAAATAATTTTTTATTTGTAAGAACTATAATCATGCACAGCTTAGTATGTAGCAGTTTTATATCTAAAAAAGTTAGAAATCTAACAAGTAAGATATTGTATTGTTATAACAATATATAAACATTATGCTTGCCATTACATATATGTTTACTATGCTTATAAAAAAGTTGTTATCCATATTTATGATTTATATCATATTAAATATGATTTATTTCTAACTACATTTGTCTACGAAATGATTTCTGCTTAATGAAGACGAAGATATATACAACAAAACAAGAAACAGCAGAATTTATCAAATTGTTGATAAAGTTGAAATTAAAGAAGATAATAAGCAAACAAATGAATATGCAAACTTGAATCTTCAAGCCACCATTTTGGACAACCTTTTGATTTTATAAAAAACATTTTCTCAACAACCTGCTGTTCAGTGAAAACAAAATAGTTTATTTCTTTTGGTATAATGTTTTTAAATACAACAATCATTATTTTATTTTCCTAATAAATATATCAAGATGTTCTTATTAATAATAGCTTAACTTGAACTATAACTAGTTTATTAATGTTGTATTTAATAAAATAAAATACATTTTACTATTTATCTTAATAAATTAGCTAAGTTTAATAGATAATTTGGGTGGAAATAATTTACGATTTTCTTATTATGTTAAATTAAAATCTATTATATTTTTATTTTTCATAATATCAAACCATGCACTAACCCTTAAAATGGTTTATTGATTGCTATCATTATTTATATAATTTCTTAGTTATTTTAAAACTTATTCTTCATCTAAACATATTTGAATATAGATTCAAATTATGTTTAACAATGCCTATAATACTTACTAGAGGTATATTCCGAGTTTATAGATAATTTGTGTTTTATGTATATTTAATTTGTGTGACGCAATCTAGACGAAGTGATCGAGAACCGCCCCAAAGAAGAAATGTCATTGATCAAACAGCGTGAATCTCGTCATCCCATTACTGCTAGTAGTGGTAGAGCAACAACTGCATCAATCAAAAGCCGGCGCAGTGCAACTGAGAAGCGATCATCTGTTGGGGATAAACCACGCAGTAGCCACAAAGAGGACAAGGACAACAACAACGCAAAACCCATCATCTCTGTCAATACGCCAAAAGATGAGAAGAAAGAAGAGGAGAAGCAGCTAGTAAAAGATAAAGTGGAAGCTGGCAATAAGCAGAGGTTTGTTTGCACTCGGTCTCGACTACTGATTCTTTATCCCTCATCGGAAAATCACGCCAAGGACAAATATAAACTACCAAATTATAAAAAAAAAAAAAACATTACTATTTTTAATTTTTAATTTTTTAACAAAGCTAAGTTTGAATATACCAGTTAGGGTTTCAGAAACTGTTTATGGATTATTATAATATTTTATATACGTGAACCAAATTTGATGGTAAACAAGCGAACACGAACTTGCATGCTTATACTAGTGGAGACTATCAATTGAAACATTTTCTAAATATTTTGAAGCAAAAATCTGTTTTTATTTGATGTGGGTTTAGGTTTTTTGTGTTCTGGGTTGTGGAAATTTTGTTTGACAATAATTTGGTGTGTATATTGTATTATAAAACGACTGTATGTACCATTTGTTAATTTAAAATATGTTTTAAAATTGTTTTATTTATTATTATTTTCTTTTTTTACTGTAGAATAACTATTGTTGATATATATATTTTTTCATGTTTTGTGTCTCGTATTTAATGTAAATCAGACTTTTTGACTACATATATCTACAGTTTTGGTTATTAAATAACAAAACTGATTGCAAATTGGTACATACATAGATTTATTTTTCTTAAATTTACCATTGAATAGATTTTATTCAAAGTCTTGTATTTTTCTTCATAAAGCACGCGTTAAACATTAATAAGTCACTTGAAAATTACTGTATTATTGCCGTTTGGTTGGTCTTCTGATGAACATGAGTCAAAATTCCAGGGTAAAATATGTATTTATATTTTATAAATACATATTGTATAGAATTTAAACATTTTATGTACATGGGAACATTAATGTTTAGCCACAAATCTAACTGTTGAAAAGTATTTACAGATATTAAAATGAAAAACTTAAAAATGGATGGATGCACTATGAAGATGAAGAAACTATTTGTATTTTGGAAATCAAGCGAATTAGAATATGCATAATATGATGAAAGAATCTATAAACTGATTTATAACTATGAAAGTTAATTTGTTAACATACACATAAGAAATAAAAATAAGCTATTAGCATTTAAAATGAACCTACCTACAGACAACTTATATTTGTTATGATGTGTGCAGATGATATTGACTGTTGCAAAAATTGTACTCTAAACAATGCTAACTGAAATTAAGACATGCAAGAATTTAAACTATTCATGTTCTCGTTTGAGGCATTAAAAATAATTGTATATTAAATAAGAAATACATTTAGTAAATTGATGACATAAAATACTCCAGTTATAGAGTTATTGACATCTAGAAAATATAAAAATGCTGGTTGATTGTATCTATGTATATTGTACACAATACCTTTTGTTTATAAAAACTTATTTCAAGAGATGCCATTTTATTTATGTGACATTATTTGACAAATTTCATGATAGTATTTTTCTGATTTTCAAACATTTGGCAATATTTTTCAAGTGACTTTGTTGTTAAATATATATTTCTTATAACAATAATTATTATTGTGATTAGTTTTTTGTATTAAGATAAAATGATGTGTCAATATAATTGTCTATGATAATGATTCTTTTGAATAGCAAGGTGATTTAATTAAAATATTATAACTGTTAAGTCTTTGCCAGTGTAATTTGCTGATATTGTTTATGAATAAATAATCTTCTTATTTAAGTCGAAACAAGGAAACAAGTAATCATCTAATATATATTTGTATGTGTACATTTATGTATGTTATGTTACTGACATTTTAGAAATAATTCTTTAAGAACTATGTAATTAAAGTTATTTTTTTCCAAATATTTCAGTAATGATTCAAAAAGTCCACAAACATCAAATGATCCATGTAAGTTTTTATATTATTCGTATTAATTAATAAATTATTTTTTTTTTTTTAAATTGGATATTTTATTGAGTATTAATATCATAAATTAAGTGTTTTTTTATTTATTTATATTATTATATATTAAATTATTTTTTTCCGTTTTATTCCAGCAAAGAAAAACAATACATCATTGGTACGTAACATATGGGTTAGTGGCTTGTCATCAATTACCAAGGCTACTGATTTAAAACAACTTTTTTCAAAATATGGAAAGGTAATACTAATTTAATAATTTCTGTATTATCTAATAATCTGTTTATTAATTATGTACACACATATTAAATTTGAAAATTTTAACTGGTTATTTTTTTTTAATTTTATGATCTACAATAATACTTCATAATTCAATTATTTCTATTTTTCGAACTGTAAAACGTAACTAAACAATTAGTTTGTGACCGGATGAGATAATATGATTATTAAACTTTTATACTCTTTTATTTTGCGAACTGCACTCTGAGACTTATTATTTTAGTTTGTTTCTATTTATATGTTCGCTACATCAAAATCATCCATTGTTCTCTGATTGATAATTTACTAAACAATTAGTTTGTGACCGGATGGGATAATATGATTATTAAACTTTTATACTCTTTTATTTTGCGAACTGCACTCTGAGACTTATTATTTTAGTTTGTTTCTATTTATATGTTCGCTACATCAAAATCATCCATTGTTCTCTGATTGATAATTTACTAAACAATTAGTTTGTGACCGGATGGGATAATATGATTATTAAACTTTTATACTCTTTTATTTTGCGAACTGCACTCTGAGACTTATTATTTTAGTTTGTTTCTATTTATATGTTCGCTATATCAAAATCATCCATTGTTCTCTGATTGATAATTTACTAAACAATTAGTTTGTGACCGGATGGGATAATATGATTATTAAACTTTTATACTCTTATTTTGCGAACTGCACTCTGAGACTTATTATTTTAGTTTGTTTCTATTTATATGTTCGCTATATCAAAATCATCCATTGTTCTCTGATTGATAATTTACTAAACAATTAGTTTGTGACCGGATGGGATAATATGATTATTAAACTTTTATACTCTTTTATTTTGCGAACTGCACTCTGAGACTTATTATTTTAGTTTGTTTCTATTTATATGTTCGCTATATCAAAATCATCCATTGTTCTCTGATTGATAATTAACTAAACAATTAGTTTGTGACCGGATGTAATATTATCATTAAATTTGGCTATCTTTTTCTAATATAGAATTATTAAACAGAACAGATCAATGTGTGGCCAGATGCCATGTATTTAAACTGCCATCTAATAATTATTATAGCCTAAGATTACATATATGTTAAATTATTTTTACTAAATTACGATTCTATTTAAAGGTTGTTGGAGCTAAAGTTGTAACTAATGCAAAAACTCCAGGAGCTCGTTGTTATGGATTTGTTACATTATCTTCAGCTGAAGATGCTAATCGTAGTATTGAAAATTTACATAAGACTGAACTTCATGGACGTGTTATTAGTGTTGAACGAGTATGTATTACAGTATATATTGCTTAGTTAGAAAATTATGATATTTTATTTTCTAATAATTCTATTAATTGAACACTCAACAGGCAAAACGTGATAATGGATACCAACAAACAGCTAAAACCTTAGATGCATCTAAAACTAAAGAAAGTTCAGAATCTGAACGGAAAAATAAAAAACCTGAAGAAAAAAAAGACAAACGGGAAGAGAAAAGAGAGAAGAGGCCAGAAATTACAATTAATGATGTGGAAAAAAAACATGATGTAACTAGAGACATAAAACAATCATGTAATTATTCTATACTTATTTATTTTATAATATTTTAATTATTATAGTATTAGTTTATATATATATATATATAAATATATTTAATTCAGTAGAAATTTGTAATTTTTTTTCGTATACATATTGCATTATTCAATAATTATTTAAATATTATCTTAATAAATGTTTAGTATCCAAAGACCAAACTCATGAGCCAAAACGTTCCAAAATTGTGATTGAAGTAGATGATCGAAGAAAAGATAGAAGTATTAAGAGTAAAAGCAATGAACGTGATAGGGAGAGATTAAGAGAATTAGAACGAGAAAGAGAACGTTATGAAAGGGAAAAAAGAAGACAGCAGGAGATATTAAATTTTACAAAAATGAAGGTAAGCAACATTTCTTATTTTTTAAAATTTTAATAGTAACAAATGAAAATAATTTTAGAATTAAAATAGTAAATTCTTTGATGTATAATTCGTTTTGTTTAGACTGAACGAGAAAGACAAAAACAAAAAGAACAGGAAAGAGCAATACGAGAAGAAGAACGGAAGAGGCGTATTGATAAAGAACGCCAACTAGAAATTGAAAGAAAACAAAAAGAAGAATCTATACGTCTGGAAAAGTTTGTTTTAAATTTTTTTTTTTTAAGCTGTCTTGAATATTTTCCCATATTATACTTGGTATTTTATTAATGTAGAGAAAGACAGAAACTTCGAATTGAACGCGAACGAATTGAAAAAGAAAAGGCTGAATTATTGCGTCTTGAACGTGAAAATCAGAGAATAGAACGAGAAAGATTGCAGAGAGAAAAAGAAGAGTTACGTAGAGCACAAGAGAAACTTGAAGAAACAAAACGACAAGCTGTACTTAAACGGGCTATACCTCCATCTCCACCGCCTAGTAAAAGACATTCTTCAAGTTCATCTCGATATGATGAAAGGTACATTCAGATTGGTAAAAAGTAATTGTTAATTAAACTACTATTTTTTTTAAGTATATCATTAATTTAATATTTTTCAGAAAAGAACCAATTCGTAGTTCTCGTGTTCAGTCTAGTTCAGATTATATAAGCCAAACAGCCCCTCCTCCTCCAAACATAACATCATCGAGGCATCGTTATGAACAGCATTCTTCAGATTCGCGTCGTTCTAGACCATCACCACCACCACCTCCACCTCCCGCATCAAGACCTAAAGATTCTACTGTTAGCATAAGGTAACAATAATATTTTTATACCTCTATACAAATTAAACTTTTTTTTTCTTTTCTTCTAAGTTTAGACTAACATTTTATAAATAACCACAATGAGTAAGAGCTTGTAGTGTTCATAAAGCCATTATTTAACTAATAGATATTTTCTATTAGTATTGTAGCTTGTGATTTATAATAAAATCTGTGGCACACAATGATCAACATTAAAAAAACATCTTGGATTTTGATACCTGCAATTAATAATTATCAATTCATATTACCTTGTTGCTTAAATAAATTAAAATATCCTTTTTAAAGACTGTTATATTGTACTGATTTCTTCGGGCTATGTTTTAACAGAAAATGTGTTTAATTTCAATTGACATTATTGGTGCATATTTAAAATAAATTATAACCAGAATGAATATATTTTCAATAGAATAGGTAGAATAATTTACAAGTTCATTAAAAAGTTTTATAATAAATATAGAATATAATTTAGAATAGATGGTATTTTCAGCATCATAAATTAAAAAAGCACTAAAATTGACATGCATATTTGTAAAATACAAGAAAATTGTAGTATTAGCAAAAAAGTTTTTGCAGTAAAAAACACAATAAGTTCATATTTGCATATAATGGATTTGTAGATTACTTAACAATAAGTAACACATTGTGTTTATGTGTAATAATTTAATTAATATTTTTAGTTTAAAGACAATACAAATTGGAAGAAGTTCTGTCTCATTTATCTGTCCTCAAAGACATCATTGAATCGAAGTTCATAAAATATATTGCTATGAAATTATTTAGTATTTATAGTATTTTTGAACTTCGTATAAAAAATTCAGCCTTTGACAGCTAAACAATAATAATATTTGTTTATGTTTGTA
Organism: Tuberolachnus salignus; assembly: GCA_956483605.1. Taxonomy (NCBI): domain Eukaryota; kingdom Metazoa; phylum Arthropoda; class Insecta; order Hemiptera; family Aphididae; genus Tuberolachnus; species Tuberolachnus salignus. The sequence goes on along the minus strand of OY101429.1, from coordinate 42,933,417 downwards.
CAGGTGTATGATACAAAATGTGTTTTGTCTATAATATTTTGTCTATTGCTATTATTAGGATATCCGACAAAATTTTCTCATTTTCCACATAGAACGCAAAACTCATTCAACAAAACTCATGGTACTGATAGTTTTTTCTCCTTTTGTATTTTTATTCTCAATTTTTGGATGCATCCATGTTTAAGGAGTAAAAACTCCTTAGACTATTTTTTGCTTCTTCTTATCTCTCTGTATTTGGTCTGTTTGGTTTTTATACTATAATTGTCTATCATCAAATAAAATTTCTATTCTTTTTAACATTTTAAATAATTTCTTCTACTAGAATAAATTATTATTATTTATATATTAATATTTCACCTGTTTTGCTTCTCATCAAATTGAGCATTTTCATTAAATTTTTGTTTTACAAAATAACTTTTTCACAATCTCAAAAGCTGGATAACTTCTTTATATTTTTCTTATATGTTTAACTGTTGTGCATTGATTATCTTGTCATTTTGTTTTGCTTTTCTTTGTATGACATTTCTAATACATACATTTGTAGTTTTGTTGACTTTCTATATGGTTTTTGTATTTTATTTTTTCGTATTCTATGGTTGCCTTGCCTCTTACCTGGGTTCCCAATAGTTAAGTCTTTTTTTAATATTCGCTTAATTTCCTTTCACTTCAATTGTACTTTTCAACGACAGTTTTATTGTCTTTAGTGTATCCTTACATTTCACATCATATTCCAACTTATTAGTTTCTCGTAATTTTCATTTCTTGATAAAATTTTCCTTTAATGTGTTTGGATTTTAGTTCTGATCCCATTATTAGGCTATGATCACTGTTTATATCTGTATACACTTTACATTGTTTAAAACAATTTATTTTGTCATAATGAAATTTATTTGGTATTTCGGTATATCACCTAGGGTTTTTTATATAACACCTTCTTTTATGGTTTTTGGAATATGGTGCTTGCTAGCACAAACTTATGTTATGTAAATAATTGTTTGAGTCGCTTATTTCTTTCGTTTATAGTCCATAGTTTCCTACTATATATCCATAATTCTGATCTTTAACTGATGCATTCCAGTCATTTAAAATTGTAATGTTTTCTCCAGATTTTGTCATACTTAGAACCTTGTCTATTTTATCATAATGGCTTGTTGGGTCTCCAACTGAATCCAATACTAGATTCAGCTGCCGCTCTCTACTAGTCCCTTTATGTCACCTCTTACAATCAGAAGGGAATACTATGGGTCTATTCTCTCCCAGAATTCAGTGTTTATGTGTAATAATTTAATTGATATTTGTAGTTTAATGACAAACAAGTTAGAAGAAACTTTCATCTGCCCTCATAAATACACCGGTGAAATCAAAGTTCATAAGATATATTGCTATGAAGTTACTTAATATTTATAGTATTTTTGAACTTTGTATATAAAATTCAGCCTTTGACAGCTAAATAATAATTATATTAGTTTATGTTTGTACGGGTGTATGATACAAAATCGGTTTTGTTTACTAAAGTTAAACATTTGAATAGGTAGTTATTTTTAATAATATTTATTGCTATATTATTATAATCAAATAAGTAGTTCACTTAATAGTGGATTACTAATTTATGGTTATAATAACTTATATATATGGTTATAATAACTTATATATATGGTTATATACTAACTTATGGTTAATAGTGTTAGTTAATTGTGAACACTACCTTATAAGTTTATCAACAAAATTTGTATTGTAGGTATGGTGCACCATCACCAACAGATCATCATTATAGAAGTCGGGATGATCGAACAGATAGAAGAGAAGAATCTCGCAGAAAAGAATCTAGTAGTGGTGGTAGCAGTAGCAGACATGCGCATACGTCGTCATATGATTCAAATAAAAGTTGTAAGTCTTATAATCATATAATTAATAAATATAAGTATAACGGTTTATTTATTTTTATTTCATAGTAAAAAAATTGTATTTTAGCCTATGGAATGTCTCGTAACAGTCAAAGCGCTAACTGGTCATCGGCCCCAGTTAAAAGTTCTTATGGTTCATTAGGTTCTAGCTCTGGATCTAGTAGCATGGTAATGGGTAATAGATTAGATCCGTGGTCAAATACTAGTGGTAGTAGAGAAATTGACACAACTGTTTGGCAACGCCCTCTTCCTCAACCACCATCTGATAAGTATGTCACTCAAATTATTAGATATTTGTAGTAATATTTAATTCATTTTCACAAATTAACTTTGAATTTGCTTCAGTAGGTGGACCAGTACATCGAGTAATCCTTCATCATTGTCATTAAGTGGACGTAGTTCAAGCAGTAATAATTTGTATGTTAATAGTCATCAAGTGTTACCCAATGTAGGTTTAAACATGTCTACAAATTTCAGTGATAATAGATTTGATAGTTATAAAATGAGTGGCATGTCACGGAAATATTGATGAAACTCAACATATGGTCAAAAAACTTGTCAAAAGTAGTTATAGTCATTGCACAATAACACATTCCTTTGTTCTTGTGCCCTCACGCTTTTTATATATTTTAGTAATGGTTTTTATTAATTAATTATAACTATAAACTGGTTTTATTTTTCATTTGATTTTATATTTACTGTAAACTTTTGATACTTGTTTTTTTGGTTTAAATATGCCATAAAAATTAAATTTTAGTTATGTTAATTAGTTTAAGTGACTTTAATTATGATTGTATTACATTAAATATATTAATTATATTTATGACTATTTTATGTAAAAACATTTAAAAGTAATTACAAATTATATGTATTTATATATTGCATATAAATATCTATTTAATTTATTTGTATGAGGTAATATTTATTACATTATAAAGTTGAAAAAAAATGTAGATAATTTAATAAAATAAAATAAATTAAAAAAAAAAAAAAAAAAAAAAAAATGTTTTTACTTTCAATAAATACATGAATTAAGTTCTATGATTTAGTTGGGTACATTAACACATGAAAATATGAACAATGGTCAGAATGACTACAGGTTCTCAAGATAGGTTAAAGAAAATAAACAAATCCAATTATAGATTCTGCTTGGTGTTGGCTCTATAATGTTTTTAAATGTATATTACAACAATTTCGGGAAGGGGGAGGGTTTAATTAAAATAAGATACCATTAAACTTAAATAATTATTTTTATTATCACAATTAATTAATAATAACACAATTCATACATTTCCTTGGTACCCCCCCAATACGGTTTTTTTCCCGGCAAAGCCTTCTGGGTCATTTAAAATATAAAATTAAAATGTTATTGCGATAATCGTCCATTATGAGTGCAACAGTAGCTGTCATAATGGCCAGTGCTCGAATTAGGCGAGGAACGGGATTTATTTTTACAACAGGAAAACAAGATCAAAAATATAAAAAAAACGTTATTTTGTAAACGCCTGTTTTTACTAATTATTTAGAAAACTACAGGGAATATCAAAAAATAACTTCCCAATGTACAATACTAGACAATTTTTTTGGTAGAAAGTTGTTCAAGACAAAAAAATAAAAAAAAACAGTAAAACCAATAGGTACATTCCTTGCTTTGATTAGAACCTAAAACGAGTTTTAAGTTCGGTGTCCCAGCATACACTAGTCTCAAGTTAAGTTCAGAATTTTTAAATTGACATTTTTTTCTATTCACCTTGAGAAATAATAATTTTTTTTTTAAATCCTGCAGATTGTAACCTGTTCAGGATTATATAGGTATTTTAAAATTGTATTAATATACTCATAGACAAAATAATTGGTGTTTAATGATGAATTAACACTGTCTAGGTAGGCATTATGAATTTGATGTTGCCATAGTAACCGGCTTTCAAAACATATTACAAAAAAACTAACATTTTTCAAAACCATTCCATATTTTATGACTATTTTGATACTAGTTATACTAACATATTACACAATAATTTAAAACTTCATATATTAAACATTAATAATAATTAAAATGAGTTTTATTACCTAACAGGTATTATAATAAAAATCAGGTTAGTAGTAGGTAACTAATTACTTTATATGCTGTACTTATACAATCATGTCATAATTTATCAGTTAAGTAGAAATCTTTCCGCTGTACAGTTTTTATGGTTTTTTAATTACAAATTATATTTTTGGATTTTGATTGAACTGTGATTGTTAGAATACACAGTCAAATTAGAAAATATGAACGTAAGCTTTCAAAAAATAGTTACTCTAAACTATAAATGATTTAGCAAATTAATATTTTTTATAACAAACAAAATGATGACTATAACTATCAAAATTAAACAAATATTCTTATGTTATGTACTATAATACAATTGAATATATATATTAATCCGAGCCTTCAGTAATATAATATATAATGTCAATGGTTAATTTTAATTAAATATTATTTATTTAGTTATAATATATATTTATTTATTTAATTTAAATGGGTGGCCCTGGGATATAATTTCAAAAGTGCTCAAGTCCACAATTCCTCGTGGAAGCTCGTTTAACAACAGTACTCTAATAACAATATGCAGACATTTGATTCTGATACAGATGATAGGTACCCACTATAAACCACCGATATCAGTTGGGTACCTAAATAAATAAATATTAAATAATATGACAACAAAATAAATTAAATCTTCTGGCGGGTATTTGTTTAAATAAATAACTTCTTCAAAATAAATTATTAAAAAGTAGGATGCAGAGGGGAATTTAATCTGTACAAAACAATAATTCATTGTTAACGAAAAACGGTTTTGAGCAAAGTTCAGTAAATATGTATATTAAATATATTTAAATTAAAAATTGTATTAATTTGTAATTACATAATATATTACAATAGTCAGTTTTTACGAAAATCAAAAAATGACCTCCCCAATTTACTAACTAGATCCAAAATGCTTTCAGGAAAGGTGTTACACATGAAAATTGGAGCATGATTTCCGGTAGAAAAATTGTTCACAGACGGGGGAAAAAAGCGCACATAGTAAAATTTATAAATTTCTCGCTATTAAAATATAATATTAGTTAAATTAATCAAGTTGATGTATAAATTACATTTTGTACAAAATAACATCATAATTATTATACAGGTGTCTGTTTCCAGGGACGGATCTAGAAATTCCTTAATGAAAGGAAATCAATAAAAAAAGGGGGAAAAATAAATAAAATCAATAAAATGCTTGATATCTTTCAATTTAAATATATAGGCTCAAGGGAGGAGGGTCCGTGTCTGATTAAAAATAAAAATTAATGCTATATAAATGGATACAACAGTGTCGAAATAATTATGAAATAAGTTATTACAAATTTTAAATATCTCAATAAAAATAATTTGTACAAAAACGTTTGGAATTTTTGAGCTGCATAATATAGAGGGCTACTTCCATATTATATACGTTTTTTTAATTTATCGATATGTATTTAATTATAGCGATCATAAACTGCAATGATATATTATATAAATTGAAGTGGGTAATATGAGAGCTTTTCCTTAAACTAAAAAGTTATTGAAACATGAGTTTTTAAAAAAATATATAACTGGAAATCTTATTAGTGAAGGTATAATGGAAATAATTTATGGGATACTTTTTTTTATCTCTTTACTAAATATTAATGCAAAGTTAATATAGGATCTTTTTACTTAAGCTCTTCCCGTTCGGTTTTAACCATCACGCACTTCGAGAAGACATGATGAACCGTCTCACTCCCGTCACCACAGGAACAGCCTGAGCTTTTTACTAGTTTAAATTGGTATAGTTTACATTTAGAAGTCATCGTGGACGGTCACGATTTGCGATGTGTAGTGTTTCATCTCGAGTGGAACTATGTACCGTCTTCTGAGATCGGGGATCATGAACCTCTTCTAAGGTTTTATGATTTGTTCGTTAGAGGAGAGCCTTAACAGACAACGTGCTCTTAGTTACTATCTGTCTAGCAGCCTGCACTCGTATTTCCAGGTCCTGGGGCATCATACCGGCCAGAATCCGCAACGTCGTTGTTGTTTTATTGCCTTTTTGGTTGTTCAACTCCTTCCCATATTCGTGCAGCATAGGCACACCTAGGCACAAATATCGTTATATATATAGTGGCCACGGCCCTGTGTCCAAGTCCCCAGTTGGCCGACATCATTTCTCTCATTCTTGAGTACAGTTCTTCAGATTTATTCGTACTCACACTTACATGTTTCCAGAATCTTCTCTTATAGCCAGTAGAAGATGGGCCTGATAGAAGCAAGACATCCGCATTATTATTACGGCAATAGTCGCGCAATTTCTTAGCTACAACTATTTGCCCGATCATATTTAACTGCAATATTCTTAAGAAGTCAGCAGTAATTGTATATTTGTATCGTTCTTCCCAATTGGACGACCTGCCTCAGACCATAGTCCGTTCGCCACGTGACTCTCCTTCTGGCTACCTTCTCGGTACAACTCTTATGATTGACAGAAAACACCTTCCCACAGTTATCACATTTTGGCGTCTCTTCTCGGTTTGGGTGATAATTTTTGGCGTGGCACATGATTGAGCACAGCTTATATACCACATCACCTTCTGTCTTACAGTGGGTTGCACTGTGTCCATATTTCTGGCATTTGTGGCACTTTTTGAAGTCCAGAAATTTCTTGATTTTGCAAGACATTAAAACCACGTACAGCCGTTTTCTCTGGATGAGACTTTTATAAACCTCCGTGGAGATCTCTAGGACCCATCATACGGCGTCTCCTTCTTTTGATCTTCGCATGAATAACGGCATTATTGTTACATCTGTTTGCGTCACGTCAATACACAAATCTGGGTTCTATGGCACTTGCTATGTCTCTTGTTTATATCTATGTCTACGTCATATACAAGTACTCGGAGTCTCCATCTCTCTGTCTTTTCTATGGTAGAGCCCTTTATATTAGCCTTCTGGATCATTTGTCCCGTTAGTACATTAGTGGGGTGGATTATAATATCCTCGCCTGGTAGCACTTGTATGTCATCATTCTTAGGTCTCTCCATTTTTATCATGTCTGACCATAGTGCCGTTTATGGCTGTATAACTTTTCTGTCATGAAAACATTCAAATTCGTACAATTTTCAAGCATTTCTGTTCGACCAAAATAGTTTATCCACAGAAACCAAATAAAAACAATATAACCATTATATTTTAGATCAAAATTATATATTTCAAAAAAGTAAGTATCGTGCAATTTTAGAACCTTACATAAAAAAAGTCATAAATTTCATGAAAAAGTCTAAATATATATTAATTTATTGTATAAATGTAAACATTTTAAATTTTAAAATTGAATACTAGTCCATTATTTATTATATTATGTTATAGGTTAGTTTTAGTTTGTTTAATTAATTGTTCATTATTCTCATTTGCAGAATAAATTGTGTGTGCACGAAATGTATGCGTCTGGGCATTTCTGATGTTGCCAGTCCTGCAAACGGAATACTCATTTTGGTGTAAGTCAAGGATACAATCAATTTTCAAATTAACCAAATTGTGTGTAAAGGTAAGTTATGAAATAATTATATAACCGTACAGGTATGCACTTCACTGCTTTAGTGTTATGTTAAGTACAGCCAAATTTAGTCACAGTTAGATTGGATTTTAGATAGCATTTTAGACTATTAACATTCAAGACAAAATTAATTTATAATGATTTTCTGCAAATAGCTCGTATATTATTATTAAATATATTTCTCCAATTCTATGTATTGATACAGTGCACATAATTAAATACATATTTATTTTATAGGTTTATTTAAAAATACAGTTGTTTTAAAAAATATTAACTTACTTCTAAAATAAAATTCTACATTTCATATATACCTAACCTATTATTAATTAATTTTTATTATTCCAAAATTGACGATGTTATTTGAATTCGAACAAAACTGTATATAAACGTGCTAAGTATACATTTTAAGCTATTTTAAGTATTTTAGTACTCTTACTCGAGTCCTATTACTGACACACTCTTACTTACTTACTAGAAATGCGAAATATAAATATATGAGTATACGCATATTTTTGATATAATTGATATTATATCAAAATAGCATAGCATCCCTTGATTGCATAGCATCCCCTCCTGAAAAAAAAAAAAATGTTGGTATCCCAAAATGCTTCCCATGCTACATTATAAATAATAATGGACGATGGTCGACTTTCTTTTTGAAATAGGTATATATTATTAAATATATTTTAGCATTAATTTTAAATAATATGGCCCTATTGTTGAAGCCTTTATAGTACATAAAAAAAAAAAAGTAATAATAGTAATTTATCATTAGGAAATTAATTATAAAAATGTGATCCTTTTTTGTCATACAGTCGATGATTTTCTACTAAATATACGATTTTTTTTTATTATTATTATTTCTACTAGATAAGAGAAATGAAGCAATGAGTGTCCTTCGCTAAATTGCCTCAAGTCTAAGAAATTAAAGGCAAAATGCGCAAACTGTTGAGAAGAGCACACTTCAAATTGGAAAGGATGCTAAAAAAGCAGTAGAAAAAGCTCATCCATAAAAAATTACAGCAGTACAAAAATACAACAAAAACCTGCGAAACCAGTCACATTAACAACTAAAATAAAAAAATAAAATACGGAATACGATTTATTTTTTTAAAAGCGTATACCCTTAAAATACAATTTTGTTTAGGGTTTACGCAAAAATGAGAAAATATGTGACTAATCCCATATACCTTCATATAGCCCTTATTATTATGGTGACATAAGTTTGGTAATTTATTTTACATTACCTACCTGAAATTAAATGTTATTTTTTTCATTTTGTTATTTAGCCTTTGTTAAAAAACTGCATTGGTTTTTAAATTACATAATAATCATTGATAGTATATATAATAACATAATTAATACAGTGAATGGGAAATAATAAAAGTTTTATTGAAAAGATTATTTATAAGAAACTTAGTTGATAAAGTCTATTGTATTTTTTAGATTCTGAGCGTAGCGAGGAATATATTGATTTTATTGTGTTTTTTGTTGTGTGTTTTTTTTGTTGAAAATATTTTTTCTATCAGCAATCTTGCTTTAATTTCCAAGTGTAGCTACTTGGAAATTGTATCTAGTCTGAAAGCACTTTGGATCTAGTACATTGAGGATTATCGTTGTTGTTTTATTAACAATTGGGAAAAACGGGGAAATTTACGGCAATAATGGTTTCATTATTTTTTCTTTTTTCTTTTTTGTTGTAACTCGATTAAAAATAATCGTAGAGACTTGAAATGTTCACAGAATATTAATATTAGCTCTTTTGGACGTGGACGTGACATTTTTGAGTTGTTTATAGGCATTTGAAACTTTCGAGTATTTGTAGTTTTCATTTGATCGTTTGTTAATTTCCAATTTATGTGAATACAACTTTTTGGGGTCCATAAAATACATAATAATTTGAGACGTAAACACACGGACAATTTCTGATTTATTTTGTAGTAAAAATTAATACAATTTTTAATTTTATTTATATCTAAACTTTTTTTACCGAACTTAATAATATTATTATTTTACATTCAATTTTATTACAACGTCTGTAAAATATTTCATAACATTTTTTCTTCTTAATTTATGATTTACTGTTGTTATAAAGCCACAGACTAAAACCACTGAAACATTTTTGTTGGCTTTGGTTATAAAAGGTATTACCTTATATAAATAGGTTATGGTTTATATTTATTTAATTGTATATGAATGTTATTATCGTTATTACAACGATAGCCATAGCTCAGACGATTAGACGATTGAATTCTGACCGATTACGACAGAATATCGTACACAAGAGACGGACACAAGCCTATGTCGTATATCAATAGATTAGCTATAATTATAGATATATAATGAAAATCAAATAATAGTCGACGGTCGTTTAGTTGACGTTTTGTTTTGGTAGTGTTAGTGCTCATTATTATTATTTATTTATTTTCAAATTAATTGTATTAATAAGTTAATAGCGTCTTCCTGAAATAAGAAAAGAAAACTCACAGATGATGGAAGAGTGTTTAACGAAAAGTCGACCGACTGATGAATACTTTTTTTATAGAAATTAAAAATAGTGTATTATGCCTAATTTGTAAGGAAACCATTTCAGTTTTTAAAGATTATAATTTAAAAAGAAACTATTTGCAATAACATGCGATGAATATTAAGGATTAATATCTTCTTATTAAGGATTTTTTGCAGAAACAAAAAATTTTAGAATTGAAATAATGTCTTTCATCTCAACAACTTAATATTAAAAAAGTTACTTCTGCGTCCCACTACGTTATATAAGCTAGTAATGTAGTGTTATTATATAATTATAAATCAAATGTATTATTGTAGAAATGTATGTGACCCGGTTTTTTCAAAAGGCTGGATACCCCTGGTATAGACCATTCAGGTCCTTCACCGCAACCACCACTCTTCTTTATCTGTCTCTATCTGTAGCTAACACTGTTCAGAACTCCTAGCATGATAAGGTCTTTATGTACTTTATTCATCCATCGTTGTCTTGGATGGTCAAGCGGTATTTTTCTCTTCGGTATCCATTTTGTAACTTCGCCGTTTGTCTGCATTCGAGCCCGTCATATATGCCCTGTTCAGCCTATCCTTATTCTTTTCATCGTATCTATTATGTCCGAATCCTTCAACGTACTAATTACTTCTCCATTCTTTCTTTGCTCGTATTCTTCGGTGTTTTGGTTTCTTCTGGGAAAATCTCGCTAGTTTTTGTTTGTCTGTTTTTGTTGTGGCCCAGGTTTCATGCGCTTAAAGCGCTATCAGACATATCATTACAAGTTAATTTAGATCTGATTGATACTAGTTTAGATTTCAGGATTGTCATTAAAGCGAAGAAACTGAGTTAATTCTGTTTAGTATTTCCTTATGATTATTGCCCTACACATTTAATTCCACCCCTAGATATTTAAAGTTCTCTACCCTCTTGAACTCCATTTCTCTTACTATCAAATTATTTTGTCTACTATTATTCCGTGACAGTATCATGTACATTATCTTTTCGACTCTATTATTCGAGAAAGTCTATGGAGAGCTATGGAAAAGATTGGGGTACCAGCAAAACTCACGAGAATGAAAAGAACATGCATCCAAAATTCCAAATGTATGGTCAAATTTAACGGTCAACTGTTGAAAGAACTTAAGGTTAATACAGGGTTTTTCAATGGGGATGCTCACTCGCCAGTGTTATTTAATATTGCATTAGAAGAAGTGGTTAGAAAGGTACTAAACACCGGTATAGGAGTCAAACCTAAAGAATCTAAAATAATCAGGCTAATAGCACACGCTGATGACATAGTATTACTATCAGAAACCGAAAGGGACTTTCAGAGTATGACAGAAGCAATCAACGAAAGCAAACAAATGTGATTTTCTGTACATAATTATTCATTTTAATTACTTGATTTATAACGTTCTGGCCAATTATTTTCTGGAAAACTACGGAGCCCCATGCTATAAACACCAAAATAACTTTTATTATATTAACTGCAGAAAAAATCTTTACGGTGAACATTTGTTTTACGTAACACTTTAGTTTTTAACTATGCACGATTTTATCTTAAAATATTTCCATTATGTTGAATAGTAAATTAAAAGGGTTATTTGGATTTAAAATTAACATTTGACTATTATAATATATTATACAGAACTTATTTCAATAATGATTGAGGCACGGAATTTACTGATGCTACTTATGCATTTGTAATTCGTTTATTATTTTATTCAAGTACGTTGCACGTATTGAACTGTGTGTTATTGACAGTTTATAAAATTACCAATAATAATTAATTTTAATAATATTTCCGGTATTATTGAAATTGTATAGAATTTTTTTTTGCGCATTTACATTTTTAGCTTTTCAGGTCGTTATGAGTTCCAAGCTCTAATAAATAAACTATCAGTATGAATATATAATTGTTAATATTACTATCATTATTATGTGTACGATATTATGATATCGTTTTACGTTATTTCTTTATTATTCACTATGCGCCATTGGTATCGTGTATAAAATCGTTTATACGATAATATTATACGGTCTAACCATATATACGTACGTATACGAAATCAACGATCGTTCCGAGGTGGGGAAACGACCGACAGGATAGGAGGTTGCAGTCGTAACGGCAGCAGCAGCGGCGGTAAATGCTGGGCAGTGACGTCTATTTTGGTCCGCATTGCCAGGACGGTGCCAAAATAATGTTTTCCTCGCGCTTGCGGTCCGTTTGCGTCAGTACGATTCGCACGCCCCTTGCTAAACTATTTTCGTATTATACAGTGTTTGAACAAATGTAATTCATTTTTTCATCAATACACACACACACACACACACACACACACACACACACACACATACACACACACACATACATACACATATATATATTATTTATACGTATACATATATATATATATAAATACATAATAAAACTATATCATACATATAGAGATACTTACGGATTTTATATACTTGCATTAGGTGTAAATTAATAACATTTATTAAAAGGTTATAACGTTTACAGTGTACAACTATTAATACGCGAAATATATATTTTGTATACTTTTCTTTTTTTTGCGCAAAGCGGTTTCCGATTAGTATTTTTGGATGTCTTTTGACGATCGCCGGCCGTCCGAGGCCAGAAGAGGAAGCATTAGCGGATATCTCAACAAAAAGGTAAAACATTTTTTAATTCTTTTTTTTTTCATTTTGTTTTTCTAACGTGGAAGCTTGTATTACGTGGCCCGTTGACATTATGTACCCAAATATAATTTGGCAAAGTATAGATTAAATATTGAAAATTAAACAAGAAAATATTTAAGAACCTCCTATAAACATAAAAAAAAAAAAAAAAAAAACAATATAGCTGCACAATCAGCTATATTGTGTTTTTTTTTTTTTTTTTTTTTTAACTTACTTACCAAGTTCTATAAATATGCATATGTACATACTAAACTTGAAGTGTTAGTTTATACAATTTTAATTAATTTTTATAATTGTAATTTTATTAATACATTTTCATATTACATATTTATTTGGTCTTACACGAACCACTGTTGTGACAGTGCGGTCATACTTGTTATCACTTATCACGGTATTACTTATTACTTATTGAACGCCATTCGATGTAAATGTGTACGCTATGATTCATTTCATTTTCCCCACATGAATCCGGGCAGGGTACACTTGTCCGGTAAATATGTAGGAATAGTTGTAGTATTAAAATTATAATTTTTATATTGTCCAAAATGTTCGGGCATTATACACAGTGTCCGGACTTCCTACTTTGCCCGTAATATAAACGTCATTATTTCAGCAGGTTAAATATATTTAACAATTAAGTAGGAAATCGCGATTAATAAATATAGTTTAATAAATTATAAACAAATTATTTTAAATGGTATTTTTTTTTTTAAACTATATGTTTTATATATTTATGAGTTACAAATAGATAAGTGGTTTCATGTTAAAATCAGTATATATTTGTGACTGAATATCGACCGGTAATATTGCATTTATGTTTTGATCGTCTTTTATTGGTATACAGTTCTTTTAATATATATTTTTAAAGTACCTTTAACCCCCCCCCCCTGGAAAAATATCCGCGAACGTCTACGATGAAAATAAATTATATTTAGTTTATTATTGAGTTTTAATATGATATTTGTATTAATATATTTATACTCGCTTATTATTTTAATTTTAACAAATTTCATAATTATACTATCATACATATTAATTATTTTTTTATTTTTTTTTTTTTTTTAAATATGAAAATATTAATTGTGAAACTAATTAAATATATTCATATTCTATTCATTTCAAAATCAATATTATGCCCACCACTATTATATTTTTGAAAATCCCATTTAAAAAAGGTAGATACCATTCATATTTTGTGCGATTGTGTTATTGTAGCTATCGTTTCTGATTCGACCTCGTTTTATCCTTTAATATCGCGGTAATAATTTTATACATCGCCACAATATTCACACCATTTTTATATTTTATAGTTCTAGCCAACACTATGCCCTTCACTTTAAACATATGTATTTTTGAAATAATAAAAACACCATGGTATTGTCGTTGTTTAGAATTAACACACTTGTGATACACCATAATTGTATAATATGTTGCAGGGCATACAAACAATAATGGAAATTAGGTCTTTCTAAATGCAAATGACGATTCGATAATTGGTTAATAAAATGTAAACGTACACAAAAGAATACCACGAGTACAGTTTTCAAACATTCAATACCTAATTATAGGTATAAATCCTGAATGTTTGACGATATTATCTTCGTTATATTATCGCCTTTACCCCGTTTTTACCCTCCATATCTAATGAGATATTACTCCATATTCATTACTTCATAGGGGTCAAAACTCCTCTGAAATTTAACCTAACCAAACATATTTTAATATTAATATTAATACTTATACTTATATACAGTTTAGCCGAATGTATGATATATAATTATAATCATAAATATATTTTATATGACTCAGATTTCAAATTTGAACCGATCATTTTATAATACCTAACATCGAAAATACGTTTACCATCGTTTACCTACTTAATTAAGAGTTAATATTTGTGTGTCTTTTATATAAGTCATGTTTTTAAGTATTAGATAAACACACATTATTAGGAATTTGTTTTATAATAAACATTACAAGTGTATTTCATTGGCTACCCCCAGACGGAATTTTGGAGCCAAACTAGGGGCATTTTTTTTGCGCTACGTTTGTGCTGGTTCGTACTTAGTACTTATGTTTTAAGCGTTTGTGTAGCAAATCCTGAGTTTCAAAGAATTTTTCATGTGGGTGAGCTAGTGAACAGCAGCGTCCAGTGCCACAACTAATATTTTTGGGCTCCAGAGTGACGAGCTTTTAAAGTACACATTTGTTTTACACTATTCAAACTTAATGGGATTAGTTTCGTCATATATATATATATATATATATGTAATATAAATTGCTAAGTAATATGTTATACACCATTATAGTTAATTTATATAGGAGCTTACATCATTAATAAGAATAATAGTTATAATAAGTTACCTACGAGTAGTCCAGTAACTGTTGTGGGTGGCAAGATGAGAAGGTAAAAAAATTATAGTATTATATTATATAGGGTAGTTTAGTTTACTTCTGTATTATACATCTGTACTTTCGATTAAATATGTTTTGATAAATTTAAATTGAAAATTATAATAATTTGTAACTACAAAACACAAAATAAATAACAATTATCCATGTTTTTCGTATACAGTTTTTGATCATTTTTTTAGAGGCAAAAAAGTTGTATCCATATAAACCGCAATATGTAGTGAATTTCTACAAATTCCGATAAAATCTGAACTTCAAACTTATTAAAAAAAAGGAAAAAAAAACTGTAACTCCAAAATATTGATTTTTTTATACAGCCATAATAAGTAAACTAATGATGAACCTTTTGTAAAATTGTCGAGAATTTTTGAGAATATAAAAAATATTTAGTTGTTAGTAAGTTGTTAAGTTTACAATACAAAATTAATGCATGTTTAAATTAAACATTTTTCTTGTATTTTCATAAACGGTTACAAATTTATTTATTTTATACCTACAGTCATCGTTATATTATTGAAATTCTTAGGTGTTTGTACACTATAGTATATTATTCAGGGGTGTATCATGAATTCTCGATAACTTCGTTACGGTTATTGGTTAGTTTAATAAAAAGAAAAACTTTGTACGATCTAATGGTCTATTATTGAATATTGAAAACGGTAGTATAGTGTAGTTCGACTGTTACAAAACCACTATATAGTATTTGCCTCCAGGTTATTATTAGTTGGCAATGCCACTGGCAACACATTTTTTTCCACACATGTCTAAATGGTCTATAAAACTTGGAATGTATACACCTATATACAAATTTGTGTAACATTAATAACACCTTAAAAATAGTTTGTAAATGTTATGAATATTTACATCTACGTGGTATTATATTTTGTTAATTATATTTAACATTTATTTACTTACTCATATTACTTCTAATTAAACGTTCATTTTTTGACCTCACTAAACCCTTTGTTAAATTAATAACAAAACAAAAACCCTTACTTACACTAAAACTATATCGTCCTATAGACTGTGCCACATTTGGAGGGGGGGGACAATAAGTGAACATTTTTGAGGGCTGCAAATTTGTAAACCACAATTTGTTTACCAAAATATTTTTGTTCTTATTTTATTGTAAATTATTAAAAATGTTGAAATTGAAATTGTTTTACGATAATAATGTATTATGCTAATATACTGTCCTAATTTAAATATTTAATGTAATACCATTGATTATATAATATATACTACATATATTATATAATCAATGGTAATACTTTGAAATTGTTTTGGACCAACAGAAATGAATAACATTTAACACAAGGTTGTACTTGATGAATAAGAAAAAAGTTGACTGCAATGCAATAATTTTTTATTTTTTTTGTTTTAAGTTCAAATTTTGTTATATTCCGATTTATGCGAATAAAACTTTTTGGCTCTATAAAAAAATTTGAGGTGAAACAATACGGACAATTGTAATTTTTTTTAGTTAGTCTAATGGTTTAATAAATATGTTTTACACACACGTGCAGCTTTTAGACAATTATAATTTTGTATTACGCCTGAATTACTATTATTTTGTAAAATGCCTGAATTATTTCTGAATAAGTTGAACCTAAACGATTGCAACCCATCATAGAAAGCGTAATTTGACACTAATCATAAATGTGGTTATTCGACAAGCTGTATGTTCTAATAACAATAATGCAAGACACTTATTTATTTACTTTAGATTATTATTATGAATATTATATTATGTTTTTAATAAAGACAACACTAGTATATATAATCAATTTTAGTATATTAAACAAAATGAACTTGAATACGTTTAGAATAATATTATTTAGTTTGTATACATAATAGTAGCTGATTGATAACGTCGTAGGCGGTTCCAGAGGGGGGGGGGCGATAAGTGGATTCCCACCTTGGCCTGTGTTTTGTTAATACATGTAGTAATTCTAATAATTAGTGCATTATAATCACTAAAGTGAGATGTATGTATGTAAAGTGTGTATGTATAATATGAAAAACGTGTCCGATCCCCCTCCTAAGGGCTTGTCAAGAATTGCGCTTGGATAACGTGGTGACAATATAAAATTAAACAAAAACAGTGTTCCTTGACTATCAATCCGGTGTTCTATCAGATTAAAGACTAGACGAAGAAATGTATATATTTAGGAACACACGGTAGTATATCTACTTATCTATATCTTATTTTGATCTCTTTAAAGCACTATTTTATTGTGATTTGTATCTATAAAACGAAAAATGTTTTTCAAAAATTGCAATATATCTACCAGTTATTTGTTTAAATTTAATACAAGTATAAAATTAATTAACTATTAAGATTAAAACTAGTGATCAAGAAGGTGGAAGTTGAGTGGAATAAAAAAAAGACTATAAAGTCTATATGTGTTATAGACATTATACATTTCTGCACCCTATTTTTTCCTATACATAAGCACAGGCAAAAAATAAACTTATATTTAATAATTTAAACCATTTAATTAACTGGCACTGTTGACTGTTTTGGGTAAGCCACTAAGTTGTCAGCCAACTACACTTATATATCATTTTAATTATTACATTACGATTTTATAGTGAAATGCATAATTAAAAATTAAAATGCTTGTTTTAAAAACTGATCATAAATAATCATAATCAAATATTAGCTTGATATAAATAATTTAATTTATATGTACGATAATAATATGTAATATATTGAATATTCTATTAATGTTTTAATACATTACGATGAATATTTTATACCTATATTACAAATGAATACATTTAAGACAATGTTAGACTTATAGTACACATTGAGTTAAGTATAGTTTTTTCTACTAGACATACTGCATATACTTAATATAGTCGAATGGTACAGCACAGTAAAATGAAGCATGGCTATTATTGATCCAAAAAGTGTTCACAAAAATAAATAAATAATATAGAACACTATTGAGCTAAGCTCGTTTTAATATTTACCAAAAATTAAGAAAATCTAAAATAACAAAACATTAATGCACACTCGAAATTATTTGATCATTGTATTACGACGACTCACTGGGATAATTCGGTGCCCGCGCTTTTGTTTTTAAATTGATATACAAATACAATTGACAATAGTTTTGAAGTCAATCAAGTTATTACATTGAAAAAAAAAAAAACATAATATATTTGAATATAGAAGATTTCATTAAATTAAAAACAATAATAATAATAATAATATTGATTACCGTTTTCAAGGAAAAATGAATACATATTTATGAATAATAAAATTATAGGATAAAAACATCATATTGGGTTTTATTATTTTAACTATGTACAAAAACAGAAATGAGAATTTGATGAAAATATGACAGTTGAAAAAGATACCCGGCCGAGGAAAATCTTTAGAATTATATTCATTATATGAAGCCATGAGTGTAAACTTCAGTGCGAGGAAATGTCATATCTTAACGTTTTTTTATATTCAAATTAGACACTCCAACCCCTTATAAAAGAATGTTTTAAATTTATAATAAGTATGCATTTCTTATTTTAGTTACCTGCAACTACTTGTTTTGAACGTAACCTTTAGTTCCTTTACTCAGAAGTCTTGTAGCGCCAACCCAATGTATGTATTAAATATGCATAGGTACATTTATAATTTCTTATATTTTATGTCAATAATTCTACCAGTTGGACTTAGAGTGTTTACAAATTGACAGATGGACGGACACATGAATGAGGTAGTCTGCCAAAAGTAAATTCTCACTGTACTTTTAAATCCAAAACAATGTTTTGACAAACATACTGAGTGTATATTTAGTCAAATATTTATTTGTTTATTTTATTATAACATTTATTTGATATATTTATACACTATGCTTCAGATATTGATTTCTCATACGCGTAGATTTTTAAATTCATAATTAAACAATCACGTGTTTAGATTTTAGATATTAAATAAAACGAAATTGGTATATTGTTTTATATTAATTTTAAACTGCAATACCTAGTATAAAATGTACATTATTAAATCGGGTTAATAAGTAGGTTTATATCTTTTTAAATGTACATTTTTACTTTATTATGTTGGTTTGATTAATGTTCAATTGTTTAACATATTATAACTACCTAATTTTTAATACCTCTCTTTGGGTCTTATGTCGTTATTCGCAGATTAAAATAATCGTTGTATTGATTTTTTCGACTTAAAAGCCGGCCGCGTTCCAGAATATAACTTTTTAATTATTATTCGAGTGAATTAACGCGGCGAGTGGGTGTGGACGTGTCGGAGACAGGCGCACGTCCCACACACGTTATTCACTAAACCGTCAAGTTCAATATACCTACTTATAGTGTATTCAAGTTTGTTACTAACGAGACAATATAACAGATAGACACTCACCCAGTATATTATCTCAAATATGACAAAAAGATAATATATAATATACGGTATTTTAACAGTGGACAAGAGGCAAGAGTATATAGGCAGGTCGTTAAGATCACTATTATAATCATATTACTGTGACGAAAACTTGAGAGGCGGATTAAAGTAATGGTTATTTATCATTTGGTTACGCTAGAATATCGTTATATTAACTATTGGTTTGGATTCTGAGTAGTGACGACTGTATTGGTTTTACAAATCTATGCTTTGTTTTTTTGCTGCATTTGGCATTTAAACTAAATCGCCCTAAATACTATACTTGTACCTTTTCAAATTTCCGCTAACACTAGTGTATTGCGAAGTATGTCCCGTTCAGTTTTTTTTTGAATAAAATTATTTCGGTCAAAAATAAAATATCTAATATACTTCTTTATCCAATGAATAACATTCACCGTATTTGTAACAATATGTGTTTTATCTATAATATTCTTTAAAATTAGTTTATTTTTCATCTCACATTTTATATAATGAGATTATATCATTTTTTATCATTAATGAGTCTATATGGAAATATTGCAAGTTACGATTAATCATTGTGTCCAGAAAACCCATTTTGTTTAGAGAACGGAGTTAAAATTGCGATGCTTGCTAGAGCATTTCTTGGATTACTGAGATTTCTGAAATATAACCTAAGTGCGTTCCGTGTTCAATTATTTATCACCTAAAATGTTAAACATTCTTTACCGTCCCAAAAGTGTTTACTGAGCAAATGAAACTAAAGTGCACAAAATTGTGAAACTATAGTGTACCTACCTTTTCTTTAGTCCTTATATTTTAAAATATTGATACTCTAGAAAAATGTATACTTTTTATTTTTTGTTGACATTTTTCGTTTAATGGAACTAACGTCGTTACTATATAACTGATCCAATAATTTAGTTAATTGAAAAATCTTAAAAACTCAAATATAAAACAATGTGTAGTTAGGGTATTTAATAATACCAAAAATGCATTGCGCATATTTTCGTTGAATTTTCGCAATTTCTGATTTTTTTATATTTGGTAGAAATTGGTACAATACTCGATACCTACTCCTTTATCGATACTCGTACATCTGTTATTTCAAATAATACGACATAGTACGGCATTTTTAAAAAAATATATTCAGTTATTTATTCACATTTAAAGAATTAAATTAGATATTTAAAGTATAACTTATATCTTAAACGGTGATAGTAAATAGGTAAATTACATTTTCGCAATATTTCAATTTTAAATTTTATCACCAAATATCAATAAAAAGAGACATTAGGTAAATGACACCTTCGCCGTACGCACGACCCCGTATCTATACAATAACATAGAATTCAAATCGTACTGTATACTATTTGTCAGTACTTGTAATATTTGTTAGTACTTGTACTGTCCGACTTAATTTCTTCGTGTCATTCTCACTGGGAAACGAACATAAATTTTAATTATATCCACATTACACGAGTAATAAATCTGCTTTATTAATTTAAAAAATGATAATAATCATAATATTCATTGTTTACTGACAAAATACCAAATTATGTATTATTATAGAAAATTATTAAAATATTCACATGTCCATGTTTAGAAATGTATTTTCTAGTACCTACATATTGAATACATGGTAATTTTCTATACATACTGCATGAATTGTTATTGTATGATGTGTACACGTGTATTTTTTTTTTATAGGTCATGTCTTTAATATTATGCGCCTCGTCGAAAATCCGCATTCAATGTTTTTCGATGTATATTCTGACCAAAAATTGTTATATCAAACGAATGAAAATTCATATTTCATTTTGTTATTGGAAGTGAGCCATATATAGCACATAAACATTTCAGGGCATATATAAGTAAGGGAGTATTGTATTATTGTTGGTTTAAAATTTATATCCGTATGTAATATATCATACAGATTCGTAGTACCATAAAAAAAAAAAAAAGATAAAATTGATTTTCCAAAAATGCGTAAGTAGTATTTTACTTTATTGTCATTTGTTTCTATAATTTATCATGTAGTTTCGGATATGAAGTTGCAATCAATATTATAAGAGTAGGCGCATTTCGTACGATTCCTAGAAGACGAACAACGTTTTAACAACAACGGATTTATTAAAATGTATTTCGGAAAGAAAATAACTATACCAACACGAATTATTATTATTTATTAATTATTTTTAAAAGTCCAAAGAAAAAAAAAAGGTCAAAGAAATATGAGGGGGCACGTGGAATAGATGAAAAAAATATTATATAGCGATGAGTATAGGAGGGAAATGTGAAGGTTAAGAATAATAATATAATAGCTAATCCCAACTTGTGTGTGAAAAGGCGAATAGGAAGAAGAAAAAGTAGAAGAAAAAGATACAGAATTCGTTTATAGGATAGGCCGCTTTATCAGAGTTGGTCATTTAATAATAGATCGCAAGTTGGAAAATAAAAATGATCCAATTTTTATTTGAAAACTGGAAGCATAATAAATAATATATATTATATAATGATAGAAATGGCCCTGACGTTATAATATATATCGAGTTCAGAATTATTACAAATTATTTATGGCTGTTTGTTTTTTTTTTTTTAAAGTTTTTTTACGATTTTTTTCTCGATAATATATGAACGAAATGGGAAAATTCGACGGTTCCCTTCGACGAAAATCCCTCAGGATTCTAAATAATTGCGTACGCGTGCTATAAACATGTCGGCGAACCTTATAGACGCGTATATAGTAAATATGAGTGGGTGTTGTTTTAGCGTGTCGATTCGTCAAACCGTGCGTGTTTTGCCGTACTGTAAGCCTTGCTGTTGTGCGATATACACTTAATATGTACGTATATAATATTATGTGTGAAATCGCCTGTTGAAAACGACACGTAAACGAACGCCTCCGACGTAACAGAGTTCGTTTATTTGGCATTTTGTGTTTTTGTTTTTTTTTTTTTTTATTATTATTCGACGTGTATATGCCATAAGCGTACAATACTCTATTGAGTTATGTGCTTGGAAAACGAATCTGTGAAATAGGAATACGGTGAAAAATCCCCAGAAAAAACCCCCCCTTCCACCGCTCACGAAAATAGTTTATTTTTTTTTAACTAAATAGGATTGATTTTATACGCAACCGCACGAAACAAGAATATACGAGGTTAGAACAAACGGCGAGATTTATAGTATTTTTGTAGATAAAGAGCAAAATATAATTGAAACCTACAGTAGTATATCCAAGGGGTAGAGGGGTGCTCTAACCTCCCCCCCTCCACGAAGTCTGTTCGACCACATTAATCATAGTCTATACACTGTTATTATAGTTTAAAATAGGAGTTTGTAAGTAAATAAAAATAAATATTGACTATAACTTTTCAGTTATCTAAATAAATGTAAGAATTTTCTTATATTTATATATAGAATGGTATTTTAGATTCTGAGCGAAGCGAGGAATGTATTGATTTTACCATGATGTGTACTTTTTTTTTTTCGTCAGTGAACACATTTTCTACTAGAAATCTTGCTCCCATTTACAAGTGTAACATCTTTTCTGAAATCATTTTGGGTCTTGTTGGTGCATTAAGGATGTTGTCATTTTTATATTCCATTGTAATTTTCTTAATAAATGAGAATAAACGTAGGAAAAACGGGAAAATGTACGGCAATAACGGTTTTTTGATTATCGATTCTGTTTTTTAGTTGTAATTCGGTTAAAATAAATCTTAAAGACCTGAAATTTTCACAGAATAACAGTATTATCAATTCCTAGGCGTGGTACTATTTTTGAGATATTTATACACATTTGAAATTCGAATGTTTTTAGTTTTTATTTCGTTTTATGTGGATTTGGCCGAACAGATAGGTTTGAACATTTTAAACAAGGATCATCGTAAGTTGTACTTAGATCTAAAATAAAAATAGAGAGTAATGAAGTAGCTTTTTTTATAATTGTTTGAAGTTCAAATTTTGATGAAAATCGTATAAATTTATTTTTCAATTATGCGAATAAAACATTTTTGGCTCAATAAAAATATTACACAATAATTTGATACGAAATTGTAATTTACTTTGTTGTTACAAATTAATAATAGATTCAATTTAAAAATATCAAAACATTTTGTTCAAACTATGCTCTGAATAGTTGTTTATTAACCAGAGTATGTACCCCTCCTGAAATTGTTGTCTGGCTACAGTACTGCCATACCTTAATATATATGCATTTTTCGCACTATAATGGCAGTTAAGTTGAATCATTATTTTAGATTCTCAAATGTTTTTTTAAAATTAACATTTAAAAAAGCCTACAAACTTTACATTAATCCGATAGTATTGATTGTGCTCTGGATTGTATACTTTTGAGAAACTCATTATTTTTATTACTATACATGTTTTGCATTCGGATTGATAATTGTTAAAATATAATTGACACCCCTCCCCCCGCAGGTTTGATAGTATTAAATTTGTCGAAGTACTAATATCAAAATTTCAATAAAGATTTGGTATTTTGTATATTTTTTTTTTTCGGACGCGTCTCTCGAATAAATCCCGGTCACGCCACTGAATAATGTGTACCGAATGTGGCATATTTAACATGACTGATTATCAGAGAGAGGACTTTATATGATACCTACCTAAATGTTACATAATATTTTCGATTGATTATTGGTACTATAATATACATTGGGTTTTTCGCCCGTTGTTATACAGTACACGAGTGCCGACGTGGCCGTTCTCCTATCGAAAACGGATGAAACAAAGAAATAAAAATTATATTTTCGTTTTAGAGAAGATACCTACGTCACGTAATGCCGTGCGGGCGAGCGGTTTTCGTAAGATGGGCGTAGGAAGGGGTACACGAGTAGGACGACGAGGGATCGAGCGACGATGTCGTTGTCGTTGTCGGTAGCAATAATACGCGTCGATGGTAAATACGGGAACGAGGGCCGCCGACGTATTTGGGTCAACGACAACGGCTGCGCGACGGCGGCCGCCACCGTTCGGCGTTTGTTGTTGTTGTCTGCGGCGGCGGCGGCAGCGGCGGCGGCGGCGGCAGCGGCGTCGGCGGCAGTGGCGGCGGCGGCAGCGGCGGCGGCAGCGGCAGCGGCGGCGGCAGCGGCAGCGGCGGCGGCGAGCGCGTCGACCCCCGGGCTTTTTGCGTGCTGCAACGGCGGCGGCCGGCCGACGCAGCCGCGGCTGAGCCGACATCAGTGTTGCCGACCGTAGCACGGTGGCGGTCGAACGCGCGCAGCACGTGCTCGCGCCGTTTTCGGCGGTGCACGTGCCGTTTATTACGGCTCCCACCCGGCCACAACACCGCCATCGCTGCCGCCACCACTGCCACCGCCGCCATCACCACCGCACGGTGTTATGATATTATATTATAGACTTCCTCGCGCGGCGGTAGGTATAATGTGCCCGCCGTCACGTAGGCCGCTCCACACCAATATCGTCCGCTGGCGGGTTACCCGATACCGCTACGCGTACGGGGTACACGGCTGAGTAGGGAAATTATGTTATTAAGAAATCCCGAACCCGTCGCACCACGACACCACAAGTTTTTTTTTTTTTATTCATAAACTCGACTACCGGGATTATTTTCAAACTCGGGGTTCGGAACTAATACCATTTGAGTACTCAAATAGCACTTTGAAAATATATATATATATATATATATATATATATATATATATATTTATATCCCTGCACAATAAGCAAGAACAAAAGAACTATCTTAAAAACGGTAACCCTCTGCCCTCTAACCAAAAAAAAACGCGACTAGTATATACCAGAAACAGATTACAAGTCAAATATTATTTAGGCGAGATTTATTTCGTTAATTTTTAAACAAAAGTACTAGTGAACTTTAAAAGTCGGCATTCGTAACACCAATAAATATTAGACAAAATTTGAACTCTAAACTCTTCAAAATTTGATTTTTTTTGGAATTTTAAAAATCAAATTTTGAAGAGTTTTGGAGTTCAGTTTCAAAAGAATGGAAAAGTCCATTACAAATAAACTTCACGACGAATTAAAATATGTTTTTAGAAGTTTTTCCAAAAATTAGAATAGTCGATGTGATTGGTAAAAATGTTATATATTTAGACAAAATAAAAACCCTTTTTGGCTGTATCCCATCCCCTTTAAATTGTTATCGGGAAGTAGATTAGTAAAAAGTTTTGTCATTAAGGTGGTCATTAAAATGTACAAAATAATGTCAAATTTTGCAAAATTGGAGTAAATTTGAAAACCGGCACCAATCCCCTTTTTGCACTTGATGATTTCAAATTTATATTAACTCATTTTTCATAAAGAATTATATACTATTTGATATCATATCATAAAAACATATATACAGTTACAGTTGAACTTGGTTAGGTGAACTTTATTAACTCGAAAAATTGTCGATATCTCGAACTTTTTCTCCGGTTCCTAATTAAACAATGTAAACAAATTGTGTTTAACTTGAAGTTCCGATTTTATTACAATTTATTGGAAATCAGCAATTCCAATAAATAAAAAAGAGGTCAGCGATGATATTATTATTTTCTTTTTAAATAATGAAATATGACAGTGATGGCAGTAAAATAAATAGGTACGTACTAATATGTATAAATAAATAATGATTTTAAAATAATAAATATTAAATAAATATTAGTGTACACTGTACATGTATAAAACACTTTTACTTGAATTTTATACTTTTAGGTTTCTAAACATAAGTTTACAGTCCTTATGTCCACGTTGTGCCCGTCCATATAGTTACGGATGTTGTTTAATTTTGTTGATTAGGTTGCTAGGTTATAAAAGTTACTACATTAAATACTACTGAATATTTGCTGCTTTTATAATTTAAATGTGTAGGTACCGTACATTTATGAATTTATACCTATTAATATTGTAAAGAGTTGTATGTAAGAAGTAATAATAATTAATAATAATTTTAATTTAAAAATGATTACAGAATTATTGTTTATTTTTTAAAATTCGTTTAAAAACCAAGGACTTGGCTTGCTTGTAGACTTTCCTCATTTGTTTTCAAAAATTTAGTTTTGATTTTTTGAATTGAATTTTTGAATTTTTATCGGTCCCTTCAACTTTGAGTTAATCAAGTTCGACTGTAATTAATAGTGTAGACAGAATTAGGAAATGTGGTGGGGGAGGGGGTGTAAGTATAAATTAAACTATAGGTAGATACTAGAATTAATGAAATAAAATAAATTTTAATAAACACCCC
The DNA here is from genome assembly GCA_956483605.1 of Tuberolachnus salignus. NCBI lineage: Eukaryota > Metazoa > Arthropoda > Insecta > Hemiptera > Aphididae > Tuberolachnus > Tuberolachnus salignus. Next base: position 42,906,677 of record OY101429.1, on the reverse strand, counting down.
TTCCTAGCTACGCCACTGACTATTTGAAATGAAATGCGAATATTTATTTTATTTTCTATTATAAAAATTATAAATATATATATTTTTTTTAAATTTATATATATATATATTGTATATATGAGTTAATAAAGTTGATACAATTTTAACTATAACACGAACATCAGTTTATCAGTACAGACACCTAATATAATTAAAAAAACAAATAAATTACATTGGGGACTAAATTATATTGGGGTATGAAATTATTGTGGGGGCCAATTATCAGTCTATCGGGGTTTTTCACAAGGACCGATTGTTCAGGGACCAAATGACCTAGTTCCGAGCGTTCCGTAATCTCTCGCTCGGGCAATTTAAATAACTCGTGGTACGGCCTCTCTGTCCGCTACCCGGCTTTCGTTTTATCACCGAAATAGAAACGGAAAAAAAACCAACAAAACTATAATATGTAACTGTTTTTATTACTTGTTTATGTTATTATTATTACGTTTTGACTGCGGACAAACGGTAAAACTAAATCCGACGACGCGTTTGGTATGTACACATGTTTCTTCGATTTCCATATAACCAACTCATACAATTATCCGTGATCTCATATCTGTCGGTCACATGAGCCCGTCCTTGATTATATAAAAACAATTTGAATTTAAAATTGAATTCAATTTTCTAGATAATCTCGTAGCTTCGCGAAAGTGCTCGAAAAAATGACACGAGGTTCATTACATATCGTATACATAACATATCGTATAGTTGTCAACCTTTAAAAAAATATCGATAATCCGTTGGCAGATATATATATATACATGTTTTATGAGCTCTTTAATCAAAAGATTTTGACGGAAAACATAAAAATCACAGAATTTAGTGTAGGTACTATTTTCCGGTTTTTATGCTTACAATTTATTTTTGTCCAACAGAAACGCACGAACATTTGACAAAAGATTCATCAGAAGTTGTACTTGGTGGTAAAAAATAATAAAAGTTTATCATAATGTAGTTGTTATTTTTTTATGAGTGTTTAAAGTAAAATTTTTGACGGAAATCGAAAAAATCAAGGCATTTCAGAATTTGATTAACCGAACTCCGCTCAGAATTATTTTTCATTAGCAATGATTTATCGTTACAGATAATATAGATATAAATTATATTCCTATCTACATCATACGACCTTCTAACGTTTTTTTGTTTTGTATTAATGTTATAGGTATGTCTATTAAGTATGTCCGTTTTTCTTCTTTGGCGGTCTTGAAGTCCTTGGGTACATTCTCCTTAGCCACCTCTCCTCCTTGATCTGATGCAACCCTCTGAATTTGGACTGGGGATTTTGGGTTGTGCAGGTATATTCGTAAAAATATAATAATCCGTTTAAAAAAAATTCACGGATACTGCTCACAAGTATAGATGGGAAGTTGAGAACGTGTGAACTTAAAATTTAATTTATATCTGTATACGCAACGATAAATTATTGCTGAAAATACGATTCTGAGCGAAGTTCGGTTGAAATGATCGTGAAATACGATTTTAGTCAACATTTTAACTTAAACGTTTAATTTAAAAAAAAAAACTATTACACGACGTCCAATTTTTTTCTTTTGATTACTATGTACTTATGATGAACCTCGCGCACAATTTTCGGGCATTTCTGCTCGAACAATACAATTATAACCACATAAAACCAAATAAAAACAAATAAAAACTAGACAATTTAAAATGTTTATACATAGCTCAAAAATATGTTTTGAAAATTATTCAACGTCTCTACGATTATTTTTAATTGAGTAACAACAAAAACAAAAAAAAAAAAAATCGAAAATAATGTAACAATTAATGCCACTAAATAGATCCGAACTTTGAAAACGCGCTACATTTAAAAATCGGAGAGAGATTTCTGATTGAAAAGTTATTCACAGACGGGGGGAAAACGATATATAGTAAACGTGTTTATTTTAAATCTGGTTCTGTATTAAATCACGTGTCGACAACACTTATTATTATAGTTTTGAATGAAGTATAAGTTTTCAAGAATATATTAATTTTGAAATAAACGCGCCGTTTTGTCTTTAGATTAATAAAGATATTTCAGCGACTTTCGAGTATCCACTTTAGGTATATATGCAAACAGTTTATTCGACAAAAAACAAAGAGCGAATATTATAAATATATGTTCTTGACACGAAGATGGGCGCGGGAGTGCTATTCTACGTTAACCAGCCTACGGGCGAACCGAAATTTAAACGCTTCGGTTTGAGCGTAAATCAATATTACACTTAACGGCTCCGAGTCGGAATATAATAAAAACATATCTGCTTGTGAAACGTCTGATGTGGAAACTCCCGAGCGTTCTAAATAACGACAAAAAAACAAAACTGAAAAAAAAACATTTCTGCTAGACAGTTTAAATATTAATAAAAGCGGAGAGAAGAGCGCACGAGTTGTTGTTGAGGTTGTTGTTGTTGTTGATGATGGTGCTTCTGCTGCTGTTGCTGCTGCAGCTGGTGCTACTGTTACGGTCATTGTCTATAAATAAGATAATTAAAAACAATATGTACCAGTATATTTCATAACGCGATGGTAAACTGCCAAATAAGTTTATACTTAATTCAAAGTTATAGGTACTCATTATTCTAAATAATATAAATAATAATAATATACATAATATATATATATATATAATAATATATATATATATATAATAATATATATATATATATTATATGAAAAAATATTTGTTGATTTCAGCTACATTTGCTGTATTTCGAGCTGCTCTTTGTTTCTTTTTATAAATATTGTCATAATAATTGTACTAATAATTTATTTAGATGAAATGAGTTGCAATTAATATTTTAATTAATAAATTGTTATAAATGTAATCAAATTACATTTTATTGTGTATACGCCTTTGTTTAGTATTATTTTGAAAAATACGTTATTTCTTGTATTTTTATATTAATTGTATACGAATATCCTAATTTTCATTTTATTAACTAGGCGATTCTGAAACCGAAAAGCTATAATTAATTTAAATCTGAAATAAAATATACGTGGGCGTATTTTATTTGTTTCAGAAATTAACAATCATACCTACACCTATTTAGAATAATATAACATAAAATCATAGTAGCGAATATTTTAAATCATTTTGTACAGGAATATATACGGATATAATAACTTCTACCAATTTTAATAATAATAATACAAATAATTTAAATATTTTAAATTTTGTGATGAAAAATTAATACAATTAATATACTTAGTAATAATATCCTACTAATATCTTGTGTGTCCCTTGTACACCGCTATTTTTTAATATCGAAAATAAACTGCAGTATACAAATATGATCCTTAAGAACTGAAAATCTAAAACTAAATTTATGAATTACTTAAAAAGACGTCACACGGACATTTGCCGTCTTTGTCTATCTAACAGGCGATATAGAAAGCACGCGCTCACGCGGTCCGAGTAGAAATCACTTGATTTTGGTTTTAGAGTAAAGTTACGGAGTACAAGACGGTGAGTTTGAAAAAAAAATAAATACATTTTGAAAAGTTATAGGTCATTTAAAAATGTTGAAATGGTCATTATTTCTAAACGATGCTTTGAGTGTTATATTCGGAATAATAATAATAAAAAAAAAACGCATCGTCTTACAGTCCTAAATAGTGTCCTCTTTTAATTGTACAACAGGTATAACAATTGTATAACAGGTGATTTTACTCTAAAACAAAAATTAAGTGAGTTCTGCTCAGACTACGCAATCGTGTTTTTGCCTATATCGCCCGTTAGGACAGTGACGGCAAATGCCGGTGTGGGCGTTCTCTTAAATTACGATAAAATAAAATACACCCTGTATAATTTATATTAATATTAGTAATTATAACCTTACACATGGATGATATTATAATTGTTATAATATACATACTTCAGTGTACAGTAGTTAAACACGATTTGTCATTTGTGTAAAACGATTTTTATATATCACGTATGAAAAAAGTAATTTAATATCCAACTAATTTTATATGTACCAATTTAATGTAACATTATTCTTAAACTCGTTGTTTACCGAAGTTTCACCGCTTGTTGTTCGTCATACTCGTATTATTAATTAAATAATAATAAAGTGACTTGTGACTATAGATATTCGATATTTCAATAGATTTAACTATATTTACCTACACAATAAATAAATACACTTTTTAATTAAATTAAACCAAACATTTCTCATATTAAACAATTAAAAAAAAAAAAAAAAAAATAGTCACCTGTTAATTTATTTTCCGTGTTGCACTATATCATGTCATTTATAATTTTGTTATATATAGAGTACGTATTTTGCGCAATACCTATATTTACTAGATTGCACGTAAAGTGCCATTTTATACTATTATGTTTTATAATAATATTATAATCTCGAAGTTTTAATACAAATTATTTATTCCATTTTAACTCGATCCCATCCCCATCGCTTTAATTAGTTTAATGTATACTGATTACTACGCCAATCCATTAGTTTCGCACGATTTCAAGTGACACGACGATGTGAAGTGTTTTTTAGTATATATATAAATTTGTATATAGTACAGTATAATATAATAACAATATTTTTTTCGCTCGTACCTATAATATTGATTCGTCGATAGAATTTCTGTATACGTACTCACTCGAGGAATAATATCATATTCAATATGAAACATTCCATATCTCAATATTTCTTGTGCATGCTCAACTTACTATAAAGACTATAGGTGAGTCTTTATAGAATTCGTCACAAAATGTACCTAAAGTAGACCCTCTAGTGGTCCAAAAAATCTCTGAGCCATCATGAGTTTTACAACTTTTGACATTTCACACATTTAACTGTAGGTATACGCAAAAAACCCGTTGATTAAATGGTAACAATATAATAGCATAAGTTGACAGATGGCAGGCATACTGCTGACTTTTTTCGATTATGATTATCACGATACAATATTTGTATCTGTCCATAAAAAAAGTATTAAAATTTAGAAATTGTTTATACTTAGTACCTGTTGTACCCGAAGTCCTGTAATTAGAATTATGGACCCTACACAGGAAATACACAAGTCGCAGGGCTTGCCTTATTGAAACACCCGAAACACTCTGCAGATTCGTTTATGATAAAGGCCCATTACTATTAATGCTCGGCCAATGTGTACATTGTTCCATCTATATATTTTACACGCAAATCATGTATTATTATTGTTCACATGTCATTTAATAACTGTTATTTGCTTTTTACTACAATTATCTCGTATTTCAATAGTACCCCCCCCCAATAACTAATAGTGTTATTTCGATAATTTAATAATATATATTGATACGATAATTTTGTTATTGTTTTTTTTTTATTTTTGTTATTTTATTATTTCATACAAAGACACTTGGATGTTATTATGATATTAGCTTAGGTAATAAATATTAAAGAAAAATATTAAAGAGAATTAAATAAAAAATGTAATCGTTTATATAGACATGGCATTATCGATACAAGTATATTTTCTCGATATTTCAACCAATCAACGAATGAAACACGATTAACAAAAGTCTGGTTGGTTAATTGCTGTAAATTTACTTGCTGTTTGTATTAATGCAAATAGTATAGCTCAGAAAATAGATTAGCTTATTTACTTTGCTCGCGTGTCAATCAGGCTTTTTTCTATTCCTATTATTTCCTTTATTTCACTGCACGCAACTGGCATCGACTACACTCCTTATATTCATCACAATGTCTTTATCTATACTTTACATTTCGCCATCATATTACTCATAATAATTCCTAACTTAGGTATTTCACTAAATGGATGCAACATGCTCACATAAGTATTATCAACGCAGAGCGGTAAATAGTTAAATAAAAAATAAAATGTTGGAAAATAACTTATTTATTTCTTTTAATAATAAATAATTTTACACATCACTTAATTATTAATATTATTATCTAAGGATTTAAGTTATATACGAATTGTTTGTAAAAAAAAAAAATTATGTATTTTTACTTAAATATCATAAACACACAAACACCAAAACGGGCGCGCGGCCTATAGGATACCTACACGAGTCTTGTATAGTAAGTCTATAAAAGTTTAAATATTAAAGTACAAAATACATTTAAAAGTGTTTAAGGGAAATTTAAAAAATAACTTTTAACGTAACTTAGTTATTTTATTTAGGATAATTTAACTTAAACTGTAGTAAAACAAATTGGTTAAGTTGTCGAGCATTAAGAATTATAATAATTACGAAAATAGGCACAAATGACGTTCATTTTATGCAAAAATTATAGTATATCATTCATGTATATAAATTTTATATTTACAGGAGTTGAGTAAAAAATAAAAAAAAAGATTGCCAAACGATATGATATGGAAAAACAAATAACAAAAAATATATTTCCCGGTCGCATGCAGTGCACTTACATAAACTTGATTGGAAAATAAGCACGTGCGTCATATCGGTCGGGGGTGTATCCAAGGGAACGAAAGTCGTAATCAAGTTATTGTCATGGGAGTTTCAACACCCAACACACTGTATAATATAAAATAATTTAATTTAATTTAACATAATATGCCCTTCGCTACACACTATATTTATAATAGAGGTGGTTTTCTTTTCACCATTATAAACAACCTGTGGCCATTTATACACGGTATCAAATCGCCGTTATTATTACTGTTATGAAGCCACAGCAGTGGGTGAGTATATATATACTGTTCCAATGGCTGTCATTAACTTTTGTGAGCCCGACTCGCGCAGGGTACATTCGTTATTCTACACTATAACGACAATATTATTATACATGGTATAATATATATGGTAGGCTTTAATATATCCGGGTAAAGTGTTAAAAGTTGAAAGTATTCAACGGGTCATTCGCTTATGAGATGGGGAAGATGAGATAGGCGAAGAGTTATACGCAAAAGTTGAATCCGGGAACCGATTGGCATGATATAACGATGGACAGAATAGCTATTAATTAATATTATAATATTGATGAAAAAATAAAGCTATTACCAAAAACACGATTTTGGATTTTCAACGACAATTTCCTCTGCGAACCATTTTGGATTTTAAAAATCTATGCAAGAATGATTATTGATTAAATTAAAAATAAATATATTTATTGATTTTATGAAATGTAATTATTTATTTTTTAATTTAGGACAATTTCTATAATAGTTATAGAATTTAATCTCTGAAAAAATCATGATTTTGATTTTTAATATCACGAACGGCTTTTATCAGACTTAACATTTTGTTTTTTACCCCTGGGCGCCACGAATAGCTAAACATGGTTCTGTAATTGTTTTCTAAATTTATCTGCATTCTGCGCAAGGTCTACCGGACAATTTTTCCAGACCATAAGGCGGATCCGTGCCAGACTATACAAATAAGGTACGGAAAAAAAAGCCAAACAGAGACAGCGAAGTTATAATTTCGTTTCGCCCGGGGAGGAAATAAAACCCCGTTTCCTGCTCCCACTCCCAACTCCCCCTTGCCCGGTATACGCGTATAGTGTAAACACGATTCGAACGTCTGTTGCGGACTTTACCGGGGATCCTCTGATGTCACCGGTATAAGTAGTATTCCTCCCCCGTGTCGCGAGTCAGGCGGCGGTCGTTCAGTCGGTACGGGTGCTGAGTATGCGGTGGCGGTGGTGGCGGCGATGGTGGCGGCGGTGGCGGCGGCGGCGACGCTGGCGCGTTGGCAACACTGTGCGCCACGTTCGTAAAATCGCGTATCTCCGTCCCTGTGCGGTCTGCGTACTCACCCCTTCCGCATTAACAGAGTATCGCGCCCGTCATCCGAACGTCCGCCACTGTCGCCGTTACAACTGCTATTGCCACCGCCGCATCCACGTCTGCCTTTGTCGTCATCGTCGTTTGAAAAAAAAAAACAAAAATCACCGCCACCACCGCACCGAGCCGTTTTGCCCTGGGCACCGTTTACGTAAATTACATAAACACGGATTTTTACCGAGTGGGCAATCGTGCACGAAAAACAAACGTTGACCTAACATGAGCGACTCGCAAGTGAGTATAATATATATACTAGGCAAACCAGCTGCCACCCGTTTATTATAACTAGTAACACTACTAGTATTTACTTGTGACCTGTGTATTAGTTTTATTGTTGTATGATATTATTATTGTTATGATTATTACTTTTTATGACAAATATCGGAGCAGCTCAGGGTAGGTAATCGTGAAACATATATAAATAGCATCTAGATAAATAGGGCTTCCCCCTCCGCAGAGCCGTCACGTCGGGAAACGTCTGTGATTTTGCCGTGTACGCGAGCGCGATTGTCAGTGGACGAGGAGGGGGGAGGGGCGATTAATAATCGAGCGTGCATAGCGGTACTAATATATCGATAATCTTTGTCCGCGGCCTTGCAACGTTTACACCCACCGCGGGTTCTCCCACCCACAGCCCCGTGCGGTAGTCCTTCGTCTGGAAACGACACTAGGGGAACGGCGCAGGGAATATAATAATAATATTTACCGCAGGGGTGTTGGTCCGACGCGGATTTTTCATCCGCGAAACGGTTGTAATAATATAACCTGCCAGTGTGACGATAATCATAACCATAACACTTAATAATAATAAATAAGCTAATAACATAGTGCAAACCTACACGCGTTATTTTGATGAATGACATTATTGGGCGGTGTAGGAGGTGGAAAGAGGGGTCGGCGACGATTGTTGTAGGCGTTTCTAAACACGGGCAGAGAGCGAAGAGGGTGGGGCGGATGGTCGTCGTGGGAGGGGGGGAGGGATGGTCGTTATTGCTAAGGCGCACATTCGGGGTATTGATTATTTGTCCCGGAAGAATACGATGGCGGGAAACGCACACACAAATAATATCTATGTATAATGTGTTAAATAATATTGTTCATCTTCCGCACGGTAATCACAATGTCAACATATAATAATTATATACCAACGGATATTTTTGTTATTAATTTTACACATATTTTTCAACGAAAATGTATTGTATAAATTAATATAATTTATTTTCTTCTACTACTTACGATGTAAAAAAACCCGTCGTCGGTTGTTTTATCATGTTAATAAAAAAAGCGTCTGGTCGTATATGTATATGGTATTTCTTTGTTAACAATTATTTTGAAATATCTATAATAGTAATAAAAGTATAATAGTATAATAGTAATAGTTAAAAGGTACAACCTATATCCATGTACGATATATTATAAGCATATAATTATAAGAGCAAAAGAGTTTTTTGTCCTTTTGATAATATATATTATATATTGTCCATTCATAAAATTATCCGTCGAACGGCATCAATGACGGTCTAAAGAGGTTTTTGTTTTTTATCAAATGTTTATTTAAAAAAAAAAATGTTGTATTTTTTAATAGATCATTTTCTATACGTTCTATTTTTTTTTTACTTTCGGAAGGGTGTGGGAGGGGTGACACGACCGTTTTAGTCCGGAAAATAATGCTATAAATCGGGCGGCCGGACCGGAATCGAACCCGAAGTCTCTCGATTGCCGCATGTACCACCGAGTTACCCGACACCCAACACTATTTCCACTGGACTTAAACCGGTCGACGTCGGAGGTTCGCTGCGGCAGCGTGTGCGGTCGACGAAAAGAGCGCGGAACTTCGAGCCGTGTCAGAGGTTGGTTAGGTTCGGGTCCGAATTACCGTCCTCGCTCATTAAATGTCTATACAATAATAATTTGAGAACCTTTAACAGAATTATTATTGATAACGTACATTATTTTTCCGTTCCCCTCCGTTTAAAATAGCCCTTTAGGACCGTTACGCGAACAAAACGTTTGGTTTTTGCAATATATAATAATAAAATACGACTACTATAATATTTAATACGCGTATAATCACGTGTGATTTTTTACAGTAAAATAATTATTATTGGTAGTCACCGTATATGACGACGAGATTGTATGCTGGTAACGAGATAGTTCTATTACACGGCGCATTCAATAGGCAATTTAGGGGCAAGAGTGTACACAATACGCACTTCACGTACAAACGCGTGAAACGTACAACATTATTGTTGTATGTCGTACATTATACGAGCCCAATTTAATAAGTCCTTGGCTTAAATATTTTATGATTTTTGTTTTGTTTACGCTGCCGTGAAACATTTATGTACCTATATAGAAATAAAATATTACTGTTATCGACGAGCTACGAATAATTAAAATTTATATCTAGATATAGATAATGATAAAATTCAAAAAATCTATCTAGATATAGAAAATAAAAGGTTACCATAACAATATTTTTGTAGATAAAAATGTTCATTTTAACGTCCAATATGGTTCAGTACAGTTACAATTAATCGCATAATTATTATACATTTATTTTTAAAAACAATTTTAACTTGAGTTCAAAAGTCAAATTTTGTTTTTTATTGGGTTGCCTGAGACGAGCATTCTGTTAAGCGAAATAAAATAGGTAACTTTAATGTTGGTTTTGCGTAGAGATGTCTAAAGTTTGTGATAGACGAATACATTTATATGGAGAATGTACAAAGTTATTTGACCTAATTATTTCAGGGCCCTCAAAGGATAATAAAATGTCTTATTAGCACTAAATATTATATGTATACGTTTATATATATATATTGAATTCTTAGCATAGTGTCATACTAATCATCAAATTAGATTGAAGATTTTTTTAAATTTGCCATTCTTTTTGTTATCAGTCACGAGTTGTTATGGAGTTAATAATAGGTTAAAAATCTTACTTTATAAATGTTATGTTAAAAATCCCAGTTTAATAAAAAGAAAAAACTTTATATTATGAAATTTACGGAAAAATATTTTAAAAAAGCTTATTTTGGATATTTTGTTGTGTCATTAAAATTTGATAATCACGAGTACATCACATTTCGACGTTTTTTTTTTTTTTTAAATTTTTTTTTTAAATTTTTTTTAAAAATTTTTTTTTTACAACTTTTTTAAATAAATCATTTCAAATTAAAAACGATTGTATATAACAACAATTGAGTATGTAACTCAATTATACATTAAAAATGTCATAAGTTTCAACGTTTCTTAAAATTTGTCGTTTATAGTAACCCACCTAACTCCTAAATTGAGAAAAGCATACGCGAAATTGGTTAAATTTTATATTTAGTGTGTCAGAGGTGAATTGTTGAGAATTTCGAATTCCACATCTTTGAAGGTACTGCATGAAATTTTACTAACAAAAAAGTGATTTTTAAGAAAAAATGTAAAACAATATTTTAGTAAAAGTATTGGTAATTTAGAATAATGTTTCAAACAAAGTACTATTGAGGTATAGATGTGAAAAATCTGAGTATTTTAACACTAATATTACACTAACTAAAATGATAATAAATTATGGACAATTTTGACTGAGAGCTTCTGATATTTCACCATTTATATTACAGAAATTGCGAAAAGAGTTTCCGAGCGTAGCGATAAAACATTTGTATAGTGTTTATTACTATACAAATCTTTCATTGAGTATTCAGGATCCCCTTTGAATTCTATCCGCTCTTTGCGGCTGCGACTGCTATGCCACATAAGTATGCATAAATGTTTTAGTAAAATGTTCCTAACACGCGCGCATCCAGAGACTTTTTTCGGGGGAGGGGTATGACAATTTTTTTTTTGTAATATCGATTTTAAGATCTCAGAATACGCCCTACTTTCAATTAAAATCACATTTTTCAGACATTATGGGGCTGCCATCTCCTCATGTCTTCCATAAATACGCCCCTGGTTCCCAACTAGTTGTGTTCTATTTTGAGTTAACAATTAGTTATTAATTAGTTGTCAATTTTACTAATTAAAGTTTATTTAATCTTGTGACTGACTGGTTGTTACAAATTATGATCCCAGCCTTTTGTTTTGCACTAAGAAATTTTCTAGTAAAACATTTTTATGTAATATATTTGTGGTAAAATGGGCAATAAGTAAGCGTTCAATATATCATTTTTATTGATTTAATATACATTTGTATTAATTTGTACAACAATTTCAATATTAGTTTTATTTAAATATTTTATTTATTATACATTATAATACTATTGGTAACTAATTATTTTTATAAACTATCGCCTAGTTAATATTTTTAAATATGTTTTTTTTTTCAGAGATTCCTTGTCAAGACAGAGAGGAGTGGCAATGTCTACGTCCACGTTCAAGTAATAATCAATAGTTTTAATTATTATAATAATATATATGTGGAGGTCTGGAATTTACTGGTAAAATGTACATAAATTTCGGTAAATCGAGTCAATTTTTTACTAATAATATAATAAACACATAAATATATAATACATATATTCTTTTTAATAACTGTTTAACTTATTGACTCGACAATAAGTTTTTGATAAAGAAATTTGACAAAAAATATGATTATCTAGACTCTAGATTCTAGAGCATGAGCTGTAATTCTGCATGTTTATATTATAAATTTTACTGCTATCAAACATCACACCCGGTACCCTTTAATTGTTATTAATTATTATAGTGGTTTATAAAATATTATAATACAAAAAATATTTAGTATAGAACAAGTATAAATTATAAGTGTATAAATGATAAAATTTTGTTCGTTTGGTTGTTGCGATATCCTAAAGTTTGACTATTAAACGCGATTGAAATATCTGTGAGATGTGACAGTATGAGTGAAAATTTAAGTGTAACTAATACATTTAAAAGAAAAAGTAGTGCAGAAAGAAATGAAGAAAAGAAAAATCAGAATCTTCATGAATTGTCTACCCCAGTTAGCGTAGTAGACATTTACTTGAAATTCAATTAATGAAGTATGTGAAGACTAATTACAATCTACATAAAAGTTATTACTTATTAGACTAGTGAAACTATTTAAAATGAGAGGGTCACTCTATTTTAAAAAGAGGAAAATAATGTACATACATTTACGCAAAAAACGTTCATGCCTCATACAATGGTCTGATTTTTTTCGTGTTGGAATTTGTGTGCCATTAAAATATTTAAAATTTGACTAAATTAGAGATTTTAATGGCACACAAATTTAGATAATTAGTACCGGACAAAATCAACATTTTATGATAATTATTCACTTCTGCGAATGTGAAAGTCACATGTGATTTGGGCTTTAATTGATTTATTTATTATTATTTTAATTTTTGAACTATTATTGGTTAAATATTACAATAGATAATAACGTATAACGTATGTTTATTGATTTATCATTGAAAAGTTTTTTTTTTTAATGTGTGTTAAAACCTTACAAATAATTAAAAGTGCTTAATTTTAATCAATATTTTAGATTTATGGAACATTAACAAAAAAATGTCATTTTATTACAATTTATTATTTTATAGATAATAAAGTTACTTTAAGTATTTTTAGCTTTTGGGCGTAGTAAGAAATATATTGTTTTACTATGATGTAGTATTTTTTTTTTGTCAGGTAACAATTTTTTTATTAAAAATTTTAATTTAATTACAAAACGACGAAACCTTATTTGTAGAAATTTGGATATAATTAGTACATTGAGAGGCCATTTTCTGATGTTCTTTGTAATTTTCTTAACAACATGAGAAAAACGAGAATTTTACGCAATAACGGTTTCTGTTATTTTAGATTTAGGTTTTTTATTGTAATTCCATTAAAAATAATCGTTGAGACCGGACATAATTCACAGAATAATAGTATGCTAATATAAGTATATTAGCATTTTTTAGACGTAGTAATATTTTTAAAATGTTCTGGTATTTATTGAGTTATATAGAGCAATTTTAAATTTTTTTATTTGGTTTTATGTGCATTACATTTGTGTCTTCTCAAAAATGCTCGAAAATTTAATATAAGGTTTACCATGAGTTGTACTTAAAGATAAAAAAAGTTGAATGTAAGTTTATTTCTGATTATAATAAAAATTATATTTACCACGGAATTTCGCGTACCTAATGCTATTTTCCGGTTTATCTGTATAAAACTTTTTTGGATCCATCAAAATGATGATCAGTTTGAGGTGATTTTTCACGTATTTTTACACGGGCAATTTTTGTTTATTTTGTAGATACAAATTAATACAATTTTCCATTTTAATTTACCAAAACATTCGTATCCGAATTTTCTTCTTTATCCTACTTTCCCAACATCCCACCTACAACAATGGTTGACGTACGAGGGACTTAACCGCCTATTTATTTATTTACTAATTCTTGAAACACAATTATTTGTATTTTCATTTTTAATATCAGCATAACAACTGAATTTAACATACAGAAATGACAGCAGTCGTTAAACTATATTTTTGTGAAAATTGCATTGTTATCATTTTCACTTGTATATTTCCAAAAACGAATTGAAATTTCAAATTACACAATGCAGTACCGTATTCAGAAAAAAAATTCGGAGGGAATTAATAAATTGTATTATTACCAACTATGTATTACATTGATAAAATAATACACCAAAATAATCTAAATAACCATTTAAAAATATTTATAAATATTAACTAAGTAAATTTCTAAAATATAATTTTTGAAATTATATAATTTATTATATATAGCCAGTGGTGTACGGAATAAATCCCTTTCAAGAACGAAAAAAAAAAAGGTAGGATACGATACGGATCATGGGTGGGCCACTGTTGTAGGTGGAAAGTTGAAGAGACAGGATATAGAAAATAATTAAATTTATATCTGTACTCTACGATTTTTGTACTAACAAAAAACAATCCTGTGTCCGGTTATGTTCAGTTTGATAAATTATTAGATACAAATTATGAAATACAAATAGGTACAAATAAGTACCAATTATTAGGTAATATTAAGTAAAAATAGTAGTTACCTACACAATATGCCATTATATATACGACTTTCATCAAAATTTTAATTTTAAACTATTCTAAAAAAAAAAAAAAAAATTATGGTATTACGCTAACCTTTTTTTCATAGTGTACATAAGTGTATCATCATAAGTTGTACAATATGAACCATGTGTCCAGCTGTTGAGCGTTTATGAACCGTTTGTTTTTGAACGTTTATAGCACTATAGGTTTACATTCTCATCAGAATTAACAGTTCCCGTTTTGAATAATTATTTTATTTATGGTAGTTTTTTTTTTTTTACAAATTGCTCCATAATAGGAATTAATTCATTGACATAATATAATATGATTTGATTTTTCCACTGATACGTATGTTACAATATTCATTAAATGTGGTTCTCAGTAATTATACTATAGCGCATGATATTATTTAAAGTAGTAATAATAAGTAATAACATTGAGTTATTTAAAACGATTAAAAAATTTAAAGTACATAAAAAAATTATATACTAATTACTGTATTTTTAAACGCTACTAATTATAAAACAAATATTTAGTAATATAATACGTTTAAATTATTGTTATGTTTAACGAATTGTATTTATTTGTTTTAGGGAGATCTTGCCCAGCAAGACAAGAGAGCCATATTTCTCACTGTTCATGACTTAGGATGCAACCGTAAGTTGAATCTAACTTCATTAAAATATATTCTTTGTTAGCGATTATAATAAACTCCATAGCAGACCATCTGAATGTTTTTAGTACAAATACGATTTATTAAATTATTAACATGTATTTTGTATGTGTAATTTAATTTCAAGTATTATTACATCATTTACAATTTATTTTTTAAATATGCTACAACTTTTAGATATCTAAAATAAGTGTCCGTAAACGAACTTTTGAATAATGGCGACTATTTCAATATGTATTGAAAAAAATATAACTTTTTGTATTCTAAACTTAACGTTTGTAATTTTAGATATAGTTTTTGAAAACTTTGTCAACCAGCCATGCATGAGTGAAATAAAAGACCGATCGATATTTGTACATATTGATGTGCCGGGCCATGAGGAAAATGCTGATACTCTACCGGATTCGTAAGGAGTATCATACATATTATCCTATTTTTAATTGCATATCTTACAGTAGATTTGTTCTGTTTAAAGTTTTCAGTTTCCATCGTTGCAAGTGCTCGGTGAAGATTTAGTGTCCGTTTTGGATACTTTGCACATTCGTTATGTTATCGGGCTGGGAGAAGGGGCTGGCGCTAATGTAGTAGCTAGGTTTGGTTTGGCACATCCCTCGCGCGTATTGGGACTTATACTCATAAACTGTACCGGGTCGGCTACATCGGTGAAGGAAAATTTCAGATCAAAAGTGAGCATACTATCTACAGTTTACAACTTTATAAGTTATAAGTCTAATACATTTGTACGGAACAATTATTTCAGTTCGTCAACTGGAAAGGAAAGTCGACTGTGAGTCAATCGGCAATGGACTATTTAGTTTTCCACAAATTTGGACATGTAAGTTAGATTGGACTTACCTAATCGGTATGATTGTATTAATATAAACAAATATTCGCATTGTAATATTATAGCAACTTATGAACGAGACAAATCCAGATAAAGAGTTGGTTATCAATGAGTTTGTAAAACGACTTCAAAGCAGTATCAATTCTAAGAATCTCAAACAATACGTTAACGCATTTCTTAGGTAAATATAACATAATTCGTTGTATAATAATTATAATTTTTAATTGTTTTTCTTTTTTAATTTAATTTTAATATTTTGTTAAAGCCGAAAGGATCTGATGCTTAAAGAATACAAACAAGACATATTGTTGGTGACCGGAGTACTAGGTTCTTACGCAAACGTTGTCGAAAAATTACACCGTGACTTAAACAAGCACAAGGCTACATTGTTGAAGATTGAGAGGGCTGGAGATGTTTTAGCAGAGGCGGTAAGTTGACAGTTATTTTATAGTTTAATTCTCAAGAAAAAGGGATGTGAATTTATAAAGGTTAGGGTTTAGGGAACACAGTAGTATATAGTTTTAAAACTTATCTAGATAAATTTATTGAGATAAATATTTTTTTATCATTTTTTATCGTATTCGGAAAAATATGGTTTGAATCTAAGGGGCCCCTTGATGATACTTAAGAAAAAATTTTTTTTTTTAATTTAGATGAAATAAATCGGAAATAAGGATATTTGTCGAAATTAAATTCTTGTTAAACGCAGAAAATATAACTTTACATGATTTTTGAAAATAAATATTGTAGATTATTAAAACAAAAAAAAAATTGTTTTAGAGATAAATTTTCTATTATATAAAATAATAAGCCTAATTGATTTCACTTATGAAAATCTACAGTTTTATTCCGATCTTGATGAAATTTGGTGCACTTGACTTTTAAAACAGAGTATTTGATTTTTGTTATTTTACTATGAACAAATTAAATTTTGTTTGTTTATTTCTGGGTTACCTTGAGGACAGGAGGGATATAAAACAGTCGTTACTATTTAAAAAATCATTCTACTTTTAAATTGGCACGGGCAAATCTGGGCGTCACAGTTAGTACACAATAAAATAGCAACAAAATAAACGTAAAAATGTATATATGTATACAGTGTGATCACGATAAGTGGAAACACTCAATAACTATGTGCAGTCCTCATATATTTCAATTCTGCTTTTTTGGCTAACTAATAAACATAATTATATACTTTTTCAAATAATTAGACTATTTGGTTAATAACTCGTTTGGAAAAAGAACCGGTGTCTTTTAAATTTGTTCCAGTTTGTCAAAAAAACTATGCGAAGGATTTTGTCTATCTGAATTTATAAATAAGAAAGGGCATTTATTTGATGAGAAATTAAGCAGAGAAAATTAAATTTATTGTTAAATCATAGTTACTTAGATAACGAAGAGCGTAGGTTTCTTTGGCAAGACGTGTATTTCTTTGGCATTCTCAATATGTAAAAAGCATGAAAACTTTTTCTGAATTATTATCCATAATAGTTAATAGATAAGTATTAAATCTGATTTTAAAACTACAATATATCGATTTCTTATTTCTTATTAGTTACTATAGAATAATATCAGACTGCGAAAAATGACTGAATTTGAATTATAACTGATACCTATGCCCGTATGATATTATTTATACATTATAATACAATTACTGAGATAAGGTTAATAAAGATAAACACAATGGGTTTTCAGGTTTTCATAAATTGGATTAGTTATTATTATTTTTATTATTATTGACTAGGTACGTATTGTATAATCTGTTATACCCGTGAAAATAACATAAAATATTCAAATTGCTATAACACAGTCATTTTTAAACTTAGAAAATAATTTCAATTACTAAAATTCATTAAAAAATACAAAAAAAAATAATTTATGGTAAAAAATAGGTCATGCCATTTAAAAAAAAGTTGCTGTGCACATGCGAAAAATTAATTGTCACAAAAATAGTCTAATTATTTGATAAAGTGTATAGTTATGTTTATTAGTTAGCCAAAAAAAGCAGAATTGAAATATATAAGGCCTGCACATAGTTATTGAGTTGAACACTTATCGTGATTACACAGTAAATCGTTTAATTAGTAGTATAAGTAATCGTTGTTTTCGTTTTATTTCTGGTAGCCTGCAAAAATGGCACAAAGCATCCTGTTGTTCTGCAAGGGACAGGGTCTGCTTACTTCGGTCACGTTACCGGGCATCGAGAGACAGCGCACATTTTCTGGAAGTTCATCTGAAGGCGAGCGTCCGAGACGCAGCTTGTCTCGCGGTATGAGCATGGAAGACTACGATAGACCAAACCTACGTCGACTATCCATATCTGTTAACGAAAACCTTCCGTCTCCCAAATAAATACTAAACGAACGACCTCCACCGCACACATATAAACGATTGGCTAATTTTTATTGATCTGACTACTCTTCTATTTACGACGTTTGAATAACTACATATAAATTTAAAAAAAATAAAATAAAAATCTAGTCATTAACTTCTACTATATTATTACTTCTTCTATTTACGTGTAATACATTAATCTTGCATGAGTTAGTTCATCTAGTTGCCCAAAACTCCCTAGCCATTTCAGAAAAAAAAAAAAAAGAATATATATATATATATATATACACTTATTTAATATTTATACTTATAAAATGTATGGTCATAATTTAATTTAATACTTTGTCCCTGGGTTCCACTCACATATCAGTATTAAAAAAAATAATAATAATACAAAAACATAAACACAACACACAAACCCGGCTCTTAATTGTTTCTGGTTTTTTTTTTTTTTTTTTATTACTATATGGAACATGTTCCTACAATGACAATACGTGAGCTTTTAGGCCAAGAAAAATTATTTTTCAGTCATTTTTACATATTTTTTTTGATTTTTACAAGTGAGAAAGATCGTCTGGCTGTCAACAACGATATAATATTAATATTGTTGTCGACGGCCACATAAATAAAACCATTAAATTTGTTTTTTACCAACAAAATTATTGTGATTTCACATAATTTCATGCCAAAGTACTTGTAATTATTTTTGTTTTTCGATTGTTGATGAAATTGTACTGAACGCATTTTAATTGTGTATTCATATGTGTTTATATTTTTAGCCACAAGCGAGAAAGCCATATTTTTCACAATTTATTTTGTATTGTATAATTTTGTTATATAGATAGCGATATCATCATAATTATTATATTGTACATGATACTGAAATTCAGTTTGCGTTCGATTATTAATTTGATAATATTCTGCTCTCTAGAAACACGTTTGTATTATTAACTATATAAATATATATATATATATGTATATTATACGTAGACGCTTTTTAAAAACGACAACTATACGCTCGACGGCGGCCGAGAGCACTAAATTAAGTGCAAAACTATATATATATATATATATATACATACAAAAAAAAAAAAAATATAAATACAAAAAGGTTTATACATGGATATTTTTAAATATTTATAAATAATATACAATTTATAAAAAAAAAAAAAAAAAAAACGTAGACGTTTCGTCGTTATATAATAATAATAATAATATTGTTTATTACAATAATTTTTGTTCGTAGTCTTTAAGCTTTTTACACCGGTAGTTGTTATAATAATAATATTGTTGCTAAGCTTTGTAATAACATTATTACGAAATACTAATTATATGACGTAGGCGTACATAATATATACATACTATACATATACATAAAATATAATGATTATAACTGTGTTGAAATACGATTATTATGCAATGTTAGTTGTATTATTATTTATTTATTACGATTATATAATTAATTGTTATTACATAATGGTAATCGAGTCTTGCGTTTTTGATATTTGTCCATTTATTAACCCCCGTGTCGCCGTGTGCTAATGGATAATCGGCTGGTATACTTATAATAACCGATAATGAAAAATTGCCAGTCGACAATTTGAACTGAACAAATCAGCGCAACGCAACAAACGATAGAAATTTTACGGGTAAGTATAAAGATAAACGATAAGATGAATATCTGGATCTAGATTCTAGACTTTATACAAAACATCTCGGATAAAAATTGTAAGATCCACATTATAATAAATAATATTATAACTAGCAATTTGTAGGTACATTTGCACGTTTTTTAATAATAATGGTACCAATATTATTAAAGAGAGGTTCTTAGTACCATCTTTTTGGCTGCCGCTCGTGGCTTATGGCTCTAGTGGTATATACGATCACAATATTATCGTTCGTGCGCCAAAATTACAGTTTTAAATATCTAGGCGTTGAGCTAAAAAGTCAAAACAGTAACCACGAAGAAATCAATAGACGTGTTATAGCAGGGAACAGATGTCTGTTTGCTCTCTCTTTAAATGTTTTAGGACAAAATTGATATCAATAAAGCAATGTTGTGAGACCGGTGTTATCCTATGTCTGTGAAACATAAGGATGAATAAAGCATAGCAGTCATAGAAAGAACAATTTTATGGAAAATCTTTAGCCCAAAAACAAAACACAGATATACGAGATTTATAGTATTTTTGAGGAACCAAATAAATTCAATTGCGATAACACGAGTTAAGAGATTGAGTTGGTTAGGCCACGTTATGAAGTCAAACCCAATAGCAAAAATTACCTTTAATTGGAATTTTCAAGAGACCCCTAAAGATTAGATGTAATAAATTTGTAATTTACGAATTTCCAAATTAAGTAATAATCTATAACATAAGTCACCCACAAACAATGTTAAACTGCACTCTTATTAATGGCGTGTGACTTTAATGACAACACAACATCCACGTCTTGTTTTCGGTTGCATTAAAAATCCAACACGGCACGAATAAGATTTTCATGTACCGTCTGGCTGGGTTCCTGGTAATATATTTTCGATTTTTGGGCAGTACTTTAGGTTTATGTGTTATAGGTAGTATCATAGGAGCTTTTTTGCGCCATCTTAAATTTAGATGAAATTGAATAGGGCTATTTATTTAATTTATTTGTAATTTTCTTACTTTTAAGGAATATTCAAAAATGTCATACAAGTGACGTCGATCAAGTGCGCCCGGGCTGTTCAGTGGTGATCTGTTACCAGATAATGAAGACTCATTGTTGAGTTATTTACAGCTATTTGAAATGTTCGATATTATTTTGGGGTATAATAAGTGAATACAATTTCTTTGGTCCTGTAAAAGTGTCTAAAGTTGTAATACAAATATAAAACGTTCAGTGTAAGATGTACATTGTGACAAATACATTTTACTATATATTAAGTGCTTGTTTTCATATGTAGTGTCATACGAAAATAAATAATAATACATTTTAAAAGTTATTATTTTATTAGTTTAATAAGCTATCTATGTATAATTATTTTTGTAATTTTAGGCCACCGTTGTGCGTCGTCTGCTGTTTCATATTAAATTAAAATTACATGATATATTGTATTTTATTGCATATTTACCTGATGTATTTTACCGATTTTATAAGTAATTTTAAAAAAAGAGGGACATACTTCGCACCATTGACCACTGTTTTAGATGAGCAGTTGGTAAGGTAACGATAAATCATTGCTAACGAAAAACGATTCTGAGTAAAATTTGGTTAAAATATGTTTTAATAAATTTATATTTAAAATTGTATTAATTTGTAGATATAAAATATACTGCAATTTAACGTGTTTTTAACAACATCAGAAATATTTGTTTGATAACTAAATTTTTTAATATATTATAGTCAATAAAAAAATTTTAAAAGCTAGAAAAAATATAATTAAAGATTTTTCTACAGATTTTTAAATTACATATTTTGTTAAATAATTGTTAACAATATATTAGTAAAAAAATTATTTTAAATAATTAAAGAAAGTTTAAACAAAAAAAAAGTGCAACGAGGAGGGGGAACTCAAAACCATCCCACAGTCAATATGTCTACTATCTATAAAGATGTATTTTAAATTGACAAATTACAGTAACCAGATGTATGTTTGATATATTATTATAATTTTTAGAGACCTAAAATGTGAAAATACAAATCATTTTACTTAGGTATATACCTATTTGATAAAATGAATTAATTGATACAATATAATATAGAAGTTTATTTAAATTTAAGCACAATCTAAAAAAAACTACAATATTTTTAGAAATCCATAACGCGAGCCAACTTCTTTAACCTGTTTAACAATATATCTCCCTTTTTGACTGTTGTCTGATATAATATGCCCCGTTCTAATCTGGATTCTGGCGCTCCTAGTTGTAAACTACACTTGGACGTACTACTGGTCACCACTGCTCCAGCGACATGATCGATTTTGCAAGTCAAACGACCGGCAGCCGCAAACCTGGCCACTTCTTTTTCCACAAATTCTTTTGTCACACCAAATGATTCGGCCATGTAATCCAAACTCAATGATCTGTATGCTTGCAATATTTGTTTGTAAGCCAAAAGTCTCATCTCTTGAACATAATACTTGTAATGAGGGTGTAAAAGAGGATCTTCCTTCATGTTTTTCTCAATGCGTGCCAAATAGACGAGAAATTTTGAGTATTGGCCATCGTATAACGACACAAAATAGTCTTTAAGTTCTTTGGAATCAGAGTTCAGTGCCTGTGCCATGACACCATGATGCATAAGAGTTTTTTTTAGCTCGTATCTAGGAAAAGCTATCATTGACGAATATATGGTGTACTTGATAATGGTACTGAAATCTGCAAGTTCATAAGATTCGAATGTTGGCACAACATCTACAAACAGTTTAGCAGCACGGTTGAAATCCCTTATTGCTAAACTCCAAATGCCATCGTAAGCTTTCAATTTGTTTCTAGCACTCCAGTCCCCACCAGATCCTCCTTCGATTAACTCTGTAGCCTTATCTATGGCTTTTTTCATGGCTGGTATATCACATCCATGAAAATATGCCACTCTAAACAAAGCGAAAACAGTATCAATTTGCTGAGACTTGGGTACATTTTTCTCTTCCAATTTAGATTCTGCTAATTTAGTTGCTTGTTCACGATCCCCAATCGAACATAAATATAGCAACTTGGCTTGCCATATGCCGGATACTGGGTCATCATCGTCGACCATAGTTGGATTTTTTTCTTGTTCGAGTTCTGCCATACGTTTGGCATTATTAGCCGCCATTTTATCGTAAAGATTTTGGTCAAATGTCCAAGACAAATCTGTGCAAACCTCTAGGTAATAGGGAGCCATACTGTTGTGGACTATACCAGCTAACAATGTTGATATAAGTTCTAGGTCATCTTTGTATTTTGGGAGAGTCAAGCAAAATTTGATCTGAGCCAATTTCAGATATGTAGGCGTTACACCTTCTGCTATGTCCATAGTTAGGCTGTAAACAAAAAAACAAACAAAATAATAATAATAATGAACTTATATAATTAGCTAATATAAATTATCCAAATATACAATATTTTCATTATCATTTAAATTTTTTAATTAAAAAATTAATTAATTTTGTTAAACTGGTTTATCTAATCATTGCCATATATACATAAGTAATTTTTAAAAAAATAGATATTAATTATTTTAATTTTATTTATATTAACAAGTAACTACAATTAACTATGTGATTTAATTAATTTTAACTCTGATCAATATAATTAATGGCAGGTATAAAAATAGTAACAAATGCGCCATGTAAATAAAATATAGTTTTATTTAAAAATTTGTTTACTATATAAAATACACAAAATAATTTCAAACTAGCCAATCATTAATCGTTTACGACCTCGAGCTCGAACATTTTGATATTGATTGATAACAGATTGAACATTAAACTCATAAGATTCTTTATAACCATCTATAATTGATGCAAACAAATCTGAGAAATATGAATGTGTACTGATAAATGCTCTTTCTAAAACATATATATCGACAGCCTTGTCTTCAATACTTGAATTGAAATGGCTAAGGCCAAAATCAATCAACACTAAAGAACCATCTTCCTTTATTAAGATATTAGAAGTAGTTAAATCTCCATGAAACACTCCAAGAGAATGCATTTTTCCAATAACAGCTCCAATTTTCATCAATAATTTTGATAACTCTGCACTGTTATACTGTTTGTCATTTTTTAAATTATTTAGGTAGTCGTTGACTGTCTGACCGTTTATATATTCCATTGTTATTTTGCAGTTGTTTAAATCCAATGAGTATATACCAGGAGTAGCAATACCGTTGATTTTACATTTTAATATAGCTTTGGCTTCCGCTTTAGTACGTTCTTTTCGTAAAGTCTGGTCCAATAATTGGTTTCTGTACAGTTTGGAAAATCGTTCTTTCACAATTACTTTTCTATCAGAATATAACGAAGTATAAATTTTTGATTCTGCTCCTTGCTTATATAATTCCATGATCGGGATGAAATATATGCTCTACATACAATCTGTCATTAAATATAAATTACAATAAATAATAAATAGAATTACAACAAAATGCATGTAAAAAATATATGTATGAAATACATATAAATACAAAATATGTAAATAAGGTTGTGTGTATTTAACAACTGGTTTCGATTTAAAAATTCTCATTTTGGTTTTAATTCAATATTTTGAGGGTGCACTTACATATATACTAGGTATACAGACATGGATAATATATAATAGATAGGCCCATATTGGTTATCAGATGTTCATTTATTTTCTGTCACACTCAATATATAAATAATTAGAGGATTACCCACGACAATCCACTCTCATCCCACTAAGTAGGGTAAAATACATGATTTTAATATTACAGATAATTGTTAACTCTCTATTTATTCAGGAACAAGATCTGCTATGTAACTGGTATTTCCATGGCCTATCCATTATGTATATAGGTACTTTAAAGTAGTAATATTTCTACAAAATACTAGTCTTCTTTTTTTTGTCAAATTTTATTTCTAAAATATTTCAATTTGTAATAGTTTTTTTCTGTTCTTAATTATTTAAAAATAAAAGTAAATTAAATTAAACACAGGCAATTAGTTTACAATTTACTTTTTAAGTTTAAATTCATAATCTTATTTAAAGATAATGTTAGAAATAATTATGCAACTTTAGCTCGATGACCTAATAGGACTTATAATAGTACAATTGTTGAAATATCAAACAATACCAGATCTTGTGAAATTATTATGAAATGATATTGAAACACTTATTTAAGACTTACAAATGTGCATCTTGTTTTATATAATTAGAGGCTTTCATTCAGATTTTACAAATAGAAAATTAACAACTAAATTAAATAGCACAGAAGTCATCATTATTTGGAAAGCAATGGAATACTCAACTTATATCCATTGTAGTCAAATTTGATTATACAAAGCATATCTAATAATTAAGTTTACTCTTTTAATGTGTATTAATTTCATAGTGACGAGTTACTATTTTTTTTTATATGCATTTCTATAATATTACAAATTATAATTATAATTAGTTGAAGGTACCTAGTTAGTTTTTTCAATATAATAAAAGGACTTAAACAACATAAAATTACAAAGAAATATAATAAAACAATTTTACTTACCAATATAAGAATGTCTGAAGAACGGTATACTGACAAAGTAATATTTAATAATTTAAATGAAAATGATTAAAAGCAAAATTACATCGAGAATTTTATTTTGTTTACTTTCTGCATTGTCATTTATCACAAATACTAACCTGAAATATTTAAAAAATACCACACAATACGGTATGAACCACAGCTATCGACCATCTTTAATCGTGGTACTACCTTGTTTATAGGTCTATGGTATGAGTCGCGACCAAAATGGTGGTATCGTATATGGTTAAACATTGATAACAATACCTTATTGGTATTAATATTACTTTAAAGCATAGGAAATTAACTTTACGCAAAACTGAATTAAATTAAGGAAAAACTAAAGTATTTTAAAGATGGAATCATTATTTGGATTACCTTTTAAGATTCTTGAAGTTCCTAATTTACGCTTAAAACAGCCGTCATGGTTAAAGAAACCATCTGCAATGTTTATGTATGTAATTGTAACAATTTCCTATTTTTTAGTCACTGGAGGTAAGCACAAGCAGTCCTTACACAAAATTAGTTTTAACGTAAATTGTCTATTCTTTAGGAATCATCTATGATGTAATAATAGAACCACCAAGTGTAGGTTCCACTACAGATGAAAAGGGGCATTCCAAACCGGTAAATATAGTTTGGTTTTTACATTGTTCATAACAAATTTTAAAATTACATTTTGTTTAATAGGTAGCGTTTATGCCATACCGAGTCAATGGCCAATATATTATGGAAGGTTTGGCATCAAGTTTCCTCTTTAACATTGGAGGTTTAGGATTTGTCATATTAGATTTAACCAATAATAAATCAACTCCAAAATTGAATCACACACTATTGACTGGTGTTGGATTTGCTTGCATCATTATATCATATTTCACATGCTGGACATTTATGAGAATGAAACTTCCGTAAGTACCTATTTAATATTTATTATTAATAAACCCTACTACCTCATAAAGTCTATGATGATTACCAAACATTTGTATATTGATTTACCCTCGACTTAGTACTAAGTTTTTTGAAAAAAATCAATTTTAAGCTTTAAAATAATAATGCAAAGCGCTGGGAGCATACCTACGCAGTGTAGGTAATGGGAACTTTTTTCATATTATTTTCTGACATTTGCTTTTTCCAACCAGTTTTAATAAAAATTATATCTAATAAGCATTAGTATTAGATATTTCAGTTTTTATTTGTTTAAATCTAAATGGTATTTATTAGTTTATTACATAGTACTTGTTTAGTATCACTCTGGCACACAATCACAAACAAATATAATACTAATCTCTAACTACCAACGTGTAAATTTATACCACAGTTATTAACATGCGGTTTACTAGTTCGTACATAGTCTAAATAAAAATATATATACAAATTATCATCAATTATGATTCAAATTATATTTATTTAATATACTCTAAACAATATCTATATAAATATTAGCAGAAAAAAATAATAAGGAACTTTAATTTCCATGAAAAACATTTAATTTAAAATTTTTAAATTTAAAAAAAAGTAGTAGGTAAGCAGATATTTGATGTAGTCTGATAGTCAAGAATTTAATATAATAAATTACATAAAGTTGACACTATTTATGCTTCATTGTGACGATTTTAGGTTAAAAATATATTTTTTGATGTCCTGACAAAATATTCTTTAAGCAATTTTGTTGACTTTTTACTACGTTTTGTGTGAAATATTTGTATGATCCTACTTTGTTTATACTATATTTGTATACCTTTCCACTAGTTATTGTTATAAAATACAAATTGAATATTATTCTAATTTAAATAAAGTTAGTTAAAAAATTATTCACTGAAATAAAATAATTTTCTAAATAACACTTAGTTTTTACCAAACAATATAATTTGTAAAATTCCTATAGTAAGATATGTATATTGTATCTACATTATTATATACATGTAATATCAGTAAAATATATAAATATTATTAAAACTGCATACCTATAATACGGATCATTAGAATCAGAAATTCTATTTTATATTTATATTTAATTATCTCATTTTGTATTTTATAACAATAACTAGTGAAACTTATAGAAATATTTTACACAAAATTAGTAAAACAATCAGATAAATTACTTATAGAATATTTTATAAAAGATAATAAACATTTGGTTTTACAAACTTTGTGTGGACATCAAATTTGTTTAAATGAGACTGTGTAACCCTTTATCTATTACACCACTATTAGATATATGCTATTACAATATACTCATAACTAGCCATAGTCATTTATTTATTCAAATTAACTAACTTTATTTTAAAATAAATTTTAGTTATGACAAAGTGTAAATATAATAACAAGATGTAGTTTTATAATAAATATATTCCAAACGTTATGGTTTTATATGAAAAAAGTAATAAGCAATTCATTTAGCATATGAATATTCAAGTATTCAGTCTTGTTAAGTATTCTAATATAGTTTTCAGTAATTAAATTTAAAATTTCAAATTATTTACATTTACTTAAATATTAGTAATAATAATCCAATAAATTTTAGATTATGAGAGCCAGTTGTACCGTTTTGTGGTTAAATATTAGTGACTGGTCGTTCATGAACGATTTGTTCTAGAGAGAACGAATAGGAACGATTCCACCTATTCGTTCCTTTTAGGTGCAATAGGTCCAAAACCAAATTTTTCTATATTCGTGTCAAGCACTGATTACACGCTATTCGTATGATTCCTGGGAGGGAATGAATCGGAACAATTGCACCTATTCTCTATTTTCATAGATAATAAAGAATCTTTATTAGCTATGCTGCTTTAAGGTTCATTTATACAGTATACACTTTGTTCCAATAGTCATTATTACTTATTACCTAACCGTGTTGGCGCGTTTCTCACCGCTTTCCCTAGTTCAGTTTGATACTCGGTAGGTAATGATAGTAATAAATACCAGAATGAACAATGGAACGAGTCATTTAGAATCATTCCATTTTTGGACCTGGAACGATAAGAATGGAAAATCCCATCACATTCCCATCAATATTGATTAGCAAATATAACGATCAAATTTTAATTATTTTAATCATCTCTGAAAATTATCTCAGATGTTGTACAGTGAGCGGTTAAGATGTGATCAATAAATCACTGTTATTTTTGATATAATTACAATATTTTCATATTAATATACTTACACATACTAATATATGTGAAAAAATGTTTATCATTCGTATATCACTTATAGGTTTGTGCATATTGTTATTGTTTTATTTTGGTTTTCTATGTTTTTTACATTTTAATTATGTTATAACTCGACATTTGTAAGTAATTATGAACCCGGAAATCTAAATTATAAAGCGTACAGCAAATTTTATGGCAACTGAAACTGATGTACATAGTGTTCAGTTTAACACAATTTAATATAAATATAAATTAACATACAACAATAAAATGGTAGACAGGAGTTTTGAGTTTTCCAATGTCTCAAAATCAAACACAACTTCAAAAAAATATTATATTATATTGATAATGTGAAATTATTTCCCCAAATTGACTGTATAGTGTTTAACCGACCCCGAATGACTGATTAACTTAACAACCACTTAATCAGTGATTAAAGTAGTTAACTAGCACTGAACAAGTTAACCACCCAACATATTTAATCATAGATTAAAAAATCTTAATCATTGTTTAAACGACAACGGTACAACTGGCCCTGAGGGAGGAATTTATTGGTTTTACAATATTTTTCTGTCTGTGAACTACTTAACGACTGGAAATCTTGCTCCAGTCAAAAAACGACAAGAAAGATTTTTGTAGGATTTTGAATCTGGATTAAGGCATTGAGGAATTCAGTTTTTAATGCGAGAATAAAAGAAATACCTATTTTACACAATAGCCATTTATGTTTGTTACTAGTTGGATGCCCGTCTTACATGACAGGTTATTTAATGGTCATTAAAATGTTTTGTAACCATGAAAACCAACACTTACAGACAGATCTCAGCTTTTATATATGATTGTAATTTAGTTAAAAATAATCATAGGAACTTGAAATTGTCACCAAATATTTACTTATATGACTACTACTTATCTACTTAAATTATTCCTTTCTATACTTGGTTAAATTTTAACATCATTCTGGATATTCTTGAGCTATTGTTATAGCCATTTGAAATGTTCTAGTTTTCTTTGTTTCAATTTAGTTTTATGTGATACAAGGTTCATCATAAGGATGTTGTTCTGATGATACTGTTAAAATGTATATTTTGTTTTTATAAATGTTTTATAAAAATATTAAAAATCTCAGCATTTGCAGTATTATATTATTTCAATTTAAGGAGATAAAAATGTTTTGTTTCTATATTATTAATTAAAAATTTAAGACAAAAAAAACAACAACAATTTTAATTTATTTTCTAATTATAAATTATAAATGTATACATTTTTTTAATTTAGTATAAAAATTAATTTTTGTTTTAAATTTTTCAAAACATTAGCTGAATTTAGAATAGTTTTTGTGAGTCGTGTTGATGATTTATCACTAGTAAACTCTTTAACCTATTATAACAATTGTAAAGGAGATCATTGTTTAAAGATTAGTCATTCATTGTATTGAATTTTTGGTTTTTTAATCTTAATGACTTAAATGTTGAAAAATATATAAGCTTAATAATTAAGATAATGTTCTCCTTTGTACTTTTCATATTAGGTCTATATAGTCTTATATTAACTCTAGAACTCTTTTTGCTACAAATATAATAAAACTGAAAAAGTTGGGTCTATATATAATATATAATTTAACTGAAGTAAACTATAAATAAATAAGTAAAATTAATTAGACATACACAATTAATAAAACACAACAAAACATTACAAAAATGTAGTAAGTGAAATAAACTGATTGTCAATATAAATAAATAAATACAATTCACATTATTCATGTCAACATAAATCACCTTTATAACGTATCACTGAAGTTCAATAATCACCACAAAATTTGTTTTTTTAAATAGATTAAATGGAAGATTAGCAATTTCAGTAGGTATTTTGTTGAATAGTTTAGTGCCAATTAAATTATAACCTGTCTTTCACAGGTTATAACCTTATCAGCTATTAAATCTCATTTGGTAGTTTTTTTTTACGTACCTACCTAACCACCATGTGCTATAGTATTTAACATATTGTTTCTTTTTAGGGAAGCATTTAAAGTATTCTTTGTTTTTTTTATTAAGAATTACTTTTAAAATTTGATTTTGGCAAACATGTAGCTCTGTTAAGATATTGTCAAACGCCCTACTCCATCTCACAATACCATACAAGATTACTGACACTACCAAAGCTAAGTTTATTAGACAAAACTTATTTAAGTGTAATATATTACAGAGATCTATAAAAATATTAATAGTTTTCAAATAATTTATTTGCTTTCTCCACCTCATATTGTAGCAGATTTCAATTCCTAAATATTTAACCGAATTGGAAATAGTGATTCACTAGAACAAACAAATGGCATAGAGCAAGATGTGTTATGAATTTGTATATATATTTTATAGGCAAAGTATTTTCGACCAAAGCATGAAGAATGACACAAGTTTTTTCTAAATTAAGGAAGATTATTTATAGTCAACCATTGTTTTATTAATTCTAGGTCTCTTTTAATAGCATAACTGTATTATCTGCATAACATATATGTTGATTAATAAGAGTAAGTGAATCACTTTAATTTGTATATTAGACAGAATTGGATAAATTACTGTAATATACTAATACCATATTTATAATATAAATATGAATTAATTAAATTATATCTGTACGCAATCATAATCATTGATAACAAAACACTATTCTGAGCAAAGTTCGGTAAAAATGTTGGTTTATTAAAATTGATAATTGTGTTGTAGTTGTAGCTCTAAAATAAATTAAATTTTCCGTGTTTTTTCATCTTAAATTGTTGTGTATTTTTATGAAGTCAAAGAAGTTTTATTAACATACATTAGAAAATATAAAATTTGAACTTTGAACAAAAAAAAGTTATTGCATTACATTTTTTTTCTTTTCACACCATTAAGTATATTATGTGTATGTCAGTCAAGTCTAACAAATTTTATTCACATAAAAAAAAAAAAAGAAAAAGAAAAACATCAAATGTTTATAAATAGGTAAAATTAATCTAAAAATTGTTTTGACAACAATAAACAACAACTTATAAAAGGCTATTTCGAATAGTTTGTGCAAATTACAGGTCTCTACGATTATTTTTAAATGAGTTACAACAAATAGAAAAATATTTGAAAATAATGAAACTGTTATTGCAGTAAATTTGTCCGTATTTCTAAGTTTGATTAAAGCATATCATGACTATTTTATTACAAAAATAGTTAATTGTATAACAAAAAAATATCATCTTGTGTATTAATATTTTCTGAAATACTAATACTGTTTTTTTGGTTTTAGAGGCTACTTGAAAACATAAGGATTATCTATCATGAAATGAACGAACAAACATTTTTCATATACCAATTCAATATACATAAATTTATTGAGTTGTAATTTAAAAAAAAATGAATAAAAATTGTAATTTTTCCTTCACATAATTGTCAGCGTTATATTCTTCCTGCGTTTTAAAAACTAATACTGAACATTCTGAAAAAGTAAATTACAAAATTATAAGTATAATGTAATTAATAATAAACTATATAAACAGATATTTTCTGTCTTTATGTTTAATTTGTATGGTGTATCCAAGTAATAGATTTAATATTCAGCACAAGTATGAATGCATTTTATTACTTCAAAGTACAATCTCCATGCATTTTCTAATTACTAAAATAACTATTGCAATACTACATATTAATAATACTTGAAAATGTCAAAAAACACATACATACAGCAAAAAAAAAAAAAACAGTATAAATAAATTTGAAAAATAAAATAAGTGTTTACATATTAAATTACATGGCTAAAAAACTAGGTGTGTCAGCATTCTATAATGTGCATCAACACTACGTTATCCATAATATTACACACAATAACTATATATATATTATATATTTAAAAATCCCGTCAATGTCATATTTGATTTTTATCCCATAATGTGTAACACGGTCAATACTGAACATATTTCTGACATGTCTAATTATGGTAATTTTTAAATATATACTTATGTCAAACATTGTATATTTTTAGTTTTACTTTGAAGATTTTACTAGTAACTTTTGTTATTATTTAATGTAAAATTTCAATAGAGCAATCAATTAAGAGTTGTCTT
Source organism: Tuberolachnus salignus (assembly GCA_956483605.1). Taxonomy (NCBI): domain Eukaryota; kingdom Metazoa; phylum Arthropoda; class Insecta; order Hemiptera; family Aphididae; genus Tuberolachnus; species Tuberolachnus salignus. The sequence goes on along the minus strand of OY101429.1, from coordinate 42,873,557 downwards.
TACTTCAATAAAATCCGAACCCTTTGGTAAGGGGAATTTCAATATTATCAGTCAAGTGATGATAAATCGGTGTGTCTTTCTTATGGAAAATCCCAAACATTATTTTTATTCTTCGTTGTGCATTCAACACTATTCTATTACATTTCCGCATTATTTAATAATAATAAAAAATAATACTCCAGCGAAAATGCATTGTTGACCCCGGGTAATATAGGAATTTGTTGCTATTCGTAAGAATTCACTTGAGAAATTGGACAATAGCGCGATTCGCCCAAGCCATGTAACTGCACAGTAACCATATTTTTTTAGCATATTGATTTCTGTCTTCTGAAACTTAAACTTTTACTGCACATTTGGGTGGAGTTGGATAGGCAATAATTTTTCAAGTTTAAATACATGGCAAACTATTGTGGCTAAAAAGAGTACTGCTTTCACTCCTGAATACGAAATTATATTAGTCTATCGTAAGGGGAGCAAAGAGCAAACAGCCAGCCCTATTTTTAATAATGTTTATAAGAATCATTTTTTTTTTTATATTCGGCGGTTCAGCCGGTAGTAATAAAAATATCACCAATTTGCCAAATAATTCTCTAGATATCATCAACAAAGACAAATAATTAATTAACCATTTATATGTCGCATATATTTAGTCAGATCACTGTTTTCATGAAGTGGACATGTTTCCACATTATGTAAACGACTCACTAAATGGACAAGTTTGTCCACATTGTGCAATAACTTAATATTCAATAATATTACTATATTTGAATAGGTATATTAGTTTTTGTATGTGTGTTCATTTTATAAATACTTAGGTACATATTATATTCATATATAGGTACTCTTATCATCGTTTTATTTACCAAGATCACAAAAATGTATTATTAAACTCAATATTATAGGAATAAACATGGTATATTTAATGTGTTTACATTTAACAATATATTTCATTGTTGATTTAATTAACGTACGCAGGCATATATTAATAAATAATAATAGGTACATAATTAAATAAGAAAAATAAAATATCACAATTTAGAGAATGACATTGATTGTCTTTTAAAATTTTATTTGTATTATATAACTTTTTTTTAATTTATATTTTATAATTACTAAAATACTAAAATTACACACATATTTGATATTTTAAATTTCCTATCTGAACCAATTGATTCTTATAGTTATTGGTAGTAATACAATTAAATAATTTAACAGCAGCTTGACTATTGATTACATACATTAGTTTGTATTAGGTACTCCATAGTAACTATTTAAGTAATAATGTAATTATAGTTATTTTAAAAAATGTACACAATATTAATTTATTACACAATGTGGAAAGAAATAGTATAAGTCCATTTTATGTTATGAAGAGATAAAAACTTTGTCCATTTAATGTTGTCGTTTTCATAACATGGATACATTTATAAAGTGGATATCCACTTTATGAAAAGAGATTTCAATAAGATGTGATATTTAATATTTACAATATTAATTATTTAGGCAACTTCATACTTTTTTCAATAGTTTACAATAATTATACAACAATGTATAACATATTTTTTAGTCATTATTGTGTCAGTATAACAAATAAGTATAAATTTAATTATTTTTTCAAGAGAAGAAATGTCTAATCAAGTCTAATAATAGTGTATTAGTTGAAAGACAGATACTGAATTATGAAAATTGTATAACTTGGTTTTAATCATGCTACTTATATCTAGTGATGTTCCCATCTAATTTTTCGAGGGTATACTCAGCACAATTTTAAGAATTTCAATGATAAACTATAAAAGTGTACGGTACTACAAAAAAAAAAAAAAGGTGTTTTCCATTTACCATTACCTACATATAATAAGTCCCAGACTATGGCCTTGGTCTAATAAGGGAGGAGTGCTAATGTTAAAAAACAAACATATTTGTATTTTCATTATTTTTAAATTTCAAAAAATAAATATATAACTTGATATTCCTACACATTCTAAACCTAACTATAAGGTGTTCTCAATAGTTTCAATAAAAATAGGCCTAGTGCACATTATACTTAATACTTTACTATATAAATATAATATATTTCTAGATTTTATAATATTTTAGTACAACTGTCAACTACTATTCAGTATAACAATGTCATTATAGTGCACAGTTTTTGCACAATAATTTCCATACCAAAAATATATATTATTCAGGTTTCTATAGACATAAATCGCATCCACTACAAAAATAATTACTATTTTTTTTTTTTTACAAATTCATTGAGACTGGAGAGTATACAAACAATTTTAAAAAAAATCTTGACATTATACTCAATTAATATGCTGGTATACCCCACGGAAACACCACTGATTATATCTATTTTAATTACAAAACAAGCAGCAGTGCATGCAATAAAAAAAAAAAATGACCTAATATAAATTTTGCTGTTAAAAAAATAATAATAAATAAAAAAAAAATAATATGCTAATGTAAAATATGTATACTGACTTCATAAAATCTGGGCACATATCAGTAACATGTTCAAATTCAGAAAACGAAAGAGCACCATCATCATCAAAGTCAACTTCTTCAAATATTTTTTGTACCAGACGTTTAAGGTCGTTATCATTAAAAGAATTTTGTTCTCCAATTAAACATTGAATTACTCTTTTGATATCTCCAACACCCAACATGTCGTCTCCGTCAAAATCTAAATACAATTTTTTTAAATTTGCTTTAAAAGCTTTTAATGAGCAAGGCATTGTGTAACCAAATTTAATAAAATTATCTATATACAGTTATTATTAAATAAAAATAAATTGAAATTTGAAGTAGATATTCTATTTTTTAATCAATTTAATAATGATATAAAATTACTAAACATAAAGAAACTATTTTTTCCCTGTTCACATTTTTAGGTTAAGGAATTTTTCCTTATGAAGTTTCATATATCCTATTGCTTCTAATGTTTTAAATTTTACTCAAATAAGATAATAGATACCACAATACATTTTTACTACCTAAGTACTTTCTAATTTAAAATATTTTTATATGAACTATACAAATTTGCATTTATTTTTCTTACCAAAAATTCTAAAAACATGTTCAGCTTTTACATCTGCTGGTGCCATTGGACTAAATACTGACATCATATCTAAAAAATCTTCAAAAGTACAGTCTCCATCTTGGCTAGAACTGAATACTTGACACATACGCTCACCATAAGGATTAGCTGCTAGTTCAGGAAGCTTAAGAACCTTGTTTAGGGCCAATTTAGCATTTTTATTATGCCCCACTTTTTCAGGAGCTAAAGACTTAAATTTTTCATGCGCACTAAACAATTTTATTATATTTTTCTCAATTACAATTAACATAAAATTCCAAAAATATATTTAATATTATACTTGTATAATGATCTTTACCCAATAATTCATAATGTACTTACATCAAAACTTCTTTTTTTGTGAAGTAAGTGAGATCCTAAAAATAAAACAAAAAGGAAAATATATAATTTAATTTTTTTCTAAATGAAATACAATTTTCTAATTTAAAAATAACATTTAATGTTTATGAGACTATATTTTATTATACACTTGTATGATACAAGGAATGGGTACAATATATTTTACATTTAGTTCTAGATATTATATATATATATAAAAAAAAAAAAAAATAGGTACATCTAAATATGATAACTAAAGTAATTATAAGTGTAACTAATTCATAGCATAGTATAACTTTGGTTTTTACAATTTATATATACAATATTTGTTTTTAAAAATTAATACTTAAAATTATTTAATTATTAATTAAATTAAATTTCATATGATATAATTATATTTATTTTATCGATTGATTCCAATCTTGATTACTAGGTCCTGCATCTGGTTCTTCTTCCACAGTAGGCATGGGAGATCGATTTTCAAATAGTGGCGAGGGCGACATTGCTTCTGATGTGTTCTCACCACTACTACAATGACCACTATTTTTGTGTGTGCGTTCCGTTTGTTTTTGTATAGTTCTGAATTTCTTTCGTTCTTCCATTTCACATGCATCGTGATGAGCACTGCGTCTTCCATCATCAAGGTCTTCAATAACTTCTTGTTCTGGAACTGGTATAATAAATTTAACTGGATCCATATCTAATTCTTCAACAATCCGCCATTTAGGTGTCACTATTTCTTTATATTTCACCATTTCAACTCTTGATGCAGCAGCAATACTATAGGGTATAACAATGTTATCAATATCATATTCTCGTTTGGCATTATATGTTTTGTCTCCTGTTCTTGGGAACCAAGGGCTGTAATCTGGATCAGAGTCATAATTGTCTTCTTCGTATACCTCATCAAGATCATCGTCGTCACAGATACTTTCACTACTTCTACGACTGTTAAATTTATAATCTTCATCCATTCTACTTCTTTTATGTTTGCTATAACGGATTCGTCTTCTTTTTCTTGATTGTTGTCTTTGATTTCGATTGAATTTAGTAATAGGATCATTACGAGTTGGCCAAGCATTTTGTAACTTAACGGGTTGAATTTGTCTAATATTATTAGGACTTTGTTCAGGTGTTCTATCCACAAAATATTTATTAAAATCATTATCAGATGAAGATTTATTTTTTTGTTTTTGATGAAAAGATGATTTTCCCAACTCATTAGATAATGCAACACTTAAAGAAATATCTTTAGAACAAGATAAAACTGGATGAAAAGTATCACTCAAACAGTGTCCAGAATCATTAGTAGAATGCCGTTTTAAACTTACACAAGTAGGGCAAGAGTCAATGCCATAGCAGTCACAAGGATTAATACGATTTAATTTTGCTTTGTCCCCTTTTTTTAATGCTGCAGCTAAATTTATCAGTGGAGGCTGCATTAACATTCTATGTTGAGTTTTTGTTTCATATGGAAAACATCTCCTACCAGAACCAGCTTCATGATCTTGTATAAATGGATGAGTAGAATACCGATTTAATGCTTCGTTATAAAAATTAATTTTAAATTCTATATCCGACATAACATTAACAAGCCATGTTAATCGGTATGCAATATTTGCCCGTTCATGAAGCCATTTCCAAGAATTCCTTTTCTCTATGGGACAATTAGTAGCTTGTACATCTTCTTCACTAGTTTCACCTAGTGTATCAGTTTCAGAATCACTTGCTGTTGCTTCAGAGTCATAATCTTCATTTAAAGTTTTTATTTGGGACTCTAACGTTCCAAATACTTTTTCTTCATCTTTAATTTCATCACACAACAAACTTTTCAAAAATGGATTAGACTGTCGCTTTTGAACTTTGAGCAACGTAGATTTTATATTTTTAATAGCGTTACTTTTTTGTGATTGTAAGACATTATAAATTTCTTGAGTAGAACATTTGCCCATAGTTTTTAGTTGTATGTTTAGTAATTTTGATATTACATTTTCAAGTCGCTCCCTCAACATTTTGCCTTTGTTCATATATTTGTTTGAATTTTCTTTAACTGTAGGTGTATCATCATATTGAGTAACTACTTCTTCTTCAGCCATTCCAATTACATTATCTAAAAGATCTCGTTCAAACGAACTTAAATCATTGTCACCAATGGAAAACATTGCATCTGTATCCCCATTGCCAATTTCCATTTGTTCAGTTTCATTGTCATAAGACATCAAACCATTCTTAACCATTGAAATATTTTTCATGACACCAAGAATATCATCAGAGGAGAGTTCTAAGGGATCGCTTTTCTTTAATGGTGGATTTTCGTCCATGGCCGATTCTTTGTACATACAAAAGTTTTGTAAAGCAGCTGCTAAAATGGATGACTCCTGTGAAGATGTATTCATAGACGAAAATATAATTATGAATAGTTTTCGCTGTTTTACATCCACACGAAAGAATATTGATGCCATGACAAAACACCGAAGAGGCTTAATCTGAGCCCGTTCATCCGTAATGACAGTATTTACATTTAATTAAATCAAAAGTTGATGGTAGAATTCGTGTTGAAAACTGTAGATACTCACAAATGTCAAATATATGTTGGGCAGTGATGTTTACATCATATGTCGCCCGCCACCCATCATGATGGCTGTAGTAAATTTAATACCATGAGGCACACGAACAGAATCTACAGACTAAGTTTCACGGCTTAATTAATTAATACACTCGGAAACATATGAGAAACAATTTAAAACTATAATGTGATTACAACTCTTTTAAACTAGATCGTCAACATTTTGTTCATAAACGCGCGTTATTTCGATACGGTTCCGTTTATTAGCGTTAAAAGGAGACAGACGCATAATATAATGAGAAAAAAAAACACCGTCGCTTTCTTCTCAGAGTTACGTGTTGTCACACTAGTACCAACCACGATTATGAAAATTCATGGAACATAAAACTAAATTATCGATTAACGGTATCAACTTTTAACAAATAAAAATAATGTATTCATAAAATTTATATTGTTTAATAGGTATACATTTTTCACTTTTGAAAATAATTAATGAAATAGAATTACTTTGGGATTAAAATACTAATAAATAAAAAAATTACATTTTTAAATAGGTTAAATATTTTTTTAATCGTCTATTATGTACAGCGGGCAGAAGATAAAACTACCATCTACTATAATCAATTATTTACTAATTTTAGTTCTCAAAAATTTTAAATTTTGTGATATTTAAAACAATAGGTATACAATAACTAATATCATAAAATACACATATTATTCATATCCAAAATGTTTAATTATATTGCATGTTTATTAAAATTAATAAGTAACAACTATGAACTAATGTATCTATATAAAATGGTTGCATTAGAGAGATTTATTAATCATTTTACTATTTCAGTAGTAGGTATAGATTTACATAAATATGAAAATGTTTTTAATATTAAATCCCTAAAAAAGTTTAAAAATTACCTGATAGTCGTTTAACTCTTCTTCCGTGAATTGGCTTGATTTTTGGCCCATTTGTTTTAAATAGAATACTTTTTTTTTCATTTATTATACAGCCCATAGAGGAATAATATACAACCAAAATTGGCACATTTCGTCAGTCGTTAAAATTAATAATTCAATACATTTACATTTTACGAAAAACAATCTTAATAAATTATTTTAAAATTTAATTTCATATATAGGAATTATTGTGATTTATGATAAGTCGTGAGAGATACCATGGAAGAAATAGAAATAGCGCATGCCAACTTTAACGAAACAACGTCACGTTGTGGCGTTTCGTTGAAGTTGAACTTTACTGATCGGATACCAATAAAAATTATGAAAAACCATAGATCTTATAATGTCGATGCGGTTTATAGATAATAGAGATAATTCTTCTATTATCTATGATGTGGAAAACAATCACATAACGAATACATGGATAGGTCCATTAAGTCCGGGCGGAGTGTTCAAGAACTGTTTCAAGACCGCGGTTATAACCAATAGTAGTTATCTATACCATCTTTCCTTTATTACCATATCAATATTTGTTCAGTTCTAGTGTCATAGAGATACACAACTACTCCTATATAGTACTCTCCTATGAATGTTAATCAAAATATAATTTTTATTGATAACAATTATATTTTTGTCTTGGCTCTTGGTAAATGGCATTCAAGTTCACTCATAATTACTAAATCGTTAAAAGTAAACTGTTTTCTGATTCATTCCAATCATTTTATTATAAAATACACATATTTATTAGTCATCGTTAAGTGTATATTTATTTATAATATTGAATACATGATTTATTTATAATTGAGTAGAAAATTAGATATACAAACTGGATATAATACAAAATAAATACTGTGCGACAATAGGAACTTTTTTTTTTTGTTTTTAAATTAAATTTTGGACTTAACCATCATTATAAGTATATTATGCCAACTTATCAAAATCAAGTTGTATCTAACAAAATATTAGATATATGCATTAACCACTGGTTAACCCGTCATGCTAACCTTAGCCTTTTGTGATTACTTTCAATATGACTTAACTACCTCTTATAAACACTTAATTATTTCCATAACATAATTGTTAATTAAATATTCAAAAAAAAAAGTCACTAGGTACTTGCCTTTGCGCCAAACTTAAATATCTTATATTACAAAAAAATTATAAATACAATAGAATTAGTTAAATTTAAAGGTTATATTCTAAAAATTACCACGGAGGTAGTTTTGTTTTTATAAAATCTATATAAAATGTAATACTAATTTTACAAATGAATTATTTAAATGAACAGTTTATTTTATAAATATAGGAAAATACTATGGCCTATGACAAATAATGAATGTGAATTTTATAAGTTTATAATTATTTAATATTTATGTTTATGTTTCCGACATGTATGTGTCAAAGGTGTTGGAGGTGAACGTGCACGATGTCGATGGGGTGACCGTGAATGCGATCTTTTATGTCGATAATTATGTCTTTCTTCACGCTCTCTTTTTCTCGATGATGAATGTGGAGAATCAACAGGTGAAGCTCTTGATTTTTTGTTAGTGCGTAGTGGTGAATTTTGTCTTTTTCTTGACAGGGGACTTAAGCTGTCACTTCTGAAATTATTATATTTGGCAATTGATATTTAAAATTTAACAAATTTAGGTTAATTCTATCTTACCTTATACTATGAGATGACCATTTACTATATGCAGGGCTACTTGATGGACTTCGAGATCGTTTCTTTTTTTTACTATCTCGGAAATCTTCATCAGGACTTAATCGTTTATTGATTTTGTCTTTTTCTTTTTTATCTTTTTCCAATTTTAATTCTTTTTCCTTTGCATAGAAAAAAATTTCTTAAACCTGTTTAATAAAATTATTGATTGATAAATTTACCGGAGACTTGTTCACTTTTTTGAGAAGTTTTCTTCTATAATGTTCTACTTGTTGATAAATGTTCCATCCACCTTTTAATGCACGTTTGCCAGATTCTAATTCATCTTGATACTGCATAACTTTTACTTCAATTTCTCTTAATTTAGCTCTTCGCCCATCTGCACTTTCTCTGAAATTAATTATATCAGAGTTAAAAGTTTATTCATAAAACAAATTAATTAAATTGATTAATTTAGTTAAAAATGAAATATGTGTTGGCAATCAAAATATCTTAAAAGAAAGGGATTTTCCTTTTTTTTTTTTTTTACAGTGGGCATTCTAATTTTGTCAGGCTACAACTAAAAGAGGAACAAAAAAAAAGCTGTCTTAACAGCTACAATAATAAATTTTATCAGCCATTAATCATTTTTTATTAATAAATACCTTGTTTCATTCAATTCATCATCTTGTGAATCTTGGTCTATGGACTCACTATTATAATATTTATTTTCTCTTTCTAACATTTCCCATTTGCTAGTAGTCATTGCTTGTTCTTCGGCTTCATGAGGATCTACAGTTTCCCATCTAGATGGTACAAATGCAGCTGCTTTAATATTTTTCCCTGTATGTTCTCCTGTTAATGGTACACCACCTATGTCTTCATCTAATACTTAATAAAACATACATATTTGATAAAACTATTTAAATAACTTGGCAATATAATAAATAATAAAAAAAATGCAGTTTGACATATTGTATGTATACACAATAAAATTGTGTAAACATACTTGACTACTAATATTATATTTTTGTAAAACATATGCTAACATTAATATAAACAACTTACATGGTACACCATCAATATCAGCATCACCAGGAGGTGTATCATCATAGGCATGTTTTAACAATGTAGCGCCATCCAAAGGTATACCATCTAAATCCTCATTATCTGGATTATCAGTATCTGATAATGGAGCACCATCTATATTTTCAGAATCATCAAGAGGTTTTGCATTTGAGCTGTGTTGTAAATCTTCACGAGACAAAGATAATTCCTGGGGTATCTAACATTTATAATTAAGTTTATAATAAAAATATGTATACAAGTATATATCGAGAAATATACTTCATTTATAGAAAGACCAAGAAAAGTATTTTGACATTTAAACAAAAACTCTTTTGGATAAATATCCCACTCTTCCCAGGCTCGAAAAATTTGCAATATACGATGTTTAAACCCATCAGCTTGACTTTGAGAATCCAAACTCTTGTAAGTCTTAAGAGCTTCTTCCATAATAGATATCAATCTTGTTTCGAACCTGTTGTAAAATTAATACTTATTGTTTAATATTGTTAACTAAAAATTAAAATTAATTGTAGATAAATTTACCCTCTTCTAAATTGAGTTGCATTTATAACCTTTAAACCACAATTATGTAGAACATCAGATATCAAATAAAGTCTGGCAACCTATGTTTTAAAATATTAATAAAAACATACTGATACAATAAAAAAATAATTAATTTTACTTTTTTGTGTAATGCAGTTGTAGAATTAGATAATGACTCTTGAATACAATCACATATTTCTTCTACAGCATCACTATGTTCTACACAAAATACCATAACTTCAGCCACTTTTAACCGCTCTGGAGTCATGTTTCTAATAAGCTCTTCAAATCTTTCTCGTTGTGATACACTTAATGTACCTTTAGTTCTAGTAATTAAATCTTCTTCTGGAACTAGTTCTTCAGGCATACCAACTGTATATGGATTCATAGGCGGTGGTCTCCATATTGAGCCACTCTTAAACATACGAAACTCATCAATACGCCATTCTTTAGGAGAATCACCTTGTAACATTGAAAATAGCTTCCATCTATAGTACAAGTGAGTTGGTGAACAGTTGTCAAATAAAAATCTGATGAAATAAAATCACATAATTAAAAAAAATTTGGTAGTTATTTTTTCTTCCATATTTAAAGTACAAATAATAATAATTCTAAGTCCAAATATAAACATTATAAACCATTAAAAAACCTATAAACCATGAATCTAAAAACCGAATAAAAAACAAATTTATTAGTATGTAAAATTGTTGTTTCCCATGACATTAAATTAGAATAAAAAATTTGTAGTCAAAAAAACTATTATTTTAATATTCATTTCTACTGTAATTTTATAAAATACTTACTGGAACATTGGGTTATTGAGCTCTTTGTTCATTATCATAGCTTCAAATAATGGTCCTTCCCGAATTACAAATTCGATCATATGATGTATAAGCATTAACAAGTTTCTAAAAAAATTAATTTAAAAGTATTATTATTAAAAAATGTATTTTTAATTTATAATTTATTTTTTTATTTTTTTATTTCAATGCTTCACTTTTCTTCAGCAGGCTGGCATCAATAACATAGTTGGGGAATATCTTCTGATAATTTGTAATCTTACTTATACCTTATGTTATTAATTAATTTACATCAGACAAATGAAAATGTTACCTTTCTGTGGGTATAACCACTTTAATGATAGTCTGCGGTAAAATCTGTCACAAAAAAGCAATTGGTATAAAATAAAGTTTGTTGTTTATATAGGTACATTTTTAAAATAATAATATTTTATTTATATATTTTCTTTTATATTGAACATTATCAATATTGATATATTTAAGTTACACAGTATCTCGATCCGACAATAATAATATAATAATTGAAAAGCCTTAATCTGCCTGCCTGCTGTTTATTTGGGCAGTACTCATGAAAGAGTCGGATCGAGTAAAATATTAAACACAAATTATAAAATCATTTCAAGATATGAAATACCTTTTCCAATGGTTGACTTCTATCAAAATATCCTTCTTGTCGTATACGCCCATGATTCTACAGTAAAAAATTGTAGTTATATAAACTTATCTAATCAAACAAAATATATTGTTGCTAAGAATACATAATACAAATTATTATAAATATATTTTTAACTTTGAAGAATTGTTTTATACTTGTGTTACAAGTAATTTATTATTTGCCCAATTAAATAATAAAGCAAATATTTGAATTTTAATTCATTGTTTAAAAAAAAAAAAAAAAAAATATTTCTTAGTTTAAATTTAAAGAGTAATGCCTTGTTATCATTTCTAAAAACATCAGATAATTTTAAATTATAATGTATAATACTAGAATTGTATTTCATATTAAAAGAAAAATATATATTTTACAGTAATAGTAAGTATACTGAGAAATTTTATGATTTTAAAACTAATATTTTAATGATATAAATTGTAGATTATCATGGAAATTTAAATTGTTTTACTTCTATAATCATTATAAATTTATTTTGAAAAAAATTAAAAAAAATTAAGATATTATTTTACTATAATTTTTATCTAAAAACTTAATAAATATTAAATAATACAAATTGTATATATATATATATGTTTTAAAATACATTTATAAGTTTCAAGCACTGATTGATTTAAATATTTTTTTTATGGCATAATATACTATGTTATAATTTTTAGTGGTTATAGATAAAACTGGAAGGTATTTTGTTACTACAACAAAAGCCTTGTTCAACTATGACAAATGTTGAAAAAATAGGTAGTGATCAGAACAGCATATGTGATGTAAATGTTTCTCGCAAAGAAGAAATTACTGACAGCAAAAAATATAATCAAAAATACCAAAAGAAGAGATTAATTATAACTCATGTTTGGAGTGTGGAGTTTGTATGAATGCTAGAAATAAAATAGAAAATTAATAATAAATAAAATAGAAAGAGATATGCTCGAATCCCCTGAAATATTTTATCAGAGAAAGATACATAGAATAAGTTGGGTCAAAAGAAGGTTATTATGTCTTAAACAATTGAAGAAAAATAGACAATAACTTATATGTTAAATAAAAGCGATGACAGATAACAGGTCACATGCTGAGACATGGTAACACATTTGTTATCATGTAGTAATTACACAGCCTAATGGTAAAATGCACAGGTTCAAGAGGAAGTTACAGAACAAGATACATCAGTTGGTTATAATAAAGACTATAGGGGCTAGATTAAGTGAATGAGAAACTATATAGTACATTGGCAACTTTTGTGAGTGGAATTTGGGAAGGTAGGATATATAGGGTAATTTTTTATATTATATACTGTATGCAATAATAAATTATTGCAAACGAAAATAGAATCAGAGATGTTTTATTTAGGTATGTTTAAAATATTACCTTTTTTTCTTTTAGTGGTAAAATTGGCTGGGCGTTAAAAGGTAATCCAGAAAGAGGTGGTGGTAGTGTTATAGCTAATAATGCAGGTGGAATGAAAATTGGGTGCGGAGGTATGGGTACACTTTTACCCCATCCCATTTTCATTTCATATGACATGACATCTTTTCCTAAAAATTATAAATGTATCAAATATTATTAACATTAAAAAATAATGTAAAATATATTTAAAATAAATGTAAGTCTTATTAAATTAAAAATGAAAACATCATTAACATACCATTTAAATTTTTTAGTGCCCTTTCACCATCTTTACGACTCATGTACGCTACAAAACCACAATTACGTCCTCTTGCTTTTTCTTCATCAGACCTAGGCCACATTATTTTAATACTAGCCAATGGACCATATTTCCCAAAAACTTCCATTAGCTGAGCTTCAGTGATCTACAGAAATAACTTCTTTATAAATATATAAATATAAATTTTGGTTAAATATATTTTGTACATTACTTTAGGATTAAGGTTTCCTAAGTACAGATTTGTAGTATTTGGATCGCCTGAATCAAAAGAACCTTTAATTTCATCAGGCTCAACCATAATTAAATCTAAACATAAAATTAATAATATAAATATAACATAATTATACAACAATTTCTGAACTTTATTTTTGTATTACTTTTAATTTCTGGATCTTCTATAGTTTTTTGTAAAACTCCTTTAAACTTATGTCTTTCCTCTCTTTCTTCTTGAATCCTTATTAATACAAATTAATGCATTTTAGTATACAATTTATTTAATTACTTATCAAATAATTTTAAACATAAAAATTACATTTTAAGTTCCTCTTTGAATAACTCTAGATTACTTTTTTTCTTTTCGCCTTCTTTTTTTTTTTTTGTAAGCATTCGTTCATTTTTACGTTCACCCATAAAACGAGAAAGGTCATCTGATTTATCTAAAGAGTCTGCATTTCCTCTTGCTTGAGGCTTGTATAATTTACCTTTTTCTCGGGTATCTTCATCTAATATATAGTAAGTGTTGAGAACAAATGAATGATTAATATTTTATTTGACTTACGTCTCTTTCCAGCATCATATGTACCCGCTTTAACCCAAACTTTACTAGATTTTTTTCCTTCATTTTGAAAAGTAGCTACAAACTCTTCAAAGGCCTATAAAATTGAATTATATTTAATTATTAAAATACAAATGTCGAATATTAATATTTAAAAACTAATGATTTGGTACTTGAGCAGCAGCATGTTCTTCTTCTTTTTTTTTTTGTTCACTTAATTCTCTTTTTGAAGGTTGTGTTTTTCCCATCGCTCCAATAGAAAATGCTTTAAGTTTTTGCTCTGCTATAAACTACAAAACAAATAAAACCACTGTTACAGTTTATTAAAGAAATTTAAAATAAAAGTTTATATGGAAAGACATGATACAGTCTTACCTATATAATATATATTATTTTAATTATGTATAAAAATTATTGAATTTGTGTAATCATTTCTAAATTAAACTCAATGTAGGTATATTTTTTAAACGTTATAATTTGTTTAAAACTTTGAGGAAAACTATAGAGACAATAATAATTTTAAAGTATCTATCATCTGAATTTAACAAAATATCAATAAAGTTGGTAGAATGTAAAAATTGTTTTATTAATTATTATGTATATTTATAATTTGTTATAATATAGTTTATTTATAATAAAATTTCAATTCAAATTGTGCCATATTTAGAAGAAATATACACTATTTACTTATTTTTATTGAACTTAAGTAATGTATTGTTCATTGGTTGATAAATCAATATCTAGATTGTAACTTTAAAAAACAGTGATCTCAATGTAATTTAATTTGAAGAACTAAACAATTTAAAAAAATTGTTTATTAAATTAATTAATAAATAAGACAAATATATAGCCAATAATAAGGATAATTTTAAAGAATCTCATATTGGGATTCAATTAAACTTATAAAGTTAATATGATAAATATGCATTACCTTTTTGAATTGCCCAGAATCAGCCATAATTAAATAATTGAAAATATATCAAATGCCTTAACTTTTAACCTTTAAATGTAAACCAATATTTATAAAAGAAAAAACGTATGCAACATTAAAATCAATTAACATTTTTAACAACATTAAATTGCATAAAAATTACAAATGTAATAATGGAAAAGTTCATAATCAGTAAACTATAGTAACACACAAACACATGAGACATGAATACCAATTAATCTTTATATCAAATTTGATATTTCATAAATATTCCGGTTAGCGGTTATACAGAATTTCAGTCACATTAGGAAACTAGAAAGTTATAGCTACAGGTTAATGTACGAATACGAAATTAAATTAATCATAGTATAAAATGCAAAAATGTGTAATGTAAATCACATAAAATGTAAAAGCAAACCAAAACTGATATTATACACTTTGATAAGAATGAATTTTACAAGGTGATGTTGTCGCCACTGATTATAATTACATTGTCACACTGTTACGATAACGGCACGGTTTTAGATAGCTAGAGATCATACATATTTTCTATAGGACTGCCCACACATACTACTATATTACAAATGACGTTTAGGTAATATAGATATTATATATTTCATAAACCTTAATAGTGATTACTGATGAAAAATTTTATAAAATCATAACCTCAAAAAATATAACAAATTTAAATTTTATTGTTTAGTTTTTTCTGTCGGTTATAATACAGTATAATGTTTACGGCGTTTGTTTTTTATTGGCTAAATTAATGTAACTGTTGAGTATAAATAATTGTTACTTTAAACTTGCACAGTTGGACATATTATATTAATCGATTATTAAGTAAGAACTTACATTTTTTTTTCTGTTAACAATTAACATTTTTGTATTATATTAGATTTAAAAATAATATTTATAATTTTGTCATTATTTATACTTATATAAATTTTTAGTTGATTAATTTATAATTGTAAAACTACTACTTCATAGTGGTTAATATGATTGGTGAATCGAGATCAGAGTTTAGACTTAAGAATCCACCAGAAGATGGAATATCATCGGTGAAGTTTGGACCTAATTCATCTCAGTTCTTATTGGTTTCGTCTTGGGATTGTACAGTTAGACTTTTTGATGTCCAAGCAAATAATATACGTACAAAGTATACACATGATCGACCTGTGTTGGATGTTAGCTTTCAGGTATTGTACTAGTTTTTAAAAAGTAATATGTCAAGTTGTAATTGTCTAGTTTATGTATTAATAAAAAAAACAAAAATTATTTTAGAAATTAATACTCGATTAAATATCAAATAAAAAAAAAAAAATAAATTAAAAAACTACATATGAGGCGTGTAGATAATGTATTATGACTGGTAGCTTAGTATGCAGACTGACAATGCCAATGATTTTCTGTTTGGAGGGGTTGGTTTATGTGTCCCTAAATTATTATGTCTATAATAATATATTGACAGATGAGCGAATCGATAGTAAATATAATAAAATTACCTAATTAAAGCACTTATTGGACAATAGTTTATTGTGAAGTTAATATTTGTTTAGTATTTAGATTAATATTAACTAATATGCTTGTCTATAAATATGCAATGTTTTTCATTGTAGGATGCTGTTCATTCCTTTAGTGGTGGTTTAGATAACAAGTTGAAAATGTATGATTTTAACAGTAACTCTGGTAAGTTAATTTTATGAATTTAGGTGAAAATATAAATTTTTTAAATTGAATTTTGTATTTTAGAAAGTGTTTTGGGTTCACACGATAATGCAATACGTTGTGTTGAATACTCTAATGAAGTAAATGTAGTTTTATCTGGTGGTTGGGATGGCAATGTTAAAATGTGGGATACAAGAACATCACAATGTGTAGGGACCCTTCCACAACCTGACAAAGTATGTAATATATTTATTTTTATAATCTATACTTTATTCAGAATAAGAACAGACCGCCTTCATGCATAGCAATTGAGCTCTTGGCGCTGCCAGACCACCTAAGCGAATTTGTTAATTAATCGGCAATCATCTACACCTTTAGTGGGGATAGATGCACTAACAACGACGTGTTTTCGTCCGCCGCCTGTTCTGTTTTTATTCTGAATAGAGTGTAAGTAGAGTGAGAAATTTACTGATTTTACAATGATACCTATTTTTTTTTTCGGTTAAAAGAGTATAATGTTATAAAGTATAAAGTTTCATTTTGATAAAGCTGTGCATAAGTTTTATGGAATTTTTACTTCATACAACTATGACAATAAAACCTTCCATCCACATAAAATATTTTTAAATATTTCATTAAATCAGACATTGATTTTCTTAGTGCATATATAGATAAAAACGTGTGTATTATAATTGGTCATATTTTTATTTTCTTACAATGGCAGTTTGTCTGCTGATGTAGTCACGTTTCATAACATTTCCTCAAACTATCCTTTTTACTTTTTTAATTGCTTATTTTTAATTTAATGTTTGTTACAAATTTTGGTATAATATGATTTACCATAATTAATTATAATTACATGTCAGAATATACAATATGTGAATATATTATAGTTAAGTAACTGTTTGGCACTATAGAACAGTTTTGGAGAATTGTGTGTTTACTATGTCATATATACGATTTTTTTGTTCAATTGACCTGTTACCGAAAAAATGTTAACTTTACAAGCGCCTTAATTAAATTTAAGTAAAATCAATATTCTGAGCCTAAACTAATTGTTAAACACAAAGTTGCCAAAAACGTATTAACTTCCAAACACTAGTGCCGTTACTCGATAGTGTTTAAATTAAATTTAGTTAAGCAGTTAAGCAATATACTCACACCAATCGGTATGCTAAAGACAGGAATTTGTGCTGTGTAAAATATATTTGGAGTGAGTGATGGTGGAATACAATTTAACAGCATTTATTTTTGGATCTATATTTTGTTTGTTACTAATTGATATTATCAAGAATTAGGTTTAGATTACAATCATCGTTAATTCTGAATTTAATTATATTATATTAGACTATATAAATTTTGCCAATTTCAATAAAAAGTACCATTTTTCTTAATCTAAAAAGAGAACACTTGATTTCATATACAAAACTATTTAATGAGGAAAGTCAATAAACTTGTTTAAATTTTTCATTATTGTTGTTATTAATACTGTTTAGTTATTATACACATAATATCTAGTTTATATTTTTTGATTATTTGTATAGTTTTATCTTAGACTGATATTTAATTTAACTTTGGGTGAGAAGGGGACTAAAATTATCTTAAGTACACTACACTGAGATTTATAACTCTTCACAATTCCCGCCTATTAACTCTGTGCATCACACAATTTAAGCCTCTACTGCTTTTTTATTAAAATTAAAACACAAAATTGATAATTGTTACACTTTTTACAGTTATTTAATAATATTGCATTAAGAAAATTGATTAATTGGGAAATTAAAGTTATTGTTTAAATATGTTGACATTATTTTATGTTTTATAATGATTAGATTTCTTTTACTAACATTTGTAATTAGGTATGATTGAAAATTTTATTGAGAGTTAATAATATGACCATATTTGTTACTCTATTTGATAAAAATTAATATGTAGCTAATTTATTTTACAATTAATTAATATGTTGAAAAATGTATTATTTACAAGAGTTAACCAAAACTGTTTAAATGCAATAAAATATTATTGTTTGGAGAATATCATAATAATAATAACAATACATGTTTTTATCCTGTCAGCCATTTAATATAAATAAATATTATTAGTATTCATCATATTTTAAAATGTCTTAGGTTTTCACTATGAGTAATGTGGGTGAAAAACTTGTAGTTGGCACTGCTGGACGTAAAGTGTTTGTATGGGATTTACGAAACACAGCATATATAATGCAAAGAAGAGAATCTAATTTAAAGTTTCAAACTAGATGTATACGTTGTTCACCAAATAAACAAGGTTATGTATTAAGTAGTATTGAAGGACGTGTAGCTGTTGAATATTTTGACACAGCTCCAGAAACTCAAAAGAAAAAATATGCCTTTAAATGCCACAGAATAAAAGATAATGATATTGAATGTATTTATCCAGTTAATGCTATCAGGTAATAGTTCTATATAAAATAATTTTATATTTTAGTGGAACATGTTATTTATTATAAATAATCATATACAATGGTTAAAAATTAATTCAAAAACTAACCAACATCTTATACATAAATTTAGTATAAATGTGTTACATAAAGGGTCTGTATGTTCAAGCATTTTCATTTTTTTACTAAATGAACCAGAAAATTGCTAGACGAGCTACAAATTTGATTTGCTTTTATATAAATACAAATACAAAGTTTTATTTTGCACAGTTTGAATTTTTTTATTTATATGTATATTTTTCAAATTTTTTGTTGTTTACTACATATGATGTAATTGTCAAAATAAATTTCTTTTAAAAGGTATTTTAAACAAAAATTAAAATTTATATATATTTATATTTATATATATAGTTGTCTTGTGGCGGCCTGATAATAACTAAATGTTTTGTATATTTTTGACCAGATAGTGAAATTGAAATTTTATTAACATGATTTTCAAACATCATTATGTTAATATGCAGTCAGTTCGGGCTTAATCATTATTATTATTTTAATCTTTCATAAGTGTCCGTGTTTTTTGTTTTAATTGTAAATTAAATACATAACTTATTCTAATATTCTGAAAAAATAAAAACATCAGTTTTTACCTCTACTTGTTAATAAAACTACATTATTAAATTAGATGAATACATTTTTGCATTCAATAAAAATATATTATTTTGCGAGATAAAGGTAGAGTGTGAATAATTTTTTAATATCACTGCTGAACACTTAAGTACTGAGAAACATATTCAAGCCTTTGATAGTTAAATACAAATATAATTAAACAGATTATTACTAATTCAATACGAACATCTAATTTCTCAAAGGATTTATTATGTGAAGCATTTTTAAAAGTAAATATTCCATTAGACAAATTAGCAAATTGTCTTCGTTTGTTTCATAAAAAAAACATAAATAATGATTTCCCTTCTGTGTCCACAATCCAAAAAAAATTTGTTAATGATTACTACCAAAAACCATGGATGTGATAAAAAATCAAATACTTCTTAAAGCAAAACTAGGTATCTATAGACAAAATTAAAGATATAGAAGTAAGATATGTTGCAAATGTAATAATTGGTACTTTTCTATTTATTTGAATTAACTCTGTCTACTTTTTCTTTTGCCTACCTCTTAATTAGCTACCATCTACACTTCCATAAAAATGAATAAGTATCATAATTATAATCAAATCTCACTTTAAATATTTATGAATTATATGTTATTAGTTTTCATCAAGGATTTAATACATTTGCTACTGGTGGTTCTGATGGATATGTGAATATTTGGGATGGATTTAATAAAAAGAGATTATGTCAATTCCATCGTTACAATACAGGGATTACTTCTCTATGCTTTAGTCATGATGGTAAGTAAAATATTTTAATTAATTGAAAAGTAAGATTAATGACCATTATGCTCAGACATTTTTTTTTAAAATTTGTCAGCTAAATTAAAATTGACTAATTCCAACTTAAAAGAAAGAAAATGAATGAATTATGAAAATACAATATGATTAAATAATTGAAATTTCTTGGTTTCATTAAAGGTTCTTCTTTGGCTATTGGCAGCTCCTACATGTATGAACAAGATGTACATCCTGATCCAATACCTGAAAATAATGTTTATATTAGGTATGTTACTGATCAAGAAACTAAACCAAAATAAACATAATTTTTTTTTCATTGATTGAAAATTGATTTTTTTTTTTTAATTAATCAATTACTATCATTACTAACATTTTTGATATTCATTAAGTGACAATGTTTAATATTAATATGAGTTAATAATAAATATCAGTTATACCTTATTTTTTTTTTTCAATAAACTAAAATTTGTGCACAACAATTAAAACTTATTATATGTAAATACATTTTGAAATTCATTAGTGGTTAATATATTAAAAATGTAATTATAAATTTGCATCTTTTTTAATTATAAATATATTACAATTAGATAAATATTCATATAAAAAATGTCTGTTTTTAATAAAAATTCACAACTTGTATTGTACACTATACCACTGCATTTTTTAAGCTATTTAGTAAACTACATGTCGCCCAAAGAAAATATTTTGTTACCTAATTGACAGTATTTTTAAAGACTGGGCAACACAATTTTTAAAAGAACATACATTTTATGTAAAAAAATAATTGGGTAATGATAACAATACATTTGTAGGTAATATAATAATGGTCATATTATCAATATTAAATACAAAATGTATTTATTGTAGAATGAGAAAAAATTTTTATTGCTCAGTGAAAATTCCTTTAAAAATTTACTAAAGATATATATGCATATTTTGGTATTTCTTTATTAAAAAAGGGTTAGGATAATCTAACCTACTTATGATGTATCATAACTTCCAACTAATACTTATTATATTTTTTCTCCGGATTCTTTATCTTTAAAAATCTTTTGGCTCATTCATTATTTAATTTTACCCTTACAATTACTGTTACCCAAGCTATCTATATCATTTCTTAATTATTAGATACATATTTATCTTTTTTTTGTTAGTTATTCAAACAACAATAAATTCAGTATGTCATTTGTTTTGTATTTTTTTAAATGTATAATTAAATATTTTAATAATAAATTACAATATATATTGAAGACAAAAACATACCTATACTTTTGTTAAAAGTAATTAAATAATTACAAACCTTTAAAATATGTACAAATATATAAATTAAAATGGTAATACAAATTTTTTTTTTTAAATTAATAAAATACATCTTTTAGTTAATATATTAGAAATGTATAAACATTCAAATATATTTATAAAGTATACATTTTTCATTGAACTATTATTTATAGTTCAATTTTAATGTTTATATAAATTATAGGTTTTTTTTAATAGGTTGCATCTTGGTAAAATCCTAAATACCTGGTAGTCATATGTGTCCATGATTTTTTCATGTTTTGCGATGTCTTGGTGAATAATTTTAAGGAGTATGCAGCTACAAAACAACTCCATTGAATGAAATCTAGGTCACAGTCTTCTGTCCCTCCGCGGTGCCGACGATGGAACTTCAAACCTTGAGGGAAGTCGTCGCCACTCTTTTTCCCCGACCGGCCGGCGGAAACGGAGTGCCCGGCGAAGATGAGCGCGACGCATCGGTCGGTGCGGATTTTACCGCGGAGTAGGTGAGCGTCGCGGTAGAACGCTTCGGACGGAGAAACCGGGCCCCCAGCCCGGACGGTATTTTAAGCCGCGTCTGTAGCGCCGTCCACGCCGCGAGACCGACTAGGGTGGTCGCGACGTTCAACTCCTGCCTCAAAAGTAGCACGTACCCCGGGCGGTGGAAGGTTGCGTGCCTAGCGCTCATCCCGAAGCCGAACAAACCGGCGGGACTGCCGTCTTCGTACAGGCCGCTGTGTCTGCTCGACGACGTCGGGAAAATCTTCGAGTTTCTCCTGGCCCGCGGGATGGAAGACCATATGGTTGAGGCGGGGAACGGCAGTTCGGTTTCCGCCACGGACCCTCGACCGAAAGCTGGTTGGGGCCTGTAACGCCCGGAAGATGGCCGTCGCCGTGAGCTTGGACATCGAAAACGCGTTCAATACAGTCGGATGGGAGGTAATCGCGGCCGCGCATGAGGTTTCCGCCTTACCTCAGACGGATGATCGGGTCGTACCTGAGCGGCCTAGTTTTGATCGTGCGCGACGACCCATCGACCGGTCTCGAGACGGTTCCGGTAACCTGCGGGGTACCCCAAGGATCCGTTCTCGGGCCACTTCTCTGGAACATCGCGTACGACGCCGTCCTCCGCTTACCCCTCACGAGGGGCACGATCACTATCGATACGCTGATCGTGGCGGAGGGCGCTCAAAACAGGGCCAACGCCGCACTGGCGACCGTCTCCAAAGGTATCGGGGACCTGGGGCTACGGTTGGCCGTCCAAAAGACGTCGGTCGTGGCCATCAGTAACCGGCGCCGCGGATTCAAATCGACGGCGAACTCATCGCGCCTAGCGAGCCCTTAAAGTATCTCGGCCTTGTGCTGGAGAACAAGAGGACTCTGTACGGCGCGCACTTTCGCCCTGTGGCTGACAAGGCCCAGCGTGTGATGTCATTGCTCGGCCGGCTAATGCCTAACATCGGCGGCCCACGGGAACGCAGACGGAAACTGCTCGTGAGCGTCGTGCTGCTGTACGGCGCTCCCGCGTGTGCGCCTACAGGACCGTCTCGCACGAGGTGGCGTTAATCGTTGCGGGACTACCGCCTGTCGATCTGTTGGCCTCTGGCATGTGCAGGGCTTTCGAAGCTCTGCGCGCATTGGGGACTACGACGGCAGGCGACGTACCCCGCCCGTCAGCGCTCCGCACGAAGATCCGCGTCGCGACCAGATGGGCGCGCCGGATTCGTAGCGCGGAGGTGCCCGCGGGGAGTGGACGCGCACACTCATTCCCCGGACTTGCTGGTGCGGTGGGTTACAAGACCGCATGGTTCGACGAAACGGTCGTCGCGGAAAAGGAGTCGGCCGAACGGCAACGCCAAGCCCTCGACGCCGCCGTCATTGATTGTAGTAGCCTCGCAGACGCCACACCGCCGGCCGTGGGACCGGTAGGAAGTGCCCCCCTACTAGTGTCAGGGCAGTAAGTGGGCTTCGGCCCGGCTACTGCCTATTCCCCGGTAAGGACGCGAAGCTCTGTACACTAATAATGTGAGCCCGCCCCGTCGAAGGGGAATACGGGATTTTTAGAGGTGTATTAATTGTTACGTGTTCATTTTGTTAAATAAATGATGGTGACCCGTCTTTTGAAGTAGTGCCTCACGGCCATTCCGGGAGGCGGGGGTATTGCCGGTTTTAAAATATAAAAAAAAAAAAAAAAAAAGTCACTGTCTTCTAAATATGTCTTGTCCTCTTGCGGTACATTTCCTTCGATGATAGTCTCTCCTCTGAAGAGGTCATCAACTCCTATTCCCGAAGACTCTCTTCTGGATTCGTGGGAGAGTTTTTTTTTTTAAATACTTATTTAGTATTTACATAGACATAGTAAAGTATGTATAAACAATTAAAGAATACTATAGTAATAACAAACAAGTCTACAAATCTAATTTTGGCCTATATTGTAGTTTTAATGGAGGTTCTCTGAATCTCCATCTTGTAACATAAACAAATTTAAGAGTATGATCTTTACCCAACAATTCATCATTACACAAAATATCAATCTAAACAAATTAAATATAAATGTATTAGGTTATGTTAACAAAAAAAAAGTATCACTTTTTACTTACATCTCTATATTTATCTGATCCTTCTAGAACTTTTACAGCAATAAATTTTTTAAGATGAGTTATAGTTGCTTGAGATGACACTCTTAGGAACTTTTTCTTTAAAGACTTTAAATGTGGTGCAACACATTCCAATCCAATATTCACCTTTATAGAGTAATTTGTATTAAATATTTAAAATAATAATAATATAAATTAATGTTACTTGTTCATCTGTCCTGTGGTAATCAGAATCTGCTGCTGCTTGATCCTGTGCTATCTTATCATCATCTACTTCTGTACCCGCGGGAACTTCTTTAGGATATGGTAAACCTCTGATTCTATAAAACTCTCGTTCTCGCTTAATTTCATCTAAATAGTTTTTAATTCAAAATTATTTTTAAATTTCTAATAAAAAAAAAACTGAATAAAAATTATGTCTGTTAAGTGTTGCTACTGGGCGACTACTTGCTTTATGGGTAATCAAGTCTCTTAATAGCCAACATACTTTTTGTAAATATGTTTTTCAAATTTTACAGTCAATATGTTAAAAAAAAAAAAAATTTTAATCGTATAATCCAATTATCTATTTTACCCAATTGAAGCCCAGGTACTAGTTTAAATACAATATCTTGCATTGTACGGTCAAAACTTATATATTGCAATGGATGTGACTGATGTATAACAATTTGACATGTGGGGCAGCTGTTGTTCTCTTCTAAATGTTTTACTAGACAACTTTTGCAAACTAAATATAATAAAATAAATATTTTTAATACAATGATCAATAAGAATAAAAGTATTAGTATTTAAATATACTAACAAGTATGTAAACATTCTGTAACTGTTGTGGCATCTACTAAATATCCCCTACATATTTTACACGTAATATGACAATTGAGATTTTTTAATTTAATCAATTTTTCCATTATTTTTCACTAAATTTATTTCAAAAATGACAAAAAATTGAATTACACTAAATAGTTTGGAGAAAAAGACAATAACATAACCATAAATACAAGACAAGGCAATTACTAGAAATCCAAATAAAATGCTACCAACTTATTCTTATCATTGAAAAGTTATAGAATGATTTAAAATCAGGTTTCTACGGGCTTAATAAATGAATAATCAACATTTTCATTAAACTAGAACTAGTTTAAAATATGCCATTAAATATATAATATAATAATGTTCAAACATTTTAGGTTGGTAACAAATTCGCCACCATCAATTCTCGAACAAGGTTCTTATCATCTTTCTTAAAACTGTAACCATGAAATGTAACCACAAACTATGATAATATTACTACATTTTGATAATAGATTTACATGTGTTGTTCAAAGAAAATTAAAACATTTCTAATCATTTTCTTATTTGTCTATCAAATTGTGTTAAATTGTTCTAAACATAATTTTACATAAACAACTGTTTAAAATTTGTGTAAGACGTACAAAATGACGATATCCGAAAATATTAATCAATCATAATTAATGTGAAGGTAAAAAATTTTAAAAGTTGTACTTTTTATTCTAATTATAACATATTAATAGGAATTCAATTTATTATTGTTTTAATTGTGATGTATTTTACTATATATAAATAATACTTACAAATTACTTGGTTATACATACAAAATATAGTTTTATCTTTAGTAAATATGAAAAAACTAATTTTTATATTATAAGTAAGTTTTTTTTAATTATTAATTAAAATTATTATTTATTAATTATTAATAAAATTATTAATTATTTGTATAAATTGCAAACATAATTGTCATTTATTTTGATAATATTGTTTTAGGTTTCCTTTTAAACTACAATGGACGGATTTGATATAAGTATATCTAAGATACTTTCAGCATTTAACATAGAAGCAGATGCTGAAATTGCTGCAAAGTTAGCTAACTTTGAGTATATTAATTCAGATGATAATGTAATAGACTCATTGCATAGTATAAATGGAGTTGGATTTGAAATTGAAGATAATATCTATTCTTTACCGAGTATGTCTATAAATGGACTAAACGAGCGAAAAAAACACATTATCATATGTCATCAACTACTTGCTAGTAAATATTATGATAGTCTGGCATTTTCTAAAAGACTGCAAAAAAAGTTATTATTCTTAAGTCGCTTTTATGATGTCCTTTTTACTAAATATTATTCATCTACGGTAATATATAAAAATAAAAATAATATTATTTTTTGATTTTTAATAAAATAAGATATATTTATATTATTTCAAAAGGAAGGTAAACCTTTTCAAATTATTATACCACCACAAAATTCTATTGAAGAAACCGCAAAGCCAGTTGTCAAATTAACTGGACAACAGGCAGTTATACAGTTAGCTGTTAAAACGGGACTTACAATGTTTTTCACATTATTAAAACAAAGTTTGGAAAATAAAAATGAAAATGGTAAACAAAATATATTATTATTTTAATTATTTTTCTAAACTCGTATTTTTTTTTATAGATATAAATATGGGTTTAGAAGTTCTGAATACAGCACTAACTTTGATGAGAGAATTAAATCCACTTTCTTTAGGTAGTAAAGCTGAACTACCTCAAATTGGTTTGGATTGTTTAGATAATGTAATGCATTTTATTAAAGAATGTCTAAATTCTGATTTCATAAAGAATATGAGTGGTAATATTTTATTCTATAAAATCATCTTAACTTTTTAAAAACATAATTTTTAATTTCTATAGTCAAAGAACAACTGGCAGAACTATCATTGTTATTGGCATATCAGCGAGAATCTCTTATTTATTTATTGGAATGGGTTGATATGGCTTTAAATATTAATGATATATGTTTGCCATTTGAAAAACTGTATAAAGTATTAGAAGAAATGTCAAATATACTGACTTTCGCTTTTGGATCAGAAGAATTTGAAATCTATAAAAATAAAAGCTGTATTCCATTGAAAGATGTTGCTTTATTATTAATGAAAAAAGTAATTATTTATTTTATGTTTCAATAATGTATTATGATTTAAAATTTGTTTAAATCTTTAGCTTGTTAGTTTTGGAGAAACATCTGTTGTTCGTACACCTTTAAATCAAAACTCTGCTGAATTACCACAACCTGTAAGCGAAGTATTTATGTGGGGAAGTAATTCTTCAAATCAACATGCTGAGGGAGCAACAGAAGTTACAGATATACCACGACTTGTTAGATCTTTATCTGATGTACAACAAGTAGAAGCAGGGCAATATTGTACATTTATTATAGACACAAAAGGTTGTGTAAGTGCCTGTGGAAAAAATAGTTATGGCCGTTTAGGCCTAGGTAACTCATCAAATCAACCAGTCCCAAAAAGGATTAATATTAACTGTAAAATTAAACAAGTATCTTCATCAAAAGGCTGTGATGGTCATTCATTAGCCTTAAGTGATACAGGAGAAGTTTATAGCTGGGGTGATGGTAAGCTTGGTCCAATTTATTATTACATTTGTTAAAATATTCTTAAATGATTTTGTATAGGCGATTATGGGAAATTAGGACATGGAGATGTGTGTACACATAAAGAACCAAAATTAATCCAAGGGCCTTTTATTGGTAAAGTAATAGAATTAGTTAGTGCTGGTTACAGACATAGTGCTGCAGTTACTAGTGATGGGCAATTATATACATGGGGTGAAGGAGACCATGGTCGATTAGGTAATATATAACAACAATTTATTTTACTATACTATATTTCCAGAAAGTTTTTAAATGTTAAACAAATTCAAATGTTTTAAAACAATTATAAACTTCTTAAATATCCTCATGTAAATATTGTTATATTTTTAGGTCATGGTGATTGTAATCCTAGACTTTTTCCTACACTTGTTAAAAGTTTATGTGATATGCCAGTGGGTTATGTAGCTTGTGGTTCAACTCACACATTGGCTTGTTCACGTGATGGAAATACTGTTTGGTCATTTGGTTCTGGGGATAATGGAAAACTTGGTCATGGTAATACATTGAGATTGTATAAACCACAAAAAATTGACGGATTGCGATACTATAAAATAAAAAAAGTTGCCGCTGGAATTCATTTTTCTGTTGCATTAACTTGTACTGGCGAAGTATGTATTGTGTTAAATACAGATGTAATTAATTGTATTATTAAACTCATTTTTATTAACTGTTTTAGGTATTCACGTGGGGACAAGGATCAAATCTTGGATGTGGATCATCAGAAATTACACTCTTCTCTCCAGCAGTTGTTGAAGACTTAATGCAACAAATGATAATTGATATATCTGTAGGAGATTCTCATTGTTTGGCATTAACAAGAAACTGTGGTGTAAGTGAAATATAAATAGTAAATATTTTTAAACCAGTTAAGTTTTTATAATTTATAAATGTATACAGCATTACAAATGTTCATATTTTAGTACATACTTTTTGTAACTTAAACTACAACAATTTTTTGTTTCAACCATTATTTATTTCTTTTTGGAATTTTAAAACATATAACTTCCCATCTACAACAGTGGACTACCCATGGAACAAAGTTTGTGTCTTAGTCTTTTTTTATAGAAAGCTAAAACAGTTCATGATATAGCTTAGTTAGGACAAACTATTTTTTGTTGGAATATTCCAATTATTATTTTCAAATGGATACAAGTTATATGTATAATAATATGTATTATTATTTTTATATGTTATAATTTTACATAATATAATCATTATTAGGTTTATGCATGGGGCTCAAATGGAAAAGGCCAATGTGGACAAGGTCATTCAACAAGTCCAGTAAGTCGACCTAGCAAAGTTATTCACTTGGAAGGTAAACAAATAAATCAAATTTCTGCAGGCACATCTCATAGTGTTGCTTGGACAACTTTACCGCCAGACAGGTATTTTTGACAATAAATCAGTAATGAATAATTGTTCAATAACATATTACTTACATTCATAATTTATTGACTCAGAAGTTCAAAATGCCTAAATCTAGGGTGTCCAACCTTCGGGCTGCACTAATTTTTAATGTAGTCCTATGAATTACAATAAAATCATCCAACACTTACATAAATTATGAGAATAAAATGTATGCGGCCCATGACAACTTCTACTTGCTTCATGTGGCTCAGTCATCTCAAAAGGTTGAACACCCCTGGTTTAAATTATAGTTAAATTATAAATATATTTAATTTATATTGATTAATAAATATTTTATCATTGATAATTAGAAAAACAAATGTTTGGCACAGTCCTTTTTGTATTGACTTACATGAAAGTACATTTAAATGGTTAAGACAATGTATTGAGAAATATTGTGAACAAATTGAGTCTCATCAGTATACACCAAATGAGTATGTAATTGTTGTCCATTATAAATTTATATTATTTATAAATTAATGTAACAATACATTTTTTTTTATATATTTAGTATTAGAGAAGAAATGCTAATATTGAGTTTAAATATGCTTAATAATCATTTGTTTTTTGCCCGTGTTTCTGGTCATAATTTTTCTAAACTACTCGGTAATGAAACTAGTCAACTGCGTACACTGCTTTTAAAGTAAATATTATAGCTAAATATATGACTGAAGTAGTAAATTGTATTTAATTTTATGTATAGACTTGTAGATTTACAAGTAAAAGAAGTAGTAGAAAGAAGTTTAATGGATTGTTTATCTACTGGTGCATCACTTCTTTTACCTCCATTGAATGGTCGTCTTGCTATTCTCAAATCTCTTTTGGCCCAAGATACAAATTTAACCAGAGGACAAGTAATTTTTATATATATATATATTACTCAAATAACTTTTATATTACTCTATTAACTCTAATGTATTTGTATTACATTGGTTTTTTTAGAAACTGCTCTTAGATGTCACAGTTTCTAGTTTAAATGATAATAGACATGTCAGTTCATTATTTCGAATGAGTGCAATGGATTCATATGAAATAAGATACTTAGCTATTGAAGAAGTTATGAAATTACTGCTTAAGCATTTAACAAACAATATTGTAAGTAAAACTATAAAGGTTTTTTTTTAAAAAATTATAATTAGAGTTTTGAATTTTTTTAAAAAAATTTTTATGATAAACAAAATATTTTTGTTGCAGAGTTAATCACAATTGTTCAAAGTATATATTAGGATTTTTTTTTCAGCTCTTTGAACAAATATTTTAGGGTCATTTCAATGATGATTTTTTAATAACATCAAACATTTTGCTGTTTAACGCTTGTACTTAGTTTACTTAGTACTATGTTTATTTTTTTATGCTTGTAATACTGTTTTTTTATGAGAGGACATTACAGGGAAGAAACTTAAAACTACTATTTTCGTGATAAATTAACATTAGTTACCTCTAGATATTTTGCTTAGAATTTTAAAATATTACTTTTTTAGAAAGCTTTCAAGGACTGTAAAGATAAAATTAGTTTTTTTAATACACCCTAAATTTTATGTTTTAGTTCAAACTTTTTTTTTAAAAATATTTTTGTGATTGTTAAAAATGTTGAGATGTTCAAAAGACATTATGTAACTTTTTATATAGATATTTGAAGACATGACTTAAATTAAAATTAGACTAAAATTAACTTATTGAACAATTTGTTTTCAATCAACTGAAAAACTAAAAAAAAAAAAAATTCTGTTCTCTGATAAATGTTTTGTCTTTAATTACAGAACAATTATAACATATTAGTTTTTGATTTGATGCCTCACTAAAAGCAAGTCTGCATAACTAATAGGAAATCTAAATATATTATATTTTTAATTTATCTCTATAAAATGTTTATAGAGATTTATAAAAATTTAATAGCGATTCATAAAACTAGCTAAATATATTTTACTGTATTAATATTATTAAATATTTTTCAGATTACTCTGTTGGAGTCAAATAATTATTCTTCATTCAAAAAAGGAAATAAGTTAGATGTAACACTTACATCACTTTATAAGATATTATTATCACATTTATTGGCATATAATATAAAAACAAACGCCTTTAATAATGTAAATATATAATTATTCAAACCGAGAAACAAAAGTTTTTGTTAATAATAACAATAAATTAATGTATGTAGGTAATTTCTAAAAGTTTTTCTTAGTTGCAAAATATTTCAGGAATTTGAATTTTTTATTTTTTAAAAATTGTATTTAATATTTATTCTTTAATATAAAATAGAAATTTAGTTAATTTGTTTCTACAACATAACGTTATTATTATTAATGAAAATATTTGTTGAGGTTTTGATTATTTACAAATATTAAGATATTAAAATTAAATATTTATTTATGAATATTTTATTGTAATCTTTTAGGTTTGCCCTTCTATGAACCGCCTTTTTGTTAACCATATGGAAACATACTTATTATTTACTAATAAGATATTTATGATGGCTGTTACTTCGTATAAGGACGAACACTATCTTTTTTATAACGGTATTATTCATCATGATATATTTTATATTAGATACATATTTATTTATTAAATATAAATTTGTTTTCAGCTGTTTTATCTTTTTCTGTAGTTGGTGAAACATTAATTAATACACTTAATTCATTGATATTTGTACATAGTGAAAATATTCAATCTATTATAACATCTTTAATAAATACAGTTCAATCACTTCATTCGTTAAACCAAAAAATGTGTACTATTGGTATGGATATTAATTCTGTTTATTAAGTATAATTTTAATTAGTGTGTAAGTATATTAATTTAGATCCTGATAAATTGAACGAATCTATTTGGTTTATTGAATTGGAGTCAGCATTTTGTTTACTAATTGGCCGTTTAATAAGCTATGGAATAATAACTTCACCATTATGTCAATATGAAGTATGTAATGAGCGGTGGTTAAAAAGTAGATTATTTTCATCGGGCATTGAAAAATTAGAAGATAAAAGTATATTTGGTAAGAATAAAAATGATGTTAAATAGAATTATGTTTGTATATTGTATTACACAGTGTGATCATTAAACTACACAAATTCACTAAAATACAATTATGGAAACTATATCAATAACTACTTAATTTGGTAAATTATGTTATATTTGTATATTTATATATTTTTTACTTTAGAAGATGTAGAAGAACGGTTAAAAAAAATATCATTAACTGGTTTCGCTATAGTAGAACATGAATTGCATTTTATACCTTTACCATACTTAAGCTTATTAAAGTATATATTATGTGATTATAAACAAAACGAAGATAATATCTTATTAACAATTTGCAAGAATTTTTTGGAGAAATATGAATTGTTTTTAAAAGACAATAAATTTGATATGATAACACGTTTGACATTACCATTATTTTATGTAACTTTAATAAAAATTGATGGAAGACCTCTTAAAGAGTTTGTATATTATATTATTACACATGTTTTATATTAATAACTAATTTGATGATGTTTTAACATAAGATACTCATTAATTAAAAGTATGATTATGGAAAAATAATTTTCCCTACCCAAATGTTTACTGTATTTTTTCACACGCTAAACAATAAATTATAATTACCAAACTATTTAATTCAAAAATTTAAACATAGCATAATAAATAATGTAATACCTTTAGATATAAATAGTATGTACTTAAATTATTGAATAACATAATCAGTAAACTTTTAGGAACGGCGA
This sequence comes from Tuberolachnus salignus, assembly GCA_956483605.1. Classification (NCBI taxonomy): domain Eukaryota; kingdom Metazoa; phylum Arthropoda; class Insecta; order Hemiptera; family Aphididae; genus Tuberolachnus; species Tuberolachnus salignus. The sequence goes on along the minus strand of OY101429.1, from coordinate 42,840,576 downwards.
AAACTAAATTTTAATATTAATGTATGAAATAACATTTTAAAATAATAATTTTATGGTTGACTGAAGGCACCATAACATATTATATTTAATGTATACCCTACATACGAATTATGAAGATTTATTGTAGTCTGCATACAATAATAACACCAAAAGTTTATATATCAACTTCTAAATATAACGAGAAAAACAATGTTAAAGTTGTATGTAACATGAACTTTGAAAATAAAATTATTAATATTCAAAAAAATGAGTATCTTATATTAAAACCCATCTATATTTTCTTATAAATTACTCAAAACATTTTTTTTATTTGCAGTGTTATATTTAATAAAAAACTTGTTTCATTTATTAATGAGATGTGTATGAATATGTATTTTTCTCTTGTTAATAATAATGACAAATCTATATTATCTGAGAATAGTGAGTATTTTTTTTTAGGAAAAACATATTTTTAAATATTTTAATTTTTAAATTTTCTAATTTCAGTAGGGGATGAGTACCAGTGTTTAAATATTTGCAGTAAATGCTGTTTTCTATTAACGGCTGTTTGTGGAATGCACAGTGATCCATTATTACCCAATAAACATCTTTTAAAAGAGTAAGAAAAAGTTTAAGTATAATAATTCATAATTTATTGTTAGCTTAAATTTGAATAGATTAATATTATGACTGCGTGCAGATCATAGATGTACTCTGGGTATATTATATTCTTATAATTGTTGTGTTGTTGTATGAATCGCCAAGTAACAGGTTACAGGGGACATGAGATGTAGAAATTTGTCAATGACACATACTTCTTTTGTATTCAAAAGAATATTAATTATATTATATTTAAGTAATAATTTATAGATTTTATATACCAATATAAAAAAAAAGGATTTTAAATAAAACTCATTTGTATACTATATGCTTGAAAACGAGTATTAGTAACAGCATTTTTGCTATTTTTAATATATGTCAAAAAACTTGTTTGGTTCCATAGAAATACTCATCAATTTGAGATGAAAAAACACAGGCAATTGTAATTTTTTTAAATTTTAATACATCAAAACATTGTCATTATTGTTTTTTATTAGTAATGGTTTAGCATTCTGAACAGATATAAATTAAAGCCCTCGCTATATCCTACCTTCCTATTTTCACACCCATGGTGCGAAATATCTCTGTATATTTTAAATTAACATTTTATTTAATCTCAGTATTTGAGGGTTTACAGAAGTATGGTTTGGAATAGTAGATTATTTTTTCTAGACTAGATATCCACCAATAATTATAATTTATTTATTTGAGATTTAAGGTAGTGTATGGTCTGTCTATATGTGAGAAATAGTACCTTTCTTTCATGAGACAGAATACTTATTGTTGATTTACAACTTAATGTTTTTTTGTTATTTATAAAAATTTATGTTTCCAAATCTTAATGATTATAAATTATTTATTTCACACTTAATAATAATTAAGTTATTTGTAATTTGTGTTTATTATTTATTATTTTAGTGATTTGACTCCAGCTAATAAACATGTATTAGAATCTGTATTAGAATTTGTATTAGATTCTAAACTGGCCACTAATCCGTATGCATTGATACAAGCATCAGAAATTGAAGAAATCAGAGCACATGTATGTAAAATTAATTCATTTATAAATATCCTACACATTGAGAAATTTGACCTCTTCTAGAATATTTGTATTTTTTTATTATTATTCATAATTATATATTTTTTGTATATTAGGATCGCTTAGCAGCTTTTAATCGCATTACTAAAATGTTAAAAATCATTGATTTTGTTCAAGATTCATCTAATCATATTTCATTAAAACACATGTGTAAGGTAAGTAAATAAATTACCTTTAATATTTATTGAATTATTATCTTGTGTATTTATTTTAATTTTAATTTAAGGTATTTGATGCATTTGTTTGTGGTCTTTTGGGTATTTATGAAACACAAGTATTTGGACATCAAAGCATTATTCATTATTACTCAGCTATGAATACAGTCCCTAGATCAATTAAAAGGCAAATTCAAAGTGCTGTTTTAAATATTTACAAACATTTTGAAATATATTTAAGATTAAATGTTGCAACATCAGAATTATTTTCTATTCAAATATGTATACTTTCATTACTCAACATGAATTTTACATCATCAGATTTTGAGTATTTATTGTCAAACAATTTACCAGAGATGTTAGTTAGCACTTGTAAGCTTCACGTTCCATTTATGTCAACTGATAGATATTCATTGGTAATCGTAAAAATGACCAGTAATATTCTGTATATTTTGGCTGTTTCTGGGTGGTATGTAATTTGTATGAATCTGGTTACCCATGCATATAATTATATTATTTTATTATGTTTTATAGCAATGAAAATTCTAGTTTTGAAAGTATCAAATCAGTTTTTGTCAATATACATAATCTTTTAGACATATTAATGAATACTAGACAATGCTCTATTATGGAAAATACTTTTTCTGAGACTTCTAATAATATATTAATTGAAGGGTAAAGAAGAGTTAAAACCATAATTTTCCTACTATATCTAATTTTCTTTTAAACTAATTAATAAATATTGTTAATTTTAGGGTTAACTCTCAAGATTCATTTCCAGTACAAAGCTACATTTGTGATTTATTATCTTTTGTTTTACAATGCACATCATTTTCTCCTAAGTGTATTAGTTCTCATCAATGGATTGAAACTCTTTTACGATTGGCACAATGTTCTAAAACCATGTTATTAGCAGAACATTTTCGTTGTAAACTGCTAATTTTAAGATTATTACACCAAACTTTGCCTTATTTACAATCTTCTAATACTGGACGTAAAAAAGTATGTAATATTTTAAATTATTTAATGTATATTAAGATAATATAACAATATTAACTATATAATATATTTATTTTATTTGTATTTATATTTTACATAATTTCCTATAGAAAATATTTCTTATTACTAAATCAAATGTTTATGTCAGTATACTTTTAAAAATGTAATTATCATTGCATTTTGAATTTTTTATTTCTTTGTTTACCTTAAATAACCTTAATTTATGAATTCAGTTATTAATTATCAAGTCTATCAAACTATGTACTAGTTATTTCTATTATAATTAATTTCTATTTTATAATAATTTAATTGTTAAATGTGATATTAATATTTGATCTATATTTTTGCTCTTAATAAATTATTTATCATTAATTTTAAAAATTAATTTGTCTATTAGAATCTATTGTAAATTGTGTTCATTTAAATGTTTGTTATTAATTTGTTGAGTATATTTTATTTTAGATTGTAAAAACACTATTTGAACAATTGGCTTCAAATATGTGGGTAATTCCACAGCAAGTTGAAAATGTAACTGCATATTTAAAACAAGAAGACTTAGATAAACAAATGGGTAATATATGTTTAAATGGTAAGTACAATATTTTGACCAGAATTATAAAAATATTAAAAAATACATTTTTGTTTAGATTCAAATGATAATATAAATAATCATAATGATGTTGGTGAATTACCATTTTCATTTCACGAAGAAAAGAGTTTTAATTGTATAATAGAAAATAGTCATACAGTTATTCATGCTCATGGTGGAAGAGCTTATGCCCTTGGAAATAGTCATTTTGACAGCGGTACATGGATTAACTTATTATTTACATTATAAAATATAAAGTATCAATGTTATATTATGTGAAATTATTTTTGCTTCTACCTTTACGTTCCTATATTCTCCTATATGCTACCATCTATGCTTTTATTTTAACTCAAAAAAAAAAAATAATTCTAAAAACTATTTATACGCCTATTAAAAATTGTCTTTAATTATGCTTTTTGAAAAAAACTATTCTTAAAGATTTATTATTAACTTGTTGGAAAAAAAAATAATAATTTGTTATTATAACTTAATATATTAAGTTTTCATTTCATGTGCTTACTACTAGTTTTCTTATTGTTTGAACAGTAAGATTATTTGTTAATATTTCTAACTTAAATTCTTTTAATTATTATTTTAGGTGTATATCAATGGAAATTTTTAATTTTAAAAGAACATAAAGGTAATGAAGGTTCATGTATTGGTATATCAAGATATCCTATTAAAGATCAAAATTACAGAACTACTTTAGATATGTGGCTATACAGAGCTTATAAGTATACATACATGTTGTATTTAAACTTAATGTAATTATGTATTTGAATATTAATAAATAAATATATTTAAATTTTATTATAGTGGTATTTTGTATCATGGTGGTCAGAAATCACTTGTACTTAAAACATTTACACAAGGAGACTGTATTACTGCAATTTTTGATGCCGATTCAAGAACACTTAGTTTTGCTAAGAATAATGATTATCCAGTTTTAGCATTTCAAAATATAGATATGAAAACAAAACTATATCCTTGTGTATTGTGTTACAGTACTGCTGCTGGACAAAAAGTAAAATAAATAATAAATCATATAGTTATTGGAAAATTATATTAATATAATAATTTAATTCCTGTTTTAGATTAAAATTAGTGATTATAGAGCTGAACGAAACAAAAACACTGAACTTGTTGCTGGAGAACCTTATCTAGCTCCCATGTTCACATGTATTACTGAAGATTATATTAAATTAATTAGAATATTACATAATTCTGATCAGTGGTTAAATGAGGTGATTTAATTACTATCAACATAACTGCTTATATATTTTTTTAAATTCTGATCGTGGAATGTTCTGGTTTTACCATAATGAGTACTTTTTATTTTTTTTATGTCTAAACAACTTAATACCAGAAATCTTGCTCTGACCATCAACTTCAGGAGTGGTTTCTGGTAGCAAGTTATGTCTAGTTCATGTTCATGCCTTTGGGGTGTCATTTTGTGACTTTCTTTGTAGTTTTATTAATAATTGTCAAAAGACAGGAATATTTACATAATAATATTTCAGTTAATTTTGATTTTTTTTTTATCTTTTGGTTATTTAGATAAAAACAATTTTAACAGTCACCAAATATTTATATTACTACTATTATCAAAATAAAAAATAATTTTTTTGAAATTCTCTAGTTTTAGATTCTTAGAATTGAGGAATGTATTGGTGTTATTATTATTTGTGGTTTTTTTTTTCTGTCTGAACAATTTTTCCACCTCTAATAAAAAAACAACAAGACAACTTTTTTATTACATTTTGGATCCAGTTGGTGAATAAAGTGGATGAATTTTTTTTCCTTAAAAATGGATTAACAAACGGGAATATTTATGCAATTACAGTTTTCTGTTATTTTCAATTTGTTTTTTTGTTAAAATAACCATTGAGACTTGACATTTTCACCGAATAATTATATTACCCCTTTTTATACGTGGTAAATTTACATAACATTCTAGCAATTTCCGAGATATTTAGTTTATCAAATAGTTAGTTTATATAGTTTTAATTTGGTGTTATATGGAATACATTTTTTGGCTTCTCAAAAATCTTACACAGGGTTTATAAAATGCTCTTTTGACCATATAAAAATATCAAAAATTCATAGACCATTATTTTTTTTTTTTATAAATATATATATATATATATATATAAACGTTAGTTTAGATTTTTACAGAATTCATAAACCGAACTTCCCTTAGAATCTTCGAATCGTATTTTGTTAGCAATTATATACTGTCGTGTACATATATAAATCAGTATTTGCCCATGATGTTAACTGTGGGCCTTTTTTTCATTTTAATTATTTGCTTTTTTAAATAGCTTTGTTTGATGATATTTTACCAATAGGCTACATAGTGCCTTCAATAGAATTATATTTTTAATTGGTAATTGGTGTTTATGTTTTAAGTTCTGTGTCACATAATTTAGCTAGATTGTCTATTTTACTATTAGATGGAGAGTTAAAGAGTGTATACAAGTATATCCTCCCCCCCCCCTTCTTAAAAAATAATATTTTATTTAGTATAGTTAATTTTCTATTTATTACAACTTACACAATTTATAATACATAAATAGGTGAATGCGTGCCTTCTAGAACAACTCTCGATTTTAAAAGAAGTACTTCCAGAAGTACATTTTAAAGAACGAGTATTAGAAATATCTGGATCTGTACATAAAGAACCAATTTGTGATAATATTGAAGAGATTGATGTAAATATGCTTTGTGAAAAAGTGTGGCCTACATTAGCTGTAATTGGTGGTTTTGATCGAGGTCTAAGAGTTAATGGAAGATGTTATTACTCGGATCGAAAATCATTTGGAACCATATTGGGAACTTTAAAAAAAGGTTTCACCACAGCAAAAGTAATGTGGGAAGATACTGATTTTATCAGGTTATACATTTTTAAAATTGTCATTTCATTATGTCATATAATTTATATTTTTAAAATAGTATTAAGTAGTTAATGCTATTTGACATTCTTTACATTTTAGCTAGGACTCTATTTTGGGGTAGACAAAATAAAAAAAAATTAAAAGAACAATTAAAGAAATTAACATAATATATTGAATTTAAAAAAAAATTTAATTTTTAATTTTTAATAAGTATTATTACATTAAAAATAAAAATTAGGGCTTAGTAAACTATATTGTTTATTTAAATGTTTAATTGCTACAAAACTAAATTGTGACTAAAAATATTTAAGATTTAAAAAATGGTATGATTTACAAATTAAGTTTGTATTGAAATTTGAATTATGCTAATTTGTACCATTAGTTTTTATTAACATGTTTCTTTTCAACATTTTACATTTTCTGCATAATTAATTGATTTAATCTGATTATCATTAAATTCTATAATAGTTATTATTATATATAATATATAAATATTTAAGAATAATTTAAATGTTTGTTTATCTTTTACAGTGATACATTATTTCAATCATTATTACCATGTAATAATGTAAAATTTAATCCTTGTCGGTTGGAACCATTACCGCCATTGTTATTGTATTCAGTTGGACGGCTGAGTGGCATTACAAATGAAGTATGTTAAAAAATCAATCAAATTTCAGTTTTAATAAATTTATATTAATGTAATTTTAGTTACCGGTTCTAAATAGTACTCAAATAAATAATCCATCTAATAATTGCTATGAAGAATGTACTACTAAAACATTGGAGGTATTTTCTAACCAAATGGTTATGGATATCATAGACCAAATATCTGAAATAAACACCAATCCATCTTCGAGTGATACTCAAGATTTAGGAGTAAACATATCAGTCAAGTGTGTATGAATTTATTTCTTCCATATTTTAATTATATTATTTTTTAATCATACAATTTGCAGAGACACCTATAGTGCCGCTTTAGCACATGAAACTAAGCTTTTTAAAATGTGTGCATTACAGTCCAATGCATTAAAATCCTTAGAAGTTATTATGACTAGCTCTATGTGTATTGATGTAATAGTTAATGCAAAGTCTTCTAAATCCAAACAGTCAAATGATGCTAATAAAAATGTAATGAATGATACTAAAAGAAGCCGTAATAATGTAAAGGATTATAATAGCATGAATGAAATATTATTATTTCTTTTTAGGTAAATAATACATTTTATAAGTTTTAAATTTAATATATAAATATATAATATGTACCCGGCAAAATATATAATAATTAGATTATATATTAATATATGTATAATTCCTAGTAGTTGTATACAATACCTAAAAGCTTAAGAAAAATGTGATTATATCCTAGTTATTATGTATTGTTATAATTAATTATATTGTATAATGCTAAACATATCAGGCCTTGTGACAACACTATTAAGCCAGTCTCAATTTCCAAACATCACACTTTACACAATCGTTATATAAAATATTTCTCTGTGAATATTATCTAAAATCAATTTAAAAAAATATAAAACTTACAAGCTTGGAATATGAGATGAAATTTAAAAGCAGTTATATGTCAGAAAAGCCTCTTCATTGTCTGTTGACAAAATCTCACACTAATTAATAAGATACTAAAAAGGAAGTGGGATTCAAAATGTAAATGAGATGTGTTTAACAATCAAAATATTGTGGTAGCAAATATATCATAAGGTGTTGTTTGTTCAAATCTATAAATATTTCTGAATTTTCTCATGGCTATGTAAATCTATATGTTCAGCCTTGGTAAGAGTCCTTAGTTTAATAAAACTATTGAATTTGTAATTTTTCAGTGATTAGGCACAAATCCTTTTTTACTAAAATATAACTACTAAAGATGGGCTCACACATAGGTTGAATGTTATGTAAAATAAATACTAACTAGTGGATATTATTATAATATATTATGTTATTATTAATGATTTTTTGTTATGTACAGATATAAATAAAATTCCTCTATATATTCAACCCATCTTTCCACTTACAACAGTGGCCCCACCCATAAGCAGTACCTTTTTAATTTTAACTATCTAAAATGAAAAATATATTAATATTAATATTTTATTTTATAATATGTTTTATGTTTTAGATGTGCTTTTGAAAAAAGTTTATATTCTAAATATCTAGTTATTGAAACTGATATAATTGAATGTGAAAGAGTATTATCAATAATTTACAACAATTATCTCAAAGAATGTGCTGATAATAAATATAAAATTCCAGATTTGCAAAATCGATTAAAAACTTTAATAAGTTTTCAAGAAAGTACTACTGTAAAACGAAGAGAATCTGTAAGTAAATATTAAAAGGTGAAAAATAACTAATAGATTTAAAATGTATATTTACAATTTTTTTAAGATTTCTGGAGAAACATTTAGAACTACTGATGATGCTCCCAGACGAATTGTACGATCTCGTCGCAATATGTTACATCGATCAAATACCATTTATATGTGCCCTAATAATAGTAATACAAATAGTATTATTACAAATGAAAATAATGAACAAATTCCTCCAATTGCAACTCCTCTCATTGAAATGGGTTTTTCGGCTAGATTAGTTCAAAGAGCTATTACTGCATTAGGTATGTATTTAAATTTGTATAATACATATCCTAATATTTTTCTTAAATGGAGTAACAGTGGTTTTTTTTCTTTAGGTAACACTTGGGAAACAATGCCTCGAAACGTAGCTATAAATAGTTTGGCTACTTGGATGATAGAACATCCATGCATACAGGAGACTAATTTTGAAAGTACTGACAGTAGTAATGTAGACAGCAGAGTAAGTTATAACTTAATTAATAAAATAAATCTGTATTAATTAATAGATTTTTTAGCTACTATTATCCTCACTACAACCTCCAGCAATGCGAACACCATATTATGTTTCTCGTTCAGAACATCCTCTTGATGATAGTCCTTTAGATTTAGCCCCCCAAAGGATAATAGCTCCTAGAAGACGTTTTGGAGAATTCTCAGCAGATCACCCAATATATAGAGCTCCAGATTTGCTAGTAAATAATGAGCTAACGGAAGATTCTATAAATCGAGTAATGGCTGCAATGACAAATACACAGCAACCTGAATCGCCTGCAGTAATTATTATTATTATTATTATTTTTTTTTTCTGGAAGTTATGTTTGAATTTCTAATATTATGAAATGTTTTCTAGCTATAATTTATATAATTTAAAATTCAATGCAACATATTAAATAAATGAAAACCAGTAAATTTAAACATTTGATAAGCTACAATTTGTAACCATTGTATTCTAAAAACAATAATTATGGATGTTTGCTTAATTTCTTTTCATTATTTTCCATGTTCCATTACCAATTTTCAAAATTGCTAGATGAAGCTTTTAAAATAAATTAACTGTCTCAAAAAATATTAACCATCATTCTAAAATAAATAACTTCTTTACTCTCATTTATATTTCTAAAGATTAAATTGTCATCAATTTAGTTGTATATAATATCATTTATTTTAAATTAATTTTGATATATTATTATAATTTATAATTTAGGAAACTCCTCCACGTATACATTCACCAGGTTTACCAAGTTTAACAACTGGTTTATTTGAACCTTTTGTGATTCAAAATGATGGATTTTTGCCACCAATTAATCGCAATCCTGGTTTTAATGAAACAGTACCTATTGAGATTATTGATTCCGAAACAGAAAGTTCACCTACACCAATTACAGTAACTGTATCTAGTAAGTTTAATATCATAAATTAAAACGACTTAGTTATAGTATATATTTTATTATTACAGATACTGGGGCTTCTTGTTTACGTTGCCAAGAGAAGATTGGAAGATTAAAAGTGCCTGATATAATTAAACCCAAAAAATCTCTTACGTCTGATTCTACTCTAGGTACTTTGACTACTATAATATAATGTCTAGATATTAATCATATACAGTTAATATCCATAACAATTTTTTAACAAACATAGCATATAATTTATTGTTATTTATTTTGTGGACGGTTATTATACTTCAATATTATATATATTTTTAATTTTATCTACTTTTTGATTTTAGTTTCTAAATCAATGGATCATTATAATTATGTCAATAAACCATTTGATATGATTGTGGTTCATGAACAGTTAAATTGCTGTCACTTTTTATCTGATAGTGTTGAAGATAATACTATGGACAAACTTGGTATGGAGATATGTAAACCTGTTTCCAATAATGAGGCCAATTTTTCAAATTTGTTCCAAGATTCTGCTATACTTAAATCGTTATCCTTGGAAGCAGCTTTAATGACATCTTCAGAAGAACGTGCAAAAGCTATTAGTAGAGTTTTTTATACTACATCGCATTTACTATCTAGAAATATTATCATAAAAATCTTAATGTCACTTACAAATTGGACATTTGAAGACCAAACTGAAGAAAAAATTGTATGGAAACTAGATGAGCTTGGTTTTACAAATGTATCTAAAATAGTGCAATTTATAAGGCTTTTACTTATTATGAATGTGTGGACTGATAGAGAGTTCAAAGAAAATGAAATTAGGACTAATTTATTAGAACACAATGTACAAGAACTCTTATCACACACTATAGTATCATTAGCTGAACATTTTCGACCTGCATATAATTTTTTAATATCCATACCTGTTCAAGTACGTATATTTAATGCATACATAAATTTAGAAAATATAAATAATTTTAGAAAAAAATGTTTTTGTAAATTGCTGGAATGTATCAAAAATTCAAGAATAAGTATTAAGTCGTAGCTCAATGATCACATAGCCTTTTATGAAACATAAATATGGGATCAATAAAATAATTCTATGTGTAGCAAACGCACAGAATACACATCAATTACAATCAATAACAAATTGGTTTATTTAACAGTAAAATATACAAAATTATTGAAATTAATTTGTTTAGATTTTGAGTCTTATTATTATTTATAAATTAACATTTTAAAAAAACCATTCAATTTAATGTGTTACTATAGTCATAATATGACTAAAATTTTCTTGATTTTTGATACATCAAGTAAATATTTATATTTATATAAATATTTTTATTTTTATTTTTTTTAAGGACATTTTCACTATAGCAAGTGAAGGAAATTCACATATGCTGCATAATTTAAAAGTTACTAAATTAATTGTAAATGAATTTGTAAAAAAACTTAATAAGTTTTCTAAGCATGGTGAGTTAAAAAATTAACTTTTTTTTTTTTGAGATAATAACATTTAAAAACATTTTCATTAAATTTTTCAGACGAATCTGGAATATTAAGTCCAAATGAAAATGATAGTAAGCCATCTGTTAAAATGCTTATTAATGCATTATCTGCTTGTTTATTATCACATTTTGTTAGTAATGATATTAAACATTGGGCTTGTAAACAATTGGTAAGTTAATTGTACTTATTTTTAACTCGTTAACACTTGTTGGGGGAAATACTTGGAAAATTAATATTATTTGAATATATTTTATTACAGAACTTCTCTGCTATGTTGTACAGTTAAAAAAATGTACAACAGCTGTGATTAATAATGTATGTCTTATTTTTAAATTAGTAATTTGTCTGTTCGAACCCCCATTATCTTCTTTTTCGCTTTAATTCCATACAAGTGAACGGTTACTCTTGTTTTCATCATCTGTATCACTTAAACAACAGCCAAACTAAAAATCAATATAATAAAAAAACATAAAAAGTCCAAAATTCAAATGTGAGCCATATAGAAATTTAAATTTAAAAATCCAGCTTTGAGGTCTTGTCAGACCCACACCTGTCTGCCTATTATCAAAATTCCATACCTCTATGTGTCATAAATCTTAGAGGTATGATAATAATGAAATAATAATAATTAAATAAATAATAATTTAAAATAATGTATGAATTTGGTTAATTGTTTTAATATTCTAGGATATCAAAATTTGTTTTTGTGTGTGTGATGTACAGTAAAATTATGTGTCATAAATCTTAATTTTACTGTACATCACACACACAAAAACAAATTTTGATATCCTAGAATATTAAAACAATTAACCAAATTCATACATTATTTTAAATGTTTTAACTTAAAATATAATTTAAAATACAAATTCTTAAGAAAAATTGTTCCTAGTTTTAAATAATTATGTCTTAGAAAATAAAAAATAATAATTAAATATTATTAGGTATTATGGTAATTAATAACTATGGCTAAATATTTTACTTTAGGTAAATATATTAGTTAATAAATCTTTACACAAAAAACAATTTGTTTTATCAAATGAATCTGACTTTCCTGGAGTATTAAAACGATGTCCAATAGTCAAATTGGAAGGACACGATAACCGGATAAATCATGTAGTATGGCAACCAAAAGTCAAATCACTTGCATCCTCGTACGTATTTTTAAAAAAAAATAAAATTAAACATATTTATTTTGGTATTGTTTAGTGGATTTGATGGAACAATGAGATTGTGGAATACTGAATTAAGTTTAGAAACAACATTAATATTTTTTAAATCATCAGAAGTATATGGTAATGATTTAAATGGAGAATTAATATCAAAATTAGCATGGTCCCCCTCTGGATTATGTATTGCTGCATCAATGGAAGGAATCCTTAATATTTATACTATTAAAAAACGTATGTATTTTATTTGTATTATATTATATTATTTTATACTATTAAAGATATTAATATTATATAATTTATGCCTAGTTGGTTATCAAGAAGGTGAAACTTGTTTATCAACACATACTCGAGATGCATGGATAACAGCTTTAGCGTGGTCTGGAGAAACGACAAAAAATTCCTATGATTTCTATTCACAGTATTTATTAATTGGAGGTGTTGATGGTTCTGTAAACATTGCAATTGTTGATTCGTTTGATAAAATAAGATATGAAATACTTAATGATTTTTGTTGTCCTGGAGGTTTGTTTATTTATCAATTATATATTAGATACATAGATCTTTATTACATTCTGATAAAGTTTATAAATTGATTATCCTAAAATATAAATATCATAAAAAGTTTTATAGTAATATATTTTTAATTCATTTCTAGTTAATTTGTATTATTAAAATATAAAGGTATTAATTTTTAGGGACTGTATGCATAAAATTAATGTTTAAATAAAGTTTAATTTTATGCATATTTAAGTGAAGTTAGTAAATTGATGTTAATATTGTATTATACAATAATACAACATTTTATACAATTGTATAATGTAGGATCCCATTTTAAAATACTAAACATAGTGTGAATTCTTTAATAAAGGAATTGTTTTATATAGTTCCAGTTTCTCATATAGCGTGGCACGATGATTTAATTCCTTTTGCAATAGCATTTTCGTCTGGAGACATTATAATTGGTGATAGTGAAGCAGTTAGTGAACCTGAAAAGTTAACAGTTTGTCAAGTAAATAAATTTATTTACAGGAAAAAACTTAATATACTTTATAATACAACATTTTTAGAGTCCTATATCGACATTACAATGGTCTAAAGTTTTTGAAATTTTGTCAATAAGCAATGTAGAAGATACAACTGTTCGACTTTGGAATAAAAAACAAAATCGTTGGAATATATTCCATGAACTAAATCATTCACATGAGCCTACATGTGTTGTTTGGTCCCCTGTTGTCGGTAAGTAATAAAATAACAATTTAAACCTATTACCATTACATGTATTTTATTAACTAAAATATTATTCGATTTTACAATGTCTTAATTTGTTTTAAATATATTTATTATTTATTTAGGTAATAAAGGATTATTACTTTGTGTTGGAACTGTAGTAGGGTCCATTAATGTTTGGTTAATACCTACTCCATTTTCTAAATTGAAACCCAAAGTACTTTACTCATTTCAAGGACACATGTTTAATTCAGTTACTTCAATGAGTATCCATGAGAGTGGTTTAGTACTAGCTACAGGTTGTAGTAAAGGAACAAGTGGTGTTGTAAATATTTGGTCACTGTTTGATGGTAGTTTATTAAATACACATACTGGTTCTGGTGGTGTAGATGATTTATGCTGGATGGAAGATCAACTTGGATTAGCTGTTTGTTTTGCCCGATCAAAGGTAATTATAACTATTTTTACAATTTAACAAACTAATTGTATGTCTATTTATTTTAGGACGTAACAGTTATTCAGTTTAGTGCTGATAATCTTCTGTATAATCGTTTTGAATCAAATGCTCGAAGTGCTTTGTATCGTCGAGGACTTCATAATATTCAATATTTTAGCAAATTTGTAAATTCATTACCTGAACTATTACAAATGCAAATGAACCATGAAAAACACAAAGTGTTAATGGGTGATCGCCTTCTATATAGTGATTACTTAAAAGGACTTATTGGTATTGCACTTGAAATCTGGCCAGATCAAACCTTTTGTTTTCGATTAGTGCCTCCAAATTGTAGTCGTAGCATTGAATTTTGTATGTAATTTCGTACTATTATTTTATAGCTAATTTTTTAAATGACAATAAAATATTCTTATAACAGATGAAGAATGGCAATGGTTACAAAGATTAATTACAGTTTTGAATACAGCCAAAGCTTTATTAACAAGAAAGCCTTTTCCTGACACATTCATAAGTTACTTTTCATCTGGTTTGAATGGTATAAATTATACAGTTATTATAATTAATATATAATATAATATTTTAATATTTCAAAATGTACATGCGTGTTTAGAAAATAATATAGATCATTATTTATGGACCGAAGCAATGAATAACAATAATTGGACTATAGAATCTGACCAACAAATTGTTCAGTGGTTTAATACAGCTCCTTATGATTGGCAACCTTATACTATATGTGATGCATATCTTTGGGGTAATGGTCGGAATGGACAATTAGGAGATACTGGTATGTGAAGTATTTGCTGTAATGTTTAATACAAAATATAACTATTAGTGTTTTATTTATTTTTATAGCTGTTGGTCAATGTTTATGGGCACCAGTGAAAATTCTTAATTTTAAATTAGCTCAACGAGTTATTTGTGGGCAAAATTGTACATTTGTTTTGACCAGCCAAGGAACAGTATTATCATGTGGGGAAGGAAATTATGGACGCCTTGGTCATGGACATTCAGACAGCCTGCCTAATCTTACTATAATAGCTGCCTTACAAGGATTTGTTATAACTCAATTAGCCACTTCTATTGGTTCTGATGGACATAGTTTGGCTTTAACAGAAACAGGGGAAGTATTTTCTTGGGGTGATGGTGATTTTGGCAAGCTAGGGCATGGTAATAATGAACGCCAGAGAAAACCAAAATTAATTGAATCTCTATATGATGTAGTAGTTATTCAAGTAGCTTGTGGGCATAAACATAGTGCTGTATTATCCCAAGATGGTGAAGTGTATGTATTTGGAAGTGCTGAGCATGGGAAATTAGGCATAGGTGTGCATTCAAACAAAAAACGACCAATAAAAATTGTTCATAAAGGCTTCTTAAATGTAAAACATATTGCATGTGGGCAAAATCATACTGTTTGTGTGGGGGAAAATGTTGTTTGGGCGTTTGGAGAAGGAGAAGGTGGTAAATTAGGAATTGGAATTAAACAAGATAGCTACATCCCACAGGTAAGACAATAAAAACCTTCATTTTATAGTAGAAATAATTGTTTTGGACTTAATTTATTTAAAATTCATTGTACATGTCTTTATTAGCCAATAATTACATTAACTGAAAAAAATATCAAAAAAGCATACTGTGGAAATCGGTTCACGATGTTCCTTTCAGATGATGGTGAACTTTATTCATGTGGATTGGACAATTTACAAGATCATTCGGATGTTTCACATTCTGAAAAATTGTATCCTGAAAAAGTAAATAAATTCTATTTTAATTAGAATTTTATTGAAATAAATTTGTATACTTGTAGATACCTGAATTCCAAAATCAAACTGTTACTGATGTAGCAGCAGGCCCAGATCATGTACTGGTATTGACATCTGGTGGTGATGTATGGGCTTGGGGTAATAATTGTGAAGGTATACTTGGATTTGGCCACAATTTACCTATTCCAAAACCCAAAATAATTCCAAATTTATCAGACAAAATGATTAAACAAGTAAGATACATAATAATTTTGAATCAAACTTCTTCAATTTTGATTAAATAATAATAAATGTTTATTTTTAGATTTCAACTAGTCGTACTCATTGTGCTGCATGGACAGCAGAACCATTTTCTAGGGATTCTAATAACATTTCCCACAATGATTTACCTGAATCTATTCCTTATCAATATGGATATTTACAAGTACATAAAATTGCTTCAATTGCTGCTAGAATGAAGTGTTTACAACATTTCTCAAATATTTTATATTCATGTTGGCAAATGATTCCATTTAGTAATAATGTAAGGTTAAAGGCTTAAAAGACCTAAATAAGAAATTAATAATAAAATAAATATAATTTTTTATGTACATTATATAGGATTTTGAATGGAGTAACATTAAACGTTGGCATTGGTTAGCAGATAAAAGGCTTAAATATTTATTTACAAATAAGGTCATAAAGTTACCATTAATGAAAGTTATTAGTCGTACAATGAATCAAGGTCAAAATTATGGTCCTCAAATAATTGTCAAACGTTTGAGTAGTAATGGTACTAATTTATCTATATTTGAACAAGTTGCCAAACAAATTATTAATATTAATGCAGAACTACTTAGATTACCATCTAGAGCATGGAAGGTAGGAAAATTAAAAATTACTTTTCATTGCACTATTGTCTATTTGACTTTATATTACTTATACAATTAAGGAATCTATCATAAGTAAACCTTAATACCATGTGTATAAAGTTACATTTTTTTTTTTTTTTTTAACACTACATTTTTAGTAGTAGGTAATCCATATAATTCCATATAAATTATGAACATATTTGTTATTAATTTATATATTATAAGAACAATAGCTGCCCCACCCTGCATCATCTATGCCAATTTATTTCCCCCTTATTGTTTTACCATTTAAAAATAGAATTATTTTATAAATAATAAACTGTTTTATATTATATGTAGCACCAAGATCACCTAGAAGTAAACAAACAAAATTTGGTTATCCCTGAATTGATTCATAAATACCATTAATGTTGAGCTCCTATATATGATAAGCCAATATTTATTGCACATACATTTTCCTCAAAAATTGTAGTTTTTAATATTATAAACCATATCTAAACCTTTTCATTAGGTACTAAGAAAATTGTGTGCAAACATGATAAAAGGCTAGATTTATACTCTGTATATAATATATTGATTATATTTAAATTGTAATGCAATGATAAACAAACTGAGCTTATTATATTATTTTAGACAAGTTTAAAACTTGAAATATATGAATATGTGTCCATATATTATGTGTTTAATAAACAAATTATAGATTTTAGTCCAAATTTTTTTTTTTTTTTTGGGTACATGGGATAATTTTTAATTCTGTAGTATTCATTTGTAATATTTTATTTAATTGAATGTAACTTAAATTGATAATTATCATATCTCTTATTAAAATTATTTCTATAGGTAAAATTAGTAGGAGAAGGAGCAGATGATGCAGGAGGTGTATTTGATGATACAATTGCTCAAATGATGGAAGAACTTCAAACACAGACTGTAAAATTATTCATTTTGACCCCAAATGGGCGAAATGAATCTGGTTATAATCAAGATCGGTTTTTATTTAATTCAAAGATGAGTAGTTATAAACATATACAACAATTTCAATTTCTTGGTATGGGTATATTATAATTTTATAAATTATGTATGATTTTTTCAATTATACTTGATTAAATTTTTAGGAATGCTCTTCGGTGTTGCCATTAGAACTAAAAAACCCTTAGCTCTTCCTTTATCACCCCTTATTTGGAAAATGATTATTGGAGAACCATTAAACATATCTGATTTAGAAGAAAATGATACTTACTATGCACAAAACCTGACAAGTATACAAAATATACATCAAACTGGAGTAACAGAAGAGAATTTTGCAGAAGTAATATAAATTGAATAAGTTAGACTTTATATTTCATTTGTACAATTATGCATTTTAATAGGTACTACCATTTTTATATATGACCGGTACTGATTGGACAGATACTATGGTACCTTTAATTCCAAATGGTCAGTATGTACCAGTTACATATTTCAACAGATTAAAATTTTGTGAATTAGCATTAACACAAAGATTTCATGAAATGGATGAGCAAATATTTGCTGTGCGAAGAGGTCTTGCTGCATTAGTACCTTTTCCATTACTTACTTTCCAAACTGCGGAAAATCTAGAACGCATGATTTGTGGACTACCCAATATTTCCATACCAGTATTAAAAACTATTGTTAGGTAAATTTATTAATTAAACATTTTAACTATTTAGTTAATTTCAATATACAAATAATATTTTCAGGTATAGAGAAATGGATGAAAATTCTCAAATTGTTCAGTGGTTATGGGATATTTTGAATAGCTTTTCAGATTCCGAAAAAGTTTTGTTTTTACGATTTGTCTGTGGAAGATCTCGTCTACCATCTAACTTGTCCGATTTCTCTCAACATTTTCAGGTAAAATATTTAAAAGTTTCAATTTCTAACATAATTGGTACTAAATGGTCTATTGATAGGTACTAGGCATTTTAATGTGTATATACTAGAGCCAACGATTTTAGATGTGTATTTAAAATATGCGTGAACATGAAATTTGTGTATTTAACGTACATGACACGCGTGTATTGATTTATGTTATAAAATCTACACATGTATCTAAGTACACGTCTAGAATAATATATAATTTGTATTATAAATTTGAGTATATCATTTAAGTAAATTTTCAAATATCCATAAGTATTAAATTGTTTTTAGAGTTATAACATAGAAAACCTAAAATTCTATACATATATTTAGTACATGTGTAGTTTTTATAACATAAATTAATACATATGTAGGTTAAATACACACACTTTGTGGACACAAATATTTTTTATTACACAAATTACACGTTTAATTTAGATTATTAGTATATACTAAAGAAAAATATAACCATATATCTCATATGAACAAATGTCTTTTTCCACATTGAGAATATAAAAGAGATTTATTTTTAATTTTTAGCTCAAACCCTAACAATATATTTTATCATTTCATTTAGTTCTTATCTATTTAAACCTAACCATATAAAAATGTTTTTTTTTTTTTTTAGTTATCTTAAATTCTTAAAAAAAATATTGCTACTTTTCATAATTATATATATTATAATACTTTAATCCAATTAATAACTGACAAAACTTATCTTAAATAATTGTTAAATAGGTTTAGTTTACAATTTATTTTTAAATTCTTTATTTATTTAAGTTATGTTTTTATCTATTTAAATTATTATTATGAGCTCTGGTAAAATATTATAATTTATAATCAATTGCATTGTTATGTATTCTATAGATAATTAAAGTTGAAGATAAAATAGATGGTTTACCCACAGCTCAAACTTGTTTTTTCCAATTGCGATTGACAGATTACAGTAGCCGTGCAGTGTTTGAAGAAAAGCTCAAGTATGCTATTAACAATTGTCGAACAATAGATATGGATAATTATATGTTATTTAGAAATACTGATTTCGATTCTGATGATGATGTAGATATGATTGTCGATAGTTAAATAGCTATAAACTTTTAAAATATTATAATACTATAGAAATAACTTATCTATTTTATCGTGTTAATTATAATACATTTTTTGCTTATGTATAATTATTTATATGCAAATAAAAATATATCATTTACTTGTTATTTAAGTATATTTGAAATTTAAAATATAATAATCATGATTTTATATTTAAAATATGTATTATAGAGACATTTTGGGGCTATGATTAAGTTACACTCATACCAAAAACACCACTAGTACCCATGTATATTTTAAGGTTAATACATCTTGCATCATCAAAATGTAATAATTTACATAGATTGAATAGATTTAAAGAGATTGAGATCGAAATTCTCTAGATTGAGTAAATCTATATTTACTATTATTCTGTAAATATATTTAAATACTGATTTATATTTATAAAGATTCTTTTATTGTTTAAATAAAAATGCCTCTAGGCAATTAAAAAAAATAATATATATATTTGACTGATATTTTTCAGTCTTAAATTTTGGTCGTAAGTTCAACAGTTAAGGAGTTATACGGAATACAGTTGGAGGGTAGGTTATACCCTTTTTGGTGGGTGAAGGAGGGCTATGCACAGGGGTTAGGTATGGGGACTTTAATTATGTCAAACAAGACGGTGCCACTGTATGTGTGTGTACCAAAATTCAGCTAGAGGTTAATTTTTTCTGATCTGATGATTTTTGATCTAATTTGGCTTGACTTTCTTTCTATTCAATATGCAACAATAATATCTTATTTATTACAAATAATTTTGTTTTATACAAGATATTTTGTTCTATACAAGATATTTTGTTCTATATTTTATATTTATCAATAGTTAATATTTAAACTATACATATCCTAGATTATAATGAAAAAAAATATATACATTTTTTTTTTTTTTGTATTAGTTATTAGTTTATAAAAAATTGATTTTTTAGTGTTTTTTTTACTTTTTAAGACCGCATCTACAATTAAGCAATTTGTTTGATTTTTAAGTAAATGTGAATATCAAATAGAGTTGTCAGCTATTCAACAAATTTGTTTTTCACGTCATTCAACGATTACAGCAACTTACTAAGATTTTAGATCTTCGCACAGTTCACGATTTAAGATTTACATATCTTATGCTGCCCAGAGATCAAGGTTATGTAGACTTGCAGCGCTATCTAGTAGAAATTTAAAACAAAATTCCCACTATGCTTTTAGTACCCATAATAATAACATAATCGTGGCAATGTAACAAGGCGTAGAGGAATAACGGTGTTTTTAGTCAATTGCGCGTAGCGGCTCTAAACACAAAATTACAAGAAAATTATGCTTTTTAAAAAAGATAACGTACCAATTTTAAAATTTAAATACGAATAAAAAAATTTCACATGTCATCACCATTTAAAAATCAATGTGATAATCATCTTGTACGATGATAATATTATATACCTGGTATATTACTATCAAAAAGATAGATACAACTATTTCGATAAAGATTCATCTTTCTTTGGATAACTTAATGAATAATTCTATAAATTTGTTATTATTTTAATACATATTTAATAATTTGTTAATAATACATTTTTTATATGTTTTTGTTTTAATCATTTAAAAAAAAAAAATTATATGTAAGATTCATGCATACCGTAATTATTCTATGGTTTCAATGTTACATCAAATTGAAGAATCCTTTAATTGATAAGGTTATCTGTAAACAAATTATCTCTATACCAATGTATTGTTTATCGTATTTTGTGATTCATTAACATAGCACTTTTTATCATTGAAAAGAGCGAAAATTAGTTTTTTGATCTGAACACACTGAACCATTGAGTGGAGGTATAATTGATAAGAATAAAACCATATCTTAAAATAAGATTATTTCTCATATTACAATTTTAAATACAATTCAATATTATTTTAATCGTCATACAGTATTATGCGTGTTTGTCTGGTTTCTTAACATTTCCCTGACACACAAATTAATTAAAACTTGGCTTGATTATACTATAAAGACAATTGATAATTGCATTTAAAAAATTCAGAGTAAGTAAAAATAATTATCATGTTATGTCGTTTTTACCTTAATGAAAATACTATAATAATATAATTACAGAGTAAATTAAAACCGTGATGACGTTCCTTGACACGTTGTCTAGAATTCATCCTATCAGAAATTCCTGCTTGATTTTTGCAAGGAACAAACATGTACAAGCAGCTCGTTATAAGCGATCAATTAAAGGTAACAAACCATTGACATATGAAATGGCTGGTCCACCACACACTATCGCTCACATTAAGGGATGGAATTCATGGAACACATGTATGAACCTATTATTTAAATATTATAAATGCATTGTGTTACTCTAATAAATTAGATAAGTTTTGTTTAATTAAACTACCTAAACTAAATATTTATTTTATTAGGTAACATGTTGGATGGTTTACGACCAGCTGAAACTGCAATAGACGATGAGTTTATCCGTCGTTTCATAATAGGTACTTGGCATGATTTGATCGCCAGTGAAATAATTATTAAAAGGCAACATAACATCATACGAATTGCTGCTATAACCGTACAGAAAATTAGTGTAACTAAAATGTATTTCCTTATTGGTTATACGGAAGAACTTTTAAGCTATTGGCTGCAATGTCCTATCAAATTAGAACTACAGAATGTTGAAGACCGTACTGCAGTGGTGTTCAAATACATTTAGACATGAATTGTAAAGATTTTTTTTCTTTGTACTAGATTTAAAAATCATTACTGCTAAATTTGATGTTATATATTTAAAAATGTATTATTTGTTACATTATGCATATAATAAATATTTAGTTGTATTATATTTATTTATTAAATATATTAAAATAATCTATATTATCTACCTAGTATAAAAGAAATAGTTGGATAACAAAAAGAATCAACGAGGTGTATTGCTTTTAAAAGTATAATATAAAGCAAGAGGCCAAATAAGTTCTAACACAAGGAGATTCACATCCGTTGCAATCTGATACTTTTATAATATCGGTCTCAGTTTTACAAAATTCTAACTAATTTGTTCCTAAAGTTAGTCTTAATCATTCATATGGTACTATTTAGAAGAAAAATATAAGCTAATTCTATTTAAATTATTTAAAATTTTCATATTTACAGAAAAATAATACAAAATTTGAACACAATGCTTTCATGCAATTTATATTTTGAAAATTGAAAATATTAAATAATATTAACCTTAATATTATAAATCTTTCTAGAAATATGTAACTCCAAATAAATCTGTTATTCCTTCAGTTTTTTTTTATGGTATTGTTGCCGATAATATTGAAAATAATTCTAAGTTATTTGCAAATTATTTATCTTCATTGTATATTTATTTTATTTTTTTTTAACTTTAAACATTTATTTCCACAATCTGTTACATTTTGAACAATGAGTGTAAGTAATAAAAACGAGGAGGAACGGATAAACTTCAAGTGTATTGTATAATAAAAAAACCCGCAAAAATGAATAAACGATTTCTTAGTAACACTGGAGTAATCGGGATTACCGAATAATAGAATTTATTTTTTTTATTAACTTTGGACGTTTTAAAGCGCCGGGGGATCGGATTCTTGAACAGCGTTATCTACTAATCGATTAAATACGACGATTAAGGCGGATTACATAAATCGCTGTGTCGTTTTTTCGTTTCGTGTGAAATACACTTTTACGGTTAGCTCAATGGCTAATATATTATCGTCGTAGAAAAATGTTGTTCGTGTCTACCAAGGTGTCGTCGCGTAACTACCGGCGACGTTCACACCTCCAAGACTTCCAGGTTCGTTTAGACGCAATTATATACGCACATCACATATCACTACTTATTTGTAATGGGCGAATGTATACAAAATACACGGCAAAATAAATAACAAAACACGTTAAATTAGAGCAAAGAAAAAACTTTTTTTTTTTTGTTGATTTTATATCATTTTATTGAAATACGCATTAGGTATAAGACATTTAGACAATTCATTAACATTTATTATTCGATGATGTATTTTAACAAAAATGTATTACAAATAACAAAGAAATATAATATAGTAATATATACTTGTGTTGAAGAATTGTAACGTAGTAAGCATTACATTCTACAAACTTATAATTTCTTACAAACGTACCTACATATTGTAAACGACAAAACGGAGACGGAAACATCACCTGTTTACGATCAACAATAATTTTACTTTTTTTTTTTTCTTAAATTTTTTTCAATCGATAGGCAATATTCCTATAGCTGTTAATATACAATCACATTTTCTCTTTTTATTTTTTATAAGTATTTTATTATTGTTAGTTTGGTTGGAAATAAAATTATTATTAATATTATAAAAAAAAAAAAAAAATGTTTATAGGTAATTATATTCATATTTTCTGAGCATATATTATAATTATATAGAATATCAAAATATTTTCTTTAAATGTTTAAAAAAAAAAAAAGAATGCCGACTTCAGTATATTATTATATAGAAATAATCAACCGTCATGTATAAATATTATTATAGTTATTGGGTTCGTTCGAATTAATCACGGTAATTTTTTTTAATCGATAGCGGCGGTTTAAATAATATACAAATTTTGATTTGAAACTTTTTACAGTTAACGAGCAAACAAGCATTATCCGAACAACTGAAATATTAGATAATTTTCAAGACTTTTCGGGATATTGGCCGGTTAGGTAAATATTATAAAAAATAATCAAATATTAGCCATACAATCTTACACATTGAGTTTGTATGTTATTTTTTTGCATACGTTTTCTTTTCTCAGCGCGTGCGATGTGTATTTATTTTATAAGTATTTTATGTTCTGAATAAATAGGATTTTATTGATTTTTAACGGTAACGTAAAAAGTAAAGAAACGTTATACCCATCGAATTTATAATAATAATAACATATTAATGTGCGGTAGATAATTAAAAAATTTTTTTTTTTTAAAAAATTGACCATCCACGATATATCGCAGAAAGGTGACGTAATAAACATTTAAAACTCGTCTCGGTGGTATTAGCGATTACATTTTTTTTTTTTGTTAAACACATTCAAAATGTTGAATATTATAATTCATGAGAAAATCGTCTTATTGCAATTATTCCGAAAATATATAATTATGCAATGATAACATTATTGTCGGATAATTATTAATTTTTTTATCGAAAACGTCTGGCGATCCTTGATTTTGACAGTGAAGCGTAACATTTGACCGACCAATGTTTTTCTTTTTGGTTTTTTTTTAGATATTTAATTATAGCGGCATTAGTAATTTTACAGCGATTGTTGTATTAACAGTTAATAATATAAAACTCTTGTTAATTAATTGAAATAATTAACTTGAACGTGCACGTATATAACAATTGCATAATTTTCCGATCTCCGTTAAATTTTACAATATGCGTATGAATACATTATATTTTTTTATGTCATCGATTTATTAATATAGACAATAATTAGTAATAATAATTGAAAAAAAACAACATATATTTTGTTACACAATTATTTTTAGTAATAAATATGTACGAATCGTTTTCGCTATAATTTCGGCTTAGGTATAACAAACAAGTGTATAAATACGTATTGAAAATGTTTAACATCTACTGAATTTCAATATATTATTATTATTATTATTATTATTATTTTTTTTTTTTTTTTTTTTTTAAACATTATTATTACGTGACTAAATATTATGAGCATATCTATATAAGTACAAAATACATACACAGCAACAATGACGAGTTTATACGAATTAATTATATAATATACACATATACGAGTTATATAAATGTAAACGTCGTCGGTTCCATTTATCAAATTGTACTAAATTACCCATTGAAAATGCTCTGTCGTGTTTGTTTCCCGAGAAAAAAAAAATTAAAAAAGAGAAATTAGAGAGAGAGAAAGAGATAATGAGAAAAATCCCCTGCGCCGCGTATTCTGCAGCGCAATCGCGGACGGTGGACAGACAACAATATAATAAAATACCGTACCAAAAGAACGGAAAACGGCTTTTCCAGAAACAAAATAAAATATTATATAATATATTTATAGAATAAAATACGAGTATATAGGGTAAATTTTACTAATTTCATAAAAGTTTTTTTTTTTTTTTTGGTTTTTTTTTTTCTTTGATTAACACAGTTATATAATTATAGCGAATTTCAAACGAATAAATATCATATAGGCTCCAATGCGAGATTGAGCAAAAATATTATAATAATATGTGTGTATTATTATGTCTTTTACTAAACAAAAAAAATTAAAAAAAAACATCATTTCTATATTGTGCTTGTCCCGCTCGGATCTCGTCCACCGCGCATTCGCCCGACGTAATAATCGTCACACACTCTCATCGCATTATTACAGAATTTCGTGCCTCCGAGTCCCTATGATAAAACCGAGTTCCGTTGAAATAAAAATAAAAATTTGAATTCTATAAGACGGTAAAATGTCATGGTTTGTAATAATATATGCATGTGCGTAGCTATTTGTCGGATTTATATCGCCTATAAAAAAAAAAAAAAAAAAAAAAAAAAAAAAAAAAAAAAAAAAAAAAAACATAGACTGGTGGTAAGTAGTAACAAAACATTTCGATATCCGAACAACTCAACAATGCTCGGTCTAATAATATTCCATCGCGATCGACTCTAAAAAAATCGACACCGCACCGATTCTTTTCTCGACAATTACTCCGTTCTGTAACACTCGTTTGATCGTTTTCCCGTATGCCACCGAATCGTTTTGAATACTACACTTTTACTCGTCTATTATATTTTATAACAAGAACATTGATAGTATTAACGGTTTAGATGATTTTTTTGTTGTTGTCGTTTTAATAATAATAATAATAATAATAATAATACGTAGGGTAACTGTTTTTTTTTAGAACTCGGTTTTCTATTTACGACTCGCGGAACCCATTACCCATTATACACGCGTGCGCGTTTTATTGCCGCAGCAACGGCATATGCAGCATGTCTCAATCTCGCAATTTCGTATTAATCTATCCGTATTATATTATTGAACTATTACACTTAATAACGTAGTATTATAATAATATTATCGAATATAATAGTTTTAAAAACACAGCCATTGTTCCGGAATCTCGTCTATACATCGTTTAAATTTGTCCAATGTGGCAAGAGTCATATGAATACCCCGATTGTAACCTGAGCATGCACCCTTAACACCACTATAATATTATTATATTATACTATATATATATATATATATATATATGCAATTTTACATATTCGTACGTATAAAATATAAATTTGTTTCTGTGTGTGTATGTGTGTATGTGTGTGTGTATGTGTATAATATATATATATATATATATTAAATATTCGTATACATACACACTACAATTTAAGTATTATACAATAATATTATAAAACAATGTTTCTAAAATACGTATTTATATAGAAATACAATAATAATAACGAATAATAAAATTATGATGAAAAAATTACACAAACGTGTCTATAATTATAATTATATAATAAGTAATAATAATAATGATAATATTACATACTCAGCTATAACGGCTACAATGATATAATAATAATAATGTTTCTAACGCTCTATAATAATTATAATTGTAATATATCAGATGAGTACAAATAACATAATATGAAAAACGCTTAACGAACAACAAACAACATTGAAAATGACTAAATTTATTTTAATAATTATTCTATTTTTATTATATTATAATATATTTATTATAGACGTATATAGGTATAAAAAAAAAGCTTAAGTATATATTTAATTAATTTTTTTTTTTTTTTTTTATAAATTTATTATTATTATTATATATTTTGTTAAATTTGTTTTTCTCGAATTGTACAGAATTATCATATACACGTATTTAGACGTCGCATCGTCGTTAAAATAATAGTTTGAAGAAGAATGAAAACGGAATTTCGGTTGGGAAAACAAACTTAATAAAATTAAAAAAAAAAAAGAAATTATAATAAAATATAATACGATATTCATAAGGTTAAATATAAATAAAAATATATAAAGAGGTGAGTTAATTAACAAAAAAAATTGGCTATTTTGTACTTTTGTTACAATTATTTGTGAAATATCATCGTACTGTATTACATATTCATGAGGTAGAGCTGTAAAAAAGCTTAATATAATTAATTAATTAATTATTTTATGAAAAAAATTGTACTATTATAGTTACAGTTTTGACTATTACAATTATTATATATTATATTAATAATATATATTTATCAATTAAATAGGTATACGCGGTGTGTTTGAGATTTGTGGGTTATGCGTTTTTAATACTGTTTTTGAGCAATATTTATCTTCTTAGCACAAAAGTACAATTTAATATCCTATTCTATATAATGTTTACACCATTATCATATTATAATATGTCATGTTATATCTCACAGGCTCTGGTCGCCCACCCAAATCTCAGTCTAAAATATTTTCCGTATCGTAAATGCACCATTTTGATAATAATAATTATAATAATATAGTAATTGTAATAAATAATAATATATACTGTTTCAGATTAATACAAAACACGCTAACGTATCACTTAACATATTATAATAATATATCCGTACAAATATAATATAATAATAATAATATTATTATTTATATATTTATACTATTATAATTCACAAACTTACACTTATATACGCGATACCATTATAATAATATTATCACCCTCCTCTCATCCGACATGGCATCACAGTCCGTTCCTCCGCATAATAATTATTATGACTTATGATAAATCAGGTATCACACTCTCAATTATCACATTTTACCTATACTTACTATATATTATATTTTATATTATTACCTAGTTGGTTTTTTTTTTTTTTTTTAATATACATATCACTTCCCTAACCGTTTCTATCACAGACACAATCACATGACATTTCCTTGACAATTTTTCAAGATAAATATATGCTTATTACGATGAAAAAAAAAAATACATAGAAGCCCTAAAAATAAATTATAACCTACAAGTTGTATGTTTCCATTAAAAAAAAAATAATAATAATAAAATCATCACTCCGAACGTTCAGGAGTTGAAAAACACTCGTAACGCCCAATCACTCGCGATATAATAATTTTCGCATTTATCACATACAGGTTAAAAATAAAAAATTATCACATTAAAAATTGCAAATTAAAATTATAACTGATCATGCACATGCGAGTAAACGTATTTTTATAATAATATAATAAAATATACATATATATATATATATATATATATATATATATATATATATATAGGTACTTGGGTACTTAGATAAAGTAACAAAAACGAAAACAATATAAATATTTCAAGAGAGAAAGCAGCGACGATTTACGAAATAAAAAACAAACCGTACGTCTGATCACAATTATTATACCATATATAAAAATATACGTATATATATATATATATATATATATACGTATATATAAAATAATTTTGATTTTTATTTTCAGAGGAAATATAAACGATTATTTATATGACTAGAGAATAATAATAATTATACTTAAATTTAGTATTCTTTTTTTTTTTCTGTTATCTTTCATGACGAGTACAATTATTATTGAGTCGGATTCGCGATTATACGGTATAATATTATTATTGATATTATTATTATTATTATTGTTATAATTTAACGTTAACCAAAATATTATAATATTTTTAAAGATCACTGCGCAGTAGTATAGTACTATATTACGATTTCTTCGTTACGACAACATATTTCGGTTCAAAAAGGACACTGCGGAAACGAAAAATGTATGTAGATTTATACTAAGAGCTTATAACCAATGGTTAACGTGTTATCGGCCGGCTTTTGTCGATTAAAAAAAAAAATCAATCCATATGCTGTTATATTATATGGCGGTCATAATTAAATATAAAATTGCGTTTAAATAAAATTGAGCTTTTCTCGGACCAACACGCGTAAAAACCGAATCTACCGATATCGGAGGCATCATGACTGTTGGCGAAGGTTCGGTTACCTATACGATATAAAAACCGGAAAATAAAACCGTTCGCCGAAAAGAGACGACGCGAAAGAATCGGGGGAAGTGAAAAAATAGCCTTCTTGAACCGGAGTCGTGGATAGTTTTTCTTTATATAAATTGAGAATAATAATAATAATAATAATATCAATAACAAAAATACACGACGATGTCGTGATTATGTTGACGTTCAGCGCTGATGGTTGTTGTGTATGTGCGTGGTCAGGTGTTTGGACAGGTAGTCGGCCCGGGCGAAGCACTTACCGCACATTTCGCAGTGATACGGACGTTCGCCGGTGTGGATACGCAGGTGCCGGGTCAGATCGCTTTTGCCTCCGAACGCTCGTCCGCAGAACAAACACGCGAACGGCCGTTCGCCCGTGTGTTTGCGCACGTGCAGCTTCAGGTTCTCCTTGGACCGGACGCACTTACCACAGAACGGGCACGCGAATGATTTAGCGTCCCGATTATTGTTATTGTTGTTGTTATTATTATTGTTGTTGTTATTGTTGATGGCAGTTGCCGCAGCTACTGCGGCTGCTGCGGCGGCTGGTGTGGCGGAGACGACGGCGGCGGCCGTCCGTTGAGCGTTAGACCGGAGTATGTTGAACAAGGATGACGGTGACGGCGACAGCGACGCAGTGGTGGCGGTGTTCGTGTCGTCCGGCGCAGCCTTTTGCGGTCCGGTGGTCGCCAACGACTGTGCTGGCGACGACGCAGACACCACTTCGTTGGTGCTAGTCACCTGGCTATCGGACGCCGCGGCTACCGTGACCGCGGACGACGACCTAGTGGTCGGTGTGGCCGTAGTGTCCCGGCTGTCGTCACTGTGCGCCGCGGGCACAGCCACCGGCACGTCCCGTTGCAACCTCTCCAGCGCGTGGTTGAGCCGGTGCTTCTTGAACGATTTGAGATACCTACGGACACATGCACGCACACATACATACATACATACATACATACACGCTACATGCACTTACACGTACCATGATTACGTAAAATATATAACTACGGGTGATGGATTTGGTTAGGCGGAAAAAATTACCAAGGAAAAAAATCTATAAAAATAAACACAGCCCAGTAAACTAGCCCACGGAAATAAAAGTCCATGCGTGTGCCATATAAAATATTGTACTATAATATATTTTATAACAAAATATTAAGGCCGTTCTTACTGACATAAACGTTGATTTTAAAACGGAGTTTATAAGATAACCGACCAATCGTGGTCAGTTATCGGCTATAAACTCAGTTTAAAAATCAGATAAACGCCTTCATGTACGTTGGTGAAAACGGCTCTTAGTTAGTTATACTGTAACATAGAATAAATGATAAAATATTAAAATAACCAAAATATGATAAATTATATATCTGTGGATAAATCTGAAAATCAAAAAGAAAGACCTAAAAATTGGAAAATAAAATCCTAGAACTATAATTTTACGAAAGCCGGGGGAAAAATAATATTTTGTTGTAAAATAATTGGTAGGGAACCTAAATAAATGTCTGTAAAATAATAATATATAAAATAAAAGTGATGACAATCAATTTCAAGAATTCTATAATTTTCAAAAAAATAAATGTTTAGAAAAAAATTTGAGATATAATGTGCAGTCCACGATATCATGTTGCAGATCTGTGATAAGACGTATTTTTCGAAAATAATATTTAATAAAATTATCGTTAGGAAAATAAATAAATGGAAATCTAGATATTTTTGTTTTAATAATATAGAGTTCCATCAATTTATTTTTCATGCAAATATTTTCTATGTAATAATATTAAATATAATTACTGTTCCGTGATAAATAATTTATTATATTTATTTTCCAGAAAAATATTTTCTGTAAATATTTCCAGTTAATTATTTTCCGATAATAACTAAATATTTATACATTGCTACGCATGATTCAGTGGCAGACCTAGGATTTTTTTTTGGGGGTCAAAGTTTTTCATAACAATAATTTATTAGACACATACGTTAATAAATACTTTTTAAAAATTTTTTTTTTTCATTTTGTTATTTCTAAATTTGATGTCACTAATGTTTTAACCTAAAGGTTAGGTCAATGGAAAGAGGGAGCCCTCTCGGCCCCCATTAAATCCGCCACTAACCTGATTGCACACTAAGGAAATTACTGCCACATTTTTGTGCGATGTATATGCTGTCCATATTAATTTTTATTAGTGTCGTCAGTCAATACTCGATAATTCATAAAATAATTCAATATTTCAGTTTTAATCTTAAAAAAAAAAAAATCAATAATTTGAATAATTTAAAAATGTGGTAAAGTTTATTCCGTGTGTTGTACAAAATAGCTGCTATGAAATTTAGTTAGATTTATAATAAAATATCATTTTATTATAATATCGTGTTATAATTTGAGAACAATTGTCCGTGGGTTTTTTCCGTGAGCTTTTTGTCCTGGGTGAATTACTTTCTAGGTATTTTACATTGGTATTTTTTTTTGGCGATTCGGTGGTATTTTATGCTGTTAGGTTAGGTTGTAGGGAAACGGAACGGAAAAACAACTAAATACGAACGGTTCTCGTTTCGTTTTGTATCCGTCGCGACATTGACACAATCGATCAAATTATTCAAAGAAATAATACCTACGGGCAAAATATTCAAGGACAAAATATACCCAATATTTCATATGTATATATAGCGGTACTAATATTAATACAGTTTATTATTGTCATTAGCAGGCAAAACTGATTTAAATAATTATGCGAAGTGGACTCTAGTAATATCGCTAATTTATTAATATAAACGCTATTTATTAGCGAACATTATTTCGGATTTATTAATTATATTTTATATTCTATTTGATAATTTAGAAATGTTCGCCATGTTTAAAGGTGTAAAATTAAGTGATATTCTATACTTGAATATTTTGTAAATATAGGCAATAGGCAATCACGTATTTGATATAATCCCGTCCCTCTCCTTCTGCTTGGAAAAATAACACGGGTTTACAATAATTACTGTGCATTGTAGTATAGTACCTATAGATATCCGGGATGAATATATTATTAGAAGGTTAGGTATTATTAATACCTGTTGGCCAAAATGTACACGTTATATATTCGTAAGGTAAACGAGTATATAGCGATAAATGGCGTGTGATACACGTGCGTAGCCGCCCGACAGTCAACTAAACGCGACAGATTATCCGCGATAGCGTTATCCAGATTTTTGCGATACTGTACGTCATGCTAATGTATGTACGTATATTATAAATGACCGGGACCGGTTATTACTACAACATAGTGAATTCGCGGTTTGTTTGAAACCGGTCGTGCGAATTCGGGCACAGCTGGGGAACCGGTTCGCGTAAACAACGCCACGCGCGCACAGCGCGATGGTCGATTTAGGCCCGGTACGGCTCGGTTTGGTCGGGTATGCTATAGCCCCCCCCTGCCAATATATTTCGCCATAATGGTAACGCGCTGGCCGACCTGCACTCACCTGAACTGCATGCCGCATATGTCGCACGTGAACAGCTTGTCGGCTGGTAAACGAGCCCGGTGGTTTTGTTCGCGGTGCTTGAGATAGGCTGAACGGTAACGGTAACTCTGGCCGCACTGGTCGCACTGGAACGGCTTCTCGTCGCCACCGTCACCGCCGTGCCCGCGCACCGGTTGCCCGGTGTGCTGCAGTGCAGTGTGCTGTTCCAGCAGCCACGTGGACGGGAAACTCGCCGAACAAATGGCACACCGGATCATGCACCGACTGGCGACCTCATCGCTGGAGCTCACGCACGGCCCGATCAACCCTTGTTGTTGAAGCACCGAGTACAGCGACACGGATGTCTCTGCACGCGTTACACAAATTAAATCAGACATCATTATAATTAATTATAATAGTTATGTATGGGGACCCGGATTTAAATGAAAAAAGCATTTTTTTTCGATTCGGTCCGTGTAACAAATCCGAGTGCGTCCAAAGTGAAAATTGCAGTATTTTGAAATTTGTCGGTGTTTTTTCATTTGTTGGGTCATTTTAGGTTATTTTGAACACAAAATTATTTTAGAACATTTAAATCCGGGCCTTAAATTCGTTTGATATACGCTCTACAACCGCAGTGGACTGGCGATTTTTATTTAGTTTTAACGGTTTACTCATTCCGGCCACCTGACTTTTATTATTAATATTTTTATGGGCAACAGTAAAACTATCAAATATCGCAAGGAAAATCGAACATTTTTTTTGTCGGTAATCTCATGAAAAAACGAAACGTACTATACCGTTTATTACGAGTTTACGACCGCATACGTAGTCGACAGGAGGGAGGAGGGGGGTACGTACTTATGTGCATAATTATATTATATTATACCGTCTTGTCTATATACGTATTTTTAAAATTCGAGGACAAGTACTTGCGTTTAGTTGTCGCGGTAGTAATTTTCCATAGTAGGTATTCGGTTAGGTTAGGTTAACCTAACACGGAAGTCGCAAATTGTTGACCGGAGACTACACGAAATAAGAAAAATGGCGAAACAAAAATGTATAATAATAATTGTCCACGCAATGATAATAATATCGTGTAATCGTGTTGTTCTTAATATCGGGATTCGGGAGCCTGGTTGACTGCAAATTAGCATAGCGCTGTTCATCATTAAAGGTGGCACAACCATCGCCGATGGGGTCATCAGAATTAAATTTGTACGCGCCGGCCGAGCGAGTTGTCGAATAGTTTCATAAATTTGTCGGTGCTCTGGGACGGTGACATTTAAATTCTCTGAACCTATAAAACACTCCGGTGTGATTTGTTCCCACTCGATAAGATCGACAAATTACATGACTCGTCTGCGGAAACACTAATCTGAAAGCTCGAGTTTTACAAGTTTAACCCATTAGGTAGATACCATAATTATTATATAGTATCCGTCGTGTATGATTTACGACGCATTAAACACCATTAAAATATATTAAAAACCGTATCGTAAAACTATGAATATTAAACATTTTTATTTCGGTAATCCGTATAATTATACTAACCTTATATTATGCCAAAGGCGTATAAACGAATCTGGCTGCTGTAGCAACAGCTGAATAATAATAGATTAATATAGGCAGTAAAAATAATGAATATACTCGTCGTTTTAGCTTAAGTAGCGAAAATTGTATTTAATTTGTTCTCATCGTACTTATTATATTTTTTTGCTTTGCTTTCTTGTTACCTGTATTGAAAACGGGCGGCAGAGGCGAGAACCGACTGAAAGCGGAAAATCCTTGTTGTAGAACGGAAACTTGCGATCTGTATGCGGCCAATGTATTGAACACCCCTTCCACCAGGCAGACTTCCTATTTCGCACACAATACACACATAAATAAATCAATGTTAAAATGTAAAAAGACCCGCGATTGGTCAGTTATCCAGGAAACATTTCGTTATTTCGTACACCACCCGGGTAATTTATATTGCTCAGTGGGCACAGTACTTTGATCGAATAAAATACGATAAAATAATAATTAGCGATAATAAACGTGTTTGATGAAATTTCAGTACGGTGCTATCTGTTTTCACGTACACTTGTCGGTTTTATTATTTTTGTATAAGGTTGTAGTAACGAAAAAAATCCTATTAATAAAATCCTATATACATTTCTTATTTTGTTTGTTTATAATATATCTATTATATATTATATACTATATATATTATAATAGTGTATACTAGTTAATCTATTTAAATATTTTTGTCTGTTATCTGTGGGTGCAAAATGATACTTTTGTCCACTCAGAAGATTTCTCGAAGGTGCAACTGCCTCTTCATACAACCCCCAAATGTCGCCACTACTTGAGCATAGTGATACGAAAACATTATATATATAAATAATATTACAAGTGTATATTAAATACTAATATACTGATAAAAAAAAAAAAATTATATATTTGTATGGCAAGGAAATAATAATAAAAGTCGGTAATTTTGTTTTGTATATTAGCATTTTTTTATTTTTTTTTTTTATTTTATATTGCACTGACAAAAAAAACTATAATAAAATACACAAATAACTAATTTTATGTTTTTTTTAGCACCTAATACAGTAAAAAATAATCGATGATAAAATATCACGTACTTGTCTTTATCACATTTGCTAAAAATTATTTCTTATACACTACTGCGGGGCTCACATCGCCATCGTTGGTTTAAAAAATAAACATTAAAAGATAATATATTTTCATAGTATACAACAAAAAATAAATCGCCTAATTTATATAATTAATATACGGAATATGGATAAACGTTTCAATATATTGTTATATAGAAATAAAATTTAAAATAAAATAATAACAATTGGGTAACATCATGACGAGAAACATAATAATTATTATCGTTGTGCTGTAAAATTAGAAAATAACACAAGTGCGTTTGGAAACGTTTAATAATTTTCGTAACGGTTATTATAGGAAAAAAAACGCTCAAGACATACGTTAAACGATCTGTCGAAATAACGAAATTAATTCAACAAAAAGAAATTGAAAAAAAAAACCACACTTAATTAATCAGAAAGATTTTCAAAGAACCTCTCCCCCCCGTGCTGTTGTTCGTAAAAATTTTGAATTTTAAAAAGCCACACGTTTCCAAATATATACTAGGACGTCATAATATTATGACTTTTGGTCTGTTAAACATTTTCGGTACTCACACGGAATATTTTCGGATGCAAAATTATTAGGATGGATGGATGAGACGAAGAAATTACAACAATAAAATTTTATTATAATTAGCACCGGGAAAGAGATCTTTCGAAAAAACAATCTTGCGTTTATATTATTATTATTACATTGTTTATAACAATATGTATATATATTTTTTATACATTCCATACAATATGTAGCCTATCACAGTCGGAACACCTTAATCCTAACCCCGTGGGGACCGTCGCAGAGACAACCACGGTCTATGTATAATATATATATAAATCCTAAATTACTGAAGCCTATATAATATTATAATAATATTTTTATGTATATAATATAGCGTTAAAAATACCACTGCTCAGTTCGAGTTCAGGTCATACGTTGCGTTCGTTTTGGTCCATCAACTACAAACCGAATTATAAATCGTGACGATTATAAAAAAAAATACTCGTGTAGCCCGAGTAGTCCCCCTCATCGGAGCATAATATTTTTGTATTTTTATTTTTTGTACCGTATATAACAATATTGAGACTTGTCATCATTATAGAAACGTATTATAAAAAAATTTAGTAACTTTATATTGTATAAGTAATATTATAATAATATACAAGACGGATCGGATATATCCATATAAATATATTATGTTTACCGTTAATAATTTCAATGACAAATAATATATAATAATAATAATAATAATAATTTCGTTCATATAAAATTTAAGATAATTGGTAATAATATTGTCATTTACAAAATATAGTTATGTATACCTATACTTTACCGCAGTGAATGCATTAAAACCGCAATATTATAGTTATTATATTATACACAAAATATCCGACTGTATGAAGGTCGTGTAGAGTCCTATAAGAAGTCAACGAGCAGCCATATTGATATTATATACCAAGAGGGCATTTCGATCCAATTTGCCATTGGATTGATTAAGTCACGAATTATGCGACGAAATATAAACAATTAGCGATTAATTTTGAATATATTTCATAAATTATATGTCATATATTTATCACAGAATTCATGGTGTAAACAAGTATTGCACGGGTTAATCGATAAAATTTGCCCCCTTGATATAATATCTTAACTTGGTTGTCAAGATTCAGATTTACCCATAGTCATTCAGAGACTATAGAGATTATCTAGTTGTTTTTTTAGCCTAACCTGCAGCGTTCAAAACATGAATATTATTATTATTATTATTATTATATCATTTATTTCATTCAAAGTAACTATTATTCCACGCCTTTATAAGTACAACATCAATAAATATAAATTTTTATAACTTTATAAAGAGAAAATCTTATTTAATAATATTATTATAATACAATTTATATATTATATTTTATTCTAACCACCTAACGAAAAAATATCACATTCATGTTCCTTCGCGTCTTTGCTATATTTTCACGCACTGGTAGAAAATTGTACGTTATAATATTATATACGTACGGGTTTTTTTTTTCTTCTATTAACTACTTATTAATATTTTTAGTAGTTTAATATATAAAATAAAATTTGTATGAAATAAGAACATTTGATCACACGAATAGTTTTTATACATATATATATATATAAACAAAATAAATAAAAAGTTTTAACGAGTTTATACATATTATATTCTATGTATAAGCGAGTGCCAATAAAATTAACAATAAGCGGTGAAATTACTGGTTTTCAATCATATAGTACCTATCGTAATATTATAATAAAGTGAATGTTTTTTTTTTCTGTAAATACATTTTTATCTTATATATATATATATATATATATATATATATATATTAATGAGCACACGTGTATTCGCAAAATATATTTATACTTATAGCAATAATTTTTGCGATGATCTTAAATTATGTATAAGCGGACGTTTAAAACGATGTAGGTATAGAACTCTACCGGATATTTTTTCTATCATCACTCGACTATATCGCTCGAAACGTGAAAATATAAGTACGGACGAAGAGATTAAAAAAAAAAAAAACATTGATATTATGGTTCAAGATTTGAATATTTAACATATACGAGTAATCCAAGGAGTTACGTTTAATTTTAATTTATTTATATATTTTTTAATTTTATTGTACACGCATTTATATTGATTGCATTATATTCAAGTTCTAGCCGAAAATAATCGATTGCGGAGGCACCGGGGTTAGATAAATTTAACATTATATTATTACAGGGGTGTATTTAGAAACTAATATTGAAACACACAAAAAACAATTCTGTGTAGTCATTTATCACTGTTTAAAAATATATATGGTTTTAATAGTAACATAATAGTCATAAAATCCATTTAATAAACATTAAAACTATTATTGTTACTCCGTAGTCTGTAATATTCTCAAAAACTACAACAGCCGAATACGTCTCGGCTGCTTATTGGCCTATCTACGTATTAACTGCTTTTTCTGGTTTTATTTCTATTTTACCTCATCACGATTCGCCGCCTAACCAGGAATTATTTTAAACCGGGTTTTAAACATTAACCAAGAAAATTTTGATTGCAACCCACCATAGATTATTATATATTATCAGCACGATAGGTACGGCCAATGAGAGGTCAATTACGGGCTCCTTGTGCACGCCCCCCCCCCGTAAATACGCCACTGTATTATAATAATATAGGTTACTTTTTTTTTTTTTCTAATGCCGTCGTGTTTTTTGAAAGCGAAAAATTTATAAAATCACATAAAAACAATTTCGTAGTTAGATATTATAACAATGTCAAAATATATACGTATGAATAAACGTATTTTATATTAATATATTAGTATTATTATAATATGTATACTAAGCGCTGGCACATGTTAACGCCCTATACGTACTATTATTAGAATATTGTGTATGTATATATATTATAAATAATTTACAGATGCATATCACAGAAAATCAAATCTACTGATTTACGAACGGGTGCTAATAAAACGAAATGAAGTATGTCAAATTTATATACGGAATGAGTTTCGAATATTATTATTATATATTATATTAATATTATAATGCATACCCTCAACCAATTATACACACCGTTAATCGTTACTAATGTTAAAAGTACTCGCGAAGGATCACCCATCGCAACGTATAGTTTTCGAAAGTAATTAGCTTGAACGTAAAAAAAAAAAAACAAATAAATAAAAAAACCATTATTTTTCCTGTGCGAAGTTGTAATATTAAAATGTTTGTACAATTATTTGCAGACGAGTAAAAAAATGTTCTCACGACGCAACGACATAATAATAAACGAAGCGTATTCAACTCTTTCATATATAATGTGGTTAGAGAATATTTCAGTGAACACTATTAAGGAAAAAAAAATTAATTTGTGTATAATTATGACTAAAGGTCGGTATAGTGCGACATAGTTTTTAAATAATTTAAAATATCATGAGTGGAATAATTTTTTACTCGTTCTTTGATATTTGCTTGCTCTTTTCCGTTTATATTTTTGGCTTCAATATATGCTATTCGTTTAAGTCTTGCCAAGGCTTGCTAGTACCGGCACAGGCCAAGAGCGCATTGTCACAGAAAAGATGGCAAAGTCCAGAATTTATATATAATAGAAATAATATTTTTTATACGAACGGAAATTTTAATAGAGGCTATGAAAACGGGTACTTTGTGTGGCCCTGTTAGACGGTTATGTTTCCAGCACCTTTCTAATTGATATACGACAGCCAAACCCGAAACCTTTGGAATTTTTTGTCACCCTCCCACTCCATTGTTGGTACGAAATATTCCATGTTTCATTAAGTTTCTATAATATTGATCGTCCGTTGTACTGCCCATTCGGATGCGAGATACCGAAGTCCGTTTGCCGAAAATCGTTTCCCCGAAATGACCAGTTATGAAAAGAGTTTTATGCACCTATACTTATTTGTGAAAAAAAAAACGCGTCAGCGCGGTAAAACATGTTACAATATTTTCGGTTTGTATTAAATTCGCGTAATTGTTTTAAATTAATTTTCGGTGCTGTTTTATGAATCTTTTATTCATAGATTTATATAAGTGGCTCGGCATCATTAAACGTATTATATCAAATTTCAAACATTTTATAGGTTTGCCGAGTAATTAGTAATTATTGGATTGATAACAATATTAGCCGATCGATAATGCATTTATTTTTATTAAAAAATGGTTTAAATTTGCGCCATATATAAAACAGCTTCAGTTAAATTCGTCATTCACTGCCGAGTTCTAAAATAGTGACATTTGTGAAGCATAATATATTCGAGAAAAAAATGTTCGGAATCGTGTAAAACAACGGCATTTTCGGGCCGTTGGACGTCAGCTAAAAATACCACCGTTCAAGGTCTAATAAGGTTGTCTAGAATTGATACTTTTTTCAGTGCATAGGATTATATATTATTATTTTTGTTATTATTATACGGTCTGGCCAATAAGGTTGCCGTAAACTGTTGTCGGGAACGATCCAAGTGCTGGAAGGCGGGTGTTAAAACAATTTATATTACATTGAAAACGGTCTAAAACGAAACTCCTGCAGGGGACCAAAGACAATTTCCGTTTTACAATAGATTAAATATGCGTGAAATTCAATTCTGGGATAATTTTCAAATTTTCAAAGTATTACACGAGTGTTTCCGTCTTGAACAGATTTCACTGCGGTTTTTTTTATTTTTCGTGGCGCCGTGACGGGACGAAATACGGTTTTTATCGAGCGTGCTCAGATTATAACGGTTGTCGACCCACGCGAAAAACAGCAGGTTATAGAAATGATAGTATATGAAATTTCCATCCGTTCGGCCGAGAAGAGAGATAGGACATTTTTTATTTTTTTTTTGGTAACTACGAGATGGGTTAAGGATGCACCTCGGGGCACGACACACGCAATTTAAGGACACGCCCAACGATGGATATTTACTCGAAAACGTTACACAGTAGTACACGCGGTGGCAATGTAATAATATTATATAGGGCCGCGCGGTGAAGGTGTTCGCGCGACCCAAGTCGAATCGATGAATGTTGGTCGAATAAAATTTCACATATTAAAAAAAAAGAAAAAAAAGAAAATATTTGTTCGTTGGGTTTCTCTCGGCGACGACGTGTTGACCGAGGCCAAGTCTGCCGCCGCCGCCACCGCCGCCTCGTACCGTCAGCAGCACAACAGTCAAGTCGACGACTAGGGCAAGGCGGCGACGGCGGCAGCAGCGGCGGAAGACGGCCGTGCGGCATGCGATATAGCGGCGCCGTATTGATTTTAACCTAAAATATTTTAACAGTTTTCGCGTACGATCCTGACCTTCGGCAGTGGTGGGTTAGTAAAAGGGGATGTCGGTGGGGGGAGGGGGGAGGCCGTTAAACGTTCCGGCGATTGTTTTCGTCAACTCGACAAAGAGCGTGTACATAATAAAAATAAAGAAACAAATGCCGCCCACGAAAGGCACGGAAACTGTACGACGATGACAAATAATACGCCGCACCGAGTATCGTATATCGAGATTGGGCCTGTCGAATTCGGGTCGTCGTTGCTGATTTTGATTTAATTTATTATTATTTTTTTTTTTTCTACGTTCAAGAGAATTACTCGTCAAT
Source organism: Tuberolachnus salignus (assembly GCA_956483605.1). Lineage (NCBI taxonomy): Eukaryota > Metazoa > Arthropoda > Insecta > Hemiptera > Aphididae > Tuberolachnus > Tuberolachnus salignus. The sequence continues at coordinate 42,798,332 of OY101429.1, read as the reverse complement.
CGCTATATTATATTATAGAATAATACGTGAGTGTATACAAGTGACGCTTCAAAACATCGGAGAGCGTCTAAGGGTGTGTGTAAATAATATTATATTGTTATTATTATTAATATTATTATAAAATTGCGGTACCTAATAACTATTACATTATCGTCGGATTTACTATATAATACACCGAATACACAAATAAATAATATTATTGTATATTATAGTTTACGACTGCGCGCGTATAGACGAATCGGTCCGTGTGGCGACCCTATATTCACACTACACTTTATAAGGAAACAATTGTCGTCATGGGGGCGTCGGCGGTGGCGGCGGCGGGGCAGGCGGTGACCCGCTGCCATGCCTGTGGTGATGCTGGATGACGGTCAAGTCGAACGGCCTAACGGCGGCGGCGGCGGAAGCGATGGTGGTGACGGTCTGTGCCACCCCACCACCAAAGTTTCCCAGTCCTACTATACCTCCTCCACCTCCACCACCCGATACTCCTCCCCCTCCTCCGGGTTCTTCTTCGGGACTGGGTGACGACACGAACCGGTGACGGCCCGTGAACTTTGGATAGTGCGTCTTCTCGTGTGCTTTGAGTATGGTCGACCGGGAAAACGTCTTGCCGCACAACGCACAACGGAACGGCCGTTCGCCAGTGTGCACGCGACAGTGGTCCTTCATGTGGTGTCTGAGCTTGAACGCTTTGCCGCAAAATTCGCACTTGAACGGCCGGTCGCCCGTGTGCGCTGGCAGGTGGCCCACCAAGGTGGCCACGTCCGGGAACGTTTTGCCACAAAACTTGCACAACGTGCCGCCCCCGCTATCCTCCATCGCAGCCGCGATGTTGTCACAACGTAGCGACGACGACTGCGGCGGAGATGATAATAGCGACAGCGACAGCGCCGACGACGACGACGACAACGGCGGCAGCGACTGTATAACGGCGCTGCCACCGCTGCCGCCGCCGGGATCTGTAAACGACGCACCCACCCTGCCGCCGTCGGTTGCGTTGTCCAGGCTGTGCGACAGTATGTGCCGGGTCAGTTTGCTCTGATGTGGGAACGTAAGATTGCAGTACACGCAAGTGTAGAACCGCGGAGGTAACCCGGCCATCGCGACGACAGCAGCGCCGTCCGCCGTTGTCCTGCCGTCGCGTTCCTGTAACCGAAACAAAAAAAACAAAAAAAAAACTCTCATCAACTTCTTTTCGCTGGTAAACTTTGTTGAGTATGAATCGTGTATGTATAGAAAAAAAACCAAAAAAAAAAAAAAAACAAAAAAAAAAAATTATTTTTTTGTAATATTAATACTGTCAAAAGTATATAATATCGTAATAATATGGAGGACAGAAATAGTGTCAGCACAAGAAGTTGACGTGGTTTTTTCGTTGTTGTTTTTGTTTTGGCTACAGGCGCGGCCATATATAAATATCATATAAATACAATAATATATTTGCACTTATAGGTAAAATACTCGTATTATATTTGTACGTTCGAAAATTCCAATCCGCGCGCAACGTTCATAATATATTTATAAAACGCGCTATATCGCATATATTTTAAGTATTGTCAATAGCCTATTTACGGATGGGAGGGAGGGCTGGAGGTTTTCACTCGCCCCCAGGGACTTTTTTTTTCTTCGTTTTATTAAATCGTTATAAAAGAAACTTTTAATATGTCAAGATTTAAATATGTGTTATCCTATCAATATGTTCAATTCAAAATTAATTAATTAAATGTATATCTCTTATTATTCATTTTTCACACCCTCCTCCCCCCAAATAAAATAAGTTGTAAATACGCCACTGGGTATTTTATATTTATATATTGTATATATTTGAATATAAATACACGTGTATATAACGTGTGGATTTTTTTTCCTCTGTAATTTGTATATTAATACGGGTCAACGATACATATGTTGGCAAACATCGCGGTAGAGTATAATACTCGTATTATAAAATGAATTATGCAAATGCGAAATTTAGATGAAAAATAATATCGTATTGCGTTTCTGGTTTGGTGAGTTTTTTTCGCAGGTGTGATCGCCACGTTGACCTTTTTTTTTCTTTCTTTTACATATAGACGAAATATAATTATTTGTATATAATATATGTATATATATAGGGATTTTGAGTCTAATATTAAAGTATTTACGTATCTATGATGCTATCTATATAAATATATATATATATATATATTTTATATGCATACCCCCTCGTTCATCAAAATAATCGTCCTTGGAGACGTGTAACGCATAGTAATATTATCGATCGTGTGTATACTATACGCGAGCAATTAACTGCAGTTTGTTATAATAATAATAGTAACACAAAATAAAAAAAATAAAAAAAAACAACCGATTATAACATTTAAATCGTATGCAGTTACAGTTAAGTTATATTAAACAAGCCAATTATTACGAAATCACCTCGACTTTTTAGCAACAATGAGCGGGTTTAAGTATACAAATCGTAAATTAGTAAGTATAAAAAGATTAATGTTCTCGTGAAATTCTTTTGTATGTTTTAAAACGAGATTTAATCTTGTAGATTAAGAGTTTATATATTTACGTAGTTTACAACACCACGCCGCCAAAAAGTTTTTACGAAAATCCGGAATGACTGATAATCCCGTATTTGGACGTTTAAACGATTTTTTTTTTTTATTCTGTAAAAGAAAAATAAATAATAAATTGTATATAAAGTGAAAAACAAATGATTTGTAAATGCCATATTACCAAATTTATAGAAATCGACTAGAATTTTTTGAAAACAACGTCAACGTAGAATAATGACGATCTGACGTTTAGGAAGAATAGGTAATTATTGCAAATAGACGATAAAAAAAAAAAAATAATAATAATAATCAAAATTATGAAAACACAATAATATATAAGTTCATGCGCTCGTTAAAATAATAAAAATAATTATAAGCTTTACCAATAGTATTATTTTCGGTGTATATATTAAAAATTGATTTCCGCAATGGTCCAAATTATTTTTTCGATATACGTATATTAATATACATAATTTGGAATTGCGTGACATGCAGAAATCCAGTTCTAATAGTAGCGTTAACCCCCCCCCCCAACACCAAAATTACACAGATCACAATTTAAGAAGTATATTTATCGCTTAAAATGCCTACAATAGTATTATAGGTATAGGATTCGGAGAGTGGTTACATTACGTAGCTAACCCTACGCATAAAATATATAATAATTAAATATTTTGAAGTCAACTTCTTGAGACTGCACTTTATAATATAGTTTGTAAAAAAATATAATATTTTATTATAAATGGATGTTTCTCGGCCGCACATCGATAAATGCGTATAAAAATAATGTTAATTAATTTCGTATTTTTTTTTTTTTTTTTTTTTTAAATTTATTCTTGTTTTTTTTTCTAAATATTACGTGTACCAGTCTCGTTGTAAAAAATGAACGTTTATTTTCATTTTCTATTATTCCGAGTTAGATTTTCGTTATATATATATATATATATATATATATATATATACATATATACAGTGTACACTTATAATAGTATAGCAATTGTAGTAATATAGATGCAATTCAAACGAATGAATAATAAATAAAAAAGAAAATATATTTTATGCTTACCGGATCTGGTATACTCCGATATTCTGAAGAGCTTTCCCCTTGAATGCTTCGGTCTTCAGTCTTGTCACAGTCAGCTTCTTTCTTCAAAAACTATATACAAACAACACATAATGGCGGGTTTAGTTAAACTAGTTCCATGTGTTAAACAAACAACGATTTTAATATTTCGTTGTGCACGAATAATATGCCCAAATTGATCTAAAAAATTATACTACCTATATACTTATTATACTTCTTACGAGATCTCAGTTATTAATGATAATTAAATATTTAGAAATATGAGTATTAATAAAAGAAATACCGCTCATAGGTAAGCCAATGTTTGTAGGTGGAAAGTTGGGAAGGTAGGATATAGAGAGGAATTTAATTTATATCTGTACGCAACGATAAATAATTTTTAACGAAATACCACTCAGAGCAAAAATCGGTTAATCATGTTTTGAAATTCCGTGATTTATACGATTTTCATCAACATTTGAAAATTAAACGATTGTAAAAAAAATAACATTTTTATTTTTTACCATTCAATACAACTCATGGTGATTTATGTATCACATGTTCGTAAATTTATGCTGGACAAAAACAAATTGTATTCATATAAATTGGAAATGCAGTGATTTTCAGCAAAATGTTCACTTCAAACGCTTTAAAATAATAAAACACATTTATGTATTGTATGAATTTAAAAAATCGCCCTCTCCCCATTATTTTACCCTGAATTTTCCATTATACGCATTTATATAATATATTATATTGTAGGTTATTTTATAACAATTATATTGCGGGACGAAGCGATATTTTTAACAAGATAAATATATGATTTTAACAAGACAGTAGTATATACGTTTTGCTCTTTATAAAAAATAACTATAACCAATACAAATATACAATATTGTATAATTGTTAATATTTAAGTATTACACCTATATAAAAACGAAACAATTTAAATTGGACGTAAAATAAACGTAATAAAAGTTGTATAAAACCAACGGAAAATGTATGCGCGTATACTTTATAGTCAATTTTGATGGTATATAATTTAATTTTATAGAGTAAATATTTAAACTGATTTAAAACCAATCGATATCTGAAGGATACCAATAAACAAGAACAGGTGAAAAATATAGTTTTAAAACAATTAAGGGAAAGCACACTGTACGCGTATTTGCTAAATTTCGGGTTTCTATACGAGAATACGAGATTTATTATTGCTTGTTAAATACAAATACATTTATAGCTATAATATAAATTATATTCATAATTTAGGAAATAATATAATATTTGTTTAAATAATAATTTATATAATTTGTTTTTTTGTTTCTTCTTTGATTTCTATCGATATTGACAACGGCAACCAGGGTAACGAATCTCAAGGAAATACGACGGACACAACGATCGCAACTGCGGTGAACAATAATTCTGTACATAGAATATGTAGAAACTTAAATTTGAATATATTAAATAATTATTATGGAAAAATAACGCTGGATAGGAATATATGAATATTTTATATATGTAGAAGGTATACTTTTTTTTTTTATCAAAGTGTATAATTTACCATATATACCTATTTCAAATTTCAATAAAATTAATAATAGAATAGAGGGAAGGGGATAAGAATATATTTTACACGTTTAGCACGTAAGCAATTCGTTATTTGAACGAGTGTTTTAAAGATATTTTCATAATAATATTACGTTTTTAAAAATATTTTCAAGTAGAGCATTTTTTCATTTTTTTTTTATTTTAATAATAATAATAAAGAAAAAATTAAATAGGCACCATTTAACTTAAAATATAATCTTATATTTTAATTGAATATATTAAATATCAGTTAAGTTATTTATCGTCCTACAGTAAAAATTATTGACCGTTTAGACGACCATCAAGGTTAGAGTATAAAAGGCTCATGCTAATGAGTTTTTTTTTTATACAATTTTAAAACTAAGTGTTTTTTCGGCCGTCCGAAACTTAAATTCAAAAAGTAATGTACAATGTAATACGTTTTATCGTCAATATTGTATTTAATTATATTATAAACATAAAAAAATACCATAATATTATTAAACGGATTCAACATTATAACTTTGAGATTATTTTTTTTATTATTATTCAAATATAAAATTACATAAATTATAATAGTTAAGTTTAGTTTATTTTATAATTTTATATTTTCTATTATAATAATTATTGTCGAATCTGGGCATTGTATAAACCACGTGTTACACAACCAAGGTATAATTATTTATAATACAGAATATAATATACATAGCGTTGTATGTTAAATGCATTAAGCGTACTCTATACAGAAAACGAATTTACACCAAAGTTCATTTTTGTAAAAATATCAACATTTAATGTCAAAGTATATATAAAAGTACCCTAGGATATTTGATCTATTACGTGATGCGAATGTTCTTATAGCACTATCATATGTATTTCAAGGCCGTATATAAAACCTTTGTTATAGGAGTTTACATAATATACATTGTTACGATATAAATAAATATATAAAGAACAAACAAGGCCAAAATATAATATTATATTATAGAGAAGTTACTGCTGCAGACGTAGACAGTTTGTTTTTATAAAAATGCATAAAGTTGTGATTTGTATGAATAATTTATGATATTATGTTAGTATAGACGAAAAATAGTATATGAAATATATTGTTTAGCTAAATAGTAATTATTACTATTATTATTATTATTTTTTTTTTTTTACAGCATCCGTACGGAAAACGCCCATTGCATTTATCTCATCACACCAGTGCAGTGCGCTACAATAATATCTATTATTCGAATTTGTGTTATCCTAATATTTTAACTTATTATACTTATATATTATTATATTTGTATAAAAATGACAATAAAATACAATTTTATTATAATATTATAATTCGGCGTTTCGTTTTAGTATTATAGTGGCTAGCAATCGTGTGATAAAAATATAAAATTTTCATAACAAGCGAAACAATGTCGGAAAAATTACTTGAAACGCGCACGATAAAAATTGTATTATAAATTAGTACTCTATAAAATATCAAAATTTATATATATATAAAAAATAATTATAATTTTTTTTTATTATTATTTTTGAATATAAATTTTATAACAATTAATAATACAAATACAGTATATGTATAATATAGGTTAATATAGTTTATTTACTGAACAAAAGTAGTGGTCGAATATACCAGTTTGATGGGTGAAAAAAGGTCGGGGTGCCGGGAACTTAAACTTTAACACGACATATTGTCATATATTATAATGCCATTGTATTATTTATCCATTGAGTGTTGACACCCGGTCACCTTCAGAAATTGGCACGCCGGGAACATTTTACTATCTTTATGACGCAACATTTTTGGAAGGTATGATCTCAACAATATTTCCACTCTCTTCATACGAAAGAGAAGTGGAGCACACCTATTATGTCTAGCCCGAAACTGTGGACAATCGTACTACAAATGGACAGTGCCCTTATTGTTGAGGGGAGGGCGAGGGACTGTGGGACAGAACTCCTGTACAATTTTTTTTTTTTTAAATTAAATATTATGTAAGCAACAACTTAGCTTGCAGGAGCTTAGCCTGCATTAGTGGTTGTGTTTTACTGTACGATGTATGTTTTTTTACCCGGTATGTGAACAAATTACAGATTCACTATCTATTCGTCCTATCTATTATTTTATTCTCTATGACCACCATTTTGTTACTAGATTATTTTTATTTTAGTCAGTAATGCTAACCTACCAGTGCCATCTAGTAATCAAACGCAGCTGTTTTAGGTATTACCATTGATTAATCATTAAATATACTCATTCTTCTATAATCACAGATATAGATAATAAACTATATTGCTAACTACAATACACGAACAAACAGTCCGGTGACGCCACCTTTCCCGCTTTTCCAATGTTGTTTGTGGGATATAGTATTTATCAATTATTATCATTGTGGTATTATTATATTATTGTTATTACTTTTAACGTTATAAGGGAGGAACGTAGGCTTGGCATTGTATTATAGTAATAGTTTTCTTAAATAAACGTGTAGGTAGTGCTAGAGCATGCGTCATACCTTCCCAACAAAAATTAAAATAAGGAAGTTGTTTATATTTAAAAAAGATAGGAGACTGTTTATGGGTAAGTCACTGATATTAGTAGGATGTTGGAAAGATATATTGATGTAAAGGGATAAAGGTTAATATACTGTGTGCAACGATAAATCATTGCAGTCAAAGAATGATTACGAGCGGAGCTCGGATAAACGTGTTAATAAAGTTGATGCATTGGGGAGGATATCTTTTGATTTCCCTTATAGTTTCCATAATAATGGGGATAAAACGAGAATGTTTACACACTATAGGTTTCCTGTTATTTTCAAATTTGTTTTTTTTGTTGTAGTTCAGTTAAAAATAATCGTAACCTGAAATTGTCACCGAATACTTATATTATCCTTTTCTAGAATTGGTCAAATTTTCAAATCATTCTTGTAAATGTTGAGTTATTTTAGTTTTTATTGGGACATCGAAAATGCACGGAAATTTTACACAAGTTTCATCAGAAGTTGGACTTAGTGGTAAAAGATAAAAAAACTAAACGTAATGCAATACTTGTTTTGATAGTTGTTTAAAGTTCAAGTTTTGATGAAAATTGTATAGATCATGGTATTTTATGCACCTGATATTTTCTGATTTAAAAGTTACATAAAAATGCTTGACAATAATTTGAGAAGAAAAAATAAAGTTGTGATTTATTTTTTGTTACAAATTAATATAATTTTCAATTTTTATTTATCAAAACATTTTTTAACCGAACTTTGCTTAGAATCCTTTTTTGTTATTAATGCTTTATCGTTGCGTACAGATATAAATTAAATTCAATTCTATATCTTATCTTCCCAACTTTCCACCTACAACAGTGGTCCACCCTAAGTAGTATTTTTGTTTTACATTTATTTTATTGAGTATCTCTAAAACAATTTCTGGTTTTTGTTTTTTTTTAAATAATGCATTTCTTTATTGAATTGTTCATACTTTTATACCTACTTGAGTTTAATAAATGTAAGTAACTCTAACGTAATCCAATTAATTTATTCCAGTCTTCTGAATTTATCGTTATAATTTAAGGCGATCCTCAAGTTAGCGAATTACATATTTGAATATCAATGCATATTCATAATAAATTATAATATGTGAGTATAAGTCATCCATCGACCATCGTCGTCCATAATAATACATAATATTTTTTGTTTTTATTAATTGTTAAGCTATACATATATTAAAAGTTTTTTGTTTTAGGAATATATGATCAGTGAGTTTAGATATATTATGGCCTATGGGGAAGGAGGTAAAATATTTATTCCCTACCTCTTCTGAACCACATAAGCCAACACTGGGCGCATATATTATAATTATCTATGTTTGTAAAATTATTGTATTTTCGGTTTAAAATTGTAATAATTGTTACATAATACTATTAATCTTGATTTTGTTTATACGTGCCATATAAAAGTCAAGTATAAGTATGAAAAGTGTACGACCAACTTATATTAAATAATTATTTTCATCTTGTATATTATTCCTGTTTTTGGTTAAGTGCTATGCAAAGTATAATAATCGTAACAATGTAATTATTCAATCCTAAAATAATATAATTTAATTAAATATTTTTTTTTTTTTTTTTATCTTAATAATATCAAATTTCGTATTTTTAATAATATCGAATAAAATAATTGTAAAATTCACGAAATAACAATATGTATTAGATAACTCTACACTTTTTACATCAATCATTTTCCTAAATTTTTAACTACGAATATATTACCAGAGCTCAAGCGTATTGGAGTTTAAGTCGTTATTATTAATTTCTGCCCTCTGAATTCCATGTCGTAATTATACGCGTCTCCCTCAAGTTGCCGAATTACATTTTTGTACATCAATGCATTTTCATAATAAACTACGCGTGAAGGGTTTCCTGGTTATTTAGTATGCAAAAAAAAGTCATTAGTCATTTCATAGCCGGAACTTATGATCTTGCCGTTTTAATATTCGCACGTCAAATGGGACTTTCCTACATTATGATATATAAGCATTAGGTGTATATCTATGTTTGTAAAACTGTTTCATTTCTTGTCTAAAATATTAGTATAATAATATTATTCTTGAATTCGTTATTCAGGTTGTTAATTGCAGTAATACAATTACAATATACATAGATACTTTAAATATATATTTTATAATTAAATTCATAAAAAGACTGAGACACATACTTCGTACTATAGGTAGGCCACTGTTGTAGGTGGGAAGTTAGGAAGGTAGGATATAGAAGGAGGCGAATTTAATTTATATCTGTACGTAACGATAAATCATTGCTAACGAAAAACGATTTTGAGCGAAGTTTAGTTTATCAAGTTTTGAAACATTTTTAAGATTTACACCAAAATTTACACTTAACGCTTACACAACAGAGTTATTACACTACCCTAAATTTTTTTCTTTATCATCATTAAGTACAACGTATGATAAACTTTGTGCCAAATTATCGTGCGTTTCTGTTTAGCCAAAACATTTTTATTCAATTAACTCAAAAATTACTTAAAATAACAATTAAGAGTTCGAAAATGGCCAGAATGTTTTAACCATTTGTCCCTACGATTATTTTTAACCAAGTTACAACGAAAAGAATGAAACGACTGTCGTAAATTTTCCCGGTTTTTAACAATTATTAAGAAAACTACTACGGAAATCGATCCAAAATGCTTTCGGAAAAGGCGCTACACTTGAAAATCGGAGCAGAAAAGTAGAAAAGTTGTCCACGGACGGAAAAAATACACATCATAATAAAACGTATACTATCATCGCTCCGCTCAAAATCTAAAATAAAAAAAATAAGATAGATTTTGACAGTTTTAAGGCCGAAAATTGAAATCTTGTACCAACCATCACGTGCGGGAGTATGGTTCCCCCAATGATCCCCCAATTTATTTGGGGATTAAAATAAACTGTTCCTGGGAAGGCCGTAATGCTTCCCGACAGGAGACTCCCGGCAAGTATTAATTTCGATCAAAACAGTCAGTTTCTGGGGAAGCTAAAATTCTTCCCAATAGGTAATTTTTAAAAAAAGCATCAATTGGGAATAAAACAAGCAATACCCAGGAAGGTTAAAATTCTTCCCAATACGAAGTTGCTGATAGGTATTAATTAGGTACTATACCAGTAAGTTCCCGGGAAGGTCTGTGCTGTAAGCTGTTGCCCGTCAGATTACGGGCGATAAAAACATTTTTATTTTCGGCCGTAAAACCGTCAACTAGTTAAAAATTAATACAATTTTAAATTTAAATTTAACATAAAAAGTTTAACCGAGCTCCACTCAAAATCATTTTTCATTTGTAATCATTGATGGTTGAATTAATGATTAACAGGGTTTTACATAATTACTCTAAATTTTATGGTGATTAATTGAGCGAAATAAATAGTTTTCCTTGGAGCACCCGGAAGTTACATTTCAAAGATCAGTATCAGGAGTTGAAAATGTACTTTTGTCTGCTGATAGTGACCTTTAAAACTTAATGTATTGATCTTAAATTTTGTCCGAGACTCCGTAGTAATACTTTAATATTTTAAAAAAATAACGACTATAAAATATTATCAAAACGGAATTAGATTATTATCTAATATTGAGTATTGATAACATACAAATATAATAACTTGACCGCATATTTATTAAATTTAAATTTAATTAATTTTTAATTTAAAAAAGCTTTACAGATTAGATGATTGATCGATTAGTCTCACTGGCTACTTTATATATTTCATTTGTTTACAACTAAATATTATATACAACTCCTACAATATTTTCAATTGTACATTAATTTTAAAAATAAACGTCAACTATTTAATGGTAACTGATGTTAGAGTTTTGTTGTCGAGTTAATAATATTATAATTGGAAATTAGTTTATAATTGACAATAGTAAAACCAAAATACAGTTCCAGACAAACATTATTCGTTAAAGCTCAAGGGCGCCGGAACAACGCACAAAATTCTCTAGAGGAAAAGCCGGGGGGGGGGGAGAACTGATAAAATCCCCTATAATTGTTATGTTGAGTATTGAAGCAAAACTTGAAACAATTGAATAGATGACATATTGTAAACAATATGGAAAAATTATTTAAGGCCTCTGCAAATGGGTTTTCAACATTTTCTCAAATGTTTTAAAAATTAAAAATTATTTTTACCTTTTAATGGCCATTTTCGTGATAAAATTTTTCCACTAATCTACTGCCAATACACATTTAAGAGGAAGGGGCACGATCGTTTTTACGTTATTTATGAACGTAAAGTAGCTTTAAAAAATTTTCATTATTTTATTGGAGATGTTTTTAATTTTAAGTTTAATATAGGTATTAATTTTGGTTATCCACTAAAAAAAAAAAAATTATTTCTGAAATAATGTTTAGATTATTAAACTACGTCATTTTTTTCAAGCGTTTAAAAATTATTTTGTTCAGCCACCACAGTTCAAAATTCGTTTCGGCGCCACTGTTAAGACTTATCTATGCCTAACGTTATCAAATATTTCAAATATTATAGATCACGAATTAAACATACTATACCGTTCCAATTTAAACATACCATTTACTTATTACTTCAGCATGTAGCAGACAAATGACGCAATTAACTTTAAATTTAAAATATTTCCCTTGTAGTTTCTTTTATAATGGGGTAAAAACTGGAATTTATGCAATAACGGTTTTCAGTTATTTTCAATTTGGTTTTTTTGTTATAATTTATTGTAGATACTTGACATTTGTATATTATCCCTCTCTAGAAGTTGTAAAGTGATGAAAACATTATAGGTATTTATAGCCATTAGGAAATTTTCGAATTTGTTTTAGTTTTTATTTGGTATTATGTGAATAACATTTTTTTGGTCCATCTAAAATTCCTCGATAATATGACTCAGTGTCATCAGAAGCTGTACTTACTGGTCAAGAGAAAAGAATTGAGCGTAGTGCAATCATTTTTTTTTATAGTCGTTTAAAGTTCAAGTTTTGATGAAAGTCGTACAAATCATTTTGTGTACCTGTTGTTTTCCGATTTATGTGATATATAGATACTCAACAATTTTAGAACGAGAATGGAAAACACGGATAATTCAACAATTGTAATTTATTTTGTAATAAGAAATTAATACAATTTTCCATTTTAATTTATTAAAACATGTTTTAATCAAACTGCCCTCGGAATTGTTTTTCATTAGCAACGATTTATCGTTGCGTACACATATCTATAACAGTGACCCGCCCATAGTGCGAAGTATGTCCGTATTTTTAAATTTTAAAAGCATTTTTTAACTCTAATAATTAGATACTTGTTACTTATAATTATCTCAATGTTTTTTTTTTATTTCTTAATTATAATCGTTTAACGTACTAATATTCGTATTATTTTAACGTGTATTTTTTTCTGGCGCGAATATTATCATAAGCTCCTTTATAAACACGTATTTTGTAGAGTTCATCATTGTATAGGGAGGGGTAAGAAACATAAAATTTTTAATGCATTATAAATTTAAGAGCATTAGGGAGGGGTCCGTAGAAAACTAATAATTAAATCATCGAATGCCGTAGACAAAGCTCGTCATCCCAAATCAGACCAAATAGAAAAACGATTTTGATCCAACATAATCATTGGCAAATAAAATAACGATTGGTCGTTTATCTTATAAACTCCGTTTAAAAATCAATGTATATGTTGATGGAATGGCCCTAAGAGTACGTGATATCATCAAGGGGTCACGTATAGGCAATTTTGACTACATTGTTGAGAAAAGTGGCAATTTAAAAACTCGAAATATTCAAATTCACTATCGAATAAATGTAAAAATGTCTAGTATTACCACAAGTATTTTTTTCTGTAATCGTGATATAAACTAAAAATTTTACGCGGGACTCTTTCCGTATTTTTAGTAGAGTTACCAAAATTTCACAACAAATAGAAAATGTAAGAAGAAAATGATCTGTGTCGTGGCGTGCATATTTTTTGTTTAACTTCAATATAGTTCAAGATATCTGTAAACTTTTAGGTTTATTTGATTTTGTTATTTATTTATTAAAAGTTATTAGGTAACGCTACTAAAAAAAAAAAAAAAAGAAAAGAAAAAAAGAACGCTTTGACACAGATAAATACGGAAAGAGTTAAGTTGCCCCGCGCAAAACGGTTTTTACAATCAAATTGTGAGTGGTATCACATCACGTCCATCCTCTTTTAATTTTATGTTTTATGTTACTATAAAAATCAAATGACTTAAAAACGATTATAACATTATTACACTTATCGTAGTGTTTCTTCGCGGTGATTAACTCTTTTATCAATTGTTATTATATATTTCACATTTCGTTTGTTTGGTTTGGCAATGCAATGTCGACGACAAAAAATGCGTCGTAATATTGCGTAATATTTTTTCTCCAAAAAGAACAACCCCCCCCCGTACGTTTCACTCTAGAGATAATTTTACAAGTTTCACGATAATTATACTTTTAAATGTACCGGTAGGTATTCGGTATATTTCAACAATGCGAGTAGTAATAATATAATATTGTATATCGTACTGTAAGATTTAAACGGGAAATTCGTTTTAATTGTTATAAATAATACACGCGTATACACAGTGCTTAAAAAGTGACACAAAATGACAAAGGGTACCCTTAATTCATTTCGAGCGTCCCGTGCAGTGTTGTTCCGAAAAACAAATTATTAAGAAATAAGTTATTCGTTAATATGCCAAACCTAAAAAAATGTTTCTCGCTACGTTCGAAAAAACTAACATTTCTTTCTTTAATATAAACAATATCAATATGACAGTAACATTAATTGTATTTACCTTAGCACTTCGCTGTAGGTACGTATTAGTAATTTTTCATTTTTAATGTTTGAAAAATGATAACGCCGATTACAGCTTCTCGCGATATCACTAAAGCGTCTATCAGAGGCGCCGGAATAACGGGGACAATGAGGTACCCACGGTATTAATTACCTAGAGGCTAAGCCCCCACTGCTAAATTATATATATTTCTCTCGTCCCCCCCGTAATTGTTATGTTGAATATTGAAACGAAACTGGAAACTATCAAATAATCGCTGACATTGTAAATTTGTAAACAATTTGGACAAATGATTTAAAACAAATAAAACGGTTAAAATAAACTTTTTGTCAAATACTGACAAATAAATTGGAACAATGTTAAAAAAAAGTTGTATTATTTTTTAATAGCATTTGTAATATATTTGATTTAGTATATTTATTTCAAATATCCGTTAAAAAAAAATGTCCGAAATATTTTTAGATTATTGAATTGTGTAATTTTCGATAAACATTAAAATTGATTTTCCACATGTTTAGCCCCCACAGTTGAAAAATCGTTCCGGCGCCACTGGCATCTATATCAGTTGTTTGAGCATTCGTTATTATTATATTACGTATAAACAAATAATATCTAATTTAAGCCACGATAATAATATTTTTTTTTTTGTATCAACGATCAAACCGAAAACATATTTAATAAAATAATTTTTGATAAATATAAAACGATTACATTTCAACAATAAATAATTATTTTGAACCGAGTAAAAATTACTTTTGATTAAATTTAAAGGATTCAGCGTATACCCAGCGTACCTTTGAAGAATATGTTAAACAGCCCTCTCTGTTTAAGCGCAGTCGGAGGTAGAGAGACTGAGTCCCCTTGCGTCTACCTCCTCCCACAGCTTTAACCCCTGCGCATATATATATATATAATTATAATGCTACTTATTATTACTATGATATATAATAATAATAATAATAATACGGTATATATACATTTTAATCGTCTATAACAATGACGCGACGTTGGAAAATATTATAAAATCGACACGCGCTAATAATCGGCGTTCGGTCATGTTGGCGGGCGGGCCGTGGAAGAGGGCGGCGAACGAGCGGAAATCGCGAAAACCGCGGCCCTTTGTGATTTCTCGACAAACGCTTTACCTCCGGATCGTATACGTACGTATAACTACAGGTATAGGAGGTATACGTATTATTATATTATATTGTTTTCGAAACGTTCTCGCTTTTTAACGCGTGATTCGAGTGCAATATTATAGTACAGTACGTATATTATTATTTTAGTTCGTTTACGGGTCGCCAGCAGCCAAAGAAATCGCGTAATATTTTGTCAACGTAATCCAATTATACCACACGGGCGGGCCGACAAATGAGTTCCTTTGAACGGCTGACTGGCTGATGTGCGGCGCGGCGGTATATGTCTTGTGATGCTTATACGCGCGCTGCCGGATCGATACCAAAAGAAGCCGGGCGACGACGGTATGAAAAAATAAAAATAAAACTAACCCCGTGCACTCGAAAAGCATTGTTTATAATATATATATATATATATATATATATAAGTATACTCGAAAATAATAACATTCGAACCGCGATTTAATATAATATTTAATTTTTAATAATTGAGAGTGCAACGTTATCGTGTCGTCGTGTCGTATAATACGCTCTAGGTACTTATGTTTGCTATTATGGTTGAGGAATAAAAAAAAAAAAAAAAAAAAGAAAGCAAATTTAAAAAAAAAATTACTCACCAAAGGTACTTGCTGAACGGGCGGCAAACCGGAACCGGACGGGGAGAGCGGATCGTGCCGGCCAACGGTGGTCATGTCGCTGGGCTCACTTTGCATGGACAGGTTGTCGTCGCTCTCGGTGGGCGGCGGCGACGGCGTGCGGCTCTCCGTGGGCACCGGCGTGCGACACCGGCTTAACGGCCGCAGGTCTTCGGGCTCCATAGGCTCGTCGTCCCGGTCGGCGGGCACAAGCTCGACGCGGTCGCCGACCGTGTCGTCGTCGCCGTCGCTGGGACGGGCCATGTCAGCCAGCCCCTTGACCTTTAGGCTCTCGGCCGTCTTCAACAGCGTGGTCAACTGTCTGTGGTCCACGTTGACCTCACCCCGGTACATAAACTCGACTAGGTCACGGAGCTCGGCGAACTGTACGTCTTTGAGCACAACTATGGGGTGCCGGGTCGGATGGTCTAGGAACAGTGCTTTAAAGTACGCGCTGCACGCGGACAACACCACTTTGTGGGCGCGTATCAGACGTCCTTCTTCCGAACACGCGAGCGTCACGTCCACGAGGGACTCTTCTTGGAGCAGTTGACTGAATACGCCCAGCAGGTTGTTCTGATGATTGTTCCACCGGAGACAGTAGTGCTCGCTTCCCATGTCTGAGACAGCCTGTGCATACACAACAACAAATGCACTTAAAATTAGTTCGGCATAATAATGCTTCTAACAGTACGTGTTTTTATTATGTTAATATGCATAACACATATTATTCGTATATAGAACACTTGACCGTACACTTTCCCGAATTTCGCCGGATAAAATGTTGCCATTTCCCCGAAATCTAAATTTGCATGAAATGCAAATTCATTACGCGAATATAGGTGAATTTCATAAGGCCTGCGAACGAGAAGACTTTTCGGATATTATCAACTATTTTATTCTATCAATTAAATGCCGTTAGCGAATTTTTTTGGCAATTTGTATAGCTAAAATAAAATGTATCCCCAACTATTTTTTCGGTCAGCCACCTTGGTTCTAAATCGCTAGCTGCGGGACATACCAGTGGCGGAAACATTTCAGTTCTGAGAAGCGGGGAGGCGAATTTTTAATAAGTACGGTAAAAAAATATGCAAAAATTGTCTATTGAAAATTTTTGAGCACCATCCTGTTAAAATACTCTCTAATTAGTCTCTCTAAAACAGTTATGTTAAACAATTAACACGCATAGGTATTTCATATTTAAAATATTTATTTATTTACCAAAATATACCAATGTATTTATAACAACCAATTTTTATAAATTTAATTATTTAAAAATTACGCCGAGGTATAAGCAGCACTGTTTCAAGCATTAAATTTTGGGCGTTAACAGCTGCAGTCTGTTTATTACAATCATAGATAATAATCGTTTTTGACATGGTTTATGTACATCACCCCATAGCAGTCCTCATATCGCTCTGATTATTATTATATATGACGTTTTTAAAAAATATATAAATTGTCAAAAACCGCATGGAACTATTAATCTAATATATTTTATTATTTTTAAAGGCATTAATTTGTTGCTATCATAAAAATAAAAATGTTAAAATTATCTTCTTTCGTTTTTATTTAAAGACATAATATGCAGTTATTCGAGTCTATTTTGTTTTCATTATTATTAAAATGGACTTATTTAAAACGGTTATGTAGTATTTTATTGTTTTTTATTTAACCCTATAGATCAAAGACTTTTTTAAGGAAATTAGAATAGCAACAAATGCGTGCTTTAAATGTTTTAATACATATAACGTCTGGTATTCATGGTTTTAGATAAGGACTGATTTTAAAGGTTACGCCTACCCTGCGCAAATTTATTCTACATGACACTCTCCAGTAATCTAATTATGTTATAATTACGATAACTGTTCAATATATAATATTAAATGCATCAAAATATAAACTCATACTGTTCTGTTTTGTATATAAGCAATATGCCTTTGGTTTATATACTTTAGCGTGTTCAGGATTTTTTTTTTTTTTATTAGATATTTTTCTCCTCGTGATATTGTGTTCATTAGAGTTCAATAATATTCTCCAATTTTCTTTTTCAGTTCGATTAAATGATTATTTAAGATCTTTAACATCGATTTTAGGAAAAAGTGGAGTTTTTATTTCCTTTTATATAAATAAAAAATGTAAATGTAAGATCATTATATCGAAAATTATCAGAAAAACAAATAAACTACTATTTTTTCAAATGAAATATTCCAAATATTTCCATTCATTCTGGCCTTTAAAAGTAATAATTTTGTTAATTTTTATAAATCAACCCTTGAAACCAGCCTTAGATTATAACACATTTAATAAAACATTTTTATAAGAAAAAAAATAACCATATTCCTAAAATAAACGCTCGCATCCTTAAAAAAATCATTTAAACGATTTGAAAAAAATGTGAAATATTATTAAACTTTAAGAAATACAAAATACCATAGGAAAATGAAAATCTGATAAAACAAAAAAAAAAAAATTCTTGAAACACGGTAAATAAATAAATAGTTATACTACTGCAGTGCGAATCTTTACGGTTCAAAAACTGTTGAACCTATTTAATAATAGTTTTAAAAGCTGACATTTCACATGATGTTATAACCAATAATGTATTCTGACCATCCTACGGATATAATACAATTGTTTCGTTACACTGCAGATTTTAAATTCTACTCAAATTTTGAGTTTAAACTGCACGTCATAACCAGATATTTAAAAAAAAGATAATATTTTTAAAGGCTTCCCGTAATCTTTTAGTATACCAAAAATGTTTACAGCCACTTACAATGACGAAAACCTATAAAACACTATAATATGTTAGTTAAACCGTTTTTTATTTTTATAAAACGCAACCTATTAAGCACTAAACCTCGTTAAACCTCAACTTATAGCCGAATAGTCAATGTTTAATTTTAATCCAGACGTCATGTCACGAACATTGGCGAAATTTTACTATATTTCCAGTGGAGGATTCCCGAGAGAAGTGTTTTGGGGTTTGAGACACATTGACACATTACTCCAATTGACTGGGTGCTACAGTTCTATATTTTTTGTTGTTAATACTAGAGAAGGTCATCGTATTTTATACACATATTGCATAATGTACAACCGATGCCCCCTAAACTAGAACATATAGACATCACTTCATTGTCGGAAATTTGCTAATGTTCTCTATAGTCTATATAATCGTAAATAGTCATAGAACAAAATATAAGTTTTACACATATATATATATATATATATATAGTGTGATCGAGGTTAATATATTTATACTATATTAATATTGATATATAAACATATAAAGGCAAACCTTACTTAAAAAAGACCTACTTCGTACCATAGGTGGGCCAATGATATAGAGGTTAGGTGTTAAGGTAGGATATAATATATTATAGTTATAATTTAGTTTATATTTGAATGCAACGATAAATCATTGTATACGAAAAACGTCTCTGAGCAAAATTTTGTTAAAACATGTTTTCATACATTCAAATTTAAAATTACATTAATTTGTAACTACAAAATAAATGACAACTGTCCGTGTTTCTTCGTCTCAAATTTGTGAGCATTTTTTTTGGAGCCAACAATTATAAAAAAATATATAAAAGTAAATGGAAATTGGCAGCAATGCATGGATTCTAAATTCTATTTACAAATCTACAATCTACGGTTACTTGAAATATCGTACTACAATCAGTAGTTTAGTATACCTTTTGAATTTATTGATAATAATATCGTTTATGAACTATAATACTAAGCTAATTTACGTTATTTTTCCAGATTGCCAAATTTTTAAATTACAAAAAGTAACGATTGGAATGATTGGTGAGTTTAGTTATTAAAAAAATGGTAGGGATAGAATAAATCTATATTACGCTGCAAGTTAAATTTATATATTTTTATTTATTGGTAATAATATCAAACTATCTATACAATTATTAAGCAATTTATAAAAAAAATATAAAATCTGATTTTATACGTTATATTTCTAGAGTGTCTAGATTTAAACAATTGAGTAAATTTATAGGTATAAGACGAATGTGGAAATCTGTAAATATAACATTTAAAATATACAAAACTCAAATCGGTTTTGTATGGATTCTATATCCCGAATTAAATTTAGTTGGTGGGGAGACCAAAGAGAATAGTTATATTTGAGACAAAATAGAATAAGAGAAGAGTAAAGTGTTTTTAAACTTTCAAAGTTAAACTATTGTTAAAATTGTTATAATGTCGTCTAATAAAACCTAACTGTCTTGCAGTTTTATTAACAATTGTATACATATAGAGTTTAAATGTTAAATTAGATACAAATGCAATTCCCAAGTTCTTAATATAACTAATGATAAGCAATACAAAGACTGATATTGAACTTAGCTGAAATTAGACATGATAAGATTAAACTATAAGCTATATCTTTTTCAAACAATATTGGCCCCCGGACCTCTCTTTACGCTATCAGCCCATTTCTTTATATGGTCTATAAGTAGGTTAGGTCTGAGAAGATAAATGTTTTTACTTCTAATTGTGTCTATTTTACATTTTTGATTTATTTACAAATATTATTATAATCATTAATTGTAGTTAATATGTAAAAATAAGTTTATGCACTATAATATACAAATACAATTTTTTTTTTATCTATTAAAAACTCATAACCCGTCAATCATTATCAGGTGTATTATCTTTTCTGTATCATATATATATATTATCTATTATATCGATTATGTAAAAGGCCGTGGTCTACAAATTCGGTGACAATCATGTTTGAATGATAGTGCTTATTTCCCTCCAATTTTCTGCATTTATCGCTTATCTGGTTTTCAATTAATAAGCAATAATTAAAAACAATTAATTATTTAATGAGTTTAAAACACTGACACCGATATAGAGAAGATTACCATTATAAATTTATGATGTAAACTTAGTTGCATGTAAATTGATAATTGTTATTAAGTTGTAAACAAATATAGGTACAGACCCTAAATAAAATTTTTAAACAACAATATTAAATTTATTAGGTATTCTTGTTTTTATTATCAGTGTAACGATGTTTAAAATATAATAATTATAAACAGAATTTTAATTATTATAATTTTGAGGTAATATTAATAATCTTACTGTATTATATAGGTCAAGGAACCCCTGCACAATTTATCTGCACACCCTGCGAAAAATGCCTACGCACGCCTATAGTTCTTTCATAGGTATTTTTTTTCTGTTATCACGTGGTAGAACTGACCGAGGAACAATAACGAACAATATAGGTACCATACTATAGATATGTAAAACAACTAGATAACTGACTGTAGGTACGGTATAGCCCCTGAGAGATTTATGAAGCCTTCAACCACGGTTGTGGTAGTATGGTGTAATAGGATGATGGTTGCCCAACAATCAATGTTGTCATATAGAGGCTCTATAATAGAGCAGCCAAACCTCGAAATTTCTCAAAATGTAACGTGTTAAAACCCGTGATTCTACAGCGCTATCTACCTTCTCGTGATCAAAATCAATTTTGACTTACGGTTGTCCTTCCTTGTTCTCTTAATTCTTCATTATAATATCGACAGTTTGAGTTAATTATATACTTAATTAAAAACACCGTCCTATTGTTGTGTTCATTCCCCCCCCCCATAATTACTATCATAGATAGTAGTGTTTACGGTTTGTAGTCTAAATTATATTTTTTGGTTGTCGAAAATGGGTATGGACAATTAAATAAGTACTATTATTTAATTTACCTAATGACCTATTATGATTTATGGAACTGGATTATATAATTGTTAGCCAGAAGTTGTTAGAAGTTGTTTATATCTTATTTCATGCCTGGAAACTTACTATACCAAATCGGTACCCATTTAGTATATTATCACATGATTTTATTAATAGGAGACTTTAAATTGGCGTTGGTATAATAAACAAAAAATAATAAATAATAAATTAACTTTTACAATAGTTACTAAAAATTATTATTTTTATTACTGTTATTTGAAAATAATATTTGTTTATTGTTCACGGACATGTATCTAAAACACGAATTATGATATTTTAATTTGTGATCTAAAAATAGACAACTATATATTGTAAACTATAGATTTCTAGATAAAGCGCCAATTGAGTAGTTCAACCACGGACCACTAACAGCACTCTATGTTGACGGTTTTTTTTTTTTGTAAAAAGAACATTCGGTTTCCCTTTTATCAATGTAATAAATAATAATACGACAAATGCACCTTGCTTTCTATTGTATCATCACATAATTTAGGGCATACACGAATATTTTATGGGTTAACCAATACGATTTGCCCCCGCACGTTTATACGGCTGACAAACTTCATATTATCTCTTACGGGACTCGACCATACTGCCTGCAATCTAGTTGGTTTTTAATATCTACTACTATAATGTCCGTTATCGTTTTGTTCCTAATATACAATAACTATTATCTATGCGGCGATAGTCGTGAAAATCATCCCACGCTAATACGTATGTATAAGTGATTTGTCGATTATTTACACAATTATAACGATATTATGACGACGTAATCACGCGTTATATTGTATATATAAATCTATATTCATATATACAATATAATCGACTCGGTTAAAAAAAATATTATTTAGTAGACAGAATCGTTTGCGAAAAATTAAACCGACGAAAAATAAATCGATAAAAGCATAATTATAATATTATAGTGAAACTGCGGGACAGAAATAGTAATGTTATACGAAAACGGTATAATTGCCAAATAGAGGTAGGTATACGTATATAAGTAATAAATTATTTTTTTTTCGCGTAGATAATCCGGTTTGATTAAAAAAAATAAAAAAACAAATTTTGCGCTTTTATTATTTTGTAACTCGGCGGTTCGCAATATTGAAACCATCATTATAAGAAAGTCTGTATATTTGTCCGTTAACGGTTCGTGGGATCTTCCTCCTCACGTATATTATTTCGGCAATTCACAAAATGTACGACTCTATCTACGTCGTATATACCTATAAACAGAGTAGTTACAGAAGACGTCACCTCGGATATACTTTACAGAGTAAAAATTGTTATTAAATTAAAACTATACAATAATAATATTCCGTGATATACCGTACACAACCCTCGGCCAAACGAAAACAAGTAGGCATTGGATTATCTCACTCAATTGCTCGTATATATTTTATTATAAATATACATTAAACAAAATAAAAACGATAGCAAAACCTGGTCACGAACATCGAATAAATACAGAATAACATGGCAAGTATAATATAGAACAAAAAAAACTATTTAACAGTTAATACTCAAAAATAAATTAATTAATTAAACGTAATATATATATATATACATATATATACATATTTATAGTGCGTGTATATTTTTGCATTTATTTTATTGTTAATAATTTGTATTTTGTACGATGATAGATATCTGTTCTGCAGCATATATACGTACATGCACTTTGCGAATTTTACGAATTTCATTATTGCACGTAAAATAATATTACGTTTTATACGACATATTGATTACATTTTAAAACGTTCTAAAATTACTCGTATAATGGAAAGGAATGCGTTCATTTTAAATCCTATATAAGGTTCTAATCTGCTTCTTAGTTGCCGAAGACACGTCGCAGCTCCTTTACAAATCCCCTTTTCACTATATTTAGAGGTTTAATTTATCCGAACCCTGCCTATAGATCCTATAACAAAGGTCCATAAAATCGGAATCTCTATACGGAAAATGTCGAGTCTTAGGATACTGGCGCAGGTTGATGATATATATATATATATAGATAGTGACTCGTGTTTAGTTTGTTTTTATCTTTTGGTTATTTTTAGAATTTAATTATTTGAATTATAATTGTAATAAAAAAAAATAAAAAATACAACTAAATGTTTTGATTCGTATAGTTTTCATTCGTAAACAATGTACCTAGACTAGCTAAACATCAAATATTTAGTTACTTATTTGGTTGTAGGCACCGAAACATATTTCTTTCTAAAATTTGAACTGTAGTACGACCACGAGACTTAATTGTATATCAATATATTTTTTTACATGCTAATAATATAAGAAATTATATCTGATATTGCGAAAAAAAATGTATTTCCTACGACAATAAAAATAAATTGATTATCTACGTGTTTATTACTAAGGTATTTTAGAATAGACAATAAACTAATATATATATATATATATATATATACACAATATACACTGTACCGACGACTTTCTTTAAT
Organism: Tuberolachnus salignus; assembly: GCA_956483605.1. Taxonomy (NCBI): domain Eukaryota; kingdom Metazoa; phylum Arthropoda; class Insecta; order Hemiptera; family Aphididae; genus Tuberolachnus; species Tuberolachnus salignus. The sequence goes on along the minus strand of OY101429.1, from coordinate 42,773,827 downwards.
CATTGTAAAATTGTTTAATCATATAGGTAAATACCATATAAAATTAAATATAGAGTAAAGTTATCAGTTCCTGATTAACGCAAGTGCAGACGGTGCACGTGCACTTGCCGCCCAAAATATAGAGGCCCAGGGTATTATTATCCATACCCCCATTATTTTTTTTTTTTTATTGAAGAATTAATATTTTTGTATAACTAAATAATAAAATTAGATAAATCGCACTAAGGTATGTCAAAGATACCTACTCAGTGAACTACGTAGAAGATTATTTGACAGAAAAAAAGATGGGGACGCTTTTTACCAAGTATTCTAAAATCATATAGATAAATGACGAACGCAGGGATGCCAAACCACCAACATTTGTTATATAATAATAATTGTACTAATTAATACGAATATAAATAATTACTAACAACTAATAATGGTATACATGTTTGTAGTTTTTCGCTCCCTCGGGGGAGGGGGTATATGCAATGAAAGTGATGCAAAACTATATAAGTAGGTATTTTTTTAAAATCAATATTTAATCGGGTAAAACATAAATAACAGAATATAATTTTTGTATTCAGTAAACACGAATAAATTCAGTTTGCGATAATTAAAACATTAAAACTCGAGTTTTATGTCCCATAAAAAATATATATATATCTTAGCGGTACAGTACGAAAAATGCAAATATACAACAATAATAATATATAATAATGTAATAATGATTTATAATAATATGTAAAAGTCGTATCCTTGCAGTCGTCGGTTTAGAAGAGTGTTATAACACCATTCGGGCAAAATATTATCCTTTCTATTCGAAGCCGATCAGATTAATAACAATTATTATTTGTATATGTGTAACCTTGATTTGTCGTTAGCAAAAAATTTAGGAAAAAAAAAAAACGCGAGTCTGTATGCCCAAATAAGCAAATCTGCCGCGATTCAATAGGTCTGCATTTGGAATATAGCGAATATTGTAGACGATAATTATTACCTATATATATATATATATATTAATATTGTGGGGGGCAATAACCCATCGTAATATTATTGTTATATAATATCAATTCTGCTGTACGAAAATCGATCGAAAACCGATATTTTCGCGAGATACATAATTATTTATTGTACGATAAACGGTACCCCTACAATAATAGTGAAATACTCGAAATCGAATTTTGCGGAATAATCCAAAACAATTAACGCTTTTATCGACACTATAATTATTATTCAATAATTATTACAGTGTACGTTACCGTAGACTGGCGTTACGTGTATGCAATTTAAAGACGCGCATGTCCATAATAATGATAAAAAAAAAATATATATGTATTTATACTATACCCGTCGCCGGGCCTTTTATTTAATTTTTTTTTTTTTTCCCACCCGAAAACATTGATGAAAACGATAAATCAACAAAAAATTGAAATATTTTCCGGTACTCGGTATGTACACAATCGGCAATATTATTATTATATTATGATAACGAGATTAATTGTTTTTGATAAGGTACGCCGTACTATTTCAGCGGTGATAAGAAGAAAGTGTGGAAAGCGTCTGATAAGATTAAACCGCGTTTATAACAGCGATTTGCCATTATCTCCAAACACCGGCACGATATAATATTATTATGTACATTGGCCGAATGGCGATTTTGCGATTAGAATACGTAATTATTTTATTATGTGCCGCAATAAAAAAACGACCGTACGTCATAATTTTATATTATTACTATTTACAGACCGCGGACAAAAAAAAAAACGATATTATATTATTATATACATCACTTACAGAATTAATATTATATACAATTTTTTTTTTTTTTTTTTTTTTTTTTTAATTCACATATATTATTATTGTTAATATCATACGCACTGTGTGTTAGTAGTTTTCGTCCTTCGCGAAATTCCTTTTCGTAACACCATTAGTAACACCGGCTAATAAAATACCACGGAAGTTGTGTCGTAGGTTTCGACAACGCGATTTCTGTTTTTTGTTTTAAATTTTTTTTTTTTGTTTTTATTTTTTTTTTTTTTTGCACTTTGGCTAATTCGACACACTGAACATGCACACCGGAATGAAAACAAAAATAAAAAAAAAATAATAAAAATTAATAATACGAAACGACCTTTATTATACTATTAAAATATTATAACGAAATCCACATCGTTTTAAAGATAATAACGGACATATTTATTATATATATAATATTATTATAAATTAAAACTTAATATAAACGAAAAATTTCCAAAAAAAAAAAAAACTACTTATTTTGTATTTAAAATTTTTTTTTTTTGTTTTTTTTTCTCATAGGTACCTTAGCTATATGAACTCATTTTGGCGCCTGCGGTGTATGTATGTGTGTGTGTGTGTGTATGTGTGTGTGTGTATATGTGTAACACGGCGGCACTCGGTAATACAGAGAGGACACACGGAACGGTAAAAAAAAAAAAAAAAAAAAAAATAAATAAAAAATATTATTATAATTATTATTTTTTCACAAAACCGGTATAACACGTCGCCGGCGTATGACGAGCGCACTAATCGCGTCGTTCGCGAATATTTCTGTTCGCGCGCGTATATTATGTCGTGCGCGTGTGTGTATATATATAAATTCGCGTGTGTTGTGTAGTGTGTGTGTGTGTGTGTAGTGTGAGTTTGTGTAGTGAGTAGTGTAAGTGTATAGTGTGTGTGTGTGTGTGTGTGTGTTGTGTGTGTGTGTGTGTGTGTGTGTGTGTGTGTGCGTGTGCGTTATCACGCGCTTTCGATGGGAGTTCAACCGGCCTCCGATGACTTTGCCGGTCGACTGATCGAGTGACTGTGAGCGCTGGCGTACACTGCACTGGTGCCGTTACGCGGGGCGCCAAAAAACGAACAGGCCGGGCGGTATAGGACGCGCGCGCAAAAACGTCGCGCCGTCGGCGGGCCCGAACTGACAACGCCGCTCGGTAGACGCCGGGTCCCGCGGCCTCCGGGACGCCGCGTCCGACGCGGCGCGGCCGTAGGCCGGGGGGCCGGCGGGAGAGCGCCCGCGAATATTGCGACCGGCTTTGGCACGGCGGCGGCGGCGGCGGCGGCGTCGGCGGGAGGAGAGTCTGCCGTTGGTGGGGGGCACCAGACGAACCTTCGACGCGGCGGCGACGAGGACGCTGCCCCGACGTCCGCACCCACTCATCCGACGGCGTTCGGGGTCTCCCTCCCCCGCGCGCACGACCGCGTCGCGCCGTACGTTCACCTCCAGCCGCCTCCGCCGCGGCCATACCGCGTCGTCGGCGGGCGTACCGCCGCCAAAAAACCGGTCGCCTTGGAAATTCGCGTATGTTTCGCGATTTTGTACGGCAGGTTGATATTCGGCCGATCGCCGACGACGTGAGCGCGTTGCGTAACTCGCCTCCGTCAAAATGTTCGCCGATTTATTTTGAGCGCGCGTTTATGTGTATATGTGAATATATTATCATTAATCCTACATATTATTATAAATACATACCCCTCGCCGTATACATTTACCTTCGCCGGATAGGTTATTGTAATTTATTTACCATTGGCGGCCGTCCGATCGAATTGCCGTTTGCGGATTACGCACGTAAACGTATACGAGTTTATTAAAATCATGTCCACCGGACTCCTTTCACGACAATGTCGTTGATGCGATTTTTTTTTTCCTACGACACGTTTCCGATATATCGCTCGTAAGTTGAAACGCATAGAATCCGTTCAGTGTGAACTGCAGTGTATTTTGTCGAGGGCAATTTGAAAATTATATAATATTGTATAAATTATATATAAAAAGTAATTGAACACGTATTGTAATTTCCTGATTGGTTTTGTCATCAAAAGAAATATGAACTTAAGGAATAGGTACCGAAATAAATTATGGACACAATATGCCAAAGCTAGACGGTAACTAGTTAAATAGTTAAAAGTAACTAGCTACTTATAAAACATTGTAAAATCTATACAAGTCTATTCATTAGAATACAAAATACGATCATGGTGGTTGTTTAGGGTAATTTTTTTTAAAAAGCAACTTTTAATTAACTTAAGTTATTATTTTCCTGAAAATGTGTAACTTAACTTAGTTACCCAGATTCTTTTTATTTTAAAATACTTTGTTTTCCTTTTTAGGATAAATTGACTTAAACTAGTAAACAAATTTGGTTTACTTACCCATAGCTTTGCAATTTGAAAACCAAAGTCTTATAGGAGGAAACATATTTCTCTAATCTTTCCCCTAATGACACCGCTAGGAATATCCATCATTTCGTCAGCAAAAAAAAATCAAATCGTCAAAAAAATTAATATTTTTTAATTTTAACCGTTAGGGAAATGATGTTAAATGCTTTAAATGGAATCTTATCAGTAAATTTAATTTTTTTTTTTTATATACAGATATACATTTCTCAAAATGTACAGTTTTTTTTTTCGAAACCGGTGTGAACTTCCACAAGAATGACTTGTCTGGTGTATTTTTTTTCTTCGTTAAACGAGAATCTTCTTACGATTTGTTTTATTTCATATTTTTCTCTTTATATTAAGACATTATTATGCCGCGCATACCTACTTTTTAATAAAACAATCGAAAACAAAAATGGGCGGTTTCCTGTAATTCACTTTTCTCAGACCACATCATATATTTAATATTAATATGACGTATAATCTTATCATTTTACCAATTAATATTTCGTTAAAAATCGTTCGTACACCTCAGGGGCGTATTTATGGGGGATGGCTGAAGGAGTTTTAGCCTCATCTTTCCCCTCTCCGGAAATATATGAAAAAGTAGTGATTTTATATAAAATTAGGGCGGGTTCTGAGATATTGGAACGCTATTTATGAAAAAATAAAAAAAGTTATCAGGATACAGGCCTGGTACACGAATCAACCGAAACAAGACGTCCGAGAAGTGTAAGCTGTATAACTCACCTCACTGAACAGTGAAATTAGTTTCAAATACACTTGTCAGTTAAACCGTCAAAAACTTCAAAAGTCTAATATAATCAATGAGAACATAAAACAAGATTATTATTATTGTTATTGTTTAGTATAATAGTTTTTGCTTTAAAAAACATTTGTGTTTTTCAATAGTTTGTCCCTACATTATAATATGCATATATTTTATAGACATTTTTGTAACTCATTTGGGATGCCTTCGAAATCTTGAATTAATATTTGCAAAAACGGCGAAATCTCGAATAAAATATAATTGCGAAAAAATCTTGAACGGAGAAAATATCAAACAGCAAAATGTTGAATAAATAACGTATATTTTATTTTATTATATTCGACATTTTGCTGTTCAAGAGTTTGGCGCGTTAATGAAATCATATACGCGAACTCTTGTCGCGCGTATTTATTTGTTCATGATTTCGCCTTTCAACGGTTTGTTGCATTATGTTCAGGATTTTTTCGTAATTATTTATTCGAGTTTTTGTCGTTTATTTTCTTTCAAATTTTGGTTCAAGATTTTGTGCCGAATTTTTCCCTGATAAAATATAGTTATATCGGTGCATAATACAGCAGTGGTCTACACCAAACATAAACATATTACATACGTTTCCGTTTTTATTTTGTTTTATATTATTATATTATTTATTATTCGAACAAGGTCTCCGGTGCTTATATAATTGGTCGAAAATGCTAGCCTATATCGTGTTTATAAATCGACTACTTATAATAATTTAATAAACTGTATACCTATAAATAAATAATATATTATAATTTCTATATTCAAACTAGATATATATACATGCAAAATGTTCTAAAAAAAGCATTTTATATGAATTTTAATCTATGATTTCGTAAATTCGAGGTCGTTTTATAAACGTATTTATAATATAAGTAGTTTTTTTAATAAAAGGTAAAATAAAAAAATAAATCTCATCGGTAGGTACATTATGTATATATATTATACATAACTCTTTTAAAATAATTCAATAATAATAAATTGAAGAAAAAAAAAGTTAACGCATTAACTCAGTGATTCCTAACGTGGGCATTTTTAATTTTAAGTGGAGCGATTAACCTAAGGAGGCGCTATAAGAGAGTGCGATTATTCTGTTACTTACATTTTTTTTTTAGCTTATGACTTATTTAAAAAAAAGTAATTTAATACACCTAATGTAATACCTACAATACATTAGGCATGTATAATATTTTTTACATCACCCCACAATGTAATAAATTGATTTAATACAATAATTGACTATTAGGTATTATTTTCTACCTATGCCCATTGTCCAATATTACCAACAAAAAAAAAAGGCACCGCTCGTGGAGGGACTGTTGTAGGTGGGAAGTTATACGAAGGTAAGATATATATATAGGAGAATTTAATTTATATCTGCACGAAACGGTAGGTTTAGTTACTAATCATTGGAAACGATAAAGGGTTTCTAATTTCTTAAAATTAACAATGTTATTAATTTTTAACTACAAAATAAATTACAATTGTCCGTGTTTTTTAGTCTCAAATTGTTATGTATTTTTTTGGAGCCAACAAAGTTTTATCTACATAAATCGGAAAATAGCAAAAATTATTACTCTCACCTTTTTTTTCTTTTTTACCATTAAATACAAGGTATAGTTAATATTATGTCAAATTTGCATGTATTTATGCCGAACCAATTCTATTGTATTCCATAAATAGCTCGAAAATTGCCAGAATGTTTTGAACATTTTATCACGTCTAGAAATTGCTAAAATAAAAATTCGGTGAAAATTAAAAAAACAGAAAAAATTATCTTTTCAATTCTACAACTAGACCTATTAATTCTATAAGAAAATTCCTATAAAGTTTTTAATAGAAGCAAGATTTCTGGTAGAAAAGTTGTTCACAGACTAGAAAAAAAAGCACACATCATAATGTAGTAAAACCAATACATTCCTCAGAATATAAAAAGTGAAGTGTTAAGACACGAATAGAAAACGATTTATACTCGTATCGATCGATGTGTGGGGACAGCTGCTGTCATATTTATTTAAGTTAAAATAATAAAAACATTATAGAACGAAATATCGTTCTGTTGTTCGGACCGTTCAACGTTTTTTTTATTTTTTCAGTTTTTTTTTTCCTATTATATTCGTTTGTAAAGCCGTTAGGTTTTTTCCGACTATTATTTTTTTTCATTTATAACCGTATGTTATTAAACTAAAACTACAAAACGAAAACTATGCCGCAAACCAATTTTCACTCGTGTATAAATATAATTGTTTCGTCCTATAAATAGAAAAAAAAATGTCCCCCGTAATCCCATACACCTGTTGTTATTCCGGTGCAATCATAACGAGCAGTGATGCAGTAGATATTTTTTTCGCAAATAAGCTCGCTCGTCGTAATTATCATTGCAGTCATTGAAAAAACTAGCGCGTTTATACAGTAATAAACCGCGGTCATAACCTTTTTATTTTTTTTCCGTTTTAACCGACAGCAGTGGACGAGCTGTGTGAATATTACTACCCCGCTGTTGTCATAACCTAACCTAACCCCTTTGCGGATTTAATTTGCTTTTTTTTTTTTTTTTGATCACTTAATATTTCTGTATATTATTTTCACTCAGTTTGTTTGTACTTTGTGCGACTTACATTTACGTACTCTAGTCTATCGCTACTGTTCGCAAATTTCAATTCTGTTACACGCATATACCTTTTAACGTTTAACTTAGAATATTCACTATAATACACTAAAACTATATCTATACGGAACATCCAACAATACTTTTTAAATTAACAATTATATACGTTTGTTGATTATTATTATCTATTGCTTTTATTACTGGACATACTACATATTTGAAGAATTGGAAAATGTTTTATTTCCTCTGCGCGTACGTACTTTTCCACAAAACATCATTACCTTTTTAGACTTGATTTTTATGGCTCCACAAGTGCGAGGCCCAAATATAGGCCCCGTATGCCCTATCCGTATATTATTATATTCGGGTCGGGATCGGGCTGTTATTTTAAATAACAAAAAAATATTAATACAACAAATTAGTAGAGAATTATACCGAAAACCGTGCAATAGCTGCAATTACGATATACTTTTGGGGATAATTTGTTTCAACCGCGTAATAATTATTTATGCAATTTCCTACTATACTTTAATTAACCATAGCATAATGTGTACAATACGTGGTTTATATTTTTGTTTTTGTTGTCTGGATTTTTTTGAACTATTTTTTTCCGATGGCAAGGAGTAAACGGCCGGGGGATATAACGGGCCGGCGTCTTTAATAAGAATAGCTTCATACGAGGTCTGTTCAAAAAGTACCAGGATTTTACTTTTAATAATTACAAAAATGAAGTTATATATTATTTAAAGACATCTTCTTCAAAATACTCTCCTCCCGACGATATGTAGTGATCCCAGCGATCTTGCCATTTTTCAAAAGTCCTTTGAAACTGTTCCAAAGTTAAAGATATGAGTTATGTTGCCGCGATCGCTTTAATTTCCTCTACATCTTGAAACCGTTGTCCTTTAAGCGCGGATTTTAGTCTTGGGGATAAAAAAAATCACATGGGGCCTGATCAGGAGAAAAGGGAGAGTCCGCGGCACCACAGCAATTTTTTTATCAGCCAAAAATTCACGAATCGACAGCGCTAAATATGCCGGTGCATTGTTGTAGTGAACAATCGCGGAACAAGTTTGGCAGCGTGACCCTTCTCATCTGTACATTTTCCTGTAAAATTCCATGACAAGACTCAATTGAGATTCGCTTTGTTAACTCACGAACGGTTAATCGGTGGCCGTTTCGCATTTTTTCGCAAATTGTCGCCATACCATTGTTTCTGGATGACGTCGACGGTCTTCCAGAAAGTGGATCGTCTTCAGTTGGCCTGTCCTTGAAACGTTTAAAACCCCCGAAAGTCACGGAACCACTTAATGAATCATCCCCAAAAGCGGTTTTAGTCATTTCCGTACGTTTCCGTTGCAACATTTGAAACTTGGTTTTCAAGCAAAACTTGATGCACACGCGTTGTTCGTTAATTTCGGACATGTCGAAAACGTTGAACGAAAAAAACCGACTGGATTTAACCACGTGTAACTTTAAACTGAGATAAGATGGCGACTTCGGGTTTAACATTTGTCCTGATACTTTTTGAACAGACCTCGTATTTCACGTATCCTGTCGGGGCCGTTTCACACCTCAATCCAGTTCGGTCCGATTATATAAACAAGCTAAAATATAATACACTTGTACGCGGTATGAGTATCGGTACGTAATACTCAGGATATATAATAATGTACAAATACGCGGGGCGAAAATAATGATATTATTCGGACGGAAACACGAGTGGAACGGCGCGCGACAACGTGTCCGTCCGGAGATGACACGGACGTAATAATATTATAATAACGTCGTCGTCGTCGTCGTCGTCCGCATTATTATTATTATAATATTCGTCGTGGTCGTAATAATATTATCGATACATACTACACAAGTGTACATATTGTTATTATTATTATTATTATTATTATTATTATCGTCACTATTATCGTGAGCTACGGTATAATAATTGTTATAATATAACGGCCGTTAAAGGGCCTCTGCACATAATTTGTTTTCTCTGTCCGTCTCGTGCGTAATACAAACAACAAAAGTATTTCGCACTTTAACGATTGCGACTCTCCGATCACAGTTTTGGGGCAGAGGGACTCAGAGCAATTATACATATTTTATAAACAAGATTATTCACTACGCCCCCCCCCCCCGGCCAAACGAATATTATTATTTATTTTTTTTTTTATCGGGAAAACGCACGTTTTAATTTGATTTTGTTTCTCTTCTTTTTTAATCATAAATTACTCATTAATAAAATAAAAATATTAATAAAATAAAAATAATAATCATTCTTCATAAAATCTATACTAGGTCCGTTTACCCCTAAACTCGACCAGAGACTCGCCCAATCGTTGAAGTGCGCGGAATGCCTTTGATAATACCGGAACGCGCGGTCAATCGGTCCGCGGCCGGTTTTATGCCGGTACACGTTGCGATTTGTAAAAAAATTAATAAAACGACCCAGTGTAAAAAACAAAGCGCGGGATAGGAACCAAACCGATGGAAAACGGAAAAAAAACCCGACCCGACGCTTGTCGGCGGGAGGGGGGGAGGGAATGTAATAAATGTCCGCGACCCGCTCTACGGACGTCGCGGCCGGCGACGGTGGCGTGCAACTGGTTCCGTCGGCCGGCCGGCCGCCGGTACCACCACGCACGCGTGTATACTCGCACACGCACACGCACTTGCAAAATACTGCGACGGCACCGTAGTACCGCACCGCGTACGTTCGCACGACCGCGCCACGGTCGCGGTCGTCGCGACAACGACGGTCGTCACGAGCCGCCCCGCGCAACAATTATTGTATTACAATTTACCGTGGGCGCGTCCGCATGACGTGATATTATAATGTATATATGTATACAGCGTGCGCCAACGTACGGCGACAACGTACGTGCGCGCGGGCGCAAAAAACCACGCACACGTACAACGTGTGTATACGACATGTATGTGTGTGAGTGCGTGCGTACAAGACGGTTCGTATAATAATATAATTATTGTTTAAAGGTAAACTACACGCACGCGGCGGCGGCGGCGGCGGCGGTGGGGCGATAACCACGAAATCTCGACGACGACGACGACGATCGTGAACGTCCGTCCATTATTCTCTTTATGCGCCAAACGCAACGTTTCCTGGTCGTCGCTGTTCAAGGCCTCTACCGGTCGCAAAACCGCCGCCGCCGCCGCCGCCGCCGCCGCCTCGTATAACGTATTTAATATACATTGTCCATTGTGCGTCGTCGTTGGTACGCTACGGCTGCCGACGGCCGTGTTTGTGGTTGTACGCACGCCGCGCGTCACCGAAATCAAAGCCCCACAAAACTCCGATATACAACACTACGATTATCTTCACCGTTCAATTATTGAACGCGCGATATTATCGTTATTATTAGTGTCGTCGTCGTCGCCGCCGCGTACGTGAATTTTCTTTGTTGCCGCCCGGACCTTTGTCCGAACGCGACGCGCTGCCGACGTTCGTTTTCTTTTTCGGCGCCACCTCTCACCCCCCCCCTCCCCCAACGCTGACCGTATACGCGAGGCCGACGTTTGTTATCATTCTCGACGCCCCCGAACGATAAAATAAATTATTAATGTAAAAATGATTGTCGTTTTTTTCGAGCCTCTTTCTTTGGTCAAATGTTTTTAGATTCGGAGCCTAGCAAGGGATGTATTCAGTTTTACTTGATGTGTGCTTTTTTTAAAAACTAATTTTTTTCGTCTACGGACACCTTTTCGATCAGAATTTTTACTCTTATCAAAAACCTAATAAGGAATTATCTTATAGAAGTTTAGATCTAGTTGTTACAATGAAATCATTTTTTTTTGATTTTTCTTAATAATGGGGTAAACGTCGGAAAAACTGGAATAATCACGTAATAACAGTTTCTGATATTTTCGATTTTGTTTACATAGACATGCAATTTTCAACGAATTCTTATTTTAGCCCTTTCTAGAAGTGATAAAATGTTCAAAATATTCGGTGGTGTTATAAATTATATATAGCAATTTGAAGTTGTTTAGATTTAATTAGGTTTTATGAGTGGATAACATTTTTTGCATCTTAAAAATGCACGGAAATTTGATATAATCGATAAATTGATATATAGGTTCCTCTTATTGCACTATAAGATATTGAAAATCCATTGTTACGTTTTTTTTTTATTTTTTATTTTTTTTTATAAGCGTTTAAAGTTAAAATTATGATGAAAATCACAACCTTTAGCTCGTCATATTTACTGATTTATTTGGATAAAAATGTTCTGGCTCTAATAAAACATCGTTCGGAAATTTCAAACAAAACACCATGGACATATATAGTTTATTTTGTAGTTAAAAACGAATAGAATTTTCCATTTAAATTTATCAATCCAAATTTCGCTCAGAATCGTTTTTCGTATGCAATTATCCTATATATCCCTATACATTCCCAACTTGCCACATATGAGGCGAAGCATTTTTTTTTTAAATCCAGCCAGAGTTGTTATATTTTTTTTGTTCCGCGCGCGATTATTATTTATATTGTTTTATCGTCAACTGCTCGCGTATTTCGGCCGGACTATAGTCGGCGATTATTATACAGACACACGATTCGTTCTTTATAGACAAACTTTTATTGCCGCAATACCGACAATGAATGATTAAAAATTAAAACAGTTTTCAATATTTAATTCAAAACTATACATTATAAAATATTGTACGGGAGAGACGCGGTTAGGTCGGGCCGCATAATATTATACCATCGCATACATTGTTTCACAGTTATATATATACAAGACAGCAATCTCCTCCTCTATACCTAAACATGCTTTCTGCAGCAGGTCCGAGGCCGTCGGATCCACATAAATTGTTCGCATTTTTTTTTTTTTTTTATATATATACCGAATTTTTTTTTTCGTCAGTCCACATCCGTAATCATTTTTTCCCCCGACACCGCCGGTCCTGTAAACTCCGGGTTTACGCAATCGATTTCTTTTTAAAATATTTGTGACAAAATACTGACGGCTTAATGTATTTGAATTTTGGACTATTTTAACAATTGTTTACTATTTGTAATCTGTGAATTTACCGTGTCGTCGGACAGGTCACGCGCAAACGCAGGAAAGATACAAAACCACCCGCGGACAGTAACCGTAAAATATTGAAATAAAATGCAAACTAATTTATTTATGAGTTGTTTGACGCCGCAGTCATTTTTAAGGGTTAATCCGGAAAAAAAATGACATTATTATTTACGTATATTTAGTTGAAATATACTTACTAGGATTTTGTCGATATTTAATTTTTACACATTATTTTAAGGGTGAAAAGAATGGTACTTATACACGTCTTATTTTTACCAGCCTCGGCAAAGCGTGACTGTGCTGCGCAGTTATTAATCACTGTCACACCGGTATACAGATATTGTACGTCAGCGTGAAAAACGCAAATATAATATATTAAAAATGTAATTTTATAATTAAATGTATAATTAATGCGATATTCTATAACTTTCAAAAAAAAAAAATTTACTTTCTAAACGGACATTTTTACACCGAATAAGAATACATAGAAATATTTTACATATTAGATATAATACGTGTATTACATAAATTATAATTGCAAGGCGAATAAAATTCAATTTGTTATTATTTGCAGCTAGTTTCCCCTCGCCGCCACCTTTCGACCGACGGCATGCACTCAGAGGTGCATCTCTTTTAATAATATAATAAATTAGTTTTCAATATAATGACGCGATTCATATTTTTTAGCGTATTTACAATATCCGTAAACGAGTAATCCGAATATATATGTCGGATATGATATATTATATACAACGGCGCCATATATATAATAATATATATTTGTAATATTATCGAACTGCTGTTTACGGTACGTTTTTCGGCTGCGAGACGATAAAAAAAAGAAAAGTAATTACCGGCGGCAGACCACGGAGAGAGACGAAAATACACATCTTGTTTAGAACAAATTTCAGTAGGTTTATCAACAAGAACGTAAAAACAATATGTACACAGATAATATTATGATTACTTATATTTCACACCGAGGACTAATAATAATTTTATTGTCTAATAATGGTTTTGCGTATCGGTTAATAAAAAACTATTTTCGACGATGAATTTGTACGGTTGATGCTTACGCGGGTCAATCAAAAAGTAAGTCGCATTAAAATTATTTTTTATTTTTGATTTAAATGTACACATGATAAGGTAATTTTCTACATAATCGTCAAACAAGTTCCTACACTTTTATCTCTGTAGTACGAGTTAGAAAATGACTAATTGGAATAACTCACGTCCAGATTGCGAACACCAGCTGCGTGTGGTATCTTTCACTTCTTCATCTGACTGGTATCGGATCTTCTCCAGCTCATTTTTCATGGACTCGGATACAAGAAAATCTCAGGGTGACAAGTCAGATCTGTAGGGATGATGTTCCCACACTTCACATTTGAATTTCTTGGGATGCTCTTTCGTGACATTCGCTGAATGTAGAGTTGCGTTGTCGTGGTGGAGCACAATTTAATTTGTCAGTTTCCCAGGTCTTCGATTTTTAATCGCTTTTTCAATTTTAATAGGGTTTCACTGCAGTAGACAACTGATGAAGTGAAAAATGCCACACGCAGCTGATGTTCGCAAACTGGACGGTAGTTTTTCCAACTAGACAACTAGTACACAGATACGAAAAGTGTAAGAACTTGTTTAACGATTATGTAGAAAATTAGCTTATATGTGTACTTTTAATAAAATAAATAATAGTACATTTTGTCTTATGGCCAACTTACGATTGACCCGTACATCGGTTTGTGTCCGAGTCGTTCAAGGACTGCCGATACACGAGTACCGTATGTTTATTTTTAATTTTTTTTATTTGTACAATCTGTATTTGCAAACACAATGAGTAAAATGGATGGTAACAAAACACACACGTATAAACACAACACATGAATCACATAATGAGGGGAATTATCTAGCGATGGTACCCTCTGGTAATTTTATTTTAATTCATATTAATTTAATAGGTCACGGCACCAGTTCTTCTTGAGGCGGCGTGGAGGGTTGTCGGGAAGAGTACGTGATGAAAAGCGGGACACTAAAGGATTGTGATGATGTTGTAGCTTAGACTGAAATCTGTTGTAGTATAATTTGGCTAATTGGTCAACTGTTAAAATTGTTAAGTCTATATGTAGAGTTTTATTTAATACGTACCAGGGAGCCAAGGCTAATAGCCGAAGAGTGATGGACTGGGAGGCTTGGATGGTGTGGACTTGAGATGGTTTGGCGCACCCCCAAATTTGCATACCATAGGCCCAGATGGGTCTGAATAGGGACTTGTACAGAGTGGATTTTGTGTGAATTAAAAGTTTGGACTTGAGAATTGATCTAAGCAGATGAAGGCGGTTGTTAAGGATTTTACGTTTGGACTTCAGATGTGATCTTTTGTCTAGTAAAATACCCAAATATTTTACCTGTGTCGTTTTAGGAATATCGACTCCTTGAAGTTGAAGCGAGGGGAGGTTGTTTTTCCGAAATGTAAATGGCACATGGAAGGATTTGTCGAGATTTATTAAAATTCTCCACTTGGTTGCCCAGGTGTTTATTAAGTTGAGGTGATTTTGGAGATAGGTTGAAGCTTGAACGGGGTCTGAATTGGAGGCGAGTATAGCTGTTTCATCTGCATAAGTTGCTATGGTCGTGTTTGCTCTTCTTGGAATATCTGATGTATATATGTTAAATAAATTTGGCGACAAGTCACTTCCCTGTGGAACACCAGCAGAGATTGAATAGTAAGAGGATATTGAGTCGCCTTGTCGAACTGCAAATGTACGATCGCAGAGGTAAGAATGGATTATTTGATAGTATGGCGCTGGGAAGAATCTATCAAACACTTGGGCCACATCTAGGAAAACCCCGGGACAGTATTCTTTATTTTTAAATGAAGTTTTAATTTTATCAGTAAGTCTATATATTTGGTATACTGTCGAGTGGGATGATCTGAAGCCAAATTGCATGGGAGTATTATATTTTTTAAATGTATGAGTGGTCTAATTCTTTTAAGTATAATTTTCTCGAACAGTTTTGCTAGAACTGGTAGTAGACTTATAGATCTATAGGATGACGGTAGGTGTTTAGGTTTTCCAGGTTTATGTATAATATTACTATAGCAAATATTCAGGTTAAAGGGAAATGAGAGAGTCTTAAGCATGAGTTGTAGATAAAAGTGAGAAGTAATATAGTTTTATTGGGTAAGTGTTGTAATATTTTGTTTGTAATTAAGTCATATCCAGGTGATTTCCCTGGTTTCAGTTTGCTAATTAAGCGTTTGATTTCATTTAGGGTTGCATATTTTGCTGGGAGAGACATTGGTAATGGACTATTAAGAAATCTGACAATATCATTGAGGTGTACAGGTTCAGGATTAACATTAGGATGTGGTATAAATATCTTTGAAAGATGGACTCCGAAAAGTTCAACTTTATCTTTGCCTGAAATGACTAGCTCTCCATATGTCGAGTTAGGTTAGGTTTAATGTTTGAATCGGCGGGGGAAAAAATGAGAATGGACGACGTAGTTAAATAAATTTACATATAACAAAAAGTTGTTACACGATATTTAATCGTGGATAACAATTAACAACAATAACAGCTGTGCTATAGGTATATACATAATACACGAATAATAAACACTGACGATTTTCGGTAATTCCTATAGCGTTCCTGAGAGTTGGTTTATAAATTAAGGAGGGGTACGCTAGAACCCCATATGTGGTGGACAACAATTAAAGAGGATTCCATCCGCCCACGATTATTGCGAATTCGACCATCGCGGTAATAAGTTACTGTAAACGACCGATAAAAATATATTTTCCGAGGGAAATGATAATAAAAAAGTGTAATTACATGTAACGGAACCGCTGAGTAATTATATTCGTATTATTACGATTGAAATTTAAAAGGTACAACGTACAACGTTATAATATATTATAATACACTGTTATTCGATTGAACACATATATTTCAGGGTGTGGAGAGAAAGGTTTAAAACTTATATCGAAAACATACGTGCGTGTATTAGTCAAGTAATACAACTCGTAAGTAAACTTTGAAAATATTATATTATTTACATTGTATGTATTATGTATAGAGTACAAAGCATATAATAATAATAATAATAATAATAATAATAATAATAATAATAGTATAATAGATAGTTAACATTTTAACCATCAAAATTCAAATTAAGCACTTGTTAATTTCCCAAAGTAACTTGACATTTGAAACCACATTTATTGCTAGTTAATTGCGGTAGTTAATAACTCGTTAAGTTACACGTTAGCGATTTTCAGTAAATAGTTATTTTTTTTAGTAATTTTGTAATTCTGCACTTCTCAGATTTGTTGTCTATTTTATTTTTGTTCTTATCGAATTTATTTTTCCACTGAGAAAAACTTTTATACATCATTATTAACCATAGTCTACATATTCACCTATGTATTGGACGGGTGGGGCTATGTAGGCACCCCATGACCTAACCTAACCTATGCTCAAAACCTGTTCGGCACAATAAACTGTATAGATTAAAAAAAAACCGCATAACGATCGAACGAGCAGTCTTAGGATATTAATTCGTTACAAAATTAATCGAATCGATTTACGCTCTTATAATAGGTATGTTTAAAAACAGATTATTTTATACCGATGCACTTCGGCCATTAAATTAATTGTTTAACACGGCGGAAAGCATAGCTGGGCAAGTTAAACTATTTATTTTAACTATAGTGTAAGTTAAGTTACCAGGATATCATAGGCGCAGATTAGAGGAGGGGGCTTTTGAAACTCCCCAAACACGTTCTGTTATTTTTCTTACACTTTTTTTAAAAAGTTAATAATACCTAAGTAATAACTAATAATTATTTATGTATAATATGCGTAATGTATATTGTATATAATAAATTGTTTTGAGCATAACTACTATAGTTGAAATAGTACATCTGTAAAAATGTGTACTAAATTTTATTATTTATACCTAGTTATATTGTAATTTTGGTAAAAGTGTAATATTTTAAACCGAGCGTGGCAAAGAAAAAATTGTTCAGGGCTGTATACTTCTATAAGCAACTTGTGTGGAACTTCAGCCCCCTTAAATCTCAAACGCTATTTGCGCTAATAAGAAAAATAATAACTTGAGTTAAAAGTTACTTATTTAAATATTCCCCTTATCCGTACTCATAAACGTTTTTTTATATTCTTAAATTTAGAATTGTATAGACTTATTATACAAGGCTCGTGTAGATATCCCGTAGGTCGCATGAATGTCTTATTATGTATTATCATATGATATTCAAGTAAAAATATGTAATTTTAGGTACACTGTTATTTTTTTTTTAATAAAAAAATTCGTAAATAACTTGAGTTTCAATAAAATCACCATGTTAAGTTAAAATTATTTATTTAAAGAAATAACTACATTATTTTCTAACATTCTATTTTTTAAAACTAGCAATGTTAAAAGTTATCAAAAAAAAAAGTAACCTTTGTTTTTTTAACTGGTTGCTGTCCAGCTTGGTCAGAATGTATTTGAAACACCCAAGTCCACCGTGATATTACGAGTGCTTATATATTGTTATGCGTAATTTTGCCAATTGAGTTGTATTAAAAATTTAATTATGGGTACACCGAATCACTAATCGGTGCAAAATCCAATAAATAAATACAATTATCATTTATCAGCAATATTGTAATATGTTGATACAAAAAATATTATATAGTTAAATTAATAAATACAATGTTCTACGATATTAGCATATAATATGTAAATCATAATTGACATGCGTACGTTAGTTTAAACATTTCAATGTGCAAAAAGATAAATTTAATGTAATTAAATACAACAAACAAACCGCAACAATAATTTGTATAATAAAAAATATATTGTATTTGATTATTTCGACGAAAAAAAAATACGGACATACTTCGCACCCTGGGTGAGTCACTGTTGTAGAGGGAAAGTGAGATATAGAGGAAAATTTAATTTATATCTGTACGCAACAAAAAAAGATTCTGAGCAGAGTTCGGTTAATCATGTTTTCCAACTATTTTTCCTTTTCACCATTAATAACAATTTATAATTAACCTCGTGTAAATTTGTCAACCATTTCTGTTCGGTCAATACAGTTTTATCCACCAATAAAAACTAAAAAAATCTCGACAATTTAAAATGTCTATAAATAGCCTAAAAATCTCCAGAATGTCTTGAACATTTTTCATATATAGAAACGGCCTTGATGCCTGATATTAATACTCTGTCAAAATTTCAAGTTTCTAAGATTATTTTTAATCGAATAACAACAAAAAAACAAAATCGTAAATAATGCCGTAAACATATTCCGTTTTTCCTACATTTTTTCCCAATTATTAAGTAAACTACAACGAAAATAAAAAAAATTACCTTCTCAGTGAAACCATTAGGTCTAAAATTCTTTTAAAAAAGCCACTACACTTAAAAATTGGAACATGATGTCTGCAATAAGTGATTATTATAGCCGGAAAAATTGTTTTTTTAAAAAAACACACATATCATAATAAAACAAATACATTCTTCGCTACATTTAGAATCTAATACTTCAATTCTGATTAAAACAAAGAAAATGTTTTCAATAAAAACGAAAGAACCTGCATGTTTTATCGATCATATTCTAATTCATTAAAATCTATATTATTTTGGATATGCGTATGTGATGAAAAAAAATGCACCTGATTCTCATAGACATTTTGTCTGAGATAAAATAGCCATATTGAGTTATTTTCAGTGGCGGATATTGAATTTTGTTTTGTTACTTATAAATTTAACGTCACAACTTTTAAAAAAGACATAGCCTACCTAAGCGCAAGGTCAATGTGCCTTCCGGTAAATCTTCACTGGCCATTAAATATTGTATAACTAAAATGATTGACTATAATTTGAATTATTTATTAGTTAAAGATTTATTTAAAAACGAATAAAGTTATTTAAAATTATCAATTATAGCTGCTATAACTGTACTCTTTACATTTAACAGTTCATATAATTTAAAAAAAAATTGTATATACTAAACTAAAAATATAATCAATCAATTATTATATTGTTAATGCTATTTTACTTTGTACATTTATAATAAATTATATATAATTGACTTGGATATTAATACGAATAATATTATTTGTAAAAAGAACCAATATTCATTTGTAAATGTATTAATATTTGACGGTTTTCATTAATAATAACGAGAGAAAAAAAATGGTTTTTATATTTTGAACTTAATAATCAAATTATACGAGTGTATATTAAATAACTCTGTATCCTCCTGAAAATGTATTTTCGATCAAAGCATTGGCCATAAGCATATTTATGATATATTAGTTAAATTATATATAAAACAATATGAAAAATAATAATATATATTTGAACGGACAAACGACGTTCGAATCGTATAATTGTTCGCGGTGTTATGCAATTAAAAACAATCATAACCGTTGGTTTTACATTTTATTAGTTCATTAAGTATATTTCGTTAATGAATTAACTATTACTACTTATTTAGAATATTTAATTGTACAATAAACTTTGCTTAATAACAATTAACAATTTTGTAAACAGCAGAAAATTGTTTAAATAATTAATTTGAAATACCTAATTAGGCATCGACACTGCCTCATAACTGCTGTATTATTGCAGTAATTTAATTTAATTTTGTATTACATTTTATTCGTTATTATAACTAAAGTTTTCGAGTCGAACACATTATTACGATAACAATTACATTTTGATATTAAAAATCAAGTTCTGCGGGTATATATTGTGTATAAATATATAACATAAAAAAAGAAAAAAAAGAAAATCCATATGAGAAAAATATCCAAAATTCGAGACGTTATTTAAATTGAATTATAAGTATCAATTCGAAAACCCATTATAAATTAATGATTTCTTGTTATTAATCAAACATTTAATGATTTTATAATATATTCGCTATTTTACGTTATTTATTTTTATTAGTGAATATATTATACACAAAAATAGTAAGTGTGTCGTTTGGCAAAAATTATTATTGAAACCTAAATATAAGGGAAAACGTATACATACGAAATAATGTCTTTACTATAATATAATAAATTCTGTTTAGAATGGTTAAAAGGCTATTATATAAAAAATAAATTAAATGTTGTTTGGACAGCTGTTAGGCGTATAGTCAAATAAACGTTTAATTTTTGTATTTTATTTCGCACAGATTTATTATTAGTTCAGAAAAACCAGCTCCTAGCTGTTTTTGTATACATATCCGATATCCGTCTACAATAAATTACATTTACGGAGTAAAATAATGATGTAAAAAATGTACGTATACACATATATAGTGATATTCTTAATTATATCTTACAAATTGATTGATATACTTAGGTATACTATTTAGATAACTCGGCCTGTAAACTACTTTTATATCAGAATCTTGTTCCGATGTTCAAGTGGAAGCATCATTTCTGAAAGCGTTGGTGCATTGGAAGGAGTGAGATGGGGCATTTTCATTATAGTTTTCTTAATTAATGAGAAACAACGGGAAAATGTACGGTTTCATTATTTCCGATTTTGTTTTGTTGTAATTCGATTAAAAATAATCGTAGATACCTAAACTTTGATAGAATATTAGTATTAGCCATTTTTATACACGAACAAATTTTCAGAACACTCTGGCGATTTTCGCCCTATTTATTTATATAAAAAGGCATTGAAATGTTCGAGTTTTGGATTCTGAGCGAAGCGAAGGGTCTTGTGGTTTTACAAATAATGTTTATTTTGTATTATTTTTATTTGTCTGTAAACACTTTTTCTACCAGATAACTTCATCCGATCTATACATTCCTATACTGTTTTCGGTAGTAAATTATGTCTAGTCGGTACAATAAAGAAGTTATTTTCCGATATAATTATTAGTTGTTTAAAAATTACAGAAAAAAGTAAATGACGAAATAACGGTAAAAACACGATTTCGTCAAACTCCAGTTTTAATATTTCTTTTTTATTTACGTTGATTTCCGAATTACCATGGCAACAATGAAAAAAACACGACTAATACTATTTCGCTCAGAATCGTTTTTCGTTTGTAATTTATTGTTGCGTAAAGATATAGATCAAATCATCACCATGATGAACAGTATCCACGATTTTTAAAAAAAATATTATATTATACATTTAAGACGATTTCGGTCGTCTTTTATTTTGTCTTATTCGACTTACAAATACGGTACAATCAATTTCGAACTCTTAGTGATATGTGTCAATGACAAGTGTTTAGTAATATATTCGTATTCAACAAAATTTAACGTACAATTTTATCGAAGTTTTTATCGAGTATAGAAACGTATGCAAACATAAATATTACAATATCTAAAAATATACATTTATCCTTCAGAAATCACATAAATATACAAATTTTCTGCTTGAACAAAGTCAATTCACCGTTGTTTGGAAAAATGTTTTAAATCAAAAAAAAAAATTGGAAAAAAAAGGTTGAATCGATCAGTAAATAATAATAATAATAATAATAATTACAATTGTATATATTAAAAAAAGGTTAAATTAAATTTAACAAGGAATGTGTTATGATGTTTTGTAAATTAAAAAAAAAAAATAATAACAGCAAGCGCATAATGAACATAATATATTCAGCGAACAGAGTTAAGAAAATATTGGCCAGTGCGCACTGTGGTGTGGTGCTGTCGGCCAGTCACGCTATAGGTACCTCTATATAGATTCTCGTGCGTTTCGGTCACTTTGTTCGGACGGGCTCGAAGACATACACTCCTGCGCCGCGAATTTATAATATATACGAATTTATAATATTATATTTATAGGCGGATTACACATGTTCGTATTATTATTGCGCGTTTGTTTTAGTTAGGCCTGTGCGCGCGGCGTTTGTAATAATATATAAATCCCAACGGCAATTATACACGGGAAAGTTTTTGGCAACGTCCCGCGAGAAAATCGTTCGGGCAGGCGGGAGGAGGCCGGCGGCCACTTGCGTCCGCGGTGATGTGAACGGCCTGGTTATTTCTAGAACTCGCGAAAAACACGCAACGGCCTGAAAAGATAAACGGCGAATTTTTTGGCAAAAATATTCAACAGGGATCGTGCGATTTTTCCCCACTCCGCTATCCCGTATTCTTTTACTCCTTTCCTCTCGCCGCACTCCTCGCCGTTTATAAAACGTGCTCCACTGCACCCGTCTGCATTGACCTCAAATCGCGAATATACGAAAATAAAGTGCACCGTTTTTGGTAACCAATCGGAGTGCGTTACAAATTTACCCGCGCGTCTGTTTTCGTATATAATGTTTTAAAAAATATGTAGGATATAAAAGGGAATTTAATATACATATATCTGTACGCAACGGTAAATCTTGCTAACGAAAAACCATTCTGAGCGAAGTTTAAGGTTAATCATGTTTCGAAATGCCGTCATTTTTACGATTTTCATCGAAATTTACACTTTGAATGCTTATCAAATAAAATTATTACATTACCACTCAATTCTTTTTCTTTTTCACCATTAAAATTTTCAAGCATTACTGGTTGGCTAATCCATTTTTATCCGCATAAAATCAAATGAATACCTAAAAAAAAAAAACTCGAATATTAAAAATATACAAGTTCAAACAACGTCAGAATGTTTTGAAAAATTGTCCACCTCTAGACAAGTTTAATATTAATAATCTGTATACATTTCTGGCCTTTACGATTATTTTTAACCGAGTTACAATAAAAAGAAAACAATTATTATTGCGGTAAATTTTCCCGGTTTACCACAATTATTAAGAAAATCACAAAAATGACCTCAAGGTATATGTACCGATTAGACGGGAAATGCTTTTAGAAAAGGTGGTACGCTTGAAAATCGGAGCAGGACACGTCTGGTAGAAAATTTGTCCGCAGACGGTAATGAGCGGGGGTGGGGGGGAGAGGAAATTGAAAAAAAAAAAAAAAACACATGATAACCGAACACCAATACACTCGTTTCCCCGAGTTTCCCCGAGAAACTCGAATTCGTGTTTCGACGGTAATATCACGTAGAAATAATCCGTTTTTCTATTATATCCCTCGGAAACAATTGCTGTAATAATTGCGTTGGCGCAATTAAAATAATTATTGTATGAATTAAACGCAGCGCTCTAGGAATACTATTGAACGTTTATTACACACAGACACACACACACAGACACACACACACAGACACACACACACACACATATGCACCTAAAGTGTTGAACGCATGACGTCCAAAAACGTTTTGTGCGGCCAGCCAGTAGAACGCATATCGCGAATTAACATTTATCACAAGCCTCGTTACTCGTCCATAAATTTATTATTCGCTGTATTACTATTATTATTATTCGTATCGTATATTGTATCATTGTCCGTCCGAAATTAAAACACATCATATTATGCATATTTCAACGGACGCCGGTCTATAAATAAACTGACGCCTGACCACCCGAAATTTCAATTTTTTACGGCATTTTATTAATAAAACGCCGCCCGCGACGGGAATTTGTCCTAATTATTATTATTTGTCCGTGTTTGCGATGAGACGCGGTACAGTTTTTTTTTTTTTTTTTTTTTTTTTCAATTAATTCATTTTCGCACAGACGGACATTATTATAGAACATATATATATATACTAGGCTGGCCCAATATAAAACCATTTTTTTTTTTCGCGGACGTATACGAGTATAACAATATAGTAATACGGATTACCGTAGAATCTTATTTCAAGAGAAAACAAAAAAAAAAAATTCTAGTTCGCGAGTTGCGATTATATAAAGCAATTTTGTTGTATTTAATTAAATTATTAATTTTGTCCCGGTTTAAATGTTCGCTGCAAAGCAATAAAAACAAATAACATGGTTCTATTAATATTCGATGAGAAGAAAATCAATATTGTCAAAGTTATTAGCCACGAAACTTAAAAGTATAAAATATTTTTGAGAGAAGTTCCAGGTCAAATGATTAATCAACACTATGTCAACTTTTACGTTTCGTGAATAATAATAATTTACTGTCAATATTCATTATTTTCATATCGACTATAGGACCTTATTTGTTCCGTATCTTCGTGTTATTATTTGTTCAGCGATCTGATTTCAAGGATTTAAACCGTAAAATAAAATTACGTACAAATCGCATTATTTACCTAAAATCGCTGCTCGTGAACTGGAAAATATTTTTTACTGTTACATCTGTAAATAATAAACTATTGAGATACGCCTGCTAAAAAGAAAGTTTTTTTTTTTTTTTTTGATCCACCATTCCTGTACATATTATATCTAAACACTCGAGTTGAACAATTATAGGTATTCAATTCAAGTATAAAGTAAACTAATACTTGGAAATAAACGCTATAATAAATTGCGATTGAGCTTCGAAGCGATCAACAGTTGGAAGCGTTGCGTACAAACGACTTCCTGACTATATCGTCAAATGAAACATCGAGTTGACTGAATAATAAAAACAATTATTTTTATATGAAATAAAAAATATATTGATATAGGTACATAGAGTATACTTTTATCACAACAGCAGTTGTTAGTTATCGGTGTTATCTCAATATTTTTACGTATACTGGTAATTACCAATTAATATACTATATTATTATTCGCAATTATATTATCATTATGTGTTTGCACGTTAAAGATATAATAATATGACCTTATGGCATTAATTAATTTTTTTTTTTTAATCAGAATATAATAATAGTTTTTTAATTTTAATTCAAATTATTATATTCATTATTATATATATATATATATATATATATATAGAATATATAGTATTTAGATTAATAAATGAATACAACATAATATTACAAAACATTTAATGTCGATTAACTATTGAATTATATAATAATGTATGATAATTTATAGATATTTATGTTAAACTATACGTATACCGTTACATATACGAGTGATTGTACGATCACTAGTATACTAGTTAAATAGTAAATAAGGCGATGTTTGAATTTAAATAACAATATTACAAGTATAATAATAAACATCTAAAAAATAGTTTTATTGATTGGTACTAAAAAATATAACAATAAATAAATATATAAATATATAAAAAAAAAAAAAACTTAGCTTGGACTATTATAATTAGTTATGTGTATTTATAGTTTATACGACCGGTTTCGGTATAAAAATCATCATGAGGTATTTAAAAACAAAAAATTAAAGTTTAAGAGATTAATATTTTATTTTATTTATTAATTTATTATACTTGTTATTAAAGGTTGTTTGGCACGAACAAAAAATCATAAAGTATAATAAATGCGAAAAACTAAAATATGCCTGAATATAAAAACAAAATGAGGAATATATACGTACATAGAAATATATTACCATTTTTTACAAAGAGAGTAAACTAATCTTCATATTGTAGACACATTTAAAAATAAATATGAGATAACATAGATTTAAGACGATTTAACTATTACCTAAAATATATGTATAGAATATTATTGTTTAAAATCTATCTGTATATTAACACATTATTAGTAATTCATTAGAATTTCGGCAAACTTCCTACTATAATTTTGATAATGCTGTCGTATAAAAAACATTATGAACTTAAATGTAATACATTTAGTATTGGTAAAACAAATGGGAACTTTAAAGCTAGATACAAAGGCATTATCTTTGAAATACATTTCAAGAAAACTTCTGATAGTTCAAATTATGCTTAACGTGTCTTAGAAAATAATCGTAGTAATATGATTTCGATAGGTATAAGTAGCAACGTAGAGATTTTAAATAGCCAAGAATATACGTTTACACGGTGTTTGGAAGGAACGGTTCCTTTCTTTTTTTAGGAACGGATTCCTTTTAATAAAAAAAGAACGAGAAACGGACCGAATTATTTTTTCGAAGGAACTAAACAAACATCACTGTGTTAACATTACATCTGTGTTGGAAGACTTGCATATTATTTATAATGAGGTTAAGAAAATTAATTTTTTTTTAAATGTTCAGATAGATTTAGATAAACAATAAAACGTCCTTAATATGTCATCTCAATATGTTTTTATAACACTCCGGGCTAAGTCTTTTCTTTATATTTATATTATATAATAACTTTTTTAAGCATGTTTTAATATGTTAATACACATTATATATTATACATAAATGTCAACCGACTAAAAAAAAAAAAAAAAAACGATGGAAATGAAAATAAACTATCGTACAACAAAACATTAATATCATAAAATATTATATATTATGTATTTGAAGTTATTTTTAGAATTTGTATAAATCCAACTATCAATATTAGCAAACGTGCACACGTTATGATATAAAATATGCATTATAATAAAACTACATTCATTAAATTGATTGAAATCTATATAATACACATAATGATATAATAATAAAAAAAAATAAAGTCCAATAAATCACGAAGTGATTATAGACCTCCCTATCGTAATAATATATTGAAAACCATCCTTTTAGCGGTATCGAACAGCGGGAAATCAACCGAAAATATAATTCCCGCGCAGACAAACATAACGAACAACATAGTATATAGTATTGTGTACAGAATATTCTTATATATGTCCTGTCCGTCTCAACGGTCTGTTTGCTTTTTGAAAATATATACGAACAAGCTACACAGCCGCCGCGAGAGACAATCTGATACGGGGTGTAGTGCAGTTAGAAAGATGTATAAGAAAAAAAAAAAAATCGAGTAGTTAAAGAAAAAAACAAAAAAACAAAGGAAAAAGAGCAGAGCGAAAGAGACTCTCTACACACAACGGAGAAGGACAATAAAGTAAGGACGGGACCGCCGAAAGCACGCGGGAAGGAAAAGTGGTATAGCAGTGCCGGAGGGTAGGAGGAGACGATCGGTCTGAAAACAAGCGAACCAAAAAGTTCTAATGGGATCGAGTGTATATAGGGTATTCGCCCATCCCCCTGCAGCACAGTAGTCGTCCCTCCGCCACCGTTCTGGCCGAAAAGGGGTTCGAAACCTTGTGGCGGCCGCCGGATTGATGTTGTATGGATACGCGGAGTGGCGGGTCTGGGCGGCCGGGAGAACCGGGACGGAGGACGGGAAAAACATCACCGTCCGCCGCGCGCCCGTGTCTGGATTGCACACGGCGGCAGGGTGCGGGTGCGTCTGAAACGCGGTCGGGTCAAACGAGGTCGTACAAAGAGCTATTCCCAGACGGGTCGGGCGACGAAGGGACACACACACATAAAAGCGACGCGTTCGGCTATGGGCGGCTGGTGTATGGGAAGCACAAGGGGGCCGTGCGGAGTGGCCGGGAGGCAAGTTCGAAAATCCTCGGCCCGGAGATCACAGCCGCCGCCGCCGCCGCCGCCGCCGCCGTCGCTGCTGCCGCCGCCGCCGCCGCCACCGCCACCACCAACCCCCCGCACAGTCAGCAGTCCTTTTGCCGACCGCCCGCCCGCCATTTGTGCTCCTGCACTGCGCCGCACGTCCCTCAGGCCCATGACCCCGGCGTGTACCCTAACCACTCCTAACCACGTCACCGTCACCGTCGCCGCCGTCGCCGCCGCCGCCACCGCCGCCACCGCCACCATGACTTATCCAAAATCCAATTTGGCTTTTACCCGTCAAAGCAACTTTATAACGGCTCCGACGCTCGAGGTCAGAACCCAATCCCCGGAAAACTTAATAATTTAAAGCACATAATTATCCGTACGGTGTACGCGATATACCGGCGTGGTGGTTATACGTGATGCGCAGGCAATAAAACGTGACGCGCGTCGGGTCACATAAATTTACTGCAGTCGAGTGACGAGAACAAAGTAATGATTATTATGAGTATATTATCTACTTGCAAATTTTGTCACTGAAATAGTAATATAGTGAATAACCGGATAGAAATTTCATACGAAATCAAACAGCGTAACTTGCAAAGAACACCGACAACAATAATATTATTGTGTCTGCAATATTCTAACGATGGAATTCCGCGCTGATCGAAATGTCGAATAGATTGAATTCATATAGAAAGTTTTCTATTCGACTCACAAATCAGTGGCGGACACGAAGGGGTTTTGAAGGGGCCTTTGAAATTTGTATCTCCGTCAGAGCATTTGAGCAACTGAGTCGTTTGGCCTGCTACAGATTTCCATGTCTGCCTATATTCAGTGGTGTTCCCACAGGGTATATACGCCATATACGTCGTATATTCTCAAGTCTTAATGAATTTGCAAAAACAAAAAAAATAGTTATTGTTTTTGTGGCGGACGATAATTTCTTTATAAAAAAATCTAATGATAAATGTATATATTTGGTACAGAAATTATTTTTCCGCTGGCAAAAACTGTGCACTGCGACGATGTTATTATACTGAATGGTAGTTAACAGTTGTACTAAAATACTCAAGTCTATAAATAAATTATATTTATTTGGATATTAAGTATAATGTTGTGCACAATACCTATTTTTATTGAAACTATTGAGAATACCTTATGGCTAGGTTAGAACGTGTAGGAATATCAAGTTATATATTTATTTTTTGAAATAAATAAAAATAATTAAAATACAAATATGTTTGTCTTTTTATCATTAAAACTCCTCCCTTATTATATCAAGGGCATAGTATGGAACTTAATATACGCAGGAAATGTTATACTTTTTTTCTTTTTTTTAGCACCTTACACTTTTACACTTTTTCATTGTAATTCTTAAAATTGTACTGAGTATACCCTCAACAAATTTGATGGGAACATCACTGCCTATATTGTGAAACAATCCTTTAAAATCTTTAAAATATTCTTTGCGCGTGTCTTTCATCATCATCATTAACATTCGCTTAATGCACAGTGGACGTTTGTATTCTTTCAACAATAGTTTTCAACGAAGCTTCGTGTCGTAGAATATCCTCTTGAAACTTTTCTCTCCTACTTTTAATGGTATCCACAATTCTCGCTTTTCTTTTGTCTCACTAATTAATACTTATTAATCCTCGTATATAAGGGTATCCGGACAAAATCCCGCTCCCACGAAATCCCGCAAACAAAAAAGAAAAAGAAAAATTATGTAACACGGCCCTGCAATACGAAATAAATGTACACATTTACAAAAGTATAATACTAATGTTTTAACCGAGAATACATTTGACAAGTGTATTAAACAAATGCACGTGGAAAAATACGTAATATATTATGTTATCATATAATTCAACAACCGTACTAGGCTTTCATCATTGCAAGGTGTATCTCCAATCGACGATGAACATAATAATACATTATAGATACGTATAATGATAATAAAGATCGATACATTATCGCTAATATTATTGTACATTTAAATGTGAAATTCACTATCGGCCAGTCCTAAGTCTAGTAAAGTGTAAAGAAAAAGTTGTCAAGAAAAATCTGTTGTTTTTTTTTTTTTTTTGGCGGAATTTTTGTCGAGGCGGGGATTTTGGCCGAGCAGGATATTGTCGGAGCCTCGTATTTTATAGGTATTCTTTAAATCTTGACCATTTTGCGATAGCATCATTTCGAATGCTTTCAATTTCCTTTTATCTTGTGCGCGCAGAACACTCAGGAAGAGTTTCCAGAACCATATAAAATGTAAGCCACACTACACACATAAATCTTCAGAAATTGTATTTGTACGTTTGATTCAAATATTGAGTTGTGGGCGGAATACAATTTTTGTTCCTTGTATTATAAATTATTAACTCTATTTGAATATGCGTCGCCGCGTCCCACTGTTTCTTCGCCAGAAACTGCTCAACCGCAGACGTTAGCGAATTCGCATGCAGATAATAATAAAGTAACGATCATGATTTCGTTTAAATACAATACGATAATATTCTATAACTATCCAATAACTACGTAATTAATAAAACCGTTCGGGGTTTTCCGAATATTATGCAGGCAGAATCTGTATTTCCTTTGTGTTCGCAGTGTAATAATTTCCAACTCTGATGATCGGTTAAGGTCGTATTATTTTCCGAGACATTTAATGTTAAAATCGGCTCGGCTGCACGGCTTTCAGTTGGAATTTTCTATTTAGGACAGACGGAAATAGCGAATTAATATATATATATATATAGAGAGAGAGAGAGAGACCTTATCTTTATGAACAATACGCCCGAGATTCGCTATTATAATAATTTATACCAAGGTGTACGGAATTCGTGATCAATAGGGTCACTTACACTGTAAGACTATTTAGACCTGTGGCATATATATATATATATATATGCGGTTTTTACGCGGGGAAATTCCACCGGCGGACAAAGTTTCACGAACACAATATTATGTATTTCTATAAGAGACTGGAAAACCCGCTGACTAACAAAACTAACGCGCCAAAAAAAACTCTATATAGCTGATGTATACAATATTATACTGTTATATGGTGTTCCTTACTCGTTTAGATTCTATTCTGCAACTATATAATATTATAAGCCCGCAAAAAACAGGTGCGTTATAAATCTGTTGAAAAATATTTGGTCGGAAACGTATTTTGTCGTTGGTGGCTGGGTTATTGATATAACGATAAAGAATATACAGTTTATTCACGATTAATTATTGAGAAATATCAGTGATGAGAATAATTGTGATCACGGTTATAGCAGAATGTGTATCCTTGTACATTCCGAGCATGCACGAGCATTATCATCATAAAACTCTTCTGAGTTCTTATCGGATATCAATTTATAATTCTGACCTGTCAATTGGTTGGCCGAGAACTACTATAACGGCAACCAACGCGCGAAGTATGATGTTACTCGACGCTGAAGTTTATTCGTTTTTCTAAAGCTTAGAATATGTTAACTATAATAATGGTCGAATCTAACCGATTACGAACTTTGAGTCGCTTCAATTTTGACAACATAACTAATAATAAGCGTATGTGTAGGTTATGGAGAAAAAAAAACCAATAATAGCCCTACGTGTTTAGATATATTCGTACACCTTTATATATCTTTAATTATTTTTTGAATATGTAAACGTATACGATAACTATAGACCGACAATTCTAACGGAAATTACTACCACAGCATTGAAAAACAATTAGTTTATTATAATAAAAAAAGCAATATTGTTTTACTTAACATTTCTCAGTTATTATACGAGACAAATATATATATATATATAATCGATGGCGCGTTGACAATGTTTTTAAGGGGCCGCGGCCGCATCAAGAGGGTATGTAGGATAGAAAAAATTTGATTATTTTTTTTTTGAAATAAAATTTGAAAATAATTAACTCTTATAAGTCAAAATTATAGTCAAAATGGAAATGTAAATAGGTCATAATTTTTAAAATTTACGGTATAAGTAGGATTTGGTAGATGTATTCGAATAAAGTCAATGAAATAGTTGGTACATAAAATAATTGACTCCAAAGGTTAAAAAACCAAATGTTTATAAAAACGCGCAATTGCATGATAGAATACGGGCGTCAAGCAACATCTATACAACCACCGTTTGAACTCTAAGATTAATTGTCCGATTTCCGAATATTTCCTCAGGGTTGTTCGCTGAAGACTACCTACAACCCAGAACCGCATTGGAGCATTTTTGTAGGATATTAAATTTAGCAGATATTTTATCTAGGTCGTTTTATACAAATCCCTGTGGTTTTTTGAAAATGGCGAAACAAGATCCCATGTGATGACGTCACGATTTTTCGCGCTCGCACGGCTTTTCAGCGGTTGCAACCTGTTGGTAGGCCGACGGCGGTCGCCCGGCAAGGACACCCCCTGCATGGTCACCGCGTACTTTTTATCCGATTTTCGAATATTATTCAGGTTTAATTCTTGAGACTACCTCCAATCTAGAACCTCATTGGCGCTTTTTTTGTAGGATATTAAAGAAGATTTCATTTAGATCGTTTTAAACAAATCCTTGGGGTTTTCCGAATTTTAAGGAAGTTTTGAAAATCACGTAACAGAACCCCATGATATAACGTCGACTTTTCAGCGGTTGCAACCTGTACGTAGAGTAAGCAAAATAGCCCTCTTAGTCCTCTCTGAGTGAATGTTCCGTCTAGATATATCAGTCTACGTCAGGGATTCTCAACCTTTATTACTTGACGGTGTACTTGATCATTTTATAAATTTTCACGGCACACTTAAATAAATAAATAATAATTAATACATAATATATATATTGTATTTATTAGAGATGAATTATAAGGTTACGGTTATATAAACAATTCCAATAAATATAAATAATCAAACATTTAGATAACAAAAAGGAATATATATATTAATGTAAGTACATTGAATGTATAACTTTACAAATCTAATGTGATACAAAGGAATATACATTTAATGTGAATTTGAGACTGGAGTTTTTTTTTACATAATTTCTTTATTCGGGGTGAAACAGTTGAAACAGCTAATACACAAACCATTCCACGTAAATCCAAAACATAAATAATTATTAGCATATTTACGTATAACTTTTAAATTTGAACTTTTATCACTTATTGAAGATAATCGTTTAATATTAATTTCAATATTTAAATTGTTGTCATTTACATTAACATCACCGCCATCCGTTAATGTACGCTTTTTTTTTACAAATCTATCAATTTTAAAATTTCAGTACAATTTTTCTCGAATAAAATATTCCCGTAACAATTGCCCGCGCACGATTATCAGTATACTGAGTAACTGTTTGTTAACTAATCTTTAAATTATATCTAACTATAGCTGTTTTATATGGACATTTTATCAATTTTTATTCGCAGTAAATCTTGAAGTCAATTTTATTATAAATGTCGATTATTATAAATATTATAAAGTATATGTAGCACACATAATAAGACAAAAATTACACGGCATACCCGAAGATTTCGCGGCATAGCGGTTGGGAATCCCAGGTCTACTTTATGATAGTAACCTAGGTGTCCCGTGCACAATATTGAACGCAAAAATGAGTAATATGTCTTCCCGTTATTCCCTACGACTCACAGTTCCCACCCTTGTACGCCACCTCTTGTATAAATTCTTTTTTAATATTCGGTGTAATGGGTCTAAAAATAAAAATAAAAATTTTAATAATTTTTAATTTTAACATTGATATTTTTTTTTATCTTAACACATTTATTACATATTGCACATATATTAATTTACAATAAGAAATTTAAAAAAAAAATGTCTATGATAAAAAATTATACTCGCAATAATATTATCTACAAATACTCAAAATGCTTAATTTGCTGAAAAAAAATAATTAATTTCTACGAATATGACAATATCCGTCTTGATTATTATTTAAAATATTGAACATAGTTCGAGCTAGACACGCGCCATCCCCATTAATTGAAATTACGTTGTGCATTTAATTATTTCCATTAATATTCAAATAATCGACGACCATACTAACAGTTTGAACTTCTCGTTGACCTATTTTATTTTTAAAAAAACTTGATATATCTATTAATCTAAATTTACGTTAATGCTTTGTGGATTTATCAAAGTAATTTTTGCTCGAAATTATCAAAGCTGAAGCTACTCAAAGTTCGTAATCGGTTAGATTCGATTATTATTATAGTTAACACATTAAAGATTTAGAAAAACGAATTAACTTCAGTGTCAAGTAAAATGACAGAACAGAATTACAATACATTTTAGTGCCCCTTTATCACCTCGTTCCCGCTGTACTTTTATTTACACACCATTTTCGAGAACATTTGTTTGACAAATTCACACCCGTTTAAAATAACATGCGCGTACGAGCAGATCTATTTTTAAAGTTGCCGGGTGATAGTATTTGAGCGCTTTTTTACCGCGTCTTGTTCTTTTTCTAGAGACGGCGATACACCATAATATATATTAGCTCTTTATTTACTCATCTCAAACCTTAAAAAACAATTTAATATTATTGTAGAACATACGTATATACTTTTTATGAAATGTTTACGATATTTACCATCAAAAGCACGTATTGCTAGTGCAAACTTCACGTATGTACATCACGCTTTCCTGAACCTAACACAAAAATATTTATCTATAGCTGCAAAAATTACCAAGATTCGCCCTTTTCCGTATATAGGATATCTGTATAAGCCTTATACAGAGGCCCTACGTTTTCGGTTCTTTTCATTAATAATATAGTATTTACGACCGTGTGTATAGCACGTATTATAATATTATGGAAATGGAAATGTGTGCACAGATAAGCTCTGTTTTTAATGAATTACAGTGAAAGAGATTTATTGCGAGATATTACGTGCCATACAGTTTTTGATTACATATGTAACAAAAGTATAGTGGAATGCTAAACGAATGATTTTAAATTCCGAGCGAAGCGTGGAATGTATATTAGTTTTACTATGATGTGTTTAAAATAAAAATATTTATTTTTCTGTGTGTAAACAAATTCGGTACATCAAAGAAGTTAATTTTTGATTTTCCTTGTACTGTTCTTAATAATGGCGGCGGGCAACGGGAATATTTACACGATAACGATTTCCGTTAATTTTGATTTTGTTAATTTGTAATATAGTAAAAACTAATCGCAGAGACCTACATTTTTCACCAAATACTTATGTGTATATGGCACGTTCTACGATTTTCAAAATATTGTGTATTTTTGTTGAGCAATTTGAATATTTCGAATTTGTTAAGGGGTTTTATGTAGATAACATTTGTTTTGAATACATGATATATACTCGGACATTTGACACGGGAGTCCCAATAAGTAACTCTTGGGATATAATAAAAGCATCCAACATCTGTAGTCGAGATTTTTATTTTTATAAGCGTTTAAGTTCCTGATGAGATTTTTTAAAATCACGTACATTTTGCGTACAATAATATTAATGCTCGTATATTTTCTCATTTATGAGAAAACAACATTTTTATTTAGCTCTATAAAATTGCTCAAAAATTTGATAGAAAGTTCTTTATAAGCTGTATATAATACTTGGGAGTAAAAGAAAACATGGATACGAGTGCTCGCTCATGTGTGAGCGAGCACTCGTACCAAAAACCAAACAACATTAACAAATTAACAATATTAACGCCATTCACTTTTCGCATTGCAGTGAAAAACAAAAAAAAAAAAAAAACGTATACCCAGTCAATATTATATTTTAAAATAACGGTATAAAATTATTGTTGAACAATAAATATATTGGATTTGGAACAAACTAATACTAGTGCAATAGTATTTGCAGTATACACACACGAAGAGCGGTATAGTTTTGCCATATCGTCAGCAGTGTGTTGTTATAATTTGAATTTATACTGTACATAACCAATTTTAATACTTTCGAAAAAAAAAAACCGTCAAGGATCCGTATCGCTATTATGCCGTACGGTGATTTTAAGTTATTAAAATGGTAAATAAAAAAAAAATAAAAATATATAACATTTGAACGCTCGTCGCAAGTACTAATGGAATACGCAATAAAATAAATTACGTATACAATTACACGTTTATTATTATTGTAATTGTTTACGAAAATCGTGTAATACCGAGTTCTCAATACACGTTTATGTTAATATTATTACGTGTACGAAAACTGGAACGCGTGTCACAAAAACATAATTGTGTACGTAAACCCGACACTTCCACTAAAATCGGTACACGCGAGTCCGAGCGCAAAATAATATCGGGACAGTGGCGTGTTTAACCAATCAAACCTAACCTAACCAACCGAGACATTGTAATAACACAACAAGTACTTTTTTTTTTTTTTTTTATATATAAAATCCGTTTTCGTAAGGTATTTAATGCCCCTTGTTAGCCCCCTCCTCCTCGAAAAAAATGTTTTCAACCTTTTCCCGTGTACGTCGCTGTATCGGTAATGCACGCGTCCTACGAAAGTCTGACCGGACCTCGGGCAGGTCGTAAAGTATTCGGTGAAATGCATTTTATAGAATAATTGTTTTCGTATTCGAATACTATTTGGAAATACTTTCGGCAAAAATATTCGAATACGAAATAAAAGTATCGTTTTACACGCCTGCCTCGAAGGCATTCCCCACCCCAAACACACATCGTTCTAACCGAAGGCACATTGCTGCCAAATACTGCCTAACCTCTAAACCTAATCTAATCGCATTATAACGAGGTAAATAATTTCATTATAATAATTATAAAATTCGATTTGAAACGTGCGGCCCGGACCGGTGACATTTCCAATAATTCTGTTCGCGTTCGTGCGAATGAGTTCTAACGTATACAACAACGGTCACAGTGTGACATTGGACCCACCAACAACAATAGACAACACGTTCGGAATCAATAACGTACAGACGTACATTATACATATTTTTCGCAACAATATAATAATTATTGTAGTCGTTTGTAATGACAAAACTGTATCCCGGCAATGCACAAAAGACATTTGGCCAATAAACGTTTTACGGGAGTCCTGTAATACGGGGACGCACCAACCAATGGCAAGTTCCTGGGGACACGCATACGGTATAATAACGATAATGAAACAATAATACGGCGCACGCCGAAATTGATCGGAATCAGACGGCGCACCACAGAGAACACGTCAACACGCGGTCAAATGGGATGGGCCGGTTTATGATCCCGGCACGAATCCAAGGGGACGGCCGCGACCAGTTTTTGTCCGAAAAATAGTGCGGGAAATTAGGCGGCCGGGCCCGGGAGTCGAACCCGTGTCTCTCGCTTGCCGGCCGACTATTTGCTCTACCCGGGCGACTTGATCTCTTACGCCAATTTCTGCCGGACTACAACTGGTCGACGTCGTAAGTTTTCGGAAGGAGTTTGCCGGAGTGACCCTACGCACGGTCGAGAGGACGATGCGGTGCTCGGGGGCCGTGTCAAGGGGTCGAAGGGAACGCATGCCCCACGAATCCTCCAAAAAAAAAACCTTTTTCTATAATCGAAATAAAAGAAAGTTTAATTACTCGTGTTCACGATAAAAAATCATTTAAAAAATAATCCCATATACACGTAGTAGTACATGTATGCCTCGATCGCATACATATCGTGGCCTAACGTATACGTTGACGTTGAATTTGTACGAGTGCATAAGGTAATTTGAGCAAAATCAGATCAGGCTAACGTGACCGCGTGTACTTATTGAGCACAAGCCACTGGAGGTGCGTTCGAATACTCGTAGTAAACTTTATAAGTTTTACTTTATGAGTTTACTGTTATCAATTGTACTCATCGGCGGAAATTTGAGTGTATAGGATAACTGAAATTAATCATAGGTACTTATGTTTTGCATCACGGTAAAATGATTTTTGCAACCGTGGAGAGCGGCTTTAATATACAGCAAAATATTTAAAAATATCGACCCCTCCCCCCTAAAATTATGACTAATTTCATAACCCATACTCATAACCTAACCGAACGATAGTCAATACATTTTTTAGTGTTTTATTGACAAATGATTTTCGTCTACGTAAACCATACGGTTATTCCCATCAATAATAACCATTATTTTCAAATAAAAAAAAAAAAACCTTCCGCAGTCAAGAAATGTAAAAAAAAAAAACAACTTTTTATTGATAATTCGTGTCAATCGCGATGAGAATAAAGAATAAGTAATATAAAAATAAAAACTTGTTATCATTATACGATAAAAATAGTTATCAATAGAGTTCAAAGTTTACGTACCTATTTGTTCTTGGGTCGCTATAGAGTTATCAACTCAGCGTTACCGAACAGCGGCGCGGAGTTAACACTGATATCTCGAACGGCACCGGGGAGTTTATTCGAGTAACAAGAGTTAACTCTGACTGTCGCGCCGGTGTTTGCGGGTCCGTGCTCAAAGGAGCGAGTTTGTGAATATATACAAAATATACGCAAAATACTCGTCGAATCCCGCGTACTGACGAACGCATTTGATGAGCGCGCCCAAGCGTAATAATAAGGGATCGCGATTGTTCGTTCGCTTTTATTTACGGTCAGAACTAGTGGTGCAATCGCACGCCGGGCCTTAACTTAATAATTGTAATAAATAAAAATGAAATGTATGACAACTATTACGTGTAGACGAATCGTACCTTTACATATTCAACTATTTTCTATTTACTACCTATATACTCGTATGTACTATACCTCTATAAGCAATTTAGGTTTCCAAAAACAGAAAGGGCCCTGAAAATTGTCTACACCCCGGGCATTTTTGTCCCAGTCCGCCACTGCTCACACGACGCACGTCCCGAATGCGCACGGTTTCAGTGGACGCCCCTGATAACGGGACGCCGCGGTCCATGCGTATTAAATGTCGATAACAATAATTGTCGTCACGGTCGACAATAGGACACTGCGGCCGCAGGTCTGCCGCGGGTTCGCGGGGATTTTTAAGACACGGCTGCGTGCGCGTATTGTCGGACGAAGACGGCTGCACAGTGCGCACGAGCACGCGCGCGTATCTACGTATTCTAATTTCTAATATAACAATATTATCGCGCGTACAATATAATATATTACAGTATTATTATACGATGGCGTGTGCGTGCCGGGACGCGGGAAAAACCCACCGCCCGACGGCGACGAGTTGGCGGCTGACCGGACGGAGGGGAAGGGGGGGGGAGAATACGAACAGTCGACTAGCGACGTTTGGCCTTGGGTGGTATGCACGCGCCCAGGCCGATTGGCGCGCGATCGTGTGCGAAAACGTGCAGTACAGTGCTAGTGTGCGTGCGTGCGTGCGTGCGTGCGGGATTGTGCTTGTGCGTGATCCCGGTGCGGAGCGGTGCGGTACGGGTAATACGGGCACGGAACAACGGTAGGCCGTCGGCTTCGGCAGCGGCGGCGGCGGCGGCGGCGGCGGCGGCGGCGGGAGTGGCATTGAAAACGGCCCCGGACAATGCCGGGTCGGGGCCGTGGCGGCGGAGAGGGAACGGGTTCTGGTTCGATAAACGTCCTATACCGGCACGGTGTGGCGGCACACAGGCCTCTATTCGCGAAAACGTAGGCCGCCACGTTATTATTATTTTTTTTTTATTTTTTATTTATTTTTTTTTTGTTTATTTTTGCGCTCGGCGACGGCGGTTTTTATCCGTCAGCTCGCCGCCGCCGCCGCCGCCGCCGCAAATCGATTTCGCCCGGCGGCGGTGGCGGCGGCACCGTATTCCAATGTCACTGGTAACAGCAGTGCTAACCCATTACGTTACGGCACTACAACTGTGGCAATAACATACGCACATTACGCACGCACGTCGTGATGCGTATACGCAATATTACGTTTTATACGCTTCCGCGCGTTAATCGGCAAACGATTACTCCCGTCATTGCCTCGGGCGCCAAGTGTCTTTTTAACTTGTGGGCGGGGAGGGCAGGGGCATACGTTTTGCACATATCTAAAAATATGTTTATGAACTGGGGGGGGGGGGGAAAAAAGAGAAAAAAAAAATGCGAAAACCGTATCGTACCGTTTCTCGTACGGTTCGATAACCAATAATATCATCCACCGGGTTCGAGCAAAGTCCGCGGACCAAAACGACGTTATTGTCGCGTAATTAAATATTAATTAACCGCAAATTAATTAGTTTGGTAGTAATTCAAAATAGTTCGCACTCGTTTCCATTTAAAAAGGTCCCTTGTTCTGCTGTACGGTTTTAGAAAACAATTAGCAGAACAATGAATTCAACGAATTATTATGAATCATATAATTTACGTTATTATGTATTTATAAATAGATAGTAAGGTATAACAATGAAATTATTCGGCAGAGCGCAATTAAATGCTCGAAATTCGGCAAACAGTCTTTTGACTGACGAACGAACAGATTGTTATTTCGATTGCCTATTGTGCGGGAAAAGCTGATTTTGAGTTAAACTCATTAACCGTGATCTAATCGGCAATTTGAATGGTTTCAACCTTTTTTTTACGTCCAATGTATAATATTATTAGTCGTGTTTGAAATCGAATTGTTGAACCCGGATTAGGTTTTTTGTTAATTTTATCGCCAAAGGAAGCCCAAACACAGGTTATAGATAGTATTCATTTGTATGGATTATATTCGAAAATGTCAACAATTCGAGAAAAAAATAAAAACAACTATTATTTTTACTATTAGTTTTATCCGTCTGTGAACAACGTTATTTCGAATTTACTTAATACTATATTATAGTTCCGCTGTTATCGCGACAATAACCTCTAATTTATAATATAATAATAATTTAAAAAAAAAAAAAACTAAGAATAATTGCATCGATATAACTCGTTCGTACTTTAATGTTAAAACGTATACGCCTGTAGGAAAAAAAAAAATACAAATATATATTTGTCTCGGATTTAGAAAATAACGCAATCGTCGCGGGACGATTATGGAAAATCAAGACGAATCCTGCTATTGCACAATACCTTATATATTATTAAATGATTGACTTTTTTTTTTAATTTTTAGAAAATTCAGACCGAAAGCGTACTCGGTTAAAAGAAAATATATTCCGTTGACTATACGCAATATGATAATAATAATAATAATAATAATAATAATATGACTTGATAATAAAATTAAATATGAATTATTATACGAAATGTAATCCAGAACACTTGACTAAATAATATAGTAGTCTAAACTAACCGGTCGATTGATATTGAAAATGCAATAAGTGTATCTATATTTTATATTATACCTTACCTGTACGTATATTATACTAAGAGGTCGCGACCTGTTATGATCTATATCCACAGATCGCCATTTTGTATGCTAATACCTATCGTAAAATATGGCTCAATAATATTAATAACAATAATAATAAACTTAAAGTGTAATAATTTTGTCGGCACTGATAAGAAAGCCTCTAGGCTGCACTGTCCGGGTGTACAGACTTATGATTCGTTTAATAGTGGTGCCCGGATAAGCTGAGCCGACCGTTTTCTTAAAGTATATAAAGGCTCTCGATCGCGTGAGCAAATACCCAAGAATTCCGGTATCATCCGTTCAGTATATACCAAGTCGATTCTGATTGGTCAATTTAAATTTATCGGGCTCGTGTATTATCGTGCGTGCGTGGAAACGTAGCATTGTGTTGCTATTGTCATTACGGTAGCAGTGATATTGCTCAATCTTGGGGCCTACGGTCACCTCCGTATAGATCATAGTAACATAGGATAATAATTTTAAATGTCGCACGATTTTGCCCGTTACAATTATTTTCCGTCGGCTACTTTATCAAGTGTAGTGTAAAATGTATATTGAACATTTCCAATAGGTGTACCGATGTATAATTAACGAAATACCAATAGCAATTGGGTACTATCGCAAATACCAGTATAATCAAACACCAAACGCCGGTATCGAAAATGCAAATACCGCCAGTTCTAGGGCAGACGTCTAAAAACGACGAGGATTCGACAAATGATGACGGTCCGATAACGAAAAAGTACTGTCAACCCTTGCCGGCGAAGTTACCTTGTATAAAAAAATCGTACACAGCTTCGTCTGCGGGCCGTCTGCCGGTCATTTCTATTCGCTCTCTTCGTATCGGAACTTTAATCGGAAATCATCCCATGTTTGTTATGTCGTTAAATGGAAAACCCCATCGAATTGGAACATTTTAGGTTAGCAAACAAAATCGCCACCGTCATTACCCGTGCTTGATCTTTATCATTTTCGGACGACAGTTTATCACTCATAGATCTTATACTATATAGACAATGGATGGCCAACCAATGTCATGCGTGTCGCCGAATGGCACGTGCACACAATTTCAGTGAAACGCTAATTAAAATATAATTCATAATATTTACTTCACTTTTTATGGAAAAAAATCAAAATGATATTGGAAAATAATATGTTTCAGATTTTTAGCGTTCAATACTTCAATATAATTTAATTGTGTATCAATACAAATTACGTTTTTTATATTAATATGTAATAGTAAATACTGTAAAGTTTAAATATAACAATGAATAAAGTCCTGTTTATATGTTTAATTATTTATTTAAGCAACAAGCGAAAAAAAAAACAGGTCAGCAAAGTTGACACGCAGGGAATATAAAATCAAACCAAAATGTTTTTTTTTTTTTTTTTTTTTAACACGCGGATACTAAATATAGACGTATCGTGTATGTATAGTTCCATTGGTCTTGCGAGAACTCTGAGTATTCTGCACATTCGCATAAGTTGCAGCAGATCGACAAATGCTTAGATTATATACAATTGATAGTCATTCGAAATGTCTGTGAAGCCATAACAGTAGGGGACCCACAGTGGTATTTGCATGCGCGTGGCCTCTTTATCATTTATTTTGGCATAGATTTCAATTTCACTTAAATAAAAACATAGTTTTATGTTACTCAACTATAATACAATTTTTTCCAATAAAACAAAGACGATAGCAATATAATTACAGGGGAAACGGATGGGATAAGTAGTAGCGCATGCGCAGATGACACTGGTCTTATACTTATGTTGGCTTCAGTTTGTTCGGTAGGCATAACATAGGTATGACTCTATCTATTATTTATATTCGAAGAGGGAATACATAGACTTTATGTGATCCACCTACCTATAAGGTGGGATTGATTATACATCACTGAATGGAGAGACAGCACCAACCATTTGCATCCCGCTTGAATGCTTTAAAAAATAAGGTCACAGACAGACCCCTGGTATTCCACCGTAATCATCGTACTCGCAAAACGAGTATCCTTTTCAAAAATGAAGTAGGTCGATTGGTGTTCGGTGTTCGGCGGTTTTAGGTCAGGTCAGGTTAGGTACACGGTTCGAAATTTATCGTTTTCGCCGTTAAATTGTTGCTTTTTTTTTTCTTTTTTTCAATTTCTAACTTTCACAAGCACACGCGATTGTGTAGCCCGGTCCACACGATAATTAAATATATATAGTAACTACCTATAGTTGCAACTAGAAACAACAATCTTGGCAGGGTTTAACATTACAACATTGTCAATTTAACTATGCCCTACCCCTTCACCCATCACTTAGACAATTCTATAGAGTGACATCAATTCAAAATAAGTAATAAAATTACAATTAAAAAAAAAAAATGTCATGAAGACATAATTATTATAGTGATATATATATATTTCCTCATATACTCGATAAATATAATTATACGTGTAATGTTAATACTATAGATGTGTCCATAGATAATAATGGGATAAAGCGAAGTGATGTAGGTATCAAAGTATCA
The DNA here is from genome assembly GCA_956483605.1 of Tuberolachnus salignus. Lineage (NCBI taxonomy): Eukaryota > Metazoa > Arthropoda > Insecta > Hemiptera > Aphididae > Tuberolachnus > Tuberolachnus salignus. Next base: position 42,730,140 of record OY101429.1, on the reverse strand, counting down.
ATTCCCAGAGTCATATAGTTTTTACAAACATTTTGTTTTTACACTATATTCTGAGTGTAGCAAAAAGCTATTCATTTTTCTAATATGTGTCTTAAAATAGTCTGTGGATTTCTTTTTGTCGTTTAGAAACCTTTTGTCCGCTTTATACTCGTATATCTTAAACAAGACGTAGTTTTTGTTTATAAATTAAACCATAAAACTATTTTTTTTATTCAAAATGTTTATCGACAAAATTGCAACTTTTGAGTAGGTTTTCAAAATGACTACATTATATTATATATATTCAATTTATCATTATTATAAATAAATATAAATTAATTTTTGTAACATTAATCAGGAAATTTTTGGAATACTGCCAAGTTCTTAACGAACGCATACACTGCGCGCAGCAAAACGGTTTTTTATTAGCTAAAACAGACAATAACACAATATTTCGCTCACCATGAGTTAATATTACGCGTCTAAATAAAATGTATACCTTACCGGTTTATATTATACACTGACTAGGTATATTACGCTAATAATTTGTATTTAAGAGGTTTACTAGTTGAGGTTTTTTTTTTTGCTATATTTACCAATGGTTTTTTTTTTATAATAATAATATTTTACATTAAGTTTACGTATAAAGGTACCGGATGAATTATACAAATGTATTATACATTTACGCAGTGTGCTCATCGTGTTTCAAAATGTTTGTCCATTTATTAACAAAAAAATAAAACCAGTATTATAGGTACATGTTGTCACGGACATGAGATATTATTATATTGAATACATATTCAGAGTTAAAAATATTCTATAATCCACGTGGCTAATTAAATGCGTTATGCTTTTATGCGTTTTAGTGTAAATCTTTATATATATATATATATAAAGATTTACATACATATATATATATATATATATATATATATATATATATATATATATTGTGGATATTTGTGAAGGTATAGTTATTTAATTTGCGTACTGTATGCAAAGATAAATCATTGCAAACGAAAAACAATTTTTAGCGGAGTAGTATTCGTTGTTACCAAAGTAATTCAAAAATCGACGAAAACAAAACCGATTTATTGTATTGATGCATTGATGCATTGCCATGGTAATTGTGGCCGGGTGTTTTTAGTTTTATAAAAATACTATTGGGAATCTAAACATATTGTTCCGTCAAATGATGTACCTACCACCGGATAATTAACAAACCGATAGCTTTTGTGATACGATTCGAAACAATCTTTTTACTTTTTGCTAAACCGAAAAATTGTTTTCCGAGATAAAATACACGTCTTTGTGAAACGAATACATCCTTACGCTATACGCTCAGAATTTAATACAAGAGACGTACGGCGAATTTATTACCAAACAGTTCTCCCTCCACGTTACAGTGACATATATATTTTTTTTGTGGGGTGGTGGTGGGGGGGGCTAAATTTCAGGATTAATAATCCGAATAATCCGTGAGAGTAGCATCTAATTGTTTCGCTACAGAGTAAACCGTTTTAAATGAGCGGCTAAACGCAGAGTATAAAAAAATACGTAGTAGTTTATTATTGCGAACCAGCCCCTCTCCGGAAACATAGTTAAAAACGCCCCTGCCATATGTGGACGAAGCGGATACGATACGATCTCCCGGGGAAGGGAGCGTGTGGTTTTTTTTTTTTTTTTTTTAACACGTTTTATATAGACATTTTACACGATATAGGCAATACTCGCCTTGCCAATATACTATAATTATACGCATACATACACGCACACACATGCATGTGTACACACACATATTATTAAAACGACGACGGCGGGAACGTGCGAACAGTGTATAAACTGTTTAGTCCTTTCTCACACGCCGATCGTATACATTTCTAACACATCGTTATACATATATATATATATATATATATATTATATTTTTATACCAAAGATTCGATTTTTATCGATCGGGATCGGAAATTTTACATTCCTTTTGCATCGGCTGTTGTCGAAACCTATTGATATTTCGTTACAATTGTGTATATATACACTAATTATTATTGTTGTTATTATATTATTAAATTCCTTCAGTATAATAATACATCACTCGCGGGTCCGTGAGCGCACGGACACGAGTTTAATGTTTTTTTTCTTCTTTTTTTTTTCCTTTCAAACACAGACACACATTATTATTAATGTTATGTATATGTATGTACGTTACACGTGTAAACAATCGATTTCCACCGATAATACACGACGACTACGTTACCATAATATTATAAACGTTTCGTATCGTTCGATTCAATTCGAACGCACGTTCTCGCTATATCAGATTTATGTAATAATAAATATCGGAAATATAGGGGAAATGTTGCGACTTGCATTTCGGAAGAGTAGTTTTTTTTTTTTAAATATTTTTATGTCGTCTCCGTCTCTCGGCACCTATAGGTATATCTATAAATATACACAGGTTGACAGGTTTGCGACAATAATAATCATTATATTATTGAACACGTTTTGTACGGTTTGTATGACGTGTGATATGTCGTTTGAACGATGCCGACGAGTAGGTATTTAGAGGGAAAAACCGTCCACAAACGAATATTTTTATTATTATTATTATTATTATAATAATTGTCAGCGCAAAATTGAAAACCACTCCGCGGGTTTCCATTACATTTATTCGTCCGGGTAGTGGCTGTTTCGTTTCCGTTGCTGTTTATTTTCAATTATCCGGCACGTTAATATTTATTTTGTCCGCCTCTAATAACAATGTAATATAAGTAATGATGGCTAACAAAGCCGAACGTTGTTTATGCATACGCGCGAAATAATAATAATAAAAAATTAATGTATATGTAAAGTATATTTTAAATTTCTTTAAATTTTTTGTAGTTGCGAAACGATATTATTAATTTTGAACAAAATTTAAAAAAAAAAAAAATGAAACTTCTATAATACCAGTCACCCCACGTGTGCCAGCTTCCGTGACCCAATATAATCATATGGCAAAGCCGCCGCTGTCATCATATTAAAAAAATTCCGAAAATCGTTTTAAACAATCGACTATCATTCAAATTGTATAATAAATTATCATGTTTATGAAAAAAAATAACGCTAAAACACAACTATATTTGGCTTACTGTTGATCGATTTGAGTTCATTTCCAAGCGGAAAAAATTGAGCGCAAAGCCTCTATTGTACGTGTTTTTATTCATTTGAACTCAAAACGCTTGTATAAGAAAATTACGAAATATTTATTATCACTATGACGGACCTTGTATAAACGTTTTTGAGCAGTTTTATAGAGCCAAAAAATGTTATTTACATAAATGGAAAATATACGAGTAGTAGTAACAGTATATAAAATGCCGTGGTTTTTACGAGTTTTGTCTGGCCTTCAAACGCTTATAAAAAAAAAATAAAAAATAAAAATATAGTAACTACGGATTTGCGATATTCTTCTCGCAAGAACAATTTATATGCCATTTTCAGCAATTTAACAGAGCCGGAATAATTTCACATTTTAATAGCTTTAAATTTAGAATTTAGCTTGTGGGGGCGGGGTAAGAGGGCCACAGTTCAATGTTTACAAAATAATCAAGTTTGTGTTTTGAAAAAAATTTTCATTTTTTTTTTTTAATAATTACTCCAGAATGGAGCAGTCTCGGAAGTTACTATATATGATTTCATTAATTCGGTTCCGATTGGAATAATTACGTTGAAATCACTAAAATGTTTGTGTCGCGTTTGAACGTTTTTCAACTGAGTTTTCTCCCCAGACAATTCACATAAATATCTGTACGAAAATGCCGACTCGAGAATGTTTCAAAGCGAAAACACTCTGTCCGTTTGTATAATATATACCTAGTGAACCGTACAGTTCAACACTTCAAATATATAAAGTCGTTTTCACTGTGTACACGTCAATTACTATTCTGCCTTTTGTAACCCGTGCACGTCCGCGGATTGAAATAAAATAAAAATTCAAATTCTACGGAACAATATTCGCGTGCGCGCGAATCTCTGCAAGTTTAAATGTTCGCGCGCGGCCCCAGACAACTATATTATTATTATTATTATATAGGTACGAGAATCCCACTCTTAAAATATCTGACCGGATTGAATCCAAATTCAAGGACTTCCACTCAAAACTATATTATAATAATATATACTGTGCCGCTGCAGCACTCCACCGAAGTAGCCAAATTTTTCAACCTCGGCACGAAAACCAAGAACAAGCGCTCGAAACCACTAGCTATACTACCATACTACTATACGGGTTACTTCAACGTTTACTATATTCCTTTCAAAAAAAAAAAAAAAAAAAAAAAAAAAAAAAACAACAGCCCATTTGATATAACCGTATATATTTGCTCATCGATCTATCTTTTTTATATTTGTATTTATTTGTAAATTTCCACATATAATACTCATACTAATATATTAATTATTTGAACCAACATTTTTGGAAGTTTATAAATGTTTATTCGATATTTTTTTAAAGAAGTCGAAACGAAAATAATTATTTATGTTTTTTTTTTTTTACTCGAGCAACATCTTCGGGACTACAAACAAAAAAAACGAAGAAAAAAAACTATTATCTAGAGCATGCATAGTGCTGTACCGTATTCTTGCATCTTATATAAATATTCTCAATATTATTGTTATCAAACATTATTATTTATAACGCCCGTTAGGCATCCTTTAATCGTTATTAATTAAGGTATATATAAATATAAGGTAACTTGTAAATCGATGGTTATTTTTAATTTTGTGAGGGCTGATAAGAACGAAACGAGCATGCCCAGTGAAAATGATTAACAATAAAATGTACGACGTGTTAGAGGATGCGATAGTCGCATTACTATTTATAATACGGTGGTGATGTGATCAATGTAAACATGATGAATTTTAAATACGATTTCTAGTGTGGAATTGAATTTTGGTTGGTTTTATTCGAACGAAAATATTCCTGCACTATATCTTGTAGTACCGCTAGTACCGATATACCGAAAATAATTAAATATACAAAAAACATTGAAAAACCGAAAATAACAATTGTAACCGGTACCGAAAACCTCGAAAAACCGGTAATACCGGTAATAATCGTAAATATAAGCTAAAAGTAACGATAATAAACGAACGAAAATCATTTTCATTTACCGTCGGTAAGGTATACCGGTTCGTTTACCAGTATTTCCATACAAATAACGAAATATTGGCATTATAGTGTCTGCTTATTGCCGCTACCCTTACTTCGGTGCGATGTTACCGAATGTAGTGTTGTATTTATAAGCAACATAATTGACTAGTAAATATCACGAAATAAACATGCCGACCCCAAAAATATTTTACCCATAATTTTGGTCCATCGATAGACGATAATAAATTATATATTTTACGATAGCGATATAACGGTGGTAATCGCCTATAAGAATAAAGTAATTGTTAAATACACAGGCTTCGAAATTGAGTTGATTGCCGACTCGGTAGTCTTAATTTCAAAGTTTGGGGGTAGTGGGAAAGCACTGTCCCACCACCCACCATACACTTATCCTTCATCCCTACCTCCTAATACCTGTTAACTAACTAAGTATACAGTGTACACTAATATTTCGGTAAACGACGCACGTCCTGAAGGTATCGATAATAGCTGTCTGCCTTTGCATCGCTCGAAACACGCACATTGATATACGAATGACATAGGCCTACGCCAAGAGTTACGGTTTTTTTAAAAATTATTTTTATTATTGTTGTTGTTGTTGGCCTACGCCAAAACCTACGCGCCCGCCGTCGCCGTCGCCGCCCCTTAATTGGTCCGGTTTTGCTCGCTACGAAAATCCACCGGACCGGACGCCTATATTATGGCATTAGTACCTACACCGCATGATTCCAACGCTCCATAAAACGTAACGGCGAATAAAAGTAACTACTTTTATTTATTTATAAATATATATATACAATAAAACAAAGTAAATACCCACATAATAATATAAAGGCTATAGCTCACCGACGGAATATCTAGTGTACTATGCGGAGAGGCGTGAGCTAGACCGCCGATGTCCACCCACACGTTCCCGTCGTCGTCGCGATTGCAGTGTGCGTAATGAAAAACCGGCGGCGGCGAGGTGCGGCAAGGTGGGCGCGGGAAAGGGGCGCCTAGATTTGGGAAGTCGTTGTCTGGCGGCCACCCTTCATCCCCCGGCCGACCGACGCCGACTCCGACCCCAGACAAAATTTGAACCCGTGACCCCTGGCTGGGCGCGGGTAAAGCGTCGTCGCGTTAGGTCGTTCAACCCTGACCCGGGTGCCACCGCCGCATAGGTCGGTGCAATGGCCCCCGCCGACATTTGCAAGTGCGCTGGTCGGACGGTACTCGAGGAGACATGCGCGTATACACGTGCCCTCCCACCCCCGAAAAATGTTAAAACATAAGTCTGGGATTCTGGGAAGCGCGGAACCGCCGACGGGGTAAACGACGGCTGGCGGCGGCGACGGCAGTAACGGCGAGGGGGTCGGGCGTGCGGAGAGGAGCGATATATTCTCAGAACAAAGGCGGCGTATTATATATTGTATTCCCGGGGTGTCGGCGTCGAATCGTTGCAAACGAGGTCACTCTGAAGGTCGGGATGATGCCGTCTGATCCCCGGGCCCAGACCTACCCTAACACGCCAGACGGCGTCCCACCGCTCCGCTCCTTGCAGCCTGCAGCGGCACAGACGGCGGCCGCCATGACGGCGCGAGCGCGCACACTCGTCGTCGCCGCCGCCGTCGTCGTCGTCGTCGTCGTCGCGGTTTGTTTACGCTCCCGGGCATCCCGCGTCGCATAATATTCTGCGGGTGGGTGGAGGGGGTAGGTATGTATCCAGACGCTCAGACACCCGTCCCCCTCCCCCCCGGTCGCCAGCCCCTCGGCCCGCCGACTGGCCATCGCTATCGACGAAATTCGCGCATACCACCCCCTTGTCGCGGTCGCTGACGCCTCACCGGCATCGCACAATCTAACGAAAAACGTTAAATGTATAATAATACAATACCCGGGATTTTTTTTTTTTTTTTTTTTTCTCTTATCGTTAGTCATCGGCGCTGCCGGGGCCGCTGCACCCGAAACGGCCGCGCGACGCAATTACCGGGCGCAAATTCCGTTTTTTCTGTTGTCGTCCGCGTAATTTGTTACCCGAAAATACGCTGGCGGACTGACGGCGACGCGCCGCCGTGCATTGTGCGCAACGTTTTCGACGGCGGTCCGTACAAGGCCGTCCACGCCGCCGACCGATGCACCGCGCCGTACGCCACGACGACACGCGAATCAATACACGAAACGCGCGCACCTACGTGTGCGTGTGTGGGCCGCACAGCGAAGTAATAATTATTACGTCCGTGAAGAAATATCGCGGACCCCGAGCACGGTTGCACTTTGCTCGCAAAACGATTTTCAAATATCTCTCAATATATATATATATATTATAATAAATTAATAACACGAAACTACAAGATTTGTTCAGAAAATTTTCATATAATATTATATTAGTGAACGTCGTCGGTGAATATTTATCAAATTAATATAAATAATATATCAAAATCGATTTTTTGGTTTCCACCCCTCCACCCTCACCACGACTCTGGTATTAAGAAAAGTGAGAGGCATATTTTAATAATGACCTTCCTGATGCACAACATTAGTCTTCTGGTCGCACTCAAACTCGTTAACAGAAAAACAAAAACGCACGCATATATTATCATCGTTGCAGTTGTGACCTATACATTATTCCTCGCTCCGCTCAGAATATAAAAAAAAAAAAACAAAAAACTCATACTTGTACAATTTAATAACGGAATTTTTTTCCATTCCGGATATAATACTATAATATATATGTTACTGGAATTAATTACAATTAGGAAATAATGATACTCCATTGCCTAGTACTTGTTGCCATTTCCCAACGATAACAGGAAATTATGCCTATGATTATATTAGGACGTCCTACACTGGTTAGTTATATTATAATATTTTTATAATACAGATTTGTATAGTATTTACGGTGGTTTATAAAAAAAATACAAATACATTTTTTCTCACGGTCCAATGAAAATCTGCAAAGTTTTCAAGAAAAACTAATTTATTCAGTCATTAAATATGATTTTAATTAGAATTTTTCAAAATTAGACCTGTAATGCTATTTGTGTTTCTGTCTGACTCGCCGGGCCTAAAACAAAAGTAAAACCTATACAGTATTGAATGGAATTTGATTTCGGTTATAATAGAAAACATAATGTACGGAAACGATAACCATTCGGGTACTAGGCCTAAACTATGTAGTTCTATAACCGCATTAGGAATTGTCATCGTTTTCAAGGAATTGTCATCTTTCCCAAGGAATTGTCAACATTACCGGTAACATTTTGCTAGACGTTTATACGCGGGTAAACTTGTTTCGACGATGTGCTGTTTTGTTGTACGCCCGTCTTTTGCAATATATAATTATAATAACCGGCGGTGGTGGAACTATCCGGCACGCGAAACCGTCGGTGTACACATATATCTATAGACTTTGTACAGATGAAATAATTCCAACAAAAAAAACTCCGTGTATACAAATATTCTCTCGTATAAATAAATTAATCCGGTTCATAGGAGCATATCCTATTAGGTAGTATATATAGGAGAACGCGGTCGGTACATTTATATATATATATACATACATATATCCACGTACAATTATTTTATATATATATATATATATATATATACCGCTGTACTTATTACTGTAATACTTATTACTTATTACGGATCAGATAATTTGTGACCGTGTTTTAATGCCCGGCTACAATGTCGATCCGAGAATCCCGCCAACCGTGTAATTTTGCGCGTTGTGCACACAAACACAAATGATATTCCGCCATCGTGTATACAGGACGATTCGTTTATCGTAAATCGGCGTTATTTGGTTTTTTTTCTTTTTTCGGTTTCCCCGTCAGTATATGCATAAAACCATTTAATGGTTGTATTTCGAAAATGTTCCGTTTACCGGCTTAAACACGTGTATTGCATTTTTATTTTTAAATAGCAATCCGCACGGTTTTAAATTATATCGCATTCGATATAGCGCGGATGCCACGAAATTTCATGTTTTTTCCAGAATGGTTTACCAGAGTATATAAATAATATGCGTTAACATGTTTCTTACTTTCATTGTTTTTTAATTTAACAGCATTTAATAAAACAATATAGGACAGAAAATAAAATATTGTAATCAATTTGACATTAAATATTATTTAGATCATTTAAACAGTATCGCCAAATTACTTATTATCATATCATTTATATTAATATAAAAACAAATTATTTTTTTTTTTATCAATTTCACACAAATTTTCGAATTTTAAATAACTAATATTTACGAAAATATAAAGATTGAGGTTTGAAATTAAAAATTATGAATTTCATACAAAGTCTCTGGCTATTCCAGGTTTTCCAGGTTTCTAGAAAGGTTAGGTTAGGATATACCGTCTATGAGCTTTAGCCTATAACAGTTTAAAACCGGAAAAATATAATATTATATATTATTCTACAATGCCAAAAATGTTAAATGTTAAAAAACAAATAAATCAAATCAAATTTATTCAAAATCTTCGTACATATAACCGCTGGTTCGAGATAAAAGAACGACCCTGTATATAATATATTCGACGACCTGAATCGATTTGTCAGCAGTTATAGTTGACGTTCAAGAGGGGGGGGGGTGAATAGTAAAACCCTACACCTCTATCCATGTTAGGTTAGGTTAACTTAAACTTAAACTAGTAAAAAAGCGTCTCAAGAAAATTGTATTAAAAATTTATAAAAAAAATTGTGTTCGGTCAGTTTTGTTTGCATTTAATGGATTGTAAAAAACTGTAAGTTTCAACATTCCTTTTTGGCCCGGAAAAAGTGATTACGGACACACATGTAAAGTGCGGGTATAAGATAAGATGATTCGTCTTCAAACATTTTCTGAAAATGTGTAGCGTGCTAAAAAAAAAAAAAAATGTTTACTCATATTAAATCAACGGTGTTAAGATGGATTTATCAAGATGATTATTTATCATAATTTTTAAATTGTAGTGTAATTCAGAAACTATATATTTCCAATTTAAAAAAATTCAGTGTAAGTGGAGGGGCGTTCCATCTGTAGCTCTCTTATAACCGCCACTACGGCTGATTCGTGTAACAATGTTGATAGTATAGTATTTTTTAAAATGCAAACAATGTTCGGCAAACGTTTTGAACCTTTTTTTAGCTTTTAAAAAGGTGTCGTCGGACGATGACGGATCGCTGAAATATGGAAAAACAAAAAAAAAAATATATATATATTATAACAATCGATTTTAAATCTTTGCTGTAAGTGTAAGAAGGGGACTTTTTAGTTGTTTTTTTTTTTTTTTGTCATGAATTAATAACCATTTACCTGTTTTGCATATAAATATTGTGTGTTCAATATACCCCTCCCTTCTCTTCGAAGTTAAACACGTTGTTTACGACATTACAGTCGTGCACTTAAATTGTATTACGGATTATTTCGTAAATAATTTTCCGAATTACACGTATTATGCTCTTTGTCCCGAGTCGAAAACGACTGTATTATACTTGTATATATATATATATAAGTATAACATACTTACACACCGGCATCGAAGTCGACGAATAATAATTACGGTTCTCAAGACAACAATAATATTTGTATATCTACCCCGTTCGCGGATTCCTTTTTGATGATGGTAATTGATATTTAAAATCGGATATCACTTCCGCGGTCGTTTGAACTGATTTCTATATTAGAGAGCGCGTATCTTCTCTTCTACCTGTACAGTATACGAAACAATAATATAATATTATGCATCTGTATCCGACAGTTTCCGGTAACAATAATTGCTATAATTGTTTTACACACAAAACACTAAATAATATTATTTGTATGAGATGTTCGTGGTAACATTAATATATACATGCTCGTATATAGTGTTCAAAACGTAAATTCGCATAACAGCAGTTATAGCGAACCCTTTCAAGTGTGTATTTGTACGCAATAACATATATACTGCAATACCTGTTTAAGGTTACAAATATATTTTAAACGATAATTAAATTTGTAATTTTTCGGTCGTATGTATCAGAACACCATTTAAAAAACATTATATTTGGACGGATTCTATTATGATTTATTCTTATAATAACTTGAATATTGCATTCTGGGTTTTAAAATGTTCTTTTTTTTTTTATAAGTCTGCGTTGTATAATAATTATGCATTGTGTATATTATACGAAATATCGAAATATGAATATTATTATTTCACACTTTTTGCGTTTTATATAAATGTTATTTTGGTTTTTTTTTTTTTTTTTAATTTATTTTTATTTATAAATGTATATATAATATTATTATAATATGAAAGTTATACGGATTTACTCAATACCAACTACCCAATCATAAATTATGACGTTCGATAATCATTTTTGAAATTACGCAGTGACATAATAGAATACGTATTACAGATTGTAAGCGAAAAAAAAAAAATAAATATCACTATTTCGCATGCGTATTTATGAAATATTATATATAATATTTTGTTTGAAAACTAAACCACAAATAATACAGGCACATCGCCTAGGTCGTTAAGCGTCGTTAAACAATTTGTATTATAAATAGTTTTTAGCATTGAAAAAATTCATACATTTCGTTTTGTTTTTCTCGAAAATGAAATACATAATTTATACGAATTACGAATTTCGAATCAAATCACAAATTACAGTGCAGTAATTTTAAAATAATATATTATATACTTTTTTTTGTTAAAAAAAAAAAAAATAAATTGTCGCGAATATTAAATTAGGTAAATAAAATATTTCGAACAGTGTGCGTTTGACAAAAAATATTATATTATTCGGTCGGTCGGTACCTACTTATAATGTTATTACGGCAAACCGACACTTTACGACCTTGAAATTTGCCTTAAAAATATATATATATATATATATATATACATATAAATATCTTCCAAAATGTATATTAAAAATACAAATTGCCAACCACACATATAAATAAACCTGTTTTTTTTCCGAGTATAATAAATTTGAATAGGCATTATAGGTATTATATTACCTACACGGCATTATTAATATTAGTCTAATGTTTTTGTAGATATTTTCTTTGTTCCTTATATTTGTTAAAAAAAAAAAAAAAAAACTTAGAACATGTACTGCCTGACTATTACAAATTCATACATCAGAGGACATTAGTCTGTATAATCGATATTAATTACATCATATAACTATTATATGTAATAATATTGTATATTAAACCAAAACACCTATAACTATTTTCGCATACGAGGCGAGTGTTTACTAATATAATTGCTGCAGTCACTCGTATGCCTTAGAATTATAATATTTTGTTAATTAATTGCATTCGATTATGAGCGTAACTCTAAGCACAGTGAATCTGTTATATTAAAATTTATGAGGGCGTGATTCTCCCCGTAATCCCATTGTCAAAACGGTTTTATACGGAACAACTCTTATACTCTTCCTGTATTTACAGTAGAGTTATAAAAATTGCACCACACATCTGTGTCGTACTTTTATTTAATAGCAAACGTAAAAGTTTTCAAACTGATAACTAATATTGTATTTATGTTATCAAAAAAAAAATAAGCACGCTACGGACACAGACAAAGTTCTTCCGAACGTGCTGTGCAATTTTGGTAGTACCGCAAAAATTTTGTACTGTCAGAGTAGCTCGTGTATGGAAAAGTTATATTAATTTAAAATAAAGAGTTGAGTTTAACATCGTAAAAAATATGTATTGCAGTCGGACGATGTACAACTACGTCTACGCATGGATATGACGTCAAATTATTTTTATTTTTCTGCCATGTTATATTATGTTATATTAATAGGTATATAATATGGATGGAAAAAAAAAACCTCGATCGATGCTTCGGGCTATAATATAGTTGAGTAACTGTAGGTAGGTATATAAATAGCGACTAGGGCAACCGACTTGAACCGTATAATTTTCGTCAAGACCCCGATTTCATTGTGAATTGTGTGTGATGATGTATTTTGTTAGATACCTACTCGTTTTTTTTTTTTTTTTTTTTGCCACGAAACCGGTTGTGGAGTTTGCGAATTTAGAAAGTCCGCACGGTGCCTGTCGAACCGGAATGACTGATTCCGAATATACGCAAGAGGCGTATATTTATAATCGTTTTATATAGCGTATATATACCTGGCCTATTGTAACGAAAAATTTGCAATCTGCCGATATATAAAAACTAAATAATATTCGAAATAATGTACACGTTTGGTCAAAAATATTTCCAGTAGTAATCACTTTGCGAAATTTCTATTGCTAAATTATCTTAATTTAAAAAAAAAATTATATATATATATATATATATATACGAGGTGTGATCAAGAAATACCTGGACTGTGTTAATTATATTTATATCAATTAAGATAACGACACACCGATAATGTTATTCGATAAAGTAACTTTTAACGAGGATTTAACCGTTGGTTTGAAATCGATAACACTATTTATTTTTATTTTATGGCATTTTTACGAAAATATGTTTCGGTCATGCGGCGATTTTCGCAATGGAAGCAAATAGATGTACAACGCGTGTGCGTACAATTTTATTTTAAATTTTGTAAAATAGGGTATTTCAACATCATACCCGTAAATCCAAGTTTCTTCACCTGTTATAATATTTTTTCAAAAGTCTAGGTCAGTTTCTGCTCTTTCAAAAATTTCTTGAGAGATGGTCTTTCGATTTTGTTTTTGTTCATCGGTTAAGAGACCAGGAACAAATTTGGCTGCGATTCGGCTCATGTCCAATTCTTTGGTTAATATTTCTTGGCAAGAACCATAAGATATTCCGACGTTTTCTGCAACTTCTCCGCTAGTTAATCGACGATTATTTTGAATAATTTCACGAACACGAGCAACAGTTTCATTTGTTTTACTGGTCGAGGGTTTACCATGTCGTTCGTTATCCTTAACGGATGTTCTACCTTCCTTAAACCGTTTAAACCAGTCAAAACACGTTGTCCGAGACAGAACATCATCTCCAAAAGCTTGCAGCAAGTGTTCAAAAGTTTCACTAGAAATTTTCCCTAATTTAAAACAAAATTCTGTACGCACACGCGTTGTTTCCACTGCGAAAATCGCCGCACGACCAAAACATATTTTCGTAAAAATGCCATAAAATAAAAATAAATATCGTTATTGATTTAAAACCAACGGTCAAATCCTCGTTGAAAGTTACTTTATCGAATGACATTGTCGGGGTTTCGTTATCTTAACTGATATAAATATTATTAACGCAGTCCGGGTATTTTTTGATCACACTTCGTATATATATATATATACGTATAGACAAGTTATTCGCTACGTTTACGAGCAACAATATTGCAGATAATAATTAATAATGGTTTTTTTTTTTTTTTATATATACGTTGACCAATATTATTCTATAAAGTTTGATTTAAACAAAAATTAAAATAATAATAAACCCAATAAAAAAAAAAAAAAAAAAAAAACCTTGCCGATAAAATGACAGTTCTCGTGACGTTTGTGTGTGTGTGTGTTTAACTTTATGCTGCTATACGCCCACGGCAATTATAGATAATATAAGTCGTACACGTTTATAATAATATATATATAGTCTCCCGGATATGAAGCGTAGGCTTTATTTAGGTTTTATTTCCTATTCACCGAACGCAGCACACCACCACGCTTTCTGAAACCATTTTGGCAATAACACGCCAATACCACCGATGGCCGAATGGCTATGACGGTAATAATACATTTTATTCGCGTATAGATTAAACGATCGGACGAACGCGTACATCGGTTTGAAAATAGTATGCTGCGAATACGATAATAATAATTATTATTAATATAGCGCGTTATGCGTGTACGAGGTCAGTATTCGGATTCAAATTTTATTATTCGTTTACGACGCGGAACACCGCACAGTTTAGGAGCAGAATAGTTTTTTCGACTAAAACTAGTGATTTAACACGTACCGTATATATAGACCTGTTGATCCGGGTTTCTTTGTGTCGAGGAAAGCATTTTGAATCTAGTTGGTGGTGGGGGAAAAATTTTTTTGATTTTTGTTGTAATTTTCGCGATAATTAGAAAAAAAAAAAACGGGATAAATGGAACAATTTACGGCAATAACGGTTTCTTTATGTTTGATTTTGTTTTTTCGTTGCAACTCGGTTCAAAATAATCGATTAGAGCTGAAATTTACACAGAATATTAATATTAGACCTCTCTAGGCATGGTACAATTTTCAAAATATTCTAGCAAATTTTTTTTAAAAGTATTTGATGTTTTTTTAGTTTTTGTTTGGCTATATGTGGATAAAATTGTATTGGCCGAGCCGGAAATATTTGGAAATTTTACACAAGGTTACTTACTGTTACTTATTAGTACTAAGTAGTCAAAAAAAAAAAAAAGCTGAACGTAAGTAGTCGTAGTTCATTTTTTTGTACGCATTAAAAGTTAAAATTTGAATAGAAATTGCAATTTTGCTTACTTTTTCGTTCTATGAGAATACAATTGTTTTGGCTCCATGAGAAAACAATTTTAAATTTGAATATATCAAAATATTTTTACCGAATTTCGCTCAGAATCATTTATCTTTACGTACAGATATATATTAAATACCCTTCTATATCCTACTTTTCCAACTTCTCGCCTACAACAGTGTCAACACCAGCTGTTACCGGTAACTTGATAAGTTGTGATGGTTAGGTTCCCATGTTCACTTCATAAGCAAGACAATCAGAAATTGTTTTGTGTATTATTACACATATTTAATTAATTGTTAAAAAAAACATGACACTATCCTTTGGATATTTTTAAAAAAAAAAATCATTATTTTCTGTACATGAAATAATAATATTTAGTACTTAAAAACCGTTTTGTTCTTTCCTGAAAACTTGCTGTTTTTGATGTTAAAACTTTAGTTAGTTGGTAGTGCTCTGATTGAAAATATTATTTTAATAATATATATTCGATCGTTTCGATCTATAGACAAAAAATAAAAATAAACAACAATATTCTAACCGCGAAATTATCCTACAAATTTGGATGATGACAGGCTGTATTTATTGTGCAGACGGAGGACGGGCTCGACGACGGAACTCATGGCGATAAATAAATAAAACAATAATTTGTCATGATATCTTTAGACAATACAAGTATACAATAATTAGCTTCGACTCGACGGAATTGACGAGTTCACAGTATAATATTATATTCTGCCCGCGCGCGCATCATCTAGACAATTAATTATGGGTTTATTATTTTTCTTTTCTTTTTTTTTTTCTTTTTATATACGTTATCAGATTTATATAATATGCATTTAGTATTATTATTTTTTCCGTCCCGGTTGAGACAATCGTACGTAATAATATCCGACTATTCGTGTTTTATAAAATAAAATAATACCATCACGTGTAATTCTATGTGCAAACGGCGCGGGAGTGAGAACATCGATAATAAAAACATGCCGGTTTATCAGTGAAGACTGTTATAGTCACCCGTAGTTTTCATAAAATATTTATACTTGTTTGACACCGTAGTAATCGTGTACGAAATTATTAACAAACTGTTATCAGGACCGCAAAAATATAATATGGCATCACTTGGCGGCGTGCAGCGTCCCACACCCAGGTCTTTATTATCTACATAACTTATGTAAGAACGAAAATTTAATTATTATTTAACCGCTTGTATATTATAAATATTTTCAATACGTTATACTTTTAAAAATATGTTGTATATTTCAGTTTTCCATCGATATTTTATTATTATAATAATAATAATATTGTAATTTATTGCTTTACAAGACCCCCATCATCACGAGTCTCACGTCTGGCCGATGTAAGCACCACCAAAAAACTTGGACTGCTTCTATTCATCTCATTTTTATCTTATTTCTCCAACTTATTGCAAGGGTCGTACATATTTTACACGACAAACCGTAATCAGTCCCATTTACTTATTATTTATTCTTTTAAAATATATTTTTGACAATAACTATATATATTATATGCAGTATAAAAAATTATGTACATTCTAACTTGAAAAACTTTAATTTTACCGAAATATTTATATTAAACGTTAGTATATAGTTATTCGTGTCTGTATGTGACAATGAATATTTTAATAATATTCGAAATTTTGTATTGAATTGCCTTATCTGAATGGTCGTCCATTGGGTAGGGCAAGACGGGACATTCCTCCCCATAAAAAAAAAAAATATATGAACTTATAATTTATAAACGACATTTATATTGAAAGAATATTTTTCATTGATCATATATAAGAAATATGCTATTAAGTTATTTTGCCCCCTCTCCCCAAGAAATTTCACCTATTGGTGCCCATGATGTCTGTCTGTTTAATCTCACGTAATTTTGCGTGCTAAGTATTTTTCGATGATTAAAACTATTAAAAACGTAAGACAAATTCTAAAAGTTTCATTATCACGCCGTCAATTATTGACTATCGATAATTATTTAGTATATGTTTAGATATTATAATTGTGTGTACCTATCGAATCGTCGAACATTGGTTTTCAATCGTTTGATTCTAACTCGGTAAAATATACATTAAATTAGGAACATCAGCATATTAGAGTCATAACTCATAAATAATCATCGCACATACATTTAAATAAATATATAGGTACACGTATATATTGAATACATATATAAACTAAAATCTATATACAATTGATTTTGATCGTGTAACTTATATTTACACAATACCTATAATAACATTAATTGATCAGATTTGGCAAAATATTCAGAATAATGATTTTAGGTTTTTTAATACATGCGCATGCGTGTATCATTTGCACCCGAATGTGTGTGTAAATTTTTAATTTCATAAAGCACCCAAACTAAAAACAAATTTAAATAATATTAATTGTACCCATAGAACTATGGAAACTATGGTTTCCATATTCTAATGCCTCGCATTAAACAATAAATTATTGATTTTTAACGTGAACATTT
The DNA here is from genome assembly GCA_956483605.1 of Tuberolachnus salignus. NCBI lineage: Eukaryota > Metazoa > Arthropoda > Insecta > Hemiptera > Aphididae > Tuberolachnus > Tuberolachnus salignus. The sequence goes on along the minus strand of OY101429.1, from coordinate 42,712,088 downwards.
TTATTTTAAAACTATTTATACACTATGTGTTTCAGTAACACGTTTGATGGGGGTGGGGGAGCGATTTTATATTAAACTTTTTTTTTTAATTTTTAACTCGCGTAGACTTATAAATATTTTAGATACCTATTACCAATGGCAGTATAATAGATAAGTATAGTTTTAGTGGACTAGTGAACATAAGCGATTTCCCTCGAGTTTGGAAAATAATTAATCAGCATTTTTTTATTTCAAATACTATTTATAATATGGAAACCAATAATTGAGATGTATTTAATGGAATAATAGACAGAATATGGACCTCCTGATAATTTTTGAGCCCCAAGTTCAAAATAACAGTTTTTTCCTGTGCACGATTATTTTATCCATTAATTATTTTGCTATTACCATGCCGTGTAGTCGAAAGAAAAGTAGTTGTAAATCGGGCATATTTGGTTTTGGGCTATAGAGTATTGTGTTGCAATACAGCATGAACTCGATTTTACCTATTATTGAATTAAAAAAACAAATCTGAGTGAAATTCTCTGAATCAACACATGTTAATGTTGTTAAATATTTTATTAGGTCTTCTTTTCGTTTTTAGAGGTTTTTCAAAGTTTTTCGATGTATTGAGCTATATATATATATATATATTTTAAAAATGAGCTCTTTAAAATTTATCCAAAAATATCATTATTTATTTATAAAACAATTTGTTTAAGCATATTGACTGCCCTAAAAGTGTCGTGCAAGACAAAATAACTAAATATACTGCTTAGAATCAAAAATACATACATGTAATAAATAGTCTTCTCACTTTAATAAGGTAAGCCAGTAGTTCTCAACTCGTTTTGCTCATGACACCCTTGGGGTATTTTGTATAATAACATGGTTGCCAAAATCTGGAAAACCTAGAAATTTCAGGGATTTTGTGATTTTTACTAAAATTTCTAATATTTAAAATTACATTTCTACATTTTTTTTATTGCGTACCCACGTGTATACATGTACTCTATGAGTGTATTTATTATTGTGAATTTGTGTCGATTATTTTTTGTAATAAGTGTATTACTTATATATTTACTTTCTTATAATATTTTTTTTATCATTTATGGAATATTTTTTTAAATTGTCTGAAAAACATGGGAAAATTAAGGAATTTTTAAAATTTAAACTTTTGACAACTCTGAATATTTGCAGCACCATATTAGGTTAGGTTAGGTTAGGCACCCTGTGGCACCCCAGTTGAGAATCAGTGAGGTCAGTGAGGTAAAATATATTACATTTTAATTTTGTATGTGAACTACTGCCTGTTTATAATTGGTCTAAAATTATAATGTATCTATTATGAAAGTAATTGTAAAACTAAACATAGATAATATAAATCCATATTCAGTGTTTGTGATTGAAAAAACCATAGACTAATACAATGATTACTCTAAAAACCAGACGTAAAAATACTGATAATGTTCTTACCTTTAAGTTTGATAATATGCCAATTTGTTTTTAATATTAAAACTAACAGCACACAATTGGCACTGTAGAAATGTGTTGCGATTTGTCGTCAAATAGTGAATTCGACTTAAAACTGTCGGAAATGAATAGGGAAGATGCGTAACATTTCAGCACTGCATCAATTATTACAATGAACATAAGGAAGTTATAGTTAAGCATTAAGCATAGTGTGTTGTAACCATTGACCTTAACATTTAATCGTCACTGGTTAGCCCAGACTATTTAGTTGCTTATGACGTCTGGACTAATTTACGGTCTGATCTAATTCCTAACCGATTGAATGATTCCCATTGTACGTGCGTCGTACATGTATAACTAACATGTTATATTTAATTTTTCGCTTTGAACTCGCCTGTTTTTTTTCTTTCCCAGAATTCTTCAATGTTATTCTGGAGAATAATATTGTTGTAGAAATGTTCATACACAAATATTAATTATTTAACCGATGGTTTATTATTTATAACTTGCATGCGTATGATATGTTAAGTTCAGATAAAAGGAGCGGTGTGGTGCACGTCATGCCGCGGGCGAAATAATTGTATATCCCTACAACTCTATATATTCAGCCCCCAGCATTATACATCAAATACACACATATACTTTAAATGCTTATAAATAATAAAATGTCGGTTCAGTTATATTCAATAACTATATCTGTATATATATATATGTCACTATTCAACATACATAGACATTTTATACGTTTTGGTCCAAAGTGTGACCCATTAAAAAAAATAGACAAACAAATAGAGCATATTTATTTATCATACCATAGGTGGTAGGCCACTGTTATAGGGTAGTTGAGAAGGTTATAGGATTTACAGAGTTATTTGATTTATATAATGTATGCAAATGATAAATCATTGTAAACGAAAAGCGATCCTGAGCGGAGTAACATGGATAGTGTTATTTTTTCCTTGTTGGCAAGGCAATTCAGTAATCAACAAAAATAAAACTAATGTGTCAGTTTTTTTTAAAAAATTTAGTGGAAAACTGTTGGGGATCTAGACATTTAAAAGAAAATAATCTAGACAAAAACCCGCATTTTTTCAAGATACGAGGCGAACAATCGGGAGTATTTTTTGCTAACTGAAAAAACACATATTTTTAAAAGTAATACATTAATCGCTACGCTCATAATCTATAAATATCTAATACAAATAAATAAATAACCATTTAAGCATATTTATAATATAGTTGTATGCGTCAAGTAATATTATATTAATACTTACAAATACCTAAGTTTAGACAAATGCGGATTATGTTGACCCATCAACATCGGTTTATAATATAAATAATAGTATAAAATAAAAATATTATTTGCAGCATACCTGTACAAAACTGTACTGAATAATACTAATATGTAGGTACCAACTGTAGACCGACTATAAATAAGAAGCGGACAGTTTAGTCGTTGTAATTGAGAGACTATAACAATTGTCCATGCCGTGACGCAAACGCGGCGTTACATAATATAGACAACGAAGCAATTTATAAAATGATAAAATTGATCATGAGAAAACGGACGAATTTAAAGGACTGTCAGAGACAAGATAAGGTATTCGATTACTGATGAATAGCGACAGTTTCCATGCGATCACACACGTCGCTTTAAGAGTCCACTGTAGCGCGATGGACACTATAATATTATAATATTATGGGACACCTTTATTTGTTATCGAAATATTGCGCTTTATTATCTGGACTAGACCGAGTAAATGGAATAATAATAACACATCAACGATGTGACATAATCATAGTGAAAAAACAAACATGTTTGGTATATACAGGGAGTTCAAGCGAAATCACACGCCCCTACAACACATTATATACGTATTTTACAATTCGTAGCTAATTGTTTTAATGTAATTATAAATAAAACATATTTCGTTTAATATGACCGTATATAAAATTAACTATATTATATTTATATAACTATTCCAATTTGTAGAATTTTTTTTCTTTTTTATTTCAGTATTGAACGTTACATAACAAGGCAAACATAAAATGCCAGTTAGCCAAACGTGTATAATATTTAAACAAGAAATTTTAAAAGAAGATAATCATAAAAAAAAAAAAACGTGTAGGTAATTTTGTTTTACAAAAAAAAATTCTGTCATTATTTTACATTTTTTTTTTTTTTTTTTTAAATTATTATATAGACATACATGTATTTTTTTTTTTACTAAACGATTTTAAAATGAAATTTTATTTTAGTATATTGAATAAATTTAAATAAGAAAATAGTTTTATAACATTTATTATTTTTGCTAAAATACAAATTTTAAATAAAATAATTTATAATAAATGTATCCTTTATATAAAATTGTTTACACGATAATATTATACGTATATATATAGGTAGCTAGGATACCTATTTACATTTATTAATAGCGTTAAAACATAATTTTGCATCTTTTTATAGGCTACTGTGCAGTTTTGTTTGGACCATGTTGAATTTAAATGTAGACTCGAAATCGTATAAATAGTTTTAAAGTACAAATTTTCACGTTAAAAAACAATAACTTATTGTTGAATGCGAGGCTAGAATATGAAAACCATAGGTTCCATAGTTTTATAGACTAAATTATTATTATTTAAATTTTTTTTTAGTTTGGGTGCTTAATGAAATTAAAAATGTACACACACATTCGGGCGCAAATTCACGCATGCGCATGTATTAAAAAATCTAAAATCATTGTTCTGAATATTATGCCAAATCTGATCAATTAATGTTATTATTGTGTAAATATAAGTTACACAATCAAAATCAATTGTATATAGATTACAGTTTGGTATTAATTTATATGACGATAATATGTACTATTTAAACAATAAAACTCTTAATTCGTAAGATCTGTAGGTATAGGTGCATATTTAAAATACTAAAAAAATAATTTTTTTATTTTTCATAAATTAAGTTATTTGTGATATTCTCAAAGGGAAACTTTTGAACGGTGAAATGAAATATAGACTCTACTGGTTAGATTAGGTGAGGTTACTCTACTCAACATCAAAAAATACACTATTTTGTATTTATATATATATATATATATATATATATATATATATATATATATATATATATATATATATATATATATATATATATATATATTAATTAAACAATTTTAACTGTGTTGTTATTAATATAATTTATTTTTGTATGATGCGTACGAGGATTGTAAAGGGAGGAATTTTAACATCTTCCCCCAGGCGGTATATTTGTTTACCCGGTATTGCTTTAATATACGTAGGTAAAAGTCTTTGTGTCATTATAATACTATTATCCAAGCTCTATTGATAAAATAATTATATAAACATTGACCACCACGCATGAAATTGAAAACGTCAGTTGGCTGGCGTCTAGTGTATTATACCCATGGTTAAAACTATAATATAATGATGTTAAAATTTTGTCAAGCAATTAAAATATTACAATGTTCCTGTAGGGCCAAAATTGTAATTAATAAAATGGTGCAAAAATTAAATTTTAGCAGTAAGACACTTATTTTTCTCGAGTTATAAATTATAGTATATTATCGCTTATTGGGAATTCAATTAGAATATAAAATATCGCTTTTTAAAAACGGGTTTTCAAGGTCCCAGCTTCATTTTTTTGACTGGTTACAATATAAGAAAAAATAAATAATTTCTATATAGTTTGTACCGTGTAATTTGGGTATCGATATCCTGGTAGTATTCAAACGACATTCACTTAATTTTGTTGGCAAAAAGTGTTTAAAGTCTCCCTTATTTTTGAAAATGATAAAAATTGCTAAAAAAAAAGAAGATATCCAGAAATTATATAGGCATTTATAAAACAATCAGTACTCATATTCAAAATGTATTTAATATAAAAACAAAATTACGAGTTATTTATGTACATTCGTTTTTCAGTGTTGTTTAAATAAAAATACGGCTCTCAAATACGGGTTTTAGAATAAAATCATTAAACTTAATATTAATTATTTGAATGCAACTATTTGAAATTCTAAATTCAATCGTTATTTTTGGTAGGTAAAAATGATCCAATTTTATCATTCATAATATTCATACCTTAATAAATACGGATTTTTCGCTCTGTTGGTACTTTATTTTAAAACATTTTTAAAATTCTTATAACTTTTTTTAAAAAATGTTAAAAATTAACAAATATGTCATGATTTATGGTTGCTTTCAGTCCAAATCATCTAAACTCTACCCTATACAATGACCAATATTCCTACATATAATAGTGGATACATGGTGCAAAGTGTGTCCTGATTTTTTTTAAAGTGATTTTTTTAAATTAATTTTTCACATATAGTGTAGTGTCCAATTCATTTTTCAAATTTGTATTCTAATATGTAATGAGCTTAATTTATTATAATATTACAGTTCGATTATTTTAATTAAAGTTTTTATAATTTATAATAGGTATTTTTTTTTTTTGATTATATTATATTGAAATTGCAACTAAATATAACATGTCCAAAATTAATATTGAACTTTTAAAACGAAAAAATCTTCCCAACAAAGAGAAACTATAGACAATATCGATTTTGAAAAAATTATAACACAATTATAACCTTATTAGTACCTATTTTGTATAAAACGATTCTTAATTAAAGTATTAAAAATTGCAAAATAATATATTAACAGAAGCAATAATTGCATAAATGTTTTATAAACACATTCCCAGACACAAATTTACAAGATAACGATTTATAGTATACTTAATAAATAGTTTTAATAGTTACATTTACTACATTTTTTAGAATGCATTTGCCCGAATAAAAAAACAAATGATTATTATCCGTCTATTTGAGATTTCCATAAAACATATGTAAACAGTTAAAAAAGTAAAATGTACTTATTTGATAATTATCATTGTTGGTTGCACAGTTTTGTTGGTAAAAATAGTTTTCACTTTTGTTTTATTATATTATCTAATCTAATTAATAGATATGAAGAAGTATTTCCTCAAGTAATTACTCAAAACATGATCCCCCCCTTAATGTACTAACTAGATCCAAAATGCTTCTAGAAAAGACGCTACACTCCAAAACAAAACACAACAAAGATTTTAGGTAAAAGAGTTGTTGTTCACAGGGGCAAAAAAAAAAAAAAAAGAGAAAATTGATATACTTCGTACCATGGGTAAAACACTGGTTTAGGTGGGAAGATGTGACATAGGACATAGAGGATAATAGAATTTATATCAGTATTCAACGATAAATCATTGCTAACGAAAAACGATTCTGAGCGATTCTGAAGTTAGGTTAAAACATGTTTTGATAAATTAAATTTGAAAATTGTACTAATTTGTAACTACAAAATAAATTAAAACTGTTCGTATTTTTTGTTTGTTAATTGAGTTGAGCATTTTGAGCTAATAGTTTAATCCGCATAAATTGAAAAAATAGCAGGTATGAAAATGCCTAAAATATAAAAATATACTAATTTCATAAAAGCTTATACTTTAAACGACGAAAAAAACTATTGCATTACATTTCTCTGTTACCAGGAAGTACAACATACGATACACCATTTCTCAAATTATGGTACATTTTCGATAGGCCAAAATAATTTATAGTAATAATAATAGAAACGATTATTAAGTAAACAACAGTTGTTTTTCTGATTTCCCCCAATTATTAAAGAAATCCTTAGGGAAAATAAAAAAAAATAACCTTCTCAAATGCATAATTTAAATCTACAATTCTACAATAAAAAGCTTTCTTATCGATTTTTGATCGGAGCAAAATTTATTGATAGAAAAGTTCTTCACAAACACTAAAAAAGCACACTATATAGTAAAACCAATATACATTCCTCGCTACGCTAAGAATCTAAATCTTTTGTTAGTCGTTATTATTAGACATTTTTAGTTTTTAATTTGCATAATATGATAGCCGACTATTAAATTAATATGAACGTGTAATAATTAGAAGTTGGATTTATATTCTCTTAAATTCCTTAAAACATGATGTTTTTATATCGTTTTAAATAGACAATTATTTAATATCTTAATATTATTTTATAATGCCAAATATATGATATTTTATGTCCTTAAAAATTTTAAAATATTATTTTTATATTCTGTTAAAAAATAATTCAAATAATAATAATAATTTAAATAGTTTCAATTAGTTTTTACAATTACAATTTTTAATAATACGTATATTTATGTTTAATAGAAGGTATTACATCCCAGGAGGGAACCCACAAGGGTATAAAAATAACTGACTTAGTGTATATTTTATTTGTTGATAAATTATCAAAATTCCGATACACACGAAGACGGCGTATAAAAATAATATAATTATTTTCTTCAAAAAAATATCTAATAACATTTTAATATTGTGTTATATTTTCTAACGTATTGAATATGCTCTATAACCTCTAAAATATTTTATTTTTATGCAAAATAAAATATTTTCTTTGAATTCTGTGTTTCATGAATCGTAAAGATATCTTACTCGCATTTAACTGCATAGACTAGAAATAAATATGTAGTCAAATCATAAAATTTCGACCTCTAGTAATAATAAATGTGTACTAGAACAATTGTTTAGGAAATTAACTCGGTTGGCAATATTTATCACTTATATTTTTTAAAGAGTACTTCATATAGGCTTTCTTTTGGCACGGGTTTAATAGAAGCTACGGTTTGTCTAAAGGCTGCCAAACGTGGTTTTTAAAATACGACGAGTAAGAGTATACGATTAATGATTTCAGAGCAACAGCGCGTGGTCCAATGTCAAAGTCTTTGGAAAATTACGTTTCAGCAATCTCGAAAAATAGTATATCAAATTACCACGGGCCCGTGTTATTAGAATATTGCTATCCCACGGGCGGAAATTTGCAATAATTTTAGAGAGGGCTGATATTTTAAAATATTTTACTGTATAAAAAAAGTCGCTCACAAATTTGCAAATATTATCTTAAGCACGTATGTTACATCGTCATGTACAACCTAAGCATGATTTATTTTAGACATCCTATATCATACATATACGAATAGGTATTTATATATTTGCGTATATTTAAGGGGGGCTAATTTATCTGTTTGTACATTTCGAGTGGGCTTAGACCCCTTAAGCTCCCCCCCAAATTTCCACCTATGTGTTACCCCAGTCAAAACATTATGATGTAAACGAGTCGTCCTATTTCAGTACCTATACATACAAGTTTCACTAAAAGTTTAAGTTAAATTTCAACATGGAAACCCTGTACGATAAATTAAATGTAATACGCGTGTGCGTGCGTGTAAGTCAACTCGGCGGTATACTACGCACAAAAAACCATATGGACATATAAAAGTACCTTCGGTTTTTATAATATAGACGTAAACACGAAGAACTTTATATAAAAACGCTGTGGGTACACGAACCGCTTGGAATTGCGTTTGAGGAGTTCAAAGGCGTCCCAGGTGTCGAAACTTTTTAATTACTTTTTTTTTTCTTTTTTTTTTTTCTTTTTTACTATATACCAAACTGTATACATAATATACTACCGGCATGACGTGGCCAAGACCTTTTCGCGTGTCTTACGGCTGTAAACTGCAGAACAATATAATATAATAATCGTTCGTATATACATATATATATATTTTTTAAATTTATTTTTGTATATATCACGACCAACCCTCTACACTTCACTTCATTCCACCCCTGCAGCTCGTACCCATAGTTATTTTTTTTTAAAGAAAATAATATATATATACATATATATGGTTTAAGTAGGCCAGAAAAATATCGCGATAAAAACAAAATAAAAAAAAATAAACCAAACGCGAAAACCGTTTATAATAATAAGGTATCTACGCCAACTATAACAACGGTTTTTATAATAATAATTAGTGACGGAGGCACTATCGAACTATTTGATAGTTAATCGCATTCGAACTGTTCGAATAGATTTAAATCTATTCTAATAGTTTCTATAGAACGAATAGTTTTTATTCGAATATTTGTTATTGGGATAGTTTATATTCAAAAAATATCATTGGATTATTCGTGTGGCAACGGGGCGCGAGGCGTTTATAATAGTGTTCCACTATTCTCCCTAGCCCACAAAATAGTAACAAAAGTGTAATATCTCGACAATGGATTGATGGAAATTAAAAATTGTAACATCAAAATATATTTAAACTAATACTCCTTTTGTTTATGTAATTTATAATATAGGTTGCCATTTGAAAATGAAAAGTATGCAGTCGTTTTACCCCCCTCCAAAAAAAAAAAAATAAATAATGAACATCCAGATCATTTAACTGTTTGTTTTGTACTTTACTTTGTTTGACCATACTTTCCGAGACATCACAATGGGCAAATCTTCGCGGGAAACCCAGTAGTTTTATGTATGTGTTATCCCTACGTCCACGTAAATTTCAAAAGTATATTGGCTAAACTGCTAAAGGAATCACGCTAATAATGAATGTATTATTTCCCAAACTATTACTGGCAAATGAATATTGATAACCAATCAGAATACAGGAATGTTATTAATGGGATTGGAGCCAGTTTTCCAAATATTTTCCAATTTTATAAAATTTTGTATTTTTTTACCTTTACCAAATTTTTTTTACCTTTTAATGAACTTTAAGTATAAGACTTTCTCACTAATCCACTGACATATTTAAGAAGAAGGGGTATAGCTTATTATAGGGGCGAATGTGATGTTTTAGACTAATAAGCCACAGAAAATTACAGAGCTTGAGATGGACAGATTCGAATTTTGAAAACAGATTTAATTTTGTATTTTAGTTTACCAGGGTTTGGTTGAGGTGATTTTTGATATTCAGCTATATCATTAAAATGTTGATAGTAAAAACTTAGTTTAAAAAAAACATACATAAATTTACATTATTTGTAAACCAAATTAAACTACACATTCAATTTTTTGAGTATCAAAAATCGCCTCAATCAAACCCTATAAAACTAAAATAAAAAATAGTTAATTAAAATAAGTCCTTATCTCAAGCCTCACACCTTTGTCCTGTTTTACGTGCGTATTTATATCATCTGCAGCCCCCTGGCATCAATTGCATCTATAAACTGTTTCAAAAGTCTATCAATAATTCGATCTAAATATCTAACAAATTTTTTAACAAACTTAATGCCACTAAAAATGAAATTACCTTAGACTACCTTATATGTATTGAATATTTAATATTTATTAGGGTTATATTTATATATTTATTATATTTATATATTATTTACTTTATAACATTATGTAATTTAACTCTATAAAAACCTAATATGCAGCTTTTTTTAAGGTACATTTTTTATTTCAGTCTGACTTACACTGTCGTCATTTATATCCTCGTCAGTATTTAATTTTAAAGAGTTCATCACTATATTATTTAATAGGTGGGCTGTGCAAGAGACATGATCAATATTTAATAAACGTATGGCAGCCTTAATATTTTGCCCCACAATCAGTCACAATTGCACAACATTTTTCTGAATTTTCCATTCGTTAATAATATCGTTTAAAACCTCAGACAAATATTTTACAGTGCGACTAGCCGTCAGCTTTTGTGTGGTTAAAACTAACTTTTAAATTGTCAGTTTGTATCAAAAAAAATTAACCGTAGCAGTTAAATACGATTCTCTTGTAAGTATCGATTACAATATTTGAAGTATTCGGTCACAGGAAAAAATATTCGAATGAAATATTCGATATTTTATCCAAACAATCGAAAACTATTAGAAAATGCCCATCACTAATAATAATATACGCATTCGTGACAGTGGTCCGGAAGAACAAAGGTCACTGACCGTACTCGTCACGAAAACGAGCGCCCAAGTCCTATTGAGCAGTGTTAACCTCAACCGTTGGTACGCAAAAAAAAAATCAGCTTTTATAAAAAATAATAAATAAATAAAAATTCCCGTTTAATATTATATATATATAAAAAAAAAAAAAAATCAATATAGAAATCACATTAATTGAACGCGGAAAACGATTTGGTCACCGAAAGTTATCAATATCAATGCTCCCGAATGCGACTTTCCTAAAACACACGTAAGTGTGTTTTTTTTATCAAATTAACGCGAGAAATAAATTGTGATAATTGTGCGTGATGTTGTGCAAGAGCGATGTAGTGTTATTATCATCTGTATTGGTGTACGAATTTGTGTTCAATGCCGTCCAATGCAATCCACCCGTCATATGTTTAATATCTATAAGTCAAATCACATCATAGACGTATACATATTTTGATAAGCAAAAAAATTAATAAAATAATATTTAGGCCCTCCCACTGCATCAGTCAAGTGGTACTTGAATATTTTCAAAATTTGTATGAGCTGTACTCGGATATAAAAAAAGGTGGAGAACCGCTGCTATAGACTACCTTACAGTCCAATATTCGCGTAATATCGTTAAAACTATTGGCTATCGGCCCAGGTTTTATTTTCTCGGTGTGTGTTTGGTATATGTTCATAATAGCACGAAATCAGTGCACACTGCGGTATAAACGCATTATTAATATTATGTTTGAAATCATTACATCGAATTTATTCTGGTTGGTAGGCGATTTTCAACACGCCAACTATTATTGATACGAGTGGCTCGCGAAATAGTATAGGGTATACTAACTATGTTTTTTCTGTTATAAAATGTTAAACGAGCAAAAGAAAATTAAATTAAATTGATAATCCAATTTTTATTTGACGATGTACCGAATGTACCTGTCGGTGTAATTATTTGTATATTTTTTTTTTATTTCCGAAATTAACAACCGTACCGTTCAAATATTCAACTATAAGTATCTATAGGTATACTATGCATATAGGCTAATTCATTTGTACCGAATTAAAAAATATTTATTTAAAAACTTTTAATCGAACCTACATTTTGGAGACGATTTTTATAAGCACGGTCAGAAATAGAGGAATCGAGTTACTCCTATATTTAACCTCTGCGCTCAGAAAAGAATATCGAAACAATGGCAAGTCGATTTTATCGGTTTTCAACATTTCCAATAAAATAGTAATTACTAATAAGAACGACCGGTACGCATACACGCATAACTCGTAGGCGTGCACGCATACGTTTTTCGCAAAGCAAGCATTTATAGTCATGTACGCTATTACCAAGGGTCCTAAATGAAATCGTAAACTAACCCAAATGACCTCTAAATTCGATCGAAATCAGTTTATTTGAAAAAAAAAAACAGTTGACACAGTAAATTATACAGAAATAAAAAATAGACCAACAATCGCTAATAATATTTTCAGGTATAAATACATGCGAGAAACGATTTAATGCCAAAGCGATTTTAACAGCGGCTACTGAGTTGATGAAACTGAAATTCTACCTTAAACAAGTAACCGTATAAGGTGGAAATATGTCTACACGCGTTATGCTATGCTTACAAAACGTAGAAATAATACCCAACCAAAAGGAGTACTTAACTGTACGTACTAAGAAGTGATATATAAGTAATGCTACTATAATTAATAATCAGGATTTACACGAATTCGATATGATTTGCATTATTCAAATTATAGTCTATAATTTTGTACGTACCTACCAACTTATAAGGTCAAAACTATTTTCGCGTTTTATAAACATATCAATCCGTATTGTATTTAGATATTTGTATTATGATAAATTAAATTACATTCGAATGAAATTATATTTAAATACATTTTCCGCTTCGTCAAGAATCTAAAATATAATATAACAAATCGGACAAAAAAATATAACCGCGCGTAGTTGCGTACTAACCAAAAAATTAAGTATACGGCATAAAATATTTCGAGTAGGTACATGAAAATTAAAAATACACTAAAATATAAATTATTATTATAATAATGAGGTTTTGACCCATTTTCAACAAGTTCTCTGCCGCCTAGTCGAGTGCACTTCGTATAATACCTACCTACCTGCCTACCGACCGACCGACCAAAAAAAAAAAAAAAATAATAATAATAATAAAATCTTTTCATAATATATAGTCTGCGTGTATATAGTGAAATACTCGACTTTCAGACGTTTTGACCTTATTTAAAATTTATTGAAATGCGAATAAAACTTTCGTCACTGCTGAATACGTGTATACAGGCTAAAACTGATTACCAAATGTCCGACAATAAAAAAAAAAAAAGCGTACGCGGGCAGGTAGGTAATTTATTATAACGATGGAAAAAAAAAAAAATTGTATTATTCATCGCGGAACGGAAACTCGCGGAGTTGAAAATTAAATTCGCGTGCTTCCGGGTGTGTTCTGTTTCGGCGAGTAACGTCAGCCCAGACCTGCACCGCTACGCCGACATTTGCGTGCGCGACGTTTAACATTTTTTTGAAATTAAAAAAAAAAAAAATTATATTCGTATATACAATATATATCATCGGAATTGGCGAACTTTCGACGCTCGGCGCAACAATATCAATAATGTTGGGCGATAAAATAATATAACGGCCTATATAAATTATAATTAATTTTTTTTATATCCGCCCCGGGCCCCCCAGCCCGCACTTTCCATCGAAATACCGACTATTTGAAGCCCCCCCCCCCAAAAAAAAAAAAAAACAAAACAACAACGATAAGAATATTATTATAAATACAATAAGCACCCGTCGTATTATACGGGCATTTGTGCGTGGGATAAAAAAAAAAAAAAAAAAAAAAAACATTACTGTACCTAAGCACGCTCGACTTGTACCTGATACCTCCGGCGTCGTATACAGGTACCTTACACCCTCTCCCCTCCCCTCCCCGAATCTGCCCCCACCCACCCCTCCCCCGCTCGTCGTTAGACTTGAGTTATTCCCCTTCGACCTTGCCGCCGCGCGCGCCGTGTGCTGTTCGCTCGGCGCGTGTAATTTTACTTATTGGAATGTCAAGCATAGGTATATATATATATATATATATATATATACCAGTACTATTTTAACTATACGGACGACGTGGACGCCGCGTACATTTTTCCTGAATAATACCGAATATTATAATATTTGTCGATGAAACAAAAAAAAAAAATAATAAAAATAAAAATAATAATAAATTATCTCCGCGAATAAAATTGAATTTAAATTGAATTATAAATAGCGTACAGCGCGTTAGAAACGGGCAAGTCCGCAACAAGTCGCGTACAAATACTTTACCTAATATGTCGTACTGTCGGTGTTACACCCGTTCGTACCGAAACATAGACGAAAAATACAATTTCGTATTATTATATCGCTGCACAATAATGCATAATATCACCGCCGTGGAGATTTTTTTCTAATCATATCCAATTTCACGTTCGCGTTTAAAAAATAATAATAATTATACGCGAGATAAAAAAGAAATATTAATTTCCCTTCAATTGTTTCCGCGTTATCTTCGTTATAATATATGTATACGTTAGTTTTATATATTGTATTTTATTTTGTAGGCAAATTAAAATTTATAGTTGATAGGCAAACAAAAAAAAAAAAAAAAATGCAATTAATACTAAATTAATCGATATATTATTTACCAGCTTTTTAGAACAGACATATTATATATTATTTTTATAAACGTAATACTTACTAATTATGTTTAAAATGAATTTATATATTAAAAATGTCAGAATAGAATATATTTTACTTAATCGAAGAATTATAATTTTAGTAATTTTTAAAACCCCCTGTAAATAATTTAGCTTAAATATAATATTGTACATTATATAATATGTATTATGAAATGGCATTCAATTTAATGACTATATTATACAAAATCTGCTTTTCTGAAAAAAAAAAAAAAATACTGAAGCGCTGTACATAATATAATTTTCTCTTAATTTATATGAACAAGTTTAGTTTATTTTTATATTATTATAAATTCGTCGTCATAAAAAGTAAAATACCGGGATATTTTTATCCTTTACTTACTAATACAAAAAAAAAAAAAATTAATGTAAACGTAAGTATATTGAATACCTATAAAAAAAAAAAAAAAATACACGAGACGGCGACGGACCAGTTATAAAAATAATATTTTGCCGCAGTTACATTATTATATATAAGTATAGGTACCAACGTTTTGCAACATAATGTATTATGACTATAATAATAATATGATCGTTGTCGGACATTATATAGTAAAAGGAATATTATTATTAAACTGCATAAAAGACTCGTGCATCGGACATGTATTTTTCAGCATTGGCAATACCTATACACACTTATTCAGAACACGGTTATAATTACTATGGAAAATATTGGACCTAAGGCCCTGCAGTAGCCGTGGCCTATTTGAAAGTCGATATAAAAGTAGGCGCCTATGCTGACGAGAAACAATGGTAAAGGTATACCTATAAAAAAATCCACGGACAAAAATTCGTTACGATTATTATTTTTAATATACCTATAGCTATATTTATATATATGTATATATTAAAAATACACGCTGTAAACAATATACGTTTCCGCGGTGTGGATTTTGACAAAATTTACGCATTTTTTCGTTGTAATTTATATATGTATACAATATTACAATTTATACGAGAAAAAAAAAATGTATAATAATACAATTATTATTGCAGTATACACGTACCAAAAAAAACCGATTTGAGATATTCTCGTATATTTATACCTGTATTTGGGGCAATCGTTATCGCTGAAATATTCTATAATATTATTATGTTTGACTATATTATAGTTATACAGTTATGATATATTCTAGACGTGTCATGTACACATTTTTAGATTCTACGTATATCGAGGAATCTTATAGTTTTAATATGATGTGTCTAATGTTTTTTCTGCCTATTAACATATTTCTACCAGAAATAATGTTCCGAATATCGACTTCAGGGATAGTTTCTAGTAGAAAATTGTGTCTAGTTGTTACAATAACGATGTTATTTTTTGATATTTCCTGTAATTTTCTTCACAATTGGAAAAACCAACGTCGGAAAATGGGAATATTTACGAAAAAGCGGTATCTGTTCCTTTCGATTTTGTTTTTGTTGTAATTCGGTTAAAAATAATCGTAGAAACCTGACATTTTCACTGAATACTCATATTAACTATTTCTAGAAGTGTGGTTCAATTTTCAAAACATTACGTTATTTATCCTAAACTCAGAATGTCCATCACAATGCAAAATCCTGTAAATTCTTTAAAAATCTTTAAATGTTACTTGTTCTTTAAATTTTATAACCCTTAATAAAAAAAAAACTCAAAAAATTGACACAGTCATCATAAGTTGCTCTTATGGCCATATAGAATATAGAAAATCTGTAATTATAATATTTTATTTATACGTGGTTAAAGTTGAGATTGTGATTTTGTAAAAATTATGCGCATTATTTTTTGAAATGAATAAAACATTTTTTGGCTCTATAAAAATGCTCAAAATGTTGAGACGTAAAAACACTGACAATAGTAAAATATTTTGTAGTTACAAATTAATAAAATGTCCAATTAAAATTTATCAAACCATATTAAACCGAAATTCGTTTAGAATTGCTTTTGGTTTCGTACAGATTTAGATTAAATTACCCTTTATATCCCTTACCTTCCCAACTTTTTTTTTTTTATATGAAAACAGCCTTGAACTTTGGTAATGCCATCTATAGCAATAAACTCGTACAATCGATAAGCTTATAGGCTTTACATTGTTTAAAATGTGCGGGGTTACGTGAAACGTATTATTTTATTTAAATCTCATGTGTATATGGAAACATTTTAATATATTTTGTAAATTAAATTATTTTTATTTTTTTTTATCTAGTTGTAATTGTTATTTCTGGAAGAGTTATAATAACCTAAAACATAAATTGACGAATGAACACTTTGGATATCTGCTATTGCGTTGTTAAATATTATTGGTAATAAATAATCAATACGTTTCTGTTTCGTTTTTCGATAATCCATTAGATATGTCTGTAGTTTTACATTTTGAACGGTGTATAGATTCTTTATATATCGTATAGTTTTAATTTAAAATATATTTGTTTTGTTAAATAGAACAGCACATTTTAGGGCTGTAGTATACCAGGTCAAACATTTTTGTACGCACAGAATGAAAAATTACGGAAAAATAGCAGAAACAACAATATTGAATTAACAAAGTCCTTGTAAACATAAGGGTCAACAGTCAAATATTTGTTAATTTTAAATTAAGTTACTGTTAATTCCCTGTAGATTAACAAACTGGAACTGATTTTTAATGCTCTTGACTATTGTACATGATTTGCACCGTATTACTATACATCCTGTAGCCTATGAACAAAATACGAAATCTATGATTTACTGCCTATAATATTCTGTTGATTAAAATATATAGTAACTAATAGTTATTAAGAGGTACCTACTATTTGGAATCAACGGAATATTCGTTTACAATATACAAGTGTTAAAAAAGTATTGCTTATAACAGATATACTAATGTAATAAAATTATAAGAAATTTGAACGAACTTATTCAATCACCTTTCTAATATAATTCACAACTGAATATAATAAACTGAATACATATATTAATATTATAAAATTATATATATATATATAATTTTCACTGAATATTTTTATATCAGTGATGCGCACGAAATTCAAATATTATATTAATATAAATTTTTCTTTTTTTTTATTAGTAGATATTATCGTTTTTAATTAAAACAAAACACTATATACTACACATATTTTATAGTAATTTAAACCGTATTATTTGTTTCAATATTTTTTACATAATATACGTAGTACGTTCACTAACATTATTAATATTAAAAAAAAAGAAAAAAAAGTAATAATCAAAGAATTTATAACATTCAGTTTTAAATAAAATTGTATTTTTTTAGCAGCGTACGGCAAGTATTTTGGTTAAAATATAATATGCATATGTCCTTGGTAAAGAATTGAGAGTTGATGAAGAGGAACAAAAATATAACGTGCCTTGCTATGGTTTCGACTTCCTTAAATAAAAACAATTACACGATATGTTTTTACATTTGATATGAATTATTAAATTTCACAGTTGCTTCCGAAGACACGGTACAATCATTAAGAATTAAAATATTTTACAACGTATAGCCACGTACACATTTTTTATGCGCATGACATCGTTTAGTTGAAATACATAAAAACTGCAGGGACCAATAAATTCGAAAATAATATTATACGTAAAAATAATAATATTAATTTTAGTCGATGTTTAAATAAATTTACAGATTTTGGTATGTATTTCACTCAATTGTAATATAATAATATTAAATAAATATTATAAAACGAAAACTCCTAGAAATAAATAATATACAATAGTGTACACGCAATCGAATTGCCTAACCGAAACGCCGTGATTTTTATCCAAGGTCAAAACGCCATGTCTTTTATATGCGATTGAATTTATTTAACTTCTTAACGTGGACGACGGAGTATTAAAACGCGTAGGGTGAAAAAATTTCCCACCGACAAATCGGGATCGATATTGCGAGGAAAATTCGCCATTTTGAAAGGGCTGAGCATTCACCTCTGCTATGTAGTTCACGCATGCGCTATTTGCGGGGAATTACAAAACCAAGTAATCAAGAAAATCGACAAAAGAGAAACATTTTTCTAAAAAAAAAAAAAAAAATATAATATCGTTTACGCTGAATTCTTTTAACGAGATGAAAACCGAACGAGTGTGGCGCTAAATATATTCGTACGTATAACAAACACTAAGTCATCAGCCAAAGGCACGGTTTGGCTAAGGCGACCGAGAGACCGCGACCGCGATTTTACTTCTTCGACGTAAGCGTACCCGGTTGGGTTACAGCGACCGCGACCGGCGATTATCGACAGACCGCTGCGACCCAGATCTCGGTGGTCGGTACACGAGCGGTCGCCCCTTGCGTTTGTGCGCGCGAACTCCGGTTATAAATAAATTTACGGGGTTCCGAAACCTACAAACATAATATTATCGTGCGTTGTGATAGCGATATTATATCACATTATTCATATAACGGCACTTCTATCGTTTTTAAATTATATATATATATATATACATACCCGTACGATGTTATATTATTCGCTCGTACCGATTGACCGGTGCGATAAAAACGAACAAATTTACAAAACTGTACAACGGAGAAAAAAATAAATAATGTTTAATGGTCTTATCGGTCGATAACAAACCAATCGCACGTTATTGACATATATTTAGTAGATAAAAAAAAAAAAAATTATACGAAAGCCGTGTCAAAACACTTCAGCGACATGCGACCGCGACCGCGAATAATTTTCAGTCGCAGTCCTGATCGATCTAGCCGAACCGTACCGTTCATAGATCAGATATAATATATACTATTAAACATTAAGATCATAAATAATGTAATGGTACCAAAACATAAATAATATTATACCATAATGTTTGTACGAAACGAATTTATTATAAATATTTATATTATTGCACTACAACCAACAACGTTTCTGTGAAACACTTCAATAGTTATTGTTGAGAAACATGTACCAAGTCCACCTACTGTTGTTTCGTTGTAAATTGTATTAACATTATATAGTATCCATACCGTTTTAATATTGTCTCTGTTCTTCGGCACACTCGCACAGATTGAACAACAGTAATTATTCTTATTCTTTATATAATTGATTCGTACGATTATTATCATATCGTGCGATTCAATACGACGGCGGGACCAACGAATGCCATGTTTTTCCCTTTGACGCGGTACCCGAAAACTTCGTTCGTAGAAGACGCCGTCGCGTTTAAAAACGGCGTTTGATTTATTTACCACAATAGTAGAGGTTTTATCGCGATTATATATCGATAGTAATTGAATTTCACAAATAAATAACGATTCTGTTTGGAGTTTGCAATTAGATTTTATCTTTTTTAGTTTTTACAATTCATTTCTTCTCCTTTTTTTATTCGTGTAACCATGGGAAACCGAAAATCAATAAATAATAATAAAAAAAAAAAAAAGGAAAAAAAATACAACAGTTTCGCTGTGTGTGATTTTCTTTTTTTTTTTTGAAATTTTTTTTTTAGAATCTAGCAAAATGTTTCAAAGAAAATACACCATCCGGTGTAAACCCGCCCACTCGGAATCAATACACCAGAAGAAGAAGAAGAACGAAAAAGAACTCCGACTTATATCGAACGACATTCGATACGCGTTACGAGTATCGAGGTATCGAATAAAAGTGCACATCGGCACTTTTAATTAGACGATTTTAATAGCGATTTTAGCGATATTATTGATTAGTAATTCGAGTATACGCCGGCACGTCGAGTAGGTAAATATCCGAGCGCGAAATGTCCGGATATCGATATTTAGTAGAATGTAACGAGATAATTCTTTTTCAACCGCAGTGCGTACACGTTCAGGAACGGCGTCGGCCGGTCGGTATAAATTTTGTATTTTTTTATTATTATTATTATTATTCGGCGTGTGTATAAAAATAACGCCGAAACAATAGTACGGTAATCGAATTTGACGGCATAGATGGTGGCCGCGGGTGGCGGCGGGGTGGCGGCGGCGGAATGGTGACCGGGCGGCGGAATGGTGCTGCGCACGTGGTGCAGGACGAGAGGCGTATCGGGTGGCCCGCCGAATACGATTAATTGTTGTTGTTCTGCGAAAAAAAAAAAAAAAAAAAAAAAAATGTTGTCGAACGGACACAAAGAAAACCTATTTTACACGTGTTGTATTAGCATAAATTATAATATTATACGTGTTACGGCGACGACGTTTATATAAGCGGCGGAAAACGAATGACTTCGTGATGCGACCGTATAATAACATTTTCGGAACGTTTATTCGGCGATTCGGTTATGCCGTGCGTGCCGATCAAACTACAGATGTTCGGGACACGAACTTTTGGCGGTAACGCTGGAGGGCGACGAAACGGCGGCGAAGAGTCGCTCGTTATCGACGACAACAATAAATAATGTTATAAGACGGTTGGAATCTTTTCAAAGGTGTTCGGCATGGGCAACGTTTTGTCAGATCGTTACCGTGAGGCGCGACGACGTGTCGGTGTCTGCGCAGCGGTGTCGAGATGTTTAAAACATTTCGTTCTAAACTATTGTTTACAACATGTTTTATACGTCTAAATTATTCAAACAAGGTCTTGTTTAAAACAAGTGATTTCAACAACACGGAAAAGAAGAAGAAGTAAAAAAAAAACAACGGTTGTTTAAAACGGAAAAATACAATTTATCGTCAGATGCCTATAACCTATACGTACCGGCTACTCCTATGTGTCTTCTGTTCTTTTTTCTTTTGTAACAATCAGTGTAGGGAACAGGCAACGTATAAAAAATTAATGTAAAAAAAAAATGACCAAACATTATATGATATAAAAGTTGTTATAATCTATAATAAAAAAAAAGTATTATAACAATGAATGTAATGGAATATTCAAAATTCAAAAAAAATTGAATTATATATATATATATATATATATATATATATATATATATATATATAAATTCAATTTTTTTTTTTATAACACGCTTTTAACAAAAAAAAAACATGTTTTAAACGCGTGTTTATAAAAAACACAAGTTCAACCCTGGTGTGTAGTAAATGATCATTAAAGTGTATCGCTATTTTCCGCTCCGTCATAGCGTGTACCGTCGAGTGTCGTTAACAAAAAATTATACAATATATCAGATTAAAAAAAAAACAAAAAAAAATTTTACTACATTATTGAGTTTGTGTTCCACAATAAAATAGTTTGTTGTGCCGAGCCTATAAGACTTTTTTACAATATTTTTTACAGGTTTTTTTTTTTTTTTTTTTTATAAATACCGAGTTTATTTTAGATTAAACAAAATTATAATTTCTTTTAATTTTAAGCTTTAACACAATATAATATATATATATATAAATATATATTATCCTTCGTTTAAAAAAAATCACATACTCTGTTTAATCATTTTCATTGTGAAAATAATAATTTTCCTCAAAATATATGAAATAAGGTTAATAAGTTTATTAACTTTTAACGTGTAACTCGTTAACTTTATTTTAATTAACTTAACGGTGTTAACATTATATGCTAACTTGTTCAGCCTTGTTGAAAACCGTGAGTCTTTATAAATTACACATATAGCGAACACCCTAAACTTATTTTTTAGTTTTTGGTTTTAAAAATTATTTATTTATATCATCCGTATCACCAAGGTAAATCATAAATCAACAAAATAATTAGATTTTCGTCCCAAAAATTCCAATAACCCAGCTTCAGTCTCCCATCCGTTAACTAACAGTATCGGAATTAGGCTTAAAACCTGCTCCGCGATATACTCTATCATTTTTAAAAAAAAAAAAAAGTTCAAAATGACAATTGGATGTGTAGCAGCAATGATTTTCATTTTCATATATATATATATATATATATAGATCATTGAGTATACTGAATAATATAGATAAATGGTACATAATAATGTATGTATATAGAGAATTTTTTCGAATTTATTGTATAAAAGTAAAAAAAAAAAATAAAAAACAAACAAACATGTTAATAAGATAAATAATCTTGTAGGTCGTTAAAAAATCGTTATAAACTATACATATTTTAGACTTGGTATCCTGTACGGGTTGAAATTGTCGGGGGTTTGGGCCGAAGCGATAATCGTATGCCTTTTTTTTTTCGTTCGTTATAGCAAAAAAATTCCTAAGTATTATATCTGCATTTATATTATCCTCTTATCGGCGTTTCATGGAATTCTTTTTACAAAGTATACATTACCATTATAGCGATAATGGTTACACGCACCCGGCATTTACACTATAAGAGTGTAGAGCATTTATTAAATAAGTCGCAAATGACGTCACCCATAGCGAGTAACCAATAGAACACACGCGGTCCCCTAGTCGGCCCACTCGGTTATTATATAGGCTCTCTAGTATACCTATAATAGACGGGACCGGACTAAACCCGAGAATAACCCTAAGCCCTAGGTACGTTCTTTTGTTTTAATAGCCAATTGTGACGTAATCTAAGTAAAAAGTTCACTTTTCCGACCTTTAATATATATTTTTCGTTTAAGTCATTTCTATTTCTACAGCTATCGAATTCCGGTGATCATTTTCAGATTTCCATTTAGCCGGGATCCTTTCAATTTGTAGTTTGATGTTCTGTGGAAATGGTTTTAGTATTAGTAGAAATATCAATACTTTCTACACCAATATTATGAATTGTTGCCATGGAAACGTAAGCTTAATCCGACATCGAACATTTCTTATCTGATTTCATCTATTCAATAGTCGTTATCATAGACGACTTAATCAACTTATAGAATTGATACCAAGCGATTTGAATTGTACGCGTTAATTACTACGATACAAAATTATATTATTTAAAACATTTCAATATGCTTAATTTTGAGATGCTATTTATACGTTTTACTAGACGAAACAAAAAAATAGTCCCTGTCGTTGTCTAATCCTAGGCACGCGCCTACCCTGCCTATACGTGAATCCAGGCCTGCTGATAATAAATAACTTTACTATTCCACAATAAAGGGTTCGTGCTTCTTATGTATACGCCTACGACGATCGAAACCTTTTTTTTTTTTTTTTGTGTGGCATCGATGACGGGCCGGGAACTGGCCTTGCGGAAATGCTACCGGCCCGCTACGACGATCGAAACCGATCTGGTTAAACCTAACCTATATCGTTAAATACGAATTAAATAACGTCCGACCGTGGGCCGTCACCGTTGTGTCGTGTTAGTTAAAGTTTCGCGTTGTGTTAGGTTAGGGATTCTCGCACGCACGCGTCAATAAATTATGCGATATTATGTATTGTAGGAAGACCATTTTAACATTTAGTTTTTGGTAAAATAATATAATATAAACACAGTGAGTTTATCTCGAAATAAACTTCATCATTAGTATTACGAGAAAAACGAAACAATGGTTTTCCCACGAAACACAGAACAGAATAATCGACGAATCCGTACAATAAAACGGTAGACGACGGACGCGTGCGTTCGCCAGAAAATGTGTGCCACGGCGCCTGCGGCAGGGGCGGCGAGACATTAGCAACCGGTGGGAGTCGTGACGGTGTGGCTGCGGCTACGACGCGGCAAAGGAGGAGCATACCGGATTGCCGTTTTAGGTCACGCGTGTACGACAGTACCCCCACGAAAATAAATTATCGAATTTTCCTGGAAAATTTCGTCTTCTGGACGACTTTTCTTATTCGTCTTCTAAAATAACATTGTGTATTAAATTTAATTCGTACAGGCGCATATAATAAAACTGTAATGTATACAAGGCGCGTCGGACACCAGTGACGTAAATCCGTCGATTTAGGATTTTGTTTGGGGCGAAAACAAAGTTTTGTTACTTTGTTAATTTTACGTCATAACTTTTATTATAAAAACCTAACTAACCTAACCTAGGCCGACGGGAGAGAACCGGACCTCTGACTTCCCTCCGTTAATCCGCCACTGTCAGACACGTATTCAGAGTTCGATATTTCTTGTCAAATCAGTGTTAATCAGTATAAACCCATGGACAAAAATTTATTTTAAACTAAACACAAATTGTTGTTAACAGTTTGAAATCGTTTTTAATCTTGAACAACAAGTGCATTTCACGGTTTTTTTAGATGTTTTCCAATGGGCATCGGAAGTTGCATCCTGACAACCCCCTTTTCTCCTTTTGGTTTGCCCAGAGCCCCCAGAACCCCTATAAAGAAAAACTTGTTTAAAACTTAACCAACACCAACAACGTTAAAGAAAACATTATTATCTATCATATAATCAAGTACCTAAACCGTAGAATTTCTACGACCGTGTATCACTTGATGCGCTATATTTGCACCGAGTGCCAAAACTCGATGAGTTGCATCGTATTCAATATTTGAATTACACCGGCGGCGCTGAGTGTGCACCACTGTTTGTACCGCCAAAATTAGCAGTGCAAATATTACAATGAACAGTGTTTTTGATAGAAAAAAAAAACCAATAATCAGTAAATCAATTTACTTCTCCACGATGAAGCTATAAATTCTGATTCGATGTGATAAAAAAAACCTATAGTGGTGGCAGGAGCGTACTGGGCCGGGAGGACGGGCAGAAATTTTCGACGGGACCGATAGGACATAATTTATAGAATTAGACAAGTATTTCATCCGACAACTTAAAGATAGTTTTTAATGAGCCGTACAAAAAATAAGTAGTTTAAGTCGAAGATTTTTAGACAATCATATAGACGTTCAAAATTGAATACCAAAAAATGTAATTAGTCCACGATATCTTTAAAAAATCTTAGACAACCCCCGAATACATGTCCCTTAATATTATAAAAATGCATAAAATTGTTCACCATATAATCGGGCCTTAAAATATTAACAAAATGATTTATGGAGGCCGCTGAAAATTAGCTCCGTCATGGTAAAAGTACTCCGTGCCTGCATAGCGTCGCGAAAGTGTTGCGCTCGTGCAATTCTAGTGTCCGTTAATAATTTTCGTTGAGAGTATAATTAAGTTTTAAGTTTATTTAACGAATGCGGAGCCACCGGCAGTCCGGTAAAAAACTCAGGGTGTCTTTGTTTGGCGGTCGAACGGACGTGACCAGACGCACATTGTACGCCGGAACATACGCGGAATTTTATTCGTTTTTTTTTTTCGCAATCCGGCACGGGGTGGCGGCCGCACACCACCGTCACCATCATAATTGAAACCCCTGAAAAGCCCGCGGCGGCGGTGGCTGAAAATAATCGATACACACGTTTTTCCTTGCACGTCGCCGTATTCTGAACCGCCGACCCTCCGCCGCGGGGCGGGACCTCACCTGATGGCCGACCACCCACCGCCGGTTCACATCGCCGCCGACACCGACGACACGGCGCGACAACGGCGACAGCGGTCGACGACCTCCGCAGACGGACGGTATCGACCCAAAACGGTCTCTGTCGCCGCCGTCGCCGCCACCACCGCCGCCGCCGCAGCCGCCACTGCCGCCACCGCCGCCACCGCCGCCACCGCCGCCACCGCCGCCACCACCGCCGCCGCCGCCGCCGCCGCCGCCGCCGCCACCACCGCCGCCGCCGTCAACGACTTGACCTACCCAACACGCACAAGGTTTTGTACATGCGAGACCGCGCCGCCACCTCCGCCCCTGCGACTATCGCCAACAATATATATATATATATAAAATACCACCTCACAGGACCGCCGCCGCCGCCGATATATACCGTTAAAAATCCCAGAGACTGCTCGCCCGCGACTGCGGTGAGGCATACACCCTGTACGCCCCTGCGCGCCCACCTACATTATATTATTATATATATATATATATAAACATAGGAGGATGGGACGCTCGCCGAAAAGCGTCGACCGGCGGAAAGCGCGCCCGCGTACGCATGTGTGTGCTCGCGGCGTGCGCGCTGGCCGTTATTGCGCGTGTCCGTAATGCGCCAGTGCAAACCGTCGGCGAGGGGGTCGGGGCGGCGGCGGCGTCGTCGACAGTGGAAAACGCGACACGAAGGCGGCGGGCGGCAGGGGAGGGGGTCTAGACGATGTCGATGAACCCTCATTTATCAGTCTGCGAACCCCCCCCCCACACACACACACACCCCACAACCGCTCGGCCGGCGCGGAGAGAGGAAAACCCTACGCCGCCGTACCCCAAAATGTGTTGCCCCAAAACCCGAGCGCATTTTTTACCCGTCGTTGCCGGCAACGACGACGAACGTGGTGGAGAATTGCGCCACCGCCACCGCCGCCGCAGTATAATTTTATGGCGTTATTGCGCGGGCGCGCGAAAATTAATATCGAGGACACGAGGACGGCGGCGTAATATATATATATATATATATATATACACGAATATATATTTATTATTTTGTACGCAGTGTACGCCACTAATTTTTACACGACATCGTTCGGGCGGGTGACGCCCCGATTCCGCAATTGTCCCGAATACGCATGTAGGACAACGATATAACATAAAGGATATTATATGTCCTGTATATATATATATATATATATATGTATGTGTATGTACATTACGTGCACACGTACACCACTGGCGGTAGTATTATACACGCACGCGGTAACCGTCGGTACTTGCGCGCCACAATACTAACACTGCCCTACCTCAACGACCGGCATCGTCCCCGACGGTTTTTGTGTAATAAATAACAATTATTGTAAACTGTCACCGCCGCCGCCGCCGCCGCCACCGCCGCCGCCACCGCCGCCGCCACCGCCGCCGCGTCGTTGCAATGCAACTGTAATACGGTCGCCGGCGCCACCATATAATTTCACGACATAATTTCCGCGGCAGCTCCCCTTACGATTTGTTTATACGGTTTACACGCTCTGTGCACGTATGCACTGGCATATCTGGAATTTATAACCCCTACCGAAATGTCTCCCGTATACATTTTTTCCCGTGTTTATTTATTTTAACCAATAAAAATATTATTCTAATAGGAGTGAGAATTTCAAATATTTCCCTGGTTCCGTGGCAGTGGCCACGTTTATAATATACACGGTCCGGCGACGCTTTTAGCAATTTGCCGTCCCTTTAATATTATCATACGTTAGTTTAAACCAAAAAAAAAAAAAAAAAAAAATGAGAGAAATATATTGTAAAAAGTAGCCCGGGATGAAACAATTTGTTTTAATATTGTTAACATTATAATACTTTTGATGTGAGCACCATTTTAACATACACGAAATAAATTATATTCATATTTGCAAACATATGCAATGTATAACTTTGTTTTGGTACTTGTTAGGATGATTCAAATTTATAGTAGACCTATAGCAGTTTAATGTAGGTAAAATATTATTAGTGTTTTCTCAGAGATTTTTTTGTTTTTAATACTATAAAAGATTAATATGTTCAACCTTTTAAATAATGATGTATTTGTATGTGTATTTTATTATATTTCAAAAAAGTTTATAAAATCATCGGTAAAAAATATCGAAAAAAACTCTCTCGAAAAACTGATTGCTGTCTCAAAGAAAAAGTTAATATATTTTTTCTTCTTATTTAATCAGTGCGAATTCGGTACCCCTAAAATTTTGCCGCTCTAATCACCTGCTTGTTCTCCTTGTAGGTTAACCTGACGTTGACACGATTTTCCAAATTTGATTTGATAGTCAACTTTTTCGTGATATATATATATATATTGTTTTTAATTATCAATATAAAAACTTTTTGAAATCATTTCATATAATACTTAAAAATTCTCATTTGTTATTTATTTATGGAACAAAAGGAAATTTGAGAGGTAACGTTCAAAATTCAAACGGAAAACTATATTTTTTAAGTATGTTTTACGGTTTTGTGTTTAACGAATTTCCACGGGCATGCTACCACGTCAATTATAATAATAAGTTAAGAAACGAAATACGGTGCCTGGAATACTGTTTTTTAATTTGTAAAAATATGACAACTGTGTGGATTATATTATATTGTGTAACTATGATAAAACTAAATTTTATTTACTGTAGACGTTTTATAAATTGAAAACAAATTCAACGTCTCTCTTTAGCTCGTACTAATTATTTAATATATCATTGTGAGTGACTCGTCAAATTCCTAAAAAATGAATCCGTACGTGAATCATATTTTAAAAATATAGTTATTTATTTGAACTCTAAACGCTACTATCCTTAAATTTCTCGTTTATTTATAAAAACAATAATTAATAAGCATTTAGTAAAATATAACACGATTTTAGTTTCACATAGGTTTGGTTTAGGTTAGGTAAGGTATAGGTTTAAAAAAAAAAACCAATTATTTTACAGTAAAAACTACTATCGTAAATAATTTAAAAGTCGCTATATAATATAATTTTTTTTCTTTGGTCAATACCGTAGTGTCTCTTCGTCAAAAACCCAAATAAATCTAAAAAAAAAAAAAAAAAATGTTTTTTCTGTATATAAAAGTACATAATATTATACTTTATATATTTATCGATTGCTTTGAAGCTCTGGCGCAAAATAAATATAAAATACAACATTTCCGCTTCGCTTATACTTACATAAGATAAAACCCCGAGGAAATGTTATAACGCAGAGTTGTAGGACATAAAATAATAATAATCATAATAAATAAATAAATAAATAAATGTTATACGCCATCCGCCCTGTAATTTTACACTCATAAATAATACCCAGCAACCAACCGACCACCGAAGACCATCGCATTTTAAAACCAAAACATAATATAATTTTTTTCGACTAGCTCGGCACATTCGCCATTTTTTTTCCCCCCTTAAAACAGTAAACCATAATAACATTCCATAAACCGAAATATATATATATATATATATATAAAACCTAAACAATTTAATAATAACTTTATAGAGGATGTCAGCGTGTCGGTTTTGTTGTTCTCGATCTACACATTAGCTCTGCGTTTTTCGTTTTTTTAACCGTATCCATACCTGCATCATAAATATGTTAGAATGACAAAGGAGAATATTACCCAGGGTCATGCGAGAAGGGCGTTTAGTATTTTTACCAGCGACATAATTATATTATATGTTTTAACTTTCATATTTTCAAAAATTTATGATACGTATAACCAATTCGTATACAGTACTAATTTTTATGAAAAATTTGAAAGCTAAAATATTAGTTTAAATTAAGTATAAATATTATGAATTACTGGGATACATGTGGTGAAACAACCTGATAGATCTATAGATATAATATATATATATATATAGGTTATGGAAATCCAACCATAACTCAAATAATTTAAGTACAAAATGGAAGACCTAAAATAATATTTTATTATTAAGTGTGAATTTTATTCTACGAAGTTGACGTCATTCTAGTTTTACATAGATTTTTTTTAGATAATAAACGAGGCGAAGAATATATTGGTTTTACTATAATGATGTGTGATTTTTTTTTTCGCCTGTGAACATCTTTTCGACCAGAAATATTTATACTATCAAAACTTTACAAGATCTTTATTTTATAATTTTGAATCTAATTGATGCATTGTGAAGATTATTTTTTTCATTATTCTTGTAGTTTTTTTAATAACTGGTTAAGTCCCAGTAAAACTTGGAAAAAAAGTCGAAAAACTGGAATATTTACGCAATAACGATTTCGGTTAATTTCAATTTTAGTTGTTTGTTGTACCTAATTCCGTTAAAAATAAATATTCGTAGAGACCTGAAAAGCGAGATTATTTTATAAGTATTTAAAATACAAAATTAGATGAAAATTGTAAAAATTGTGACATATCGCATACTATTTTCCAATTCACGTGAATACAAATTTTTAGCTCTAAAATATGCCTAACAATTTTATACGAAAAAAACACGAACAGTATTGTAAATTGTTTTGTAGTTATAAATAAATACGACGTTACATTCAAATACGTTTAATTGAATTTCGCTAAGAATCGTTTTTTGTATGAAATGATTTATTGTTTCGTACAGACAAAAACTAAATTACCCCTATCCTATATTTTCAATCGTCCGAAATGCCCACCTACAACAATGGTCCACTTAATGGTGAAAGTATATCAGGTTTTTTTGTGAAGAGCTGCTTCGGAATATTTCAAAATATTATATAGAATTTACAGTTTCTTTCTGGGGTGGGTGATATCAGAAAAAAATAATGGCACATCAGTTGAACTCTGCCCATTATTTGTATCCATCCATACTGTTTATTATCTACACTGTATAACAAACTCATTTTTTATTATCAAATTTTTTATTTAACAACAATTTATGATGTTACAAAATAATATCCGTTCTGCGGGGTTTTCGGGCTATTTCATCCATTAATTCTTCTATATCAACGTGGATATTGCGATAGATGCGTATATGCAAAATAATGATTACATTTATAATCACAAACACTAAAAAACCCTGTTACTACTGATAAAACACTGATTACGAATACGGTAACGGTTCAAGAGTAAAAAAAAAAAAAATGGAAATTGATTATATAAAAAAATAAAAAAAACAACAAAAAGGTCTGCAAAAATATCTACCACATCTATCTTCATGCCACTGTATAAAATGTCTACCGAATTGAATGTACCCATACCTAAAAAGCTTAAAGAACTATACTGAGGAGAAATGTTTGGAATTTTCCTGCAACCTTTTCAAGAAAAAATATTTTGTTCAAACATGTCGAGGTTTTTATTTTTATAATATATAAACAATCGATATTATTCAGAATTTCGTCTTTGATGGTCGTCGCTGAAACATTACTGACTGGAAACGAAATGAGCAAAAATGCGTCACGATAAGCTTTTATATAGAATCCAAGTATTTATATTTATTTTTTTCCGCAATAACTTATACAATTTTATTATTCAATTTACCGTTTCATATTATACTCCGTATAATAACACGTCTTATGAAAAAATACACTCACTCAAATTTATTTAATAAGCTTACAACCAGTATTTTAATATAAATATATGTATAGGTTTTCTCTCCCACTCATTTTTTAGGTAAAAAAAAAAAAAAGTAGTAAATTCTATAAACTCAATAAGTAGATACCTAATGATAAGTTGTATTATATCTATACAATACAAGTATTATAACTGTATATTATGTGCGTTTTACATTTAAAATGCTGCACAAACTTGTGTATACCAATGGTAACCTGTTATGCGAAAATTAATTCAACAATAAAAATTTCACTAACATCGCATCAATATATTTTATAAATATATTCAACAGTATCAATTGGAAATAAATAAATAACAGTAAGTTGTTACGAATCGATTGTTAACTTTCCCTATAATAGGTACAATTATAGTAGCTTATAGTATATTTTTTCTAAAATGCGTCGAAATCCAGCGCAAAATTAGGTGGCGTGTTGTACAAGGGCGCACACAGGATTTTTTTTTTTTTTGTGATTGGGGCTAAACATAATTATTTTTAAATATTTATAGAAACCTAAAAGCATACTTGTGCACGATTTTACTCACTTGTTAATAAAAAAAACTACAATAAATAATATAACAAGAGAAGAGAAAAATAAATAGTTTAAAAAAATGTTTTGATAATGCTAATTATATTATAACTTAAATTTGTCTTAATATTAATATTTAGATTTTGAGTTTTTATCTAATGACGGTAAGTTAAACCTATAAAATATTATTATGTTATATATATATATATATATTTTAATATGCTTTAATTTTGATAGTTGATTATTTTTTTGATGTGAAAATTTAAATTTGGTACCTAATAAAATTGCAAGAATATTAGACGGTCAACCATTTGGGGGGGGGGAGATAAAGCCCGTTAGCTACCCCCTTGGGTGCGCCCTTGGTGTCGGATGCAAATTATACTCTCTGTTAAAATTAGAACCCCCATCAAAATATATAAAATAATATAGTTAAAAATGTATAATAAATAATTAAATTGCAACATTAAAAAAGTTGTTTACACATTTAATATTATTTAAAAAAAAAAAAACCAAAATTATAAAACTGCTCAGAATAAATAAAAAGGCGACACTATATAAACATTTAAAAAAAAAGTTAAAGATAAACACAACCTATACGAAAACGCTATCAATATAACGAGTACTGTGTGGGTATAATAAAAATAATTATATGTAGAAGAACAGTAAACATTGTTGACTTTGTTAGTTTCAGTATTGAAGTTAAATTATTTATTGTAACTCTTAAAATCAAATATTAACAAAGCGAAATTGTGTTTATTTTCATAATTAAGTTTCACGCTAGTATAATATGGCTGATATTTGTAATACCTATTTATTGTTTAACCGAATAGTGAATTGTGTGATAATAGTTTGCCAAACATTTTATAGACAATTATAAACTTCTAGTGTACATTTATAAAATTAAATGTAGACTTAACTATGTAAATTGTAATATGTAATGTAAATTGTAAGTTAAGAAGAAGTGGTCCCTAATTAATTTGATAATTTTACATTATTTATCTTTTTGTGAATGAACAACAAAATGTGTAAATTCGAATGGATCATTTTAAACTTACGTTGAAATAAATTGGAGCAGGGGGGCTCATGCACAATGTAAGATATTTCAAGTGTCGTTCGTGAGAATAATTGTGTTGCGATAGGCGAGGTGAAGGAGAGGGCGGTAATGGGGGACACAGCACAGGGTTAGTATACACTTTGTGTTTAACATGGATAGAGCTATGAGTATTTTACTATTTTTGCCCCCACTCCTCTTGAACGTCAAGTATTATCGCTTATTATTAACGGCTTCTCGTATTAATTTGTAGGTATTTCTCTATTTATTAACAATTGACCGGACGTTGTTGTTTTTTTTTAACGTTTTTCCTCAAAATACCGACGATGATGAACAATACAATTTTTAAAAAAAAAAAAAAAATGTATAAATACATTTTACATTGAATTATTGATCTTTTTGACTTCGAATATTATATACATGCGCGATAGGATTGGATTACACGATAGAAACATGTTTGCACAGTGAATATTGGGTGGGTAGGGTGAAACACGATTTTCCGTAGAACTAAAATATCAACTTCGCCAAATAGAATCTAAATTTAATAACTTTTAATGTGCGTATATGATATAGTATATTACATGACCAATATTGTTCAATGTCCATGTCTAAACTCGATACCATTGTTGCACGAAAACTGTTCTGTATACTGGTCGGTTTCATAAACTCTAGATTCAGTATAATTACAATTATTGAACAGATTGCGTTTCATGAAAGCATTTCATTATTTGAATAGGAATACCCATTTAAAAGTGATCTGTAGTTATTAACCACTTACTTGGTTATCTGCAGTGATGATACTGATATTTTACATTATTATTTACAGTTTAGCGAGTTTAGCACGGTTTTAAATATACAATAAAATATATTTTAAACCTAACCAGAACTACGAAGAACAACTAAGTGGCCACAGTAACAAGAAAATTAAATTACATTTTTATACGATAACAAAATTATAATTAAATGATTAGGTTAAACAACTCTGCGCATTTTACCGAACTGAAATCGGTTCAGCAACCTTATCGATTCAATAACCTTGTTTTTGATAATGTTTATTACATTTTTACATAACGATTTTTTTTTTTTTAATTTTACAGAACCGTGATAGTCCTGTTATCGGTATAGTTTCGTGCAATCCTCGGCACCATATAGTATTATTATATTACAGCGTTTGAAAGTACCGCGATTAGACAATATAACACGTACCTCGCACGGATTCTCTACAAATAGCTGCGTAATCCCATGTCCTAAAAGAATGCTCCTCTGCGATGGATTTAATGGGATTGTTTGCGGACCACGCGTCGACAAAGGGACGTTTGCCCTACCCTCTCGACCGCCCCCCACACATTTACACCGGGTTTTTTTTTTCGATCCTTCCGTTTCGACCAATGGCCAAATGATAATAAATAATAAAACAATACCGATACGCAGTATATATTACGGTCGGTCGAATACATAGAATTACACGGGCACGTAGCCAGGATTTTATTTCCGGAATGGGGGGGTAGAGCTCTAAAAAAAAAAAAAAAAAATGTTTCATTCATGTTTCACTCAAAACTATAACTTTTCATAGTAACAAATCATTTTCAATTAAATTTTCATACATTATTCATCATTATACACGAGTACGCAAAAATTTGGAGGGGGCCCCCTAGGTCCGTTTATGTTTGACTTGTCCACTAGATCATAGGGTACGATATTGGCACATTGATAGCACGCTTTTGTTATTACCATTAATTACCATTATAACCAGTGACGTACTTTCAACTATTTTCTTGAGAGGGGTCCACATTTTTTTTTTATTTCCAAAATTAAATTAAAAATACTTTTGACTGATTTAAGCTAATATAAGTACGTTTTATTAAATATTAATTTACAAATTTAAATTACAAAATCTAATCGTGTTTATTTTTACTGAGTTTGTCCGAAATTATCATGAGGTGAGAGATGATCTTTATTGTAAATCGATAACATTGCCAATCCGTTAAATCTCTTCTAAAAAATAAGGACATTGTAAATTTTACTTCAATAATAATCATCGATTGCATTGTTTGACTTGTCACTCAAGTTGTTTAATTTTCTTGGCTATAACTCTTTAATTAAAACTGATGTAGGTGTAACTAAGTCGTCTCTGTATGTTTCATTTAATTTTATAAAATCGTCATCTTGTATTGCATTTGTATCGAATTAAAATTGAAAACCATTTAAAGTAGTTTTATGATAAATAAATTTAAATTTGAGCTGATTAATAAATGATTCAAGATATGAAATCAACAAAGATGTACGATAATATTGTTCGGGTCATCAGTTTAAATTCTATTTTTTTGTAACTCATTATCGGCATTTTCCCTAAATAATTTAAGCGCCTTTGATGTATCTTGAGCTAAATTTATAGCCATCATTAGGTCAATATTGGTTTTTTGAAATTGTTTTGAGGCAGCCGACTTCAATAAAGATTGCTTTTGTTTTTTATTTGAAGACATATTCACTGGCAATGTTGTCTTCCAATATAAAACTATAAAAAGAAACAAATTTCCAGTACTCCCCTCCCCTCTCGTAAGTAAGCCACTGATTATAACTACTCATATTCATATTTCTATTTTTAAATTGTTCAGTATAATTAATAGTATGGTGTTTGCATTTCATATAAAAATGAGTACAATCATTTTTTTTTTCCATTTTAAAGTGGCTAGTCTGCATCATGGTATCATTTTAGACATTCTAGTTATGAGAAAATATTTTACACGCTAGGTTCATATTATTGTATATTTGAACAAATGGATAAAGTAAGAATATAAGATAAATAGATACACTCCAATATTCTTACTTGATGGTAATCAAATATTTGATAATCATAGAGAAATATTTATACAAAAAATAATAAAAAAATATATACAAATACGACTATTTCATGAAGCAAGAAAAGGATAAACAAAAAGTTGAAACAAATTTCACATTTTAAAAAATAATAGAAATGCTTTGGATGCAATTTATTTTATTATTATTCAAATTTAAAAATATTTTTTCATATCGAGGATTTTCATTTTGATAAAAAATTGATATCACTGCTATAGTTATAACGAAAAATAGCTCTGGTGTTCTTTTTGCACTCAAGCCCGCGAGTAATTGTTATAAGTATGTCCAATCCTTTATGTATGAATCATGATAATGTTTGTCCTATTATCTATGAATAATACATATGTCATATGTCTACTCTTTGTTCGGATAGCGGATGATCGAAAGTCAGTGTAATTACTGACGGCTTTAGTGTAAGGAATTCGCTGGATAGGATAAATGGCAGCCGCACACCGAAACTATAATGGCTTGTTATATTGATTATTGATTAACATATTAACATGTAATGTAATAATGTAGAATTAAACGAAATATGAAACTGTATCGATTTTTATACATTTTCAAAGAGCGGTTCGAATCATATTTCGAAGCATTATTCGAAATCTTTCTATTAACTACCTAATACTTTTGCCGGTTCCAGACTTAAAACTGACAACTGCGCACAAGGGAGAACGGGTCACATGTTCGAATTCAGTGTTTTCAAAAAAAATAAATAAATAAATGTGTTCGGAATATAATTTTGTCACATGTATTTTAATCATTAGAGTAATTCAATAATAATATAAGAATTCCGAGCGAAGAAAAATCCAACAACCTCGTGCATTGCGCAGCCTCCCCCCCAGAGAACTTTTTAAAAATAGTTTGGGAACGAAAAGTGTTTTTTCAATGGATAAGGACCTTGTTATTTTCCTCAATCGAGGAACATGTTTCATTTAAACTTGAGGAACAAATACAAATTCTTTTTTTATTCAAAAAAACTAATTAAAACCATATACGAGCCCATAATTATTATACGCATTGATTTTAAAATATACAGATAGCCCATGGCATAGGGGATATTTGGCGACTAAAATCATAGTTATGCGAGCTTCCTGTGAGATAGCACGTTCATATTCAACAGATTATTTTTGCTACACCTACGACGTGACGGCTCGTTATCAATAATTGGTTATTTGTGCATATAAATAAACACTGTAACACACTGTATTACTTGAAAAAAAAAATATATTTCCAAGTTAAAATTATATTACAATGATTGAACACCTACTTTTCTTGGGTGCCTAGGTGTAATCCCGACCAATCATTTGCATAACTCAAATAATCATAAAAACAAATTAAAACACATTCAACTGAGCTCTCAACATGTTCCATACGAGCCTCCAGACCGACTGGATCCGTGATGCTTGTTGAGAAGACGACGGCGATGTACGGAGCGTTTAGACCGACTCGTCCCTTGAACGGGGCCGATAAGTCTACCACAGATGCACTGATGTATCTCGCTCATATCGTGCAAGGGGATGCATTAGAGTTGGCCAGTGCGTCCTTCTCCCCCTCGTAATTGTCTCCATATTATGTACCAAATACATTATATTCACGCATGTATAGTATAATATATCACATTATGACGTAGTAATGTGCAAACAAATCTCGGCTATAACGAAAAAAGTACAGGGTGGCACACGGAGATCTGGCAAAATTACAACTGTAATAACTTTTGTTCTGCTAAATATTTTTAAGATTTTTTGTTGCTGTTGTAATAATTACCAGTACCTATGCATTACAATTTGTATATTTGTAATAAAAACTAAAAAAAAAAAACAATACAAATAAATAACAATAAATCTTATTTAAAAAGTAAAAAAAAATATTGAACATAACAAAAGCGATTGCATTTGTCGGATCTCTGTGAACCATCCTGTATAGTTTATTATAATTTTGGAATGCTTCCCAAGTCTCCCTGCCATTAACGCCCGCGTTATGTTCACAAAACCAACTACGGTTTCCGGGAACACCGTGTAATTGATGGGAAAACCAACTGATGACAGGATACAAATTTGTATAAGTTAACAGCCGAATTGTATAGGTATAGAAAGGAATTCAAATTATATATATATATATATATATATATATATTTTGCTGTTTATTCGTAACGATAAACTTTTGCTATCGAAAAACGATTCTGAGCGAAGTTCGGTTTATCGTCTTTTGAAATGCCACGATTTATACGATATTCGTCAAAATTTGAACTTTAAACGATTATAACGAAGAATTACGTCGCATTACACTCAATTGTTTTTCATTTTTACCAATAAGTACAATTTATGATGGGGGCAAATTTCGGTGTATTTCTGTTGAGCCACAGAAACTCGATTTACATAAATCCGGAAATAGTAAGTACGCAAAATCCTGTGATTCTTACCATTTCCGTCAAAATCTAAACCTTGGGTCTACAAAAAAAAAAAAATGTGCACACGGATTTTCGATAGTTATATACAGGGAAAATAACAACTCTGTGTTAAATTTTTTAGTAGCCAAAAAGATCGAGTCCACATAAAACCAAATAATACTTGACTATTTCAAATGGCCATAAATAAATTTCAAACATTGCCAGATTGTTTTGAAAATGTTACCACGTCTAGCAAGGGATAGGCAATATAAGTATTCGGTGAAAATGTCAAGTCTCTAAAATTATTCTTAACCGAGTTGCAAAAAAAAAAAAAAAAAAATCGAGAATAACAGGAAAAGTTGTCCACAGACGACAGAAAATAATACGCTCATAATCTAATAATTAAAAAAAATGTTTTATTAGTATTTAATAATAATGAACGTATGAAAAAAAATCAGAATTTTCACATTTCATAAATGCGACTGCAATATCTCTGGATTAATTATTTTTTTTTTTGATCAGTACTCAAATTAAAATAAATGAAACGAGTGAATAACAATAGAATATAAATGGAAAAAAAATACGAAACATCACTCGTATTTTCATACCGTACAGTTGTAATATTACACTGTAATTTGTTACAAACATGTATCAGTAGATTCGATTGAAAACCCGGTATTCCACGACTTTTTTAATGATGAACCAAATAATATACAAATTTTTTTTTTTTAATTAGAAATAAATAATCTATACAAATAATGTACAATAAGCTTATGCGTTAGGAGAAGACAGAACGTGAAAAATTGAATAAGAAGCCGCCCCCCACTGGCAACACTTAACATGAATTTTTTTTTGATTGTTAATGATTGGAATTATATATATGTATATTTTAAATTGGAAGTTGTATGAGGACACGACACCATTTCCTTTTTAGCCTGCGCCTAGGATTTCCTGGGAGAGTTAGAGAGGAGAGATTTTTAATAAGTGGATTTTGGTGGGATAGAAGTCGCATACGGAAGCACACATAAAAGAATTGCGCTTCTTCATTGGTGGTTTTCATGTGGAAATCATTATGTAATGTTAGGTTTGATACGTACGGCGGTGCATTGGAGAGTCGTCGAAGAGCTAGGTTTTGGAATTCTTGGAGTTTATTGGTATTGGATTTTTTATTCTGAACCCCAGAGCTGTATGCCATAAGTCCAAATAGGTTTCAGGAGGGTCTGGTAAATTAAAAGTTTGACTTTTAGATTGGTATTATTATTTCTCAACATTAGAGGACTGAGCATGCGCATACGGGCATTGAGAGTAATATACAAATTTAATGTTGAAATAATAATCACAACGCCATCTATCGGGAGTTTTATGTTACGCCCTAGCGCCGTCGTCGAAAAACTGACCAGCGAGCAATTTAGAATCTATGATCAATGTTACTGCCTACTATGTACCAATTATAGAATTGTTTTACACTTTAACTAAAATACGGCATTGTAATAAATCCTAAAAAACTATTTAATTAAATACCTTTGGGAACCGACAATACTTACCTTAGACGAATATTTAAAAAATCAAAATTGCAAAACGTTTAAAATTATCATCAATAAAATAATATTTGTACTATTATAATTTTTGTGGACAAAATACATTTAAAACATTGTTTAAATTTTTATAAAAATTATTTTGTATTCACAACGCCGGAGATGGGAAAAAACACATTACATAAATATCAACAAATTGTACAGTAAAATCAAATATACATATTTGTTAACCTAACAATTATTATTGTTATTATTTGTATAATAATTAAATAACACAACTAGAGAACATCATCATCGATATATTTGGATAGACCAGAAATAAAAAAAATTATTATATATTTTAGTATTTTCGGAATACAACTTATTATTTTTTAGTTAAATAATTTAATTATTTGTATAAGTCATAGGGTATAATAATTTTGTGGTTTTTAAATATAATTGCAGTAGTGATTATTTCAACATTTAGGTACTATACAACTTTGCAAAAATGTAATTTGAACTAACAAACCAATTGTATTATAAATTCATTATCAAAAAGATTGTGACGGTTAAGTAAAACTACTTTAAATATTTCTTTAAATTAAGTACTATCTCTTAAATAATTAAAAAATGTTTAGTATTAAAACTTTTGTTTTCATTTTAATTAATTTATTTCCAAACAAATTTACAGAAAGAGAGTAACATTGTACTATAAATTAGTTGTAAAGTGTTAAAATTTAATAAAATACTTGTTAGAATTTCAAAAAAATACGTATGAAAACTGATTCAAAGACCCAAGATGAAAATTAAAGGTGTAAATGGGTTATAATATACGATATTTCAGATCTATTTTTAAATTTAGTTTAATGATATGCATTTTCAATTACTTTTGCCTTATGAGAGCAAGACCCAATATTTTAATTCAAGGTTAACCATTTATTCCATTTACTAGGTACCATTAACTTAGTACCTAAATCTTTAATTTTAGTTTTACACTTTTATTTATTAAATATGTGCATAATAAAAATAAATATATTAACAAATAAAACTATTGGACCGTTTATAACCATGGCCGGCTTCTTTATAATTTCCAAGGTGACAAAAAATAAATACTCTCTATTTTTTACTTTAGTATAAAATAAAATATCTTGAACATAATTTTATACTATTTACACAAATTATTTGATGTTAACAACGAAAGAAAATATTACAATGCTTAATTTATTATCAAAATAAAATAATAACAGTATAGCATATTTAATATGTATGTTATTGTTTCATTAACAGATTAAAATTTGAAATAATACGAAATTATGCTCAATCTTAACAGCCAGGATCAATATTATTCATAAAGTGGTATCAGCACAATATTAACAACATTAATTATTTACGTAACTTAATCAAAGACTTGCATATAGATTGGAGGAGAGATATTTTAGTAATACATTGCAAGTAGGTAATAGCATTCGGGTCGAATCACTAGTTGCATTAACTAATTATTAACCTCGTCTGTGACAAAATCTGGGCTTTCTGCATAGGTACGCCAAATCTGAAACAAAATATTTACAATTACATAAATAACAGTTATAAATATTTTCTTCGTGTGTAAGTACCCACAATAGTGTTTATTAGGTAAAGGCACAAATATAAATTACGTAGGTACCTCTATATATTATTATTATTACAATTAAAGCAAATAGGTAGGTATATTTCAACTTTGTACAGTGATAATATTTATGTGCTGTGATTTTCCCAATTAGAAACTTACCAACTTTCCTATTATTCTCTACTAAATAGAGAATAATCGTGCACATTGGCGTGCATGCAGGCATAAATACAGTTTAAATACGGTTAACGAGTAAAACAGTAACCGCTGACTTAACTGGTAACCAGCTATCCATTTAGGCATTTCCTATATAAACTGTTGAGTCTATATAGACGAATGTATTGCCATGGTTTAAAATTTGTACGATTATTATCTGTGTTATTCTATGTCCGTGTCTGCGTGTATATCTTAAACCCTCTAAGGCCT
This sequence comes from Tuberolachnus salignus, assembly GCA_956483605.1. Lineage (NCBI taxonomy): Eukaryota > Metazoa > Arthropoda > Insecta > Hemiptera > Aphididae > Tuberolachnus > Tuberolachnus salignus. The sequence continues at coordinate 42,669,913 of OY101429.1, read as the reverse complement.
GATTTTTTTTTTTTTACAATTTTAAATACTTTACTGAAATAGTAATATCAAAAGCCAAACAGAATCAAACATTTATATAGTTATACATAGTTTCATAGGTGGATATTGGGACATACATGTGGGTGGGCTTGGCATTAATATCTATATAGAAAATGATTCATGCTTTAAACTTCAAACTACTGTTTGCCATCCTTCCGGGGAACTTAAAAATCTCTGGGAGTTTGAGCCCCGCAAGTCCCTCCTCAATATCCACTTATGCATAGTTTACAAATAAATTATAAATTATTTAACTTAATAAATTAAAAATATACATGTGTATAGTTATATACATTATAAAATATAGACAGTATAAATAATATAATAAATAAATAAAAGTTGTTTCAATTAATTTGCAGATAATTATGATAATTTCTTTTTTTTCATTGCTTAGTAGTGGCTGCTACCTTAGCACATGAAAAAAAAAAAAATCAATATCAATATTATATAAAAGTTATATGATTTTTAAGTTCAACCTATTAATAGGTTTACTACATCATACGAGAAAAAAAAATAATTCGATATTGTTTTTGCAATATTAAAATGATAACATGATAAATGTGGTAACTGTGTTCACACAGATGTACAATATTTTTAAATTGAACAATAAGTCAATCAATACAAATTTAGAACTTAAGAAAACATAAATAGTTAATAATTATTGATACACATATTTATATAAACTAATCAAGTTCTAATGATTAAAATTCTACATTCATTAAATATTTATATGAAAATAATATTGTTGTTTGTTGGTATAGTACTGGAAAATGTATTTTTAAACTATTTTAAGTCAAACAAATACAAAACTTTATCAACAAATTAACAAATAAATACGTAGGCAACTTTAGACTGGAAGTATTGGAATAGTCTATTGTAGTAGGTATTGGGAATTATCAGCTAACTTGAGTAGAAAATAGTTATAAAATAAACATTTGGCATCTAATATATTTATTTTTTGATATTTTTTTAACATGAAACAAATACATTCAATTATTTGTTTAGATTTCCCCTCCCCCCTCCCGAACAGATTCAAATTTAATTTGTTTTTTAACTGATCTCTGTAGAGTCGTCCGATGATTTAACTCGAGGTCGTTATCAAGGACATTGTTTTAACTAAAAAAAGAAAAAGTTACATTTTGCATGGATTAGGGAAAGGTAGGTTATGCCACTGGAGTGTTTACAAACACTTTAGAATTAGAAACAAAAATTGTATTTGTTTTAAAATGATATCTGATTTATCTTGATTACACAGTGATTAAAAAATAAAAAACCTATTGGTGCATTTAGCTTTATTTGTAGCTACGCGTATTGTCATTATTCTTTATGTTCAAATTTGGTTCAGTTTTTTATATTAGTTGTGTAACTAATTCATTATTATTATTATTATTATTATTATTATTTAACCAAGGCAAGGACTACGAATTACTTTCAAAACCGTTACCGTTAGTGTACGGTTTTACGGATTTTAGAATTAATGTATATAATTTAAAAATTTAAAAATTTGTTAGCTAGTTATAATATAATATATTTTTTTAAAATAAATGATGTTAATTATTGTGTATAATTATTAATCTTAACTCGAATGATAACTAAATAATTATAAAAACTAAAACTAGATTCCTAATATATGTATGTAATATTAAACTAATTTAAAACACAATAAAACAAGTGGTATACTTTTTTTTATGGGAAGTTTTTCCATTTTAACTTAAAGTTGCAGTATTTTTTCCCCCATTTGATTTATTAAGATTTCTGATTTTTTCTGACATTACAAGGTTTTCTGTTTCTCTATAATCATACAAAAAATAAAAAATTATCACTATTAAATGGGTATACATAACTATTGCTTTATTTTTACGTTGCGTGGCTAATTATTATTGCACGTTGTTTTGATAGTTTACGTCTCGATTATTTATTTTATATATTCGATCAAATACAAACTTCAAAATTAAATATTAAAGATATTTGATTCAGTATTAATAATATAACAAAATTATAAATTAAATCGATGTAATAATGTGCGGACATTGGGGATATTATGTAAACTGGGTATTATTTAGGTATATTCGGCTAAAACGTTTTAATCAATCGTTCTAAAACGATTTATTTACAAACCGTTTTAACGTCATTTCCATTTTCATTTCCGTGGTCTTTCCGAATTGAAATTTGGAAATTCTATCCAGGGCGAAACTAATTGTGTATAAGCGATCGGATTTCGTGGACAAACTATCGCCCTGGGTAGACTGTTCAAATTTCAATTTGGGCAAGCCATATAATGGTACTATGACCAAACACGAACAAATATGGAAAAAAGATATCTAATATAACAGTAAAAACTCAAATACAAGATGCTGTAGTGCATACCCGTGAAATGATTAGTAGTAGTTTTAAAATGATCATTCAACGATTTATAAAATCAAATATGTGAGCCATAGTGATAATTTATTAAAAAGTATTCACTATACGCTACAACGAAAATCATTCTCAAACAATACAACTATGAAATGAAAAATAATTTATAGGCAACAAATTAAATATTTATGTGTGCTGCCGTCAATGTAAATACCAACTTATTGAAGAAATATTGAATACTCTCTCTAATTTTTAATCAATTTAAAATTCAGACATCAAAGCGATTCGATGAATACTGACGGCTGTGATGTATAATAGATAAATTATTAGTTTGCTGCATAACTTATACGAAGTGCACAGTGAAATAATTTTTCAAGGATAAAAAATAATAATCGCGTATAATTGCCGTGGACACTACGCGTTCAATAGAGTAGAAAATTTATACTCGAATGTATCCGCTAATTGCAAATCGATAAGGGCCGACAAGGAATCGTGTAGATTGCCATGATTAAAGCGATTCCACGAACGTGGTAGCAGAGTAGAGTATTTTTAAAAAATATAAATTTTGAAAAAAGCCGACAGGAATACTTCGCACTATGTGGGTAGGAACTATAATATAGAGACAACGATTTATATCTGTAATTGAACACACGTGTAACAGGGACTTCCAGTAGGAACTGTAATATAGGTGGGAGTTTGGAAAAGTATAGTATATAATACACACATATATACATATATATATATATAGCAGGGTATATGTTGCACACAAAAAACAATTCCTGAGAGTAGAATCTTTATCTTTACATTTGTCTTCCTCTAAAAATTAATCCAATTTTTAGCTACGAAATAATTTGTCTAATTGGCCAAAAAAATGTTGATCATAAACTGCATAAATCGAAAATAAAATAAAACCAGCAAACCCGTGCGCACGGAACCGTGTTCGTTCCACCTCTAGTTCTAGGCAACGTACTAGTCGGTGTTTAGTGTATAATCCAATGATTGATAATGAAACTGAACGAACGAAAATGGATATATTACAAAATCTATTAATTCGCATGGATCGCATGGGACATTTGTATATTTCACAAGTAATAAGTCATTACCCATAAATATAGTCAGTATTAATAACTAATAATGAGCTTCCGAAATACCTCGTTTTATAATATAGGAACTATTGTGCCATATTGTTTTCTCTGTAACTGATTGGGTGATACCATGCCTTCTGAATGTGATCTTTAAAATTACATCTACCTCGATCATCGGAATCGGTCAAGTCGTCGCGGATAAGATACTATTACAAAAATCATACTAGTCGATCAAATATACAGATCGTTAGTAGTAGTGATATATAGGTTCAATTGCGCAAAATTCCCAATGTTTTTCTACTTATTTTAACATAATATTAGCCTCTTTTCAATCCCGATAAATAAATTGTTCGTTTTTAAAAATATTGTAATATTTCTTTAACCAATATCAGCAGATTTGTTTAAACCTGCCCCTGATCACGGTTATTGTACGGTTACAGACAATGAAATTATTTTTAAACCACATAAATAATTGAAAAGAAAAATTCATTTTTGAAAAGAGACTATAGGTAGAAAAACACGAGCATTTTGCGTGATTGAACCTATGAATTACTACTACTATCATTTGTGCTTTTAACGAATTTTATCAAACATTTCATCTTCAAAGGCCATTTTACAAAAAATATGAGACATATTTTACGTTTAGCTTTTTATTATTTTACCAGTGTGTAAGCAACAATATATAGCCACATAGGTGTGTATAATGTATATATAAATGATAAATCTTGTATCACATTTTTGAACTATTTTCCAAGCAACAAAAATTGAAAAAAAAAAAATGAAAAACTCGAAAATACTCAATACTGTGTAAATAACTCGAAAATATATTTTATCACGCCAAATTCAAGCGGTCGTTAGTAGTATATTTTTGGTTCCTTTTAATTATTATTAGTTTCGGGTCTGATCCAACGTCTACGGCGATCAGTGGCGTATCCAGATGGTGAGAGAGGGTGGGAGGAGGAAATAAGAGTGTTATAAACCCTTCCGAAATGTCTTCGATGAACATTTTGTTTTTTATTTTAAAGACAATGATGATTAGTTAATTTAACCAGAGAAAATAATATCCTAATAGGAGTGCGAATTTAAAATGTAAACGCTCCCGAAATATTTTTCTGGGTACATCACCAATGACAATATCCCACGTTGTACTCCGCGGTAACATATACGTATATAAAAGTACGGTATTTCTGACCTAAATTCAAACACTGCAAATTACATTTTTCGCGTAAACAATGTTTTCTCTGAAACACCGAAAACGCGAGTTCTGTTTCACCCCTAGTCCTTTGATTAGTCGCGCCGAGTATATTGTAACGCACAACACGTTAAGTCTTTGACACTATGAAATGGGTTCAAAGCATTTCTCTCCCGTGCATCCGCACATACGGTATTTCGTTCGGCGTCACGTTTATTCGCAATTCGCATAATACAATACGTACCTATACGCAATATATACTCGCATGTACGCGACGTACAACGCGCCGACGAGAGTGTACAAGGGGGATCTCTTCGATTTAATTTATTCTATACGTATTTATTTATTTGTCAATCTGTTTTCGAGTTTTCCAATAGTACATTTTCCCGGCACGATCGGTTGAAATGTGTATAATGACGATCGCGGTCCAATACATATACGTCATTATACAATACATGTACATGTACGACGGCATACCCATGATGCCCGACCATGATGCACGCACCGAACAATAACCTATTTACTTATGTCGATCATTTTCTTTTCGAACCTAACAACGATATTAATTGAATAACTTGTCCGAGACTTTAAATTACGCCGTAATCATACACCCGCGTAGTGACGAATTTGAATAACTGTGACGGAGACAATTTAATTACAACGGCGACAACATTAATTATTGAAGTGTCAAACAGTATAGATCTGAAAACAGAAAGTCTAGAAAATATGGAAAAACACAAAGGAATAAACCGGAACGCCAATTTAATTTGTCACCTACGCGCGACCTGCGTTTGACGGTACTTGAACGCTAAAACGTTTACACAAGTTTTCCTTTAATATGAAAACATATTTAGAAAACCGTACTTACATAGTCCGGTATGGTAACTCTGTATCGTCATTCTACCCAATTAAAGCACGTGTTCCCCAAGGTAGTGACCTTTCTCCCGATTTATTTAATGTTTACACGGCTGATATTCCTAAAACCCCAAATACTGTTATGGCCACCTATGCTGACGACACTGCAATTCTCTCACCTGGTAATGATCCTGTAGAAACTGTACATTTTTTACAAACACATTTAGATTTAATGGACAAATGGTCGTCCAACTGGAAAATCAAGATTAATCCTGACAAATCAGTTTATCAGTCCCATTTACACTAAAAATGTCCATACCCCTTCCCCTCCATTTTCAAGGAATACCAATCCCAATATCCTCAGAAGTAAAATACCTCGGCGTCCTAATTGACAAAAGATTGACCTGCGGTCCTCATATCAAGTCAAAAAGAAAAATTCTCAATAGTCAACTCCACTTACTTCGCCCAATTCTGAAATCAAAATTACCCTTCCACACAAAAATAATCATCTACAAATCCTTATTACGGCCTATCTGGGCTTATGCAATCCAGATCTGGGGATGCGCTAAACCATCTCAAATACGTACCCTCCAAGCCTTCCAATCTATCACTCTCCGCATTATCTCTTCCGCACCTTGGTACGTATCAAATTCCACATTTCAAAATGACTTCAAAATAGAAACAGTAAATCAGTTAGCCACAAAACATTATAAAAAATTTCACTCTAAATTACAGTCTCACTTTAACTCTTTAATCGCTGAACTTGCTTCCAACTCACTTCCTAATAATCCCCCACGCCGTCTAAAGAGAAAATGGTGTCGTGATTTATTAAATGTTTGATCGTTCAAACCATTTAATTTTAATTTAATTTATGTTAAGTTAATAATTAATAAATAAATAAAATAACGTTGGGTTCTATCACTGGATGGCCTCCCTCTTCATGTGTTCAGGCTGTAAAAATTTTTTATATATGTGTTCAAATTTGCTTATTATGCCTTGTAGCATAGATTGTAAATATTCTTTTTAAATAAAAAAAAATAAATAAATAAATATGAAAACAAAAGAGCTGTTGCCCGTAAAGAATTTCATAATGCAGGTAATATTGATGCAGACAAATTAATGTGAATACCTATGAATCAGCAACAGTCAGAAATAGTAACATACATTCTTATTAGCTGACTTAACGGTATGATTTCCCCTCGACAAATCGATTAATCAATGTTGATGCACGGTATCATATGAACAACGAACCCAATGTACACCGTCATTATTTGAGCTGTTTTAATCGGTTACGGATCGTTTAATCATTGAACTTCAATGAATCACGGTCGAAATCTAAACCGTTGCACTTTTGTACCACTCGGTTCGTCCCGTGTTAAAATTTGGTATTCGGTTTCCGGAACCGATAATGAACTGCGTGAGCACTCGAATTGTTATTTGGGCTCACACATGGTCTCCCTGAAATATCAGGACATTTTTTACAAATAAATTACCTGACCTACAAATTTAATCGTTATTTAAAATGTCCCCATGATACATAAAAATAAAATAGACTAATATATATGTATATATACGAGTACTTAAAGAGTAATAAAGTATGATATTTATGAAAATGTTTCATTTTTTCGAAAGCGTCCCCCAAATGTTTTTCCTGTGTTCACCCTTGCTCGGGATTTACTGTAATTTCCGACCGTACAGAATATTCGGTATGATTTGCCTATTTAAAATATCGATTTATTGCCGAAAAATATTATATATTATGCTATGAAATTTAAACATTTGATTAAATCTCAAGTATTTTATTTTATATAGGTAGCCGGTAGATACTGTTACATAGAAGGTGCCCACTCTTAAGTATAAATATTGCTGAATTTATGCGAGTAATAAACATACACCGCATATTTCTACGCAAAAATAAAACAAATTAACATTTTTACATAACACTTAATTATTCTGGCACGCATATTTATATACATTTATTTGCATAATATAAAGCCTTGTTATTGCGATAGCAGGGTGTTATTACACCGTTTAGGGACCCAAAGGCCCGAGGGGTGATATCAAAAATGAATATTAATTTCTAGAGTGCTCTGATAATATGTTTTGTAACATTGTTAAATACATGTGCAAATGATTGGCGGCGAATTGACCACTAAACACGAAAATCACGGTAGTTCTGATTTCAAATAAAATTTAAATTAGGTTAAACCTTGTTGAATTTTGAAATTGGACATAATTATCTTGGTTTTTACGGGTTTGCAACCGGACTAAAACGGTTCAATATCAATAACAATTTGTGACTAACGACTATTATATTTTAGTATTTCAATCATTTATTTGTAACGAATTTGTGAAATTTAGCTGATGTCATGAAAGAAAAATTGAATTTTTACTTACTTAAACTTATCTTATTAGTCTGCAAGCACATTTGCACGGTTCGTGTGACTTATTTGTTTATCGTAGGTATTCGATGGAAATGCATCACATCGGTCAGCTGTGTGTATGTCTTTATCAGAAAATAAATATCGAATGACAGCCAAACAAGATTATTTACAGGATTCATTCCACAAGTACTTGCTTAAGTTGAATTGATGGAAGTCAAGAGTGGATTGGACCGGCGGGATAGCGGGAATATTTTCGGTGGGCTGTTGCTCGTATTACAGCGCTATTATTGTGTTTCCGAAATGAACTTTAACTGTTTAAATCGCCGAGTCCGCTAAAGTGGCATTTTGATCCGCTAGATCAAATTGTCCCCGGGGAAATTTTAATCCCGCATTTTGATCCGTTTTGTAAAAAAAAATTAATTAATACTCTAACCGGATCAAAATGTCTCGTTATCTCGAGTCCGAATAAACCGTCCAAGAACATCCTGGGGGAGTCTATGTGCTGTAAGGATACAGCAATAATTAGTAAATAAGCACCCGAATATATATCACCTTCCAAACTTACAACCACTCGTGATGCAAAATATATGTCAATTTTTTTAAATTCGATTTTTCTATTGCATAAAGTACAAATTCAGGCTGTGGGATTTCTTTCATTATTAGTTAATATAAAGACATCATGTTACGACGATTATGACATGACGAAATATTAAAGCCCATAATAAAGATTTTATCAAAATTTCTGTATAATCCGCTCAAATGGGAATTGATACTTCTGCACCTTATAAATAGGATTATGAGTATGAAATATTTTACTTGAAATTTGCACACCGATGAAAATATTGAAAAATATATTTTTGTTAATTAATTTTATTATTATGCTTCATAAAGTCATAACTCGCTTTAGACTTTAATTAATATATTCTTATATTCTTCATTCAAATTGGTTTTTTACCGTAATAAACAAACATACAATATAAATATTAATATTTTATGAAGTTCATATTTATAGTTTTTAGATAGACAACTATAACAATAAATAATAGCTAAAATAAAATAATAAATAAATAATTATAGCTATGTTATTAACTGCTCAATGTTTTAATTAATTACTGTTTTTTTTTTTTTGCTCAATAACATGCTTTACAGGACAAATTTATATAGCAAAAATGAAAACTGATTGAAATATTTGTTAGTGTATTTGTAAATATTTTTAATAAGTTGTTAACAATTTTTAAAAAGCTACGAGCAGGGCTCGTTCTTTTATTGTCTTCTGTAATTACTAATATAGTTTTAAATTAAAAAAATAATAATTATATTCGTTTTTTTCTTATTAAAATGAAATACTTCGTGAAACTTTTATGAAATATTTCAAAAGAATAAGTTTCATGTAATTTTAGAACCTTACTTATAAGTTATAACATAGCAAACACTTTTTAACAGAACAGATTTGTTTACAATCATAAAAGTAAATACGACTACTATACATAATTATTAATTAATTAAATTAATTTGTTTCTATTTGAAGTGAAATATTATTAATTTTAAATTAAAAATGTGAGTACTGAAGTACCTAGTACTCTTTATAGAAAAATATTATAAAATTCTTTCTATGCTGGCAACCTTTAGAATGGATTGCCATTCCAGCAAACTGCTCATTTAAAATTACGTTAGTAGATCGTACATAATATCAATGATATTAATTAATTTTTAATATTCAAGCTATTAGTTAATACATATATACATATTAGATATATTTGGCAGATAGATATTCTTAAAATAAAACTAACTTCATAATTTAATTTTTAATATATTATTATTTATATTAAAGTACTATAATTAAGTATGAGTTTTTTGTTTTAAAGATCTAATAATACCAGTATATTAAATTAAATTAATAATATTTTGGTATACATTCTACTTTACAAAGTATTCAAATTATAATCAATAAAGTACTTGCTAAAAAGAATATTTAAATGCCATATTATAAAATATTAGAACCCTTTAATCGATTTGTAATTATTTAAATTTATTTTATTCAACGTACAATACATCATTAAAAATCACACCTTATTTTGTTGCTCGTTGTTTAAATACATTTTACCACGTAAGATTTAAAATAATCATATTATAATAATTTTATAAATAACAATGCATTTTTTTTTTTTTTTTTTTGTTATAACAAACATTTTCATTAGATATAAACACAATATTTTAAACGTAAACTGATATATATTTAACACATTTCTGCTTTTATGATGTATTTGCTGTGATTGGTAAAATAGTTCTTCTTTGCATTGAATCTTTCAAGGTGTTCCCATACTGAACTGTAGTTGAGACAAGACCTTTCATTCGTCCAACTAAACCGCCAGAATTCAGTGACACTGGCTTAACTACTTTCGTACGAACTGTAACAGAAATACACGTGACATAATAGAAAGGAAATTGTTATTAAGGTATACCCCATTAGTTTTTCTTACAAGATACACCCTAATTATTTGTTTTAATACAACATTATTTCATAAAAATAAGTAAGTAGTTATCATAAAGAATCATTTTAACCAATAACTTGATTAGGTATTAAGATGATGTAACTATAATTTACAGTATGTTTTTCATTAGCATGATTTATAAGGTAAAATTTAAACCACGGTGAGAATAATTTATTAATTTATCAAAAAAATAGTATACAAATAAATGAATAATAAATAATGAATTATATTGATATTTCTGCAATGTAAATATTACTTCTGAATTATCCGTGTATTTAGGTCAAACATTTAAAGGCTATAATAAATTTAAAATAAGTTAAAGCAAAAAAAAACAAAATCTATTTAATTTAATCATAATAACAATGTATGATTTATTATAGTTTATAAGCTGTAAACACTAAAAAATTTTGTAAACAACATTTGTCTAAAAGTTGTATGCATTAGGTAACTACAACGGTGTAAACATATCTTAGAAGTGTTGAAACAATTTTTTGAATTACTTTCTAAAGATTTGAAACAGTATATATTTTAAAATCTAAAATATCTAAATTTGTGAAGCAAAAACAATATTTTGTTCAGATTTGAATTATTAAATATTCTGTTATATTAAACATGGAACGCGATTTCTTTAAAAAAAATAAATTAATAAATAAATAAGAGGTATTTTAACGTAACAATATGCATTTCTCTAGTTTTATGGAGTCCACATAGTTTTTTTTTATGTTAACTTTTATCAAATATATCTATTATTTATGAAAATAGATTTTGTAGTAGATATTTACTGTTACTCCAATTTTATTCAAGTGTTGTAATTCCGTTAAAAATAATCATTAATAATTGACATTTTCACTGAATACTAATATTATCGCTTTCTAGACGTGATACAATTTTTAAAACCATTCTGACAATTTATGTAGAGATACAAATTAAATTCCTCTCTATATCCTTCCTTCGTAACTTCCCACCTACAACAGTGGCCCACAACACGAGCAGTGCCATTTTAACTATTTTATTCCATCTATTCATTTGTTTGTAATTGATTCATAGATTCGTGTAACATTTTATGTTAACTAATGAGTATTAATAACATTATTGTATTCCTCTGCTAATAATTAGATTTCCTTCCTATTTGATAATAAATAACCTCGATCAATTTAGTCATTATATTAACTAAATATAAAGTATTTAATTGAACTGTTAAACAATGTAAATCAACAAGGTTCCATTTGTTTCTTATCTAGACACAACAAATATTAAATAAATGTATTTTAATTAGAACAACTTAACGAAAACAATACATTCATAAATAACAAACAAAATAATAATATTTTTAATTTTGAGAAAAAATATATTTTTATATTTGTATTTTATTGAGTATTAATCTCTAAAACAATTTGTGTTTTTTAATTTCATTAACATGTAACGTAAAATATTTGATTTGCATTAATACCATTTACAGAATTACTAATTTATTTTTAGGTACCTTTAAGTTATATAGAAATTACTATGTTAACTTTATTTTGTTTTAATGGTATTAAAACTTGGGCTTAGTATAATTCTACACTATTTAATTAATTAAATTTTTAAAATAAAATTCCAAACAATAATATTAGACCTACCTAAAAATGCTGTCAACAGATCATTAACTATCTGAGGTTTTTCCTGGTGAGGAAAGTGGGTAGCTTCATCAATTATTCTCAGAGTAGATGTTTTCAAAAATTCTGTTGACTTGATAAAACTCTCCATTTGTACACTTTCGTCTTTGCTACCAGTTATTAGCAAACATGGAATCTGAAGCATATCATCTTCGTTAAATGATTTCGAACCATTACACTTTGATTCGATTCGATAGAACGGTAAATTTCTAAAATAATTTATAGCACCCGTCCAATCCTCTGAAAAAAAAAGAAGAAATAATATCTAAATTTTGTAAGTATATTTAGTTAAAATTGTTGAAATTAATAAATTATAATAAATATTATTGTACGTTTGTAATATTACCTGTTCTTGAAAATGTATATTTATATGCGTCGATGTAATCTAAGTCATCACTTTGCTTAGTTTTTGATAAGTGTTGATAACACTGGTTAATTATTTTGAGATCACTTTGTAAAGCGTCCATTTCCGGTAAATAAGGAAGTTGGCTGAAGCAAATCCAGCTGTAATATTAACAATTAATTACTAAAATAATTGAAACATTGTAAATAACAATTATATGAATATGAAAGACAGACAATGTAACCACTTAAAACACTCCAGGGTCTTTGTTTGAACAAAAAGATTAATTCAAAATCGACAATACCATAGTTTTGCCCTCTAAAATTATTTTTTACAATCTTCTTTCTAACTTCACCTTTTTCCTTTCCAACTATTTTGCGTTCCTCACTCTAGTCCTTAAATTCTACTCGGATCGATTGATCACAATTTCTTCAAACATCTAAACCAGTTTTATTTCACTTTTTACCATCTATTTTAAGGTCTACTTCTTCCATTGCTATTTTGTATTGCTATCTATGTGGAAAAAAAAATAATGATAATAAGAGATATTTTCTGAGCGTAGCGAAGAATGTATTGAATTTACTATGATGTATGGTTTATATTTCTCTTTGTAAACAATTTTTCTACCATAAATCTTGTCCCGATCATTAACATTATACTACCCCTGGGCTTCTAGTATCCGGAAAAAAATGTCAGAAAAACAGGGAAACTTACTTATTATTTATTTCTTATTTTGTTGTAATTCAAATTAATATAACCGTAGGAACTTTTTACTCAGTAATTTTATTAGCACTTTCTAGACGTGGTAAAATGTTTTCAAGTATTTTAAAGTTTTCATTGAGTTTTATATGAAAAACATTCAACTCAACTTCACTCAAAATCGTTTTTCGTCAGCAATGATTTCGCGTTATAAATTAGTGATTCCCCTCTACACCCTATCGTTCAAACTTCCCACCTATAACGATTGCACACCCACAGTGTCTTAACTTTTTTAATAATACACATAAGCATAAAAATCGTATTTTAGTAATTATTTCAGATATAATTTGTTTCTGTTAAAACTTAAAACAAGTAAAATTTACATTTTCTGTTATACCCGAATATTTCTCATAACTTCTCTAATAGGTACCTAACACTAAGCAGACAATATTTAATTATTAATTAATTTCTATAGATGTGCACACTTAGTTTTTAATGCTAATATAAAATTGAGAAATGTTTTTCTTATTCAAATTTAAACAATTACTAATTGATATGACAACCGACTGAAAGTGAAATTGAAATGTATATTATTTAAAAAATTGTAGATTCAATTAATATTAAGTTCATCCACACGCAAGGGTTTTTTTTTACAGTTTTTAGATTAGCTTACTTTTTGTTAAAACAACTAGATGCGGGTAAATATTCCCAATGGACGTTTGGATGTGGACATGAAATGGTTACAAACTTTGACACCCAATTAGGCCACAAATGCACCAAGTACCAGCCCAATAGTGCTCCCAAGTCGTGACCGATTACGTGACATTTATTATGAGTGTCCACCCCTAGTATGGACAAAAACATGGCAAGTTCGTTGACTATATTTTCCACTCGATAACTTTTGCGTGCCGATGGTTTATCAGAATCACCAAAACCCTTCAGGTCTACCGCAATCACACTGAAACATAATAATTTTAAACTTTGTACAATATTTGTATTAATTAAAATTTTAAGTCAAGATTGGCACGTTGGTTTTAATTAAAATACGCAAAATAATACGCAGTATTAAATTATAATTACAGTATTGAGAAATTCAATTAATCGCGAAGGAAAAATTGTAATTTTTATGTTTAATTGAAATTATTACAAAGCTCATAAATAATATAATAATATAGTTATTATTCAGACATTTTTATATAGTAATAATATATTATAAATATATATGGTAATTGATTAATTATGTATTATATATTTTTTTAGATACCTCAATAATCTATTAAAATAATATATTTATATTTTACAAATATTTTTACTTAATTTAACGAGATAAAATATATAGAATTATTAAACTATCATCTATCATAGGATTCATCCTTCTAATATTAACTATTGTTAATAGAAAATCGTGTAGGTATTAAATAACTCTACAATGCCAAATTTAAAGATTAAACTTAAAATTGTATACAAATGTAATAATTTTACGAAAATCAACCTAGAAGTGTTTTAATAGTATAACGTAAACATTTTTGTTGAATAATGCAAGTCTTAATAAATCATTTGTTGTTGTTACTTAACAACAAGTTAACGGTAGACAAAACAAAAATATTATGACTAGTTTTATAACTATGCCACTTGACAATATTTTCGTTTTATTTATTTATAACAACTGTAACCTGTACATAAATGAAAGCTAATACTCTATTATTATTATTATTATATGGAATGATTGTGAATTAATTGAATTGTATAATATTATATTGGTAAAGCATTAAAATCAAGCGTCTAATATAATAAAATATAATGAAAAATATTAATATTCAATACAACATAACGATTAATGTTAAATTAATTTCTAAATATTGAAAATGCACGAGGTACCAACTATAGGATTGATATTATAAAATTCAAATGTTGTGTTTGGATTTGGAAAATTGAGAAAACAATCTTGTAACAAAAGTATATTTTTAATTATACTCTCGATGAAAACATCTTTGTTTTATTTGATTTACCATTGATTATAGAATAACGTGTATAATTAATAATGATTTTACTTATTTTAAATTTTAATGATTACGTATTGTTATATTATTTTAATGCAAAAGCTTGATAAGGACATTTTGCAATACCTATTTATAACATTAGTATAATGCATAATAATATTATGAACTTTACTAAAATTATTATCAATCATAAATATGATTTTTTTTTTTTTATATAACTGAACACCAACAAATAAAATGATGTAGATAGAACTAGAAAAAAAGAAACAATTAAAATTGTTTTATCCTAAAATATTTTATTAAACTATTTACGATATTTGCCCAAACCAAACAACTTGTTGCAACATTTATTGTGTTATTCAAATATTGTATGGCGTTTAAAGAAAATTAATTTTAATTTGAAGTTATAGTTACATAAACACGTGAAAAAGTTGTTTTTAAAACCAAGCAAATATTTAGAAAAATAAAAAAATCCAATGTCAAAGCACTTTATTTTTTAATAAACTTATTTTTTAAATTCAATTATTAATAAGAGTATCATAAACTATTACTATATAAAAAGTATAGTGGTCATAATTCAAACAAATTACCGAAAATGTTTTGATAAAGTAGGTATCTGATGATGCCAACTAATCCAGCAAGACGGAAATCCATGCAACAAGAGAACAATCCTGCCTTTGGGGTCTCCACAGTCAACGTAATGGAATTTAACACCCTAAATGACAAATCATAGCCAGTAGTAGTAAATATTATGGTAGAAATTAAACAAATTAAACATTATAATATGTGGACGTAATACGGTTATTATGGGGTATGAGGTACACAGAAAGAAGTAAATAGGGTACGTATTTTCTATCAAAGTCAAATTTTACAACAAGTGGTGACGTACGATACATTTTAATTGTACTAAAACTGTAAATCCAAACATTTTGATTTTAATAACTATATAGATTCAACATTTAAATAAACTAAAATAGTTTGTTATATGTAAACATATTTATATCATAACCTGGAAAATAATTCCTTGTGAGAAAACTGAAAATAAATATTACTAAAATAGGCTATTCTCCAATACGCAGTCTATATTGTTTTTTCTTTTCTTTAATTTAAAATACACAATGTTCCATGTATGTGTTTTATTCATATTATTTATTTATTTATGTAAATATTACATTTTGTATTTATTTATTCTGTATACAGGGTGAAGCTCCAAAAATAACAAGTATAATGAGAACATCGATCAACTAAACTTATTGATTTATTTATGTAATTAATTATTATACCTGCTATTAAAATATAATTGATCAGCCATAAATATCATTAAAAACTCGGATATTCAGACAGGTAGCTTATTAATGGTAACATTAAGGAACTGTTAATGCAAACAACAACGTTTGTCTGATTTAGGTATGTATTTTAATTAAAACCAACAATTATACTTACTCGAGAATCAACAGAAAAGAAATATTACTTTCAAAGATCACCTAGATTACCTAAACGGATAATTAATATTTGAATTGCATTTTATTTGATTTATTAGCATTACCGTTGTGTACGTAAATATTGTAATTATAGTACAAATCTATTGAAACTCTGTATTCTGTACATTATATTTAATAATTAATGAACAAAAAAATTCGAAGGTAATTGGAAAATTAATACACATATATATATATACTTATGTAAGTATTGTACGCAAGTATTTCCTTGTTCTGGATGTAGACTATATAAATTTGTGTATTCCTACGAATCGTTTAATACTGTTTATTCGTTAATACCTAACAAATAAATAAATTAAAAAATAATAATAATAATAATAATAATGAAATATTAGTTTAATATTATATCTATGTGAATTTAAAATTAAGAAAAACTCGTAAAAGTTCATATTAAATAGCTAGGTACTTGTTATAATTTTACAAAGTCTTCCCAGTAAGCAGGGGCACATTTAGATGATTTTGTTTTAGAAGGAGGGCGATTTGATAGTCAGGATAATACGACATTTGCAAAATCAATATTAACCAATAATTTACGGTGGCTTAAGCCCTCCCTCCCCCCCTAAGGCCCATATTATTTCGGCTATTTGCGCCTATGTCCACGCTGTTCCGATAAATGGCGCAGTAACATTAGCAATATAATTTTCTCATGGTTTTATATGGAATAATATTATTAACTTTTTTATAAATATTTTAATCATTGAATGTTTATAACACATTACAAAGAGAGGAATTACATATATTATACTACACCTACGAAATATCATAATTATATCAATACAACAACAAATCTATACAAATTATAGAATCTAAATTATATAATAAAATTATACGATTAATAATTTTATCGACCTTAATTAATGTGTGATATCTCGATGTATATTTATCAGTGCCAATCTCTGTTGAGACATTTGATTTATCAGCCTAGTTTTTTTATCTATGAGTAATAAACATCATGCACTAAGTAACGTCACGAGCAGTGGCGTAATTTTGGAGGGGGGAGGGGGCAAGGGAAGCACTTTTCTCTCCTAAAACAATTGCGGGAGGATGGAAAAAGGTTCCTGCCCTGCCCCCACCCCAGATATGACAAAAGTACATACAAATCTCCGAATCTTCTAAAATAAAGTACAAGAGTGCACAATATATTAATTACTTTTTATGTTCATGAGAAAAAAAAAATGTTTTTCTTCAAATTATTTTATAAAAGTTCATTTATATTTCACATTTCTCCCGCTTTATAATATGTTGACGTGTTGTCGACGTTATCGAATTATCTGGGTTACAAAAATAGAAAAACAAATATTAAAATAATGATGTATTCTTTTGTTAATATTTCAAGTTTTGTAATAATTAAGTTATTAATTCATTAAATTAGTTTTCGATTATTTTGTACGCATAGAATACAATTATATTTACACCACCCTCCGTGGTTTTTGATTTTGGCGAATAAATTATTTTGCCCCCCTTGTGTTTGAACCCGTTACGCCGCTGGTCACAAGCAATACATACGAATTAATTACAAATCCAGAATGAGGGCGGAGGGCGATTGGCCTCCTCCATAAATACACCCCTGCCGGCGAGCACTTCTTATTTCCGTCTCTATTTATACACCCCCCGGAGAGTACAATAATGTAATTTTTCGCCTATATAGTTAATATGTTAGGTTTTTTTTTTCTTCTAAACCTTATATACTTATCTCACCTTGATTTTGACGTACGAGTGGATACCGTAAACCGTGGTGAACAGACACTTGGGCGGGCGGTCCGTCAGTTCCAGGCCGGCCAGCCGCTTGTCGCCTTTTCCGTCGGGCACGGGCGAACCGTCCCGGCGTCGCCGGCCGCGGCCTTTCAACAACAGCGGCCCGACAATCCGGACGACGGCGTTCCTGAGCACTATCCACGTGCCCCAAATCACAGAGAACGTCAACATTTTCAGCGATTCGACCGCCGGTATGGACACCACGTTGTCGCGGCTCTCGACCAACACGGCCATGGCAATCACCTGCTGCTGTTAATATTATCGCGGGCCCAACGACGGCGATGACCGACCGCGCGTCGGTATACAATTGGTACACGGACACCGGACAGCGGCCCCGGGGTTAACTGTACACGGGAAGAAAGACGAACGTATTTTGTAAAAATCGCGTTGCAACGGGCGCGCGGCGCGACAACACACGTCTGTGCGAACGCTCGTCGTACACTACGACCACTGTACACGTTATTGTGCATATAGGTAAATAATCTACGCGGGCACAGCGCACCAGCAGCGATATTTGTATTTATTGTTTCGATTATAACGCGCGCACAATGTCCGCCGACGGGGCGACGTGACGTGTACATGTCGGTACGCTCACGTGAGTACACGCGTACGTTGTGCGTTTTTTTGTATTATTTTTATTTCATTCCGTTTTACGGCGAGACGGGATGATAATGGTCTCGGGCGGATTGGACTTTGGCGTTGGCGCGCGGCCGGCGGCACGCCGTGTCCCGACGGTACCGTACCGCGTTCGTAATAATCACGCGGCACCAACTATAAATGGATTATTTAAATACCGTTACGTGTAATTACGGCATAATAATAATAATAATAATAATAATAATAATAATAATAATAACAATAATAATAATAGTAATAATACGGATCGTCAATATTTGGCACGGCAGAGTTCGCCAACGCGTTACTGCGGCTCGACCCACTGACGGCACGGACTACACCCATACCCGGCCGCCGACCCGTTCAACAATCTGCCCGTGCATTATTGTAGAAAATCCAATGTGTACGTCTCTGTTCGTCCTGTATGCATTCCTACACTGTTCGTCCCCGACCGCCCATGAAACCCATTGGGAAATCGTTGAGCACACGACCGCCAATGGTTTCTCGCCACATTGCCACATGGCCGCCTATTCCGCGCACATATCTTTTGCGGTGCGCATACGTCGGTTATGTCATTGCCGTGACATTATATTTATATAAATCAATTTCCTTGAGAACTGCTCGGCCAATTTGGTTATTAGGAGAAGGTGTGTATGAAAGAAAATTATTGGAAAATCCACCGGAAAATCGGAAACCTTGATAGCCAAAGTGTAGTCTTCCTACACAGAATACAGTTACTCGACTATGGCCGACAAAGAAAAAGTTCCAAATTAATTTTAAAAGCTCAGCATTTACGCCCCTAACTTTCTTTCTATTGATCAAATCGAGTATTTAGATATATAAAAACATGCGTTTATACGAATGCGATATTGTGTCAAAATTTCAAGTCAATCCATTGACTACTTTTTGAGTTTTGCAGACACAAACATACGGATGCTGCATTTAGTTTTAGACTCTCGAATTGAAGCGAAGCACTTGCATACGATACATTCGTAGACCAGACATAATCTACCAAAATAATTCCAACGGAGGAAACGAGGAACCACTGTCGAAGGTTATCGCGGAGTAAAAGAAAACGGATGCCCTTGGCAGGATATATTATGTAGTTCATCCGAATAACAGTGAACGTTTTTTACATGGAAACGTGATCGAAGGTCCGATGTCCTTTGCAGGGAACCGAGGAATAAAATCTTTAAAAAAAAACTATCTGCTTGAGTGTACGATTCTTACTGGCCGTGGAGCTGGGAAAACGGTCTTGATCCTCAGAATACTAATGATACCAATAATAATTTACCACTCCGGATTAGACGGCTCCTATTTCCTATAAGACAGTCCTCTTTTCAAGTAGATTAGCGACAAGAATGAACAAAACACCGCGATATACTAGGGGCCTATAGAGTCGGACGATGGATAGGGATAAATCCAAGGGTAATTCATTTTTCACGGGATCAGCTAGTAATATTAATAAACGCGAAAATCGATAGTGTATCTAGGATGCAAGGGTATTTTTTTCTTCTCCTTTTTAATATACCGTTTTGGATAGACGCGGACAGGGAGATTAATGTGGCCTTAGAAAAAATAAAAAAAATAAATAAATTTTATAATAAGGGGACAGCCGTGTATACAGTAAGTACTCGAAAAGAATTCTCCGGGCACGCCTAAGCATGCGCCGCACGCCTACGAATATTTATCATATTTATATGTGATTATACCTGTCGGAGAACGTAACAGATGACATTCAATAGCCAAGCTAAAACTTATACATGTGAAGATGGCGCAGCGTTGCAAAATATTTGTTTTTCGTTACCGGGGTCCGTTCGCACCGAACAACAGTGCCAGATTTACACGGACTTACTTGACGGGTACTTTATATCAAAAGTAAACAGTGATTGAAAGATACACTTTTAGACAAATGAGGCAACTAGCTAGTGAAAATGGTAATCAGTATATTTCCAGACTAAGACAACAGACAAATATGTGCCTGGGCTGAAGGCCTCCCTCTTCTAGTTTTCCAAATAATTGTGAACATTTAGGCAATAATATTAATAATAATAATAATAAACGGCATTCACGAAATTGACGATATAACGGTCAAATTGTTTTATGTACCGGATGGTACAACTTATGACGAAACTCGGATCGAATTGTTGTGTATTTTTACAGGGCACATAAAATCAAAATTAATTTGAAAATTACACCACGTCTGGAAAATCCCGTATCGAAATTAACAGAAACCGTTACATATTGCGTTCTCTTTTTTACCGGTTTTTTCGCTGATTTTAAAAAAGTGTAAAAAAAAAAAAAGAAAATAATAAATATAACATTGACGTCCTCAACACTATACAACACTAGAGACCGCCTGTTGACGATTGGAGCAAGACTCCTCGGTCCTTCGGTCGAAAGACAGAAAAAAAAAAAAAAAAAATGGATCAAATCATAGTACAAAACGAATACATTCTTCGCTTACAGTTTGGACTGGGTTATTGTAAATAAATAAAAAAAATTTTTTTTATTCGTGCGGGCCGCGGTGCCCTAGGAAAGGGGCTCGCGGTGTCCCCTAGGGCGCCACTGATTAAGTTTAGGAACCGCTGGTCTTGATAAATAGTAAAAATTCTTGTAAACATACATAATTAAACTACAGTAAAATACACCTAGATTTCTATCGCCGCCGAGCGAGTACGCCAAGAATATTTAAAATTATATTTTACCGCTCTCGGGGTATCGCGTAACCAGGGTTGCGGACGCGGTAAAATAATGCGGTCCTAACAAAATTTCAACATTCGTATAGATAAGGGTACACTGATGATAAACCAGGGACAGAACGTTAAATATTGTACCACTACTTACAATAATACTAATTCGACGCAAACGCTAGTCCAATATTGAAAATATCCACATTTCGGCAAGTGTATAATAACAATTGTAATCGTTTTTGTTTCGCGATTTCCTTTTTTCCCTGCGTTATAAACAATTGTTTGGAAGTCTCAATGTAACCGGTTTTAGAATTGTCCGTCAACTATGATCAATTATTTAATTTTGCTTGTAGCAATACTCTGCTGCAGTTATTCTCCAGGTAAGAGTGTTTACGATTTTATTCCATTGTTTTGTTGTTTGCTTAAATAAATAATACGTTATAATAATAATAATAATAATCAATAACAGTTTCGTCGATTATAACTATAATAACAAGTCCATTAAATCGGAAAACTATCAAAGGTCAAAATGTTATTTAGTCGAAAAGGTTATTTTATTAAAAATAACTTACGTTTGTATATAGTGTACCCTATGATATAATATTTAAACGTATAAAAGTGTAACAGCCAGCGATGTATTGCATTATTATTGTTTTTCACCATTTGACGTCTGCGAGGAAATTTACTTTTATCTTATATTCTTTTTCAAATTTACGATTAAAAATGATTTAATAATAACATTATAACCAATGTATACAATATGTGATCGATGCTGAACACAATGTTGAATGTACAATTAAAGAAACACATATACGTTTTTAAAATTGTCAAACTATCTACGATTACTATGTTCAATTAAGTGTTAAAATTATAGGTAGGTTAATGTAAATCAGCTAACCAATTATTTTGGTATACAATTTCAGATTATGTTGGGGCTGTATGTCAGGACAATAATGGTCGGTCTGTTAAAGAAGGAATGCATTATATTCCAGGGCCGGACACATGTACTCTATGCGTATGCGACAATTCTGTAGCTAAGTGGTGTAAAGCTGTGCTATGTTCTCCTCCACAGGTAAACTTTGCAACTAATTTAGATTAGGAATTAAATGTTTATAAGGTATGGAATTTGTATTCTTATATTTTATAAAACTGATTAGTAAGCAATTATTAAATATCTTTCAATGCGATTTAAAGCAATGATTTGATTCTCTCTCACACATGCACAATAGCAGTTTAGCTTGTGTTCTACTTCCAATGTATCAATTATTATTCTAATGATTCTATATGGATTCAAATTTATTTTAGTCAATTTGAGATAAACTGTTGTTTTGTTTTCCCTTAAGTTCAGAGTGTCAAATTAATGATAATTAAAAACCATGAAGATGTTTTATTTGGTTTTTATGGGATTTTAAGGGAATGAATTGTTAATGTTTGAAAAATCAATCTTCACAGCAAATTTAAATACTTCAATCTAGAATATAATTGATCGTTTGATACATAAAAGAAGTATAGTACACTTCTAGCTATGTTGTGTGTGTAGTAGTAAATTCCGTACAAATAAGTTACATTATTATTAAAATATATATTAGGTCAGTATTGTATTTTAATTATACATTACAGTTAACTGGTAATTTTTTAAGTAACTTAACTGTAAAATTTTTATTTACTTATAGGACTGCAAGTCATTCACTGTTGGAAGTACATGCTGTGAATTTAACTGTTTAGATGAATCTTTGAATGATAACGTTCAAGTAGATTATAAAGGTGATAATATCAATGCTAGATCGATTGCTAGTACTGTAACAGCATTTTTTTTTTTTATACTAATCGTCTTTCTCATCAACCGGTTACACAAAAGAAATATTATGTCAAGTAAGAATTGTTTAAAACATTATAATATTTACTAACTTGTAATAGTATGTTTCGCCAAGTTCATTGTACAGTACTCCATAGAAATAATTGTATTGTAAAAGTGACTTTTAGAATCAATATATTTTATATTTTAATTTTGATTAATGAAAAATAATTTTTGTACGCAAAACGGTATTACACAAAGTGTATTACCATAATTTTGTTTTCCCGCAATACTTTTATTATTAACAGATTTTGATTATGGTATACACCTGCCTATGTAGCACTTCATAGGATATTGAAAAATATTTTTAATATATAGAATGTGACATTGACTAAGAGAATCCAAAATACAAGATTTGATTTTTACTTAGTTTATAGGTTTAACATTATATTGAAGTATTTTATAGTTAATTACTGATAAAAAAAAAAAAAAAAACATATATTATATATATTAAAAATATTATACGTATGATACGATGGTTATTGTCATTATTTATAAATTGCAGATACATATTTATTTTTGACAAGTATTCAAACAATTCTATTAGAAAACAAAATGATTGCAGTAACTGTTGAAATAATATAATTTTTTTTAATTTCAGTGAAATCGCATTACATATTGTCGGTTTCCTTGATAGTGAATCGTTAGTACCTAGTATCATTGATTAAGAATTTATAATCAATACTAGTATAGGTTTTAAATCTTAGGCAATACCAAAGCAATGAAAAGCTTTTATTATTTTAAGTACTTCAACTACTTTAAAGAATAAAAATGTTATATATTTTAAAATATAATGTTTGTTATAGATGGAGAAGTATTCAATGAATCAAATTCACCTCAAATTGGCGAGGGTGTACGAGGAATTGGATTTATTAGTGGATATATGAATTTCCCAAGACCTATAAATACTGATTTATATTATGGTGATCACGCAACTCTTCATATACCCTTATGGAAAACATACTATCCGCGCAATGACGCGCCTCCTCCTTATGACGAAGCCATAGCATTACCTCACCAAATACCTCAACAGTTTAATGGACTAGTAGTAGATGAAGTTACTGCTCATCATAGAACTATACCAGTTATCATGACTGAAGTTGAACAAACTTTGCAGTTACATACTTGTGACCCTGAAATTGAACAAACCACCAATCAGATGTTTTTAGAAGACGGTAATAAATCATAATTAGGACTGTCTTTTTTTAATACACTACTATATTTATTTATTTATTTTTTTTTTTTATCTCATTATAAATTATTATAAATACTTTTTGTTTTAGGTCAAATAAATCATGAAGCACATCAATGTAATAATAATAATAAAATAACCACAAATACTAATAATGATTTCCGAGAAGAATGTGAAAATTGTAAGCATGATCAAGAACTTGCTGAAGGATATGATGATAGTTATTCTGAACCAGAAACAATGACACTAGAACGACGACCACAATTAACTCATGAACACGCAGCGGAAGGGGTTGAATCGCGTTCATCAATGACTTTACCCGGTGATGGATGGCTACGAAGGTACTTTTATACCATGTTTATTTTATAACTGAACACTGTATTATGATAAATAATTAACCATTATAAATTGCCTAGATCTCATGTTAGTAACAAGAAAGATAAGCATAGAGAGGAGTGGTTTAAAGAAACTAGTTTAAAGGAAGATCCAATTTCTGATGATGATCGGCCATAACAAACAACAAACCTTATTGATTGGTATGATTTAATGTATATGGGTATTAAGATTGGGCGAGTACCAATATAAGTTTGGTTAATATTCCAGTTAATAATAATTTAATTCCTAACTATTATTAATTTATTAACTGAACATATTCTATGTACTGTTCTAGTCATATATTGCCAATGACCATCAATCTAACATAGAGACTAAAATTTTAAAAAGTACACACATAGGTCGTATACATAAACGATATTACTTCCATTATTTGACTAATTGCTGAAGAAAAAATGAGGGATTTATATATAGATATTGCTGTATGCTAATTAATATATTACCTTTCTATTAGTCTTAGAACTGATTAAAATACTATTTTCAAGACTTAGGTAATTTTGTTATATCTAGTCACTAGTTTTATTTTTAAATTTTTTTTAAAGTTCTACAGCTTATTAAATGGCAATTAACGAAAAACACCAGTTGAAAGTGCTATTTTTGAAAAGGCCTAATTAAAACAATTTGTGAGATATTTAATTTTTCAATATTACTTTGGAACTGTATTATTTATTATCAATATTAGTATATACCAACAAATTACTTGTTCATAATCTTAAAAACTAACATAATTACCCTTCTTTACTTACCTTTTACAATCTATATATACGATTAGCTAAAGAGATACAGAGTAACATATTTCGGCTTTGAATGTTTGGACTCTGGAGAGAAAAACCTATCGGCCAATGGTATTTCAAGGGATTGTATTTACCATGAAAAAACAATTATGTTATAATATAATACCTTTCTATTAAATTACATTTCACTCTATGAAAATATAAACATAATGTTTTTCCTTTCTCTCTAACATATATATATGTATGATAATAAGGATTACGTAAACATTTCCTATCACAATTATCAGTCAATAATAATTTTATTTATTTCCGAGTACCTGTGTTAAAATTATGATTTGTACAACTTGTGTTAAACAAATTATTCTGTACAATTATTTGTAAAAAAAAAAATGGTTTGTTTTTCATTTGTAGATATACTTTTCTGTGATAATTCATTGTCGGAGATTAATTTAGATAGTTTTTAGTTAAATTGTATTCTTTTTTAAAATTGTGTTCTATACTATGGCACTTGTATAAAATATTTTAGATATCTTGTATCTTTAATTTTTTATCAAAAATAATATGATAACAGCATTTTTAACGTAACTGAGTGAATGAAATTCCTTGTTTTTTCATAATATTAGTGTTGTTAAAGTAGGTATCCGCTTATCAATTTGTAATATTTATTTTCAGGAGCCCACCCTCCTATAAAATCGGTTAGATATTGTATTACCATTTTTACTATATATTATATTGATTTTTAGATACGTTTTTATTGAATACATAGTTACAAATATTTGTAACATACAGTGAAAAAAAAATATATAATTAATTTCATTGGGATTGACACATGAAGGAATCATTATGTTGGATTAAAATTTTATTTTGTGGCTGAGGAAATGCATTGCAGAATGTTTGGCCTACTCATAAAAAACATATATTATCTAGACATATAAAATCATTTTTTTTTTAGAATCTGAGTGAATCACATCTAATGATTAGAAATCTTGCTTCGATTATCAACTTCAAGAGTGATTTCGGGTAATAAGTTCTGTCTAATTGGTGCATTGGGGTAGTCATTTTGTTTTTTTTCTTGTAGGTTACATAAAAATGGGGATAAACAGGAATATTTTATACCCTATGTATTCCAACTATTAACCTACTACAGTGTTTAACCACGGTGCAAAATGTCAGTTTTTTTTTTTTATTGCTTTGTTCATTTCATGTTGGATAAATGGGCAGTTTTAATTTGTAGTGTTTTTTTATTTCACTTCTTTAATTTTCAAGACTGGTTTAATTTGAATATCACAAATTATACATTTTACTCATAATAAGTTAATATATAAACATTTGTTGTTAGAATATTTTATAGATCAGCAGGTTGCACCTGTTTGGATTCCCATACTCCTAGGCTACCACCAATTTCTTACTACAAATAAGTGAACTATATCGCATTCATAGTATTTAGTTAATAATATAATATTTTGTTATTTTACTCTTCATTTGACATGTTTGGTTCATCTTATGCATACCATTTGGCTATCAAGTTAAATTTGGTTGGTAACAGTTTTCTATTATATATTGACATTATATATTTTTTTATATTATATTTTAATCTTTTTATAGAATGGACAAACAAATTAGCTATACATAAATCAATTTAAACTTTATATTATATTAATTCTCTGTTTTTTCATTAGTTTTTAATATAATTATTGGAATTTCTAAATTATATTTTATTAAAAATATCAACATTTAAAGATAATCTCAATATTTTTGTTTGCTATTTTAGTTTAAAACTGTATGTTGAAACAACTATTTTATTTTTTTTAGAGTTCCTATTGTAATTTAAAAATTATTCCCATTTTACTAAACTTCTCAGCTATATTACATAGGTAGATATGTTAAATACAATTATTTATATAAAATAGGAGCAAAAGTATAATTTTTATAAGTAACTCAAAGATTTAGTTAAAATTTTATTTGTATTAATATTTATTTATTTTTTTATGCTTGTGAACAATCATTTTTTTATTTCTATGTTTCTAAAAATGTTAAAACTATTTTTTTTTTTGTTTTATAAAATGTTCTTTTTAAACTCGTACTAAATTTCATTAAGTTTAGCTATATTTATGCAAAAATAATGTATTTAGTAATTTATCTTATATATGAGGGCTATGCAGAAAGGATAAGATTCCATTTTTATCAGTAGATTTCATATACCAGTTGTGTAACCAGTATATTATCTATAATTGTGCCCTCAACAGGCATTATTTTCTAAATCACCATTATATTTAGCATTGTTTATATTTAACTACATGGTCCATCACTAAGGAAATCTTACCATGACTTATTGTAGGGATTTAGTAATAAAATGTTAAACTCTATTTCACTTATTAAATTTAAAAATTGTTGAACTTTGAAAATTCTTTAAGGAATATTCCTAAATATAAGTATAACAAATCCTTTTGTTGTGTATATTTTTACTAGTTATTTATATAAGTTTATCTTAAGGTTGAATGCTATTTTAAAATACACTATTAGTTTTAAATATTATGTATAAATCTCTTTACACTTTAATAACTATGTTTATTTGAAAAAAAAAAAAAAATGTTTTGGTTAGATAAGTTTATCCAGTAACTATATTGGATGCAAGCACAATAAATTATTATATATTTTTTATTAGGTAATAGTCTAAGCCAAAGAACTAGCAGCAAGCATATTATTTATTAAACATCCCACAATTTATATATTTTTGTTTATAAAAAGCATTATTGTACTAATATAATTATAAACATTAATACATTTAATTGTTATTATTATTGTTTTTTTACGATAATATTAGAACACTACTAGCTTATTTACTGTACATTTGGGTTCTTTTCCTATAATAATTGATACAAATCTGTTTAAATTATTATTTGAAAACAGGTATAAATAACTTTGAGTTAAATAGATTATTCTATGAAGTCAAAACTATTTGATGATATATCATGTTTTCGATGACAATACTGTGGGAATCATGTTCATTTAAAGACTGGTTTTACCGATCAATGATCCCAAGAGGCATTTTAAAAATGTCTTTACATTATTATGACACTGTCGAGACAATTACATTGGAAACAGCACTTTTATAAGAACTTTTTTATACCAGTTTAATACATTAAACAGTCTAATTTTGAACAAATTTCATAGATACCTTATACATACATATAGTGAAAATTGTTTTAATAATGCTTGAGTACTTTAATGATGGCAAGCATTGAACAATTTTGAGAGATAAAGAATTATAGTCAAACAAATAGAATAATTTATAATATGAAACGTAATGTTTGTTTTTATAAATATTTGATGTATTAAATACACAAAGTTTTATTTACAAATCATAAAGTATTTATCTTATTTCTAATTATATTACTTAAATGGAAATACATTTGTGATATTGTTTAAAGTCATAAGGAATATCGTTTAATATCTATGAATTAATAAAATGGATGATTTAAATACATGTTGCTTAATGTATGCTTAATCTTATTTGATATTACTCCAGTTTCTAGTTTCAAGAAAAAAATTATTCTTTTTACTTTCTTATCATTTGATATATTTAAAAGAAATACAATATGATTATTATTTATTAATATTACATAGGGTTGTCTGTGTACTCGGGCAAAAAATAACAGAAAGTCAAATTCAAATATTACAAATATATAATAAATTGTTTATTTTTTGATAATATGATTTGATTATTTGAGGTGTAATATTATTAAGACTATTGTTAATATTTTAAATTATAATTTTTTTTTATTTTATGATCTTATTGTTTTTTTTTTCCTTCAATTTCTTAGATAAACAATTTATTTAAATATTCAATGTTAATATATTAAATACAATGTAAACAAATATTATGTATACTTTTTGAACATCTAGTCACTATGTTGATTTTTTTTATGTAAGGCATTTTGGAATATTTCTTAATTACTATTTAATTTGTATAATGGGTATAAAAAAAGTTAAAATTATCTTGATACTTAAACATTTTGATTTAATGACTAGGTAATCATTTGATGTTTGAATTGTACCCTTCCCCTGTTTTATATTTAAATAGTTATTAACTAAAAAGTTTATGAATGAACAACATTAAGTTTATAAACCACTACGAAGTAATAAATTATAAGATAAATATAGATAAATTGGGTACTCTATAATAATTAAGTTAAATCTGTAATATCATTCAGGTGCCTATAAACAACTTGAAAATTAAAACGGGAGTTTTTATTTGATGGGTAGTTTGTAATTGATATAGTTTTTCAAAATTATGATTTATATGCGATGAGTGACTTATGCAAAACAAACAAAAAAAAAAAAAAAAAGACTAAAACTATCCAGTGTTTGAAGGTTGTGTGGATTAGGTTAGGTCTTATTCGAAGAAAGTCTGTTTTTTATCGTTGTAAATTTAAATAAAATTAGTTAATAATAATATAGATAATTTACAAATAGAACTAATTCCTATGAATTGTCTAAAATAAAATTTTTTTTTAAATTTTTTTTGATAAACATTAACACAATACTGCGGAATATGATATGCTTAAAATAAGAATTAGGATTAAAATTAGGAAATATATTATTAAATTATTACATAACATAATATAACATAAAAAATCCATTTATACCCATACAAAAAGAAAACAATCATTAAATTGGGTCATAGATAATAACAAAATATGTACACTTGAATTAACAATTTTATGTTGAAATAGTACAAATTACTTTTAATAAATTAATCTAAAGAAAATCGTATTGAAACTTAACAAAAAAATAAATAAATTGTAGTGTCGGGCGCACACTGCAGTGGTGTTTGTGCATGCCTACTGTTTGATCGATTTTAGCTTAAAAAATGTATGAGCACGTTAAAAATACTTAAATCCTATGTAATTTGTACTGCATATTATTACGGGTAATAATAAACACCTAGACATTTTGTTTTCGTAATAATATTTTATTGGTTTGTGTAATATTATCTTTGGGCGCATCGATTTAACTGCACGACCATGTCTAGCTATAGAATCTTGTATCGTACTACAATATTATTTTACCTATCGTTTATAAATCTACAATATTGTTTTCGTTCACAAATACGATCGTACAAATAACGTGTGTTGTTTTATTTATTGTCTGCATACCTATAGCTAGTTAATACGAGATCGACAGGTGTAAGTTGTTCTGTAAGCAGAGCAGCAGCAAAACGCACGCCAGATGAATTATTTTCGGTGTGTATTGTATACTGATTGAAGCAGCTGAAAAAAAAAAAAAACAACAAAAATCGATTAATGCTCTCCGAACTAGCTAACGGACGAAGAAAAAAAAAATAATAATAATAATTCAAGTATCTACTCGTAAATGTAACAGATTTACGGATTAATGAGACTACAATAGGTACGTTCAACAATGTTTTTACATCCCCAAAAAGCATAATATATATAAAAAAAAACAATTTGCGATTCGGGTCGGTCGAATAATATTATTCAAGTGGCCCCCGAATATTTTTGACGTTACTGAATTTGGGATGGGCATACTGAGCAGGTTGAGTATATTTTTTTTAGAACAGCCTCCTCGTTTCAGTTAATATCACAATAATAAATAAATAGTGACGTGTAAAACGTGTAAAGAATCACACATTGTTTTTTTTACACATTTTATTGAATTTTTTTTTTTTTTTTTAAAAAGACGAGTACAAAGATCTTTGATCATGACTGAGGAGGCGGTTATTTTTAAATTCATAGGGTACGTGCCATATTTTTCATCCTGCCTGTAATCTTTTTTTAATCAGAAATCTTGCTTTTATTATCAACTGGTTAGCGTTTTTAGTCGGTGCATTATACAGAACGGTTTTTATTTTTTACATTCCTTGTAATTTTTTAATAATTACATGCCGGGCATATTTTACACCACGGGTAGGCCAGCGATGTAGGTTAATTCTAGTAAAAAAGTAAACGTAGTGTGTCGGTACTCGCTGCAGTTTTATTGTATTTTAGTGAATGATAACCTTTTCACCGATTAGTACTTTCTACATGTGGTAAAATTTTCAAAATATTCTGGTTTGTTTTGGGTCATTAATAGATATTTTAAATGTTCGTGGTTTTTTTTTTTTTATTATTTCGGTGTAAATTGAATGTTTTATTTTTGAAATGCTTGTTATTAGCTCGAAAAGTTTGTTTCGTGCAAAACATCGAAAATCTGTAATCGATGTTTTATATATATATATATATATAATCGTTTATATTTAAAATGTCGACGAAAATCGTAAAAATCGCGACATTGTGCGTAGTAAAACTACTACTACTATAATTCGTACATTTTCCATTGAAATTCCAGTAAAACTTTTATAGGCTCCGTAAAAATATTGCACACAATTTGAACGTAATGCGGTGCGCGCGCCGTTAATTTTTACCAGCGTGTTTTAAGTGCCGGAAATTCGTTGGAAATACTAACGATATATTTTTATCCGTATGGATTACGAATTAATACGATTTGTATTTATCAAAAAAAAACAAAAAAAACCGTCGTTCGTGCAAACACAGCTCAGAATCGTTTTGCGTTTGCAATGATTTATCGTCGCGTGTATCCTTGGTGTATCCCAACCACCCGCCTACAACCGTGTACAGTGGCCTAGAGATTATTATAATTATTATTATTTTTTTTTTTTTTTCTGTACGAGGCTATCGGCACCACATCCTCCCCATGTCTACAAGAATCGCCGTTTTGTATATTATTTTAATAATTGTTACAGTAACGGTTCGCCTGCCCGCGAGACGACTGTGCAATCGTTATTATTATTGTCAATGGTTTCCCCCGCGCGGCATTATGCGTTATAAATTATGTCGATTCTGTATTTATATATATATAATTTTTTTTTTATTATTATTTTCCGCGACAACAATAGAAGTACTCGAAAACAAAACAAAAAAAAAAAAAAAATAAAATAAAAATTCACATCAAAACATCACATAGCGTGTTATTATTGTTATTATTGTTGTCGGGCCGCGTCACGGTTACAATGGGTACGCGGCCGACCGCCCGCGAAAATACACCGAAAACAATCATCGTCATAGCCGTAATTTCCGGCTCATCCGGCGATCGCGTTTCCATTGAATAAGCCCCCCCCGGCCACCGCAGCCGATAAACGAATAATTATTATTTATGTCAATAACTAAATACGCGCGTTGTAATTTTCGTTTTACCATCATCGGAATTCGCCATCAATAAAGATCGCCCGAGTGCCTACCGTACGAGACATTATTAATAATACGATAGGAAAGCGTGAAGAAAGTACTCTGAATTACAGTTGGGGTTGTTCCGACCGTAGTAAACCGTGACCACTACTTTGTGTGTGTACAGTGTATTTATGATCGAACTATTTTCCATGGTTACTCCGTGTTTAAATATATATATAAATTGTATATTATTAAGAATTACGATTATTTAGAGAGTAATTTTAAAGTGCTTTAATTATGCGGTTTCTACTATCGCAAGGCCATGTTTCGGAGAGTTGGCTATATATATATATATATATATATATACGGACATGGGTTTCCATAATTTTTTTAGACTTAGTTTAGACTCGATGGGCAGACCGTTGGTATCGTACCTTACATTTGTTTGAACCGCGGGTTGCCCAGTATCAGTCAATAAAGTCGATCTTTATTGTCTATAAGTGTTTCTTTATTGTCTTCAAACCTTTTTCTTCCATTCAACTTCCACTGAAAAGCCGTCAGTCAACGGTGACTTCGTTTTGAGTCGTACTGTCCAGTACGATAGGCTCACTACACGGTTTTTCGATTTTGTCCCGTTTGCGATAATCTATATTTTCCGCGAGTTAGGATTAGTTATTTTTCGTGTTATTGGTTTTTTTATTTTTTTTTTTATTTTTTGTTCGGGGAGAGGGGCCTAACAGTTGTGGAGGGTTCCTTTAAAAAAAAAAAAAAAAACAAGAAATTCGACTAAACAAATAATTGGTTTATCAAGTACTTATGTAATATATATTTTTAAATTTAAATGTCCACTAATTATTCATTTGATTAATCATTAAAATATGAAATATTTATGCATTTTTTTTTTTTTCAAGTTTTTTAGGTCATTAAGTACCGGGCCCTACCAATAACCAATTGAAAACTACCAATTGTTATTAGATCAATAAAACTATGGTACATTTTTTATTTAACATTTTATGCCAGTTTTTACATCCGAACGTACATTGTCTTGTTTATAAGTAGTGATAACCTATCTAAGAAAATCAATGAAGGAGATTGTTCATTTGTTAATTCATTATTCGCTCTCAATAAAATGTGTGTCTTATAGTTGATGGATTATTTATAATGATCATTTTAGAATAGATTAAATGGACTCGCTGTGTTATCAATTCATCAAAACATACAACTGGAGGACATAATAGGTAAAATATCAAAAACTCTTATTATAATTTTTGAAAATATACTCGTACGATATAAAACAAAAATGTCTATATGTATTTAATAAGACGTTATTAGAGGTACTTACAGAGTTTTATTAAACGCATACATTTCGAGCGATGTAAAACATTGTTTTCAATTTTCTCTCTTCAAAAAAAAAAAATCTTAAATACGCCACAGAATTTTTAATTACATTATTCTTACATTTTACTCTGAAACGTAACTCAAAATGTAATCGTATAATAAGTACCAGATCGCTTTAAAAGTTAATTGTAGGTATAGGTAAATTTGACATGATAATAAAAAAAAAAAATCTGTGGAAAGTAAAAATCAACGCTTGAATTGGAAATACAATTTCAATAATTAAAAATTTACAAAAAAATCCCCTTAATCATAAATACTCCTGCTGGCTAAGTTTATGTTTATACATTAATCAAATTTTTTATATTTATTTTATATATACACTATATTAACACTTATAATGTTTTATATACATATAATTAATGTTTTGTCGTGGGAGGTTCATTAAGTGCTCGATTAACTGAAATTTATATGCGAAATTACGAAACTAGTAATATTATGTAACTAGTTACACTTAATAAACCATTGGCACATTAGTGCTTATTTTAGATACGTAGATATTGCACATTCATTTTATTTCAAGTATAAATCTGGTGAGCTGGCAAAATAGCTCGCGGTAAAATATTTAAACATAAATGAGCAAATACAATTTACACTTGAGACACAGATTGATAATGCCTTAAATTTCCTAGATCTATCGGTGAACCTTGTCAATACAGTAAACTCGAGTGTACAGCTATATTCAGGAAACCTATTCTTACCAATTCCGCACGATTCCAATTATCCGTTTTCTCAAGAAGTTTAATTCTATATGCTTAAAGACTTGAGCATGTCCCACTTAGTAAACATAATACTTGAACACGAATTCAACATTATCCACGATATTGCTCGTAACGATAATTACGATTTTGAAACCATTACGAAAATCCACGACCGTGCAAAAGTTAAAATACATCCGAATAATATTGTTAAATATTATAGTGTGGGATACCATAATGACATGATATCAAATGAATTCGCGAGAAAGATAACTATAATAGTAATATAATACCTAACCTAACTTTAGTTACAGTCGTTTTCAAGTCTAAGAACTTTCAAGGGCCCCCCCCCCAACCCGGTGACTCGAGGTTTGCGGGCCCACAATTACGCCACTGTATATTGTATCCTGCATTCCCGACTTCTACAAAAGTAGATCGTTTTGATCTTGTTAAAACGTCTCATTGATTTAATATTCAATCAACGTACCCGTATATAGTTGAGTTTGGAGTAGAATTTTAGATTCTGAGTGGAGCGCGTGTGTGGGGAGGGGGTCTTGTGGTTTTACAACGACTTATTCTTCTTCTTCTTCTTCTTCTTCTCCTACACTTTTTCTACCGGAAGACTTCATCCGATCCATACGCTCGATTACTGTTTCCGGTAGAAAATTTGTCTAGTTGATATTTGAAAGAGGTTATTTTTCGAAATACACCTATTAGTTTCTTTTCTTTTTTTTTTAACGCGGCAGGAAAAACTGACGAAAGAAACGACAATTACGCGATTTCGTCAGACTCGAGCTTTTATCGTGTATTTTTTCATTTGTGATGATTTCTGGGTTACCACGGCAACAATGATTGAAACTACGACCAATCACTACTTCGCTCAGAATCGTTTTTTCGTTTGCAATATATCGTCGCGTACAGATATAATTTAAATACCTACCTGCATGCTACCCTGCCAACCACCAGCACCTACAACAGTGAATCGCCCGTTGTGCAAAGTACGCCTTTTTTTTTTTTTTACGCGGTCAAATACGTCGCCAAGTTTAATAATTTACGTTGATTGGGTCCCGTGACATTCGCACGTGATTCGTACAATCATACATACGGAGTATATGTATACGGTTAACGCGGACGACAAGCCATGTACGGTTTATCTGCGCGAAAGACAGCAAAGTCTATACATATAAACGAACGATTCTGTATGGTTATATCTATAGGTACCTGTCGCGTGGTCCCGGGACGTTTTAATAAATTACCACGGTAAACAAATGCGACGAACGATTTTCCTTTGACGGGTCTTCTTGTTTAATTCGAATCACACGCTCACCGTCGTGTTTAATTTTTTTTAATCAGCACCCGCCGCGGGAGGGGCAGACTAGGCACACGCCTAGGCTCGCACTTTTGGATAAAAACTGTTTAGACCGAGCACAGTCGCTAGAAAATTTGACATGGGGTTAATCATGAATTGTATATATTAGTAAAAAAAAAAAAAAAAACAAAAAAGTTAATGGTAGGTTTAACCATTTATTTTTTATAACCGTTTGCAAAAGTGCAAATTTAAAGAATATCGTAAAAATTACGGCATTTCGTATAACTAGCGCTGCTATTTTTCAATTAATGTGAATAATACTTATTTGGTTCCATAAAAATACACAATAATATTAGACAAAAAGCAAAGGGAATTGTAATCTATTTTGTATTTACAAATTAACACAATTTTAAATTTTAATATATCAAAACATTTTTAACCAAACTTCGCTCAGAATCGTTTTTCGTTAGCAATGATTGCGCGCAGATATTAATTTCCCCACTTATATACTACACGTTCCCAACTTCCCATCTACAACAGAGGCCCACCCATAGTGCGAAGTATGTCTATCCTTTATTTTTTTTTTTATGCGTTTATTGTAAGTATTATCCATCCAACAATATATTTAAACAATTAAATTCAATACTAAGAGTAAGGGCAACGTAAAATATATTTTTTCACTATTAATTTGTATTATAAGCTATTTTCAAGGCCACCGTAAATATTTTACCTAGGGCCTTGAAAAACCTAGCGCCTACATTGCCCATTCGTAATCACATTTCCCAGATCCAACGTAAAGAGACGGGTTTTTTTTTATTTTTTTTTTGAATCTATTCCGTACGACAAATTATGATCATTCAACAAAACTGACGGATATTTTGATTTCTATACGGATGTTCACACGTGAATTTTGTACAATTTTTAATATATAAATATATTTATTGATTTCTGTGGTTTCCTTGGTTACTGCGTGTGTTAAAAATTGAAATGAAAATATTGATTGTGAAAGTGAGAATATTTTGCGATTTATCGTGTTTTAAGTTTTCAATTCTATCTTTAGAGACACACTGTGTGTAGTTCGGATTTGAGTGGTGCAGTGTGTATATGCAAATTAAAATGCTGTTATATTAATTACGTACGATTGTTCAACAAACAAACAATTTATAATATTTTGATGTTTTCAACTTGTTCTGACAAAAGTATGTTGACTGTTTTGATTTTTACAAAATAAAAAATTTCACTAAATATACCGAACAAATATCGAGCATTTTGTTTCGAATTATTATGATACAGAAGTACTATACGTAACACCCCCGCGTTACTGTATCTTCTCGATGTAAAAAAAAAAAAAAATAAAAAATATATACCACTCGTGTACGATAAGAAACATTGGCGCGATTAGGGTGGAACTTAGAAGAGCTTAGCCACCCCGAATGGCACACCAACCCCCCGACCGCTAAAAAATGTCCGTTTTGTTATGTACGTCATCCCTAGAATAATAAACACGGTCGTTATTTTTATTTTTATTTTATTTTTCACGTCTCACACACACAATTGTAGATTCTGAACGGATCGAAGAAGTAATTTATTGGATTTTACAATAATAATGATGTAGAGTTTGTTATTATTATTATTATTTTTTTTATTTTTTTATGTATATAAATATATTTATATATGTGAACATCTAATATAGATTTTATACTAAATAAACAAAAAGTAAAAACATTCATATTAACTTTTTTTTTGAAGGAACATTACGGAGAGGTAAGGAAATATCTCCTGTTCCCGGGAACGTTCCTTGGGGAATATTTCTAGTGGCAACATCACTACGAATTACTTATACAATACTCGTATTTTCCAGTATATTTATATATATATATATATTTTTTTTTTTTTCTCAATAATACTCAGTAATATTTTATTTTATACCAGTTTAACTTAAAACTATTTAAATGTTTTAAACAGCATTTACGTATTTGGCGGTCGAGCGTGGGGACTACAATATTAATCGCTCGAATTTGATTAAATAAAAATACGACATTTCAAGCAGTTCAAACGAGTTTTATATTTTACAGCTAGATGTATACGCGTTTAAAGCGAAGTACTTAATATAAATAATATACTCGTATTATGCGTTGTGATGCATTTCGAGAAATATTTTATACGACTATATTATTATCAGTAAAAGTACTACCATTGTAGTAAGTAGGTTAACAGCGGTTATCACACAATTTTCTATTGTTAATCGTGATTCGTGATATTCGTATAACGATATAAAACAAATTTGTATACGAACCCAATAAATATTTAATTTATTTCATAATTTATGACAGAGGCTTTAAGTTGTTTGAAGTTAGGATACTCCGGTTATATTAAATTGGATTATTATATTTAAAGTTTCCACGAGAAATACTCGGGAAGACAAAATATCCCATGCGATTTGACTACACTACCTATACCTCGGCTTCCTGTAAACTTTAAATGATTATAATTAATATTTAAAACAAACTAATAGTAATCACAATAATGTATATTCGTCAACATTTTCAGAAAAATGCAAAATTAACTACAAATATTAATTTTATACAAAAATGTCATGGTGTTTTAAGTACTTAGATTAAATATAATTTTTTTTAAA
The DNA here is from genome assembly GCA_956483605.1 of Tuberolachnus salignus. Taxonomy (NCBI): domain Eukaryota; kingdom Metazoa; phylum Arthropoda; class Insecta; order Hemiptera; family Aphididae; genus Tuberolachnus; species Tuberolachnus salignus. The sequence goes on along the minus strand of OY101429.1, from coordinate 42,630,851 downwards.
TCCACTGTTTCAGGTGGGGAGTTGAGAACGCAAGATGCATAGATGGGAATTTAATTTATATCTGCGCACAACGATGAATCGTTGCTAATGGAATACGATTCTGAGCGATGTTCGGTTAAAGGTGTTTTGAAATCCAGTGGTTTTTATCAATTTTTGTCAAAATGTACACTTTAAACTACATTTACATTTAACTTTTCTTTTCTTTTTTTTTTACTCCTAAGTCAAATTGATGACGAACCTCGTGTAAAATTTCAAACATTCCTGGTCGGCCAAACCAATTTTATCCACATAAAACCAATCAAACACCAAACAACACGACAACTTAAAACGCCTATAAGTAGTTCATAAATCGGCAGAACTTTTGAAAATTAGTATTAATATTCTGTACAATTTTCAAATGTCTACTATTATTTTTAACCATGTTACAACTAAAATAAAATAAAAAATAAAATAACCGTTATTGCCGTAACTGTTTTCGTTTCCCCCCCCCCATTATTTAGACAACTATAATGATAATCAAAAAATGACCCCCTCCAATGCACCAACTAGATTCAAAATGCTTCCAAAAGTTGTATACAGATAGAAAAAATGTAAAAAAAAAAACCCCACACATCATGATAAAACCCCCAAATCTAAAATAAAATAAATTAAAATATATATTATATATATTTATGCCTATTAAATTATGCGAATTAATGAAATAGTTACTAAATTAAACAATTTTTAATGAATAATACTTCTCATACCGCGAGTACTTATTCAAATATTAAAAAATAACAATTTGTTTAATTGACTGTAAAAATATTTTATCATATATTACATTTAAGTTAATGAAAATTCTAAGTTAAATAACTTTAATTTTTCACTAAATCGAATAGCATATATGATAACGACGAAAATTACTTACATTGTTACATTACTTTTGATATCGTTTTATTATTACCTGCAATACTAACATTTGCATGAATATTATTATATTTCTTTGGACTCTGTAGAATACGGTAAAAAACCTTAAATAAAATAATATTTTTACTTATGGAGAAGTCCATTAGGTGTACATATATTTATTAGACGAATGCAAATATTCGAATTTTGGTATTCTCATTATTGTATATTAAAATTGTTTTTGACTGGCTCTACTGTGTATAATGATCCTCCCTCCACACACATTTTACTTTTAGATCATTAGTTGAAACTATATTGGAGGATATACAAGGATATGATTATTATTTTTTTATTTTTCTGTGTTTACGTGTAAATATTGGTTTTTATCATTTTTTGAATATATATATATATATATACTTGATAAATAATTTGAAAGCATTCCACTATAATTTTTTACGACGTTATTATTATTTTACGTTGTATTTTATACAGTGCTCGAATTGAAAAAATAAAAGAAAAGGGACCATGTGACTTTTAAAAAAAAAAAAAAAATATACCCCTGCGTCATCCCCAACTCGAACACTGATTTTATATATCTATATTTTTTTTCATAATAACACCTGGGTTACGCTGGGTTTAATTTGTTCCTAGTTTTTGGTATCACATCGTGCTTGTTAAAAATGATTTATTTATTTCATAATTTCGAACTAACACTAACTAAAAAGTGACAATATAATATAAAATTATAGTAAATACGCATTACGATAACGTTTGATAGATTGGATTAAATTTTTAGGGTTATTTGTTAGGTACATATTTATAGAATTGTATTGCATTGTTATTTTTTTCGCGACAAAAAAAAAAAATATTTTATAGGTATGTACACGTATATTTATTATATTTTGTTCGTTTCAACAATATATCGTTACAGTTTATAGGACGGATATCCTGGTACATTTCTAGTTTATTATTAAATATATTATATATTGCAAAAAAAAACTAGTTCGCTAATTTAATTTAAATAAAAAAAAATCAAATTTATTTAATCAAATTTTAATAAATAAAACGTATTCTTTAGACTATATAGAAACACGATATATAATGATACAATTTCATATATATATATGTATATATATAATTTAATTTGTTTTATTATATTTTTGAAACCCTCCGGCATTGATTTAAATATTCATTGTTTCGGTGGATGGTTAAATGGGCATTATTATTTTTTTCTAGAGTAATTGAGTAAATACAAAGTTATTGTTGGCTTGGGTTAGTCCATTGGGTATTAAATTACATAGCATTCCGTATTTATTCATGTTGTTTTCATAGTGGATATTTTATATTTTAACATTTTTAACACTATTAAGGTACATTTATATGTTTCAACTACAGATGCTGATCAGTTGCCATCAATAAATAATATAAGTGCAATGATAATTAGTTTAAAAGCCCGGTCCGGATTCTTTATTGGCGTACAAAAAGCCCGCCCCTGATTTTTATTGGCGTACAAAATCCCGGTCCGGTTAAAATATATTTTTCAAATCTAAACTCGACTTTAAAAACCGGCCTGGTGTTTATGCCTCGTGGTATTTATCGACATCTTAAATCTCAACCACTGTTATTATAACTACCAAAACATAAAGTATAATAAGGACGTAAGACAATCGCAAAACAACAGGGTACAGCGTGACCACATTTGACGAAAACAAAAATTCTATGATTTTCTTTCCCGCGTTATCAATTATTGTTTTCCATATTTTTGTAAAAAAAAATTACAGTCCGGCCGTATTAAATTTAAAAGCCTGCCCTTTGGTTTACTTGTCTTTTCGTATAAAAAAAAGCCCGGTCAGGCCGGGAATTAAATTTAAAGAGCCCGGTCCGGCGCAAAGCCCTTACGGGCTGGGGTCTAGACCCTGGCCTGCCTGACCCCCCGCAAGTCTTTATTACCCAGTGAAATGTTTCTGTTCTTCAAATTCAACATTTATATTTCAAACAGACTAACTATACCTTGTGTTATCAATATTTATATATATAAATATATATATATATGAATTACCTTGTATTTTATTAGCCACCCGGACTGCAGTGTCTGGCGTTATTGGTTCGGTAGGAAGGTGTTTGGTGAATTTTACAATTTGTTCATCTGAGTGTAAATAGATCGATTTCAGTTGAGCCGCACATTTCAGGTATATATGACCACTCTTATAGTGGCTATCGTTTACTTTAAAGCTAAGTCCAAGTACGGTTGTCACCAATGGTTCTTCACCGGTATTGTGCGTCTTGAAATACGGCCCATGTACGATTGTGGAGTTAATCTAAATAAATTCGATTTTTTTTTTTTTATTCGATCATTAACATTTTCAAAATTACCGTTGTACAAAAAATAAAAATAAAAATATTGCAATTGGATCACATGATCCCTTGTAATATATGGGTATATATAATAATAATCACAAAACTCAACTGAATCTGTAATGAGTAATAACAATAATATATATGGACAAGTGTAGGTTTATGATTAGATTATTTTATACAATGAGCATAGGCTTATTTTCTGACTTTATTTGATTCGTTTGTTAAAGGTTGGGCCGTATTCAGGGCAGAACAAGAGGGCATGGTGCCAGGGGGCGCAATTCTAAGAGGGGGCGAAAGCTTTAATACTACTCATGTAATAGTATGTAATTTTGTAACTTGAGTAATTTTTTCCGGGTTGACATTGAAGTATGATCGAGATTTAAATGCTGCAGAGTAATATTCTGAAATTGAAAGTTTCAAATATCACGCTCCATCATTAATGACAATATTTGGGAATGCAACTCAGTTAGATTGTAAAGCGTATTCATCAGCACTCTTTACAAGATTTATATTCGCATTTAAAGGTGGTGCACTATGCATATGTTTAACGATTCCTGTAACTACAGCTGCATGTGAAAGAAGCTTCAGCAAACTGAAAATTATAAAAAATTATCTAAGGTCAACGATAGGTCAAAGTCGTCTAATCAGTATGGCTATATTACCAATAGAAAAAGATATAGTGAAAACACTATTTCATTTGATAATGTCATTGATGAATTTGTCTCAAAAAAAGCAAAACAAGTACCATTGAAATATCGTATTAAAATTAAAATTATTGCAAAATAAAATATTTTGAAAAAAAATTACATGTTTAAATAATGTAGTAATTGTTTATATTTTAAAGTCATATAAATACAAGTAGTTATTAGAGTTTATTAGTTATTAACTAGTGTACTATATATTTGTATATGTTATATATAATTCAAATGTTTTTTTTTTTTAAACTAATGCGAATTTCCCATTTGGGAAGGGAGGCGCAACCTAAATACGGTCCTGGTAATCAAATATATACTGTTTGATAGGTAACCAAAGTACAAATGTAAGGTCAAACTAAAGGTACTTTCGTTTTCATGTAAACTGGTAGAAACTCTAAACAGTTAAAGTCAAAGTAAATCTATCTATAGAATAAGATAATAACACGAATTACATTTTTTGATATGCTAATAGTTTAATTACTATTTTATTTTGTAAATATTTTCCGTTTAAACGTCCTAAAAAAATATATACCATTCTGTTTTTAACGCAGTAATTATATTCAATAATGTATTTGTATATTTGAATATTTAAAACACAAATTACAATTGTAATACAAAACAATTCTACATACAATTACTATTACTACATACAATTCTTTCAATGAAAGTTATAGCGTATAACTTAAATAATTTCGTACTTATTTATCATCAAATATTTTCGTTCGTTTAACTAGATTTTGAAATAGCCAGGGGTTAAAAAGCCAAAACTAACTAACTGTCTTAAACACTATATAATATAAATATATATTGCACAGATACAAATTATTACACAATAACCAAGTTAATAAATATCAAGATATTATTTTGTTTTTTTATTATTATTATTATTGATTTATACACACGGTAAATAATGTATAGTTAATATAATTAATAAATCATGCCAAAATACTATATAATTTTGATTTTCTCAAAAGTAATTACAAAAGAATATTTGAAAATTGTTTATCTATAAGTTCAGTAGAAGGAGACGTTATTTTTTCATAACCGAAAAGTCAATGTTTACATTTTTTTTTAATGAATTGCTATAAGATATACACATAGAATATTATTTTTGAATAAATCTACCAACTATTACCGAGACAATAGTTTTCAATATTTTACAAAACTCATCATTCTTTCATCGTTCAATCGTCCAGCTTTGAGCATATTATACGCGTTATGTGTTACATGCACGTATACAATATATTTGTTGGATGTTTTATTTACCTGTTCTTTGTTTATGTACCAAATAAGGTGAGTGTGAAATGTCATCTTGCTGGACGTGCAGTTAGCATTTACCGTCTCTCCGACATTATATTCTAGTTGTAAACCATCAATTGACGGACGTTCTCCTTCCGTGTTACAAACCACGTAAACACCAGATTAATTTGAATTATTTCCGTTTAAAATCAATAGGATGGGCAACAAAGACGTTTCAACATACCTACTGTAATCATTACTCTGTCTTTGAATACAGTTTGGAACGATGGTGCTTCCGCAGATACTTCACACCTATAGGTACCGCTACTGGATAGTTCCAAGGATTTGAGCACGACCTCATTTGAATTTGATTTATCAATCTGAAATAAAATTATATTTAGTGCCCAACACAAAAAAAATAAAATATATACGTAGTTATGTTAAATAAATAATTTATGATTGCTGTGATTCCTTATACTAATTAGCGAATAATTATAGTAATAGGTGTGTACGATATTATAATATACACGTTATATAATTTGTCTAAATTAATAAAACATTAAGTTTTTTTCGGGATCATATTTTTATACTGACATATTGCAAATTGATTATTATGTAAAAGTTCAGTAATTTTTTATTATTATTATTATTATTATTATTATTATTTAACAGTGTCGATTCAGCCGATGCAAAATACTAAAATGAATCAAATTCTTAACATACGTACAATTTTAAAATTAAATTAATATTAGTTTTATATGAATTGAGATTAATTTTTAAATATGATTGAACGTGATAATATTATCAGTACATATGGGCTGTTCATAATGCATAGTTATATATGTTGAGTGAGAGAGTGATTCAGATGGATATTTATGGGATCGATCGAGGTGGCCGATCTCAAAGAAGGGTACCGATTAGGTTTTTATTTTTCATTTCAAATGAAATAGTTACGAAAAATCCATTAAGCTATTTGATTTCTTTGAAGATATTTAATTATATTTGTCATTCGTACACCATGAAAAATACTTTAGGTGTATTCGTCTGGTAAATCGGGTTCTGAGACCAGACGTATCAATATAGCAATTGGGTCATTAACCTTTTACCATTTAAAAATCTGTACTATTATTTCCCCTTGAAAAATGTTTAATATAATTTTAAATTAAATATAAAGGGGCCCTCTTTTTTAGATTGTTAACTAAACGAGGGACGTATTGGTTTCTCTATGTGTGTGGGTTTTATTTTTTTTATTATTATTTAATTTATTCCGTCTGTGAACAACTTTTCTACCAAAATGTTGCTTTGATTTATAAATTAGCATTTTTTCTAAAAGAAATTTGGATCTAATTGAAGCACTACGGGGGAGGGGCATTTAATTAATATTTGTTGTAATTTTATAAATTTGGAAGAAAAAAAAAGGAAACTTTACGGCATTAACAATTTATTTTTTTTTTTCGATTTTTTTTTTTTGTAATTCGGTTAAAAATAATCGTAGTGACTTGAAAATTTCACAGAATATTAATATAAGTCCTTTCTAGTCGTGAGAAAATTCAAAGCATTATGATGATTTTTTAACTATGTATAGGCATTTAAAATCTTCGAGATTTTTTAGTTTCTATTTGGTTACACATGAATAAAATCGTTTGGGCCGAGTAGAAATGTTTGAAAATTTGATACGAGGTTTATCATAAGTTGTATATAATAATCAAAAAAGTATAGCGTAATGTAATCGTTTTATTATTTTTTTTTTCTAGTAAACGTTTAAAGAGCAAATTTCGATGAAAATCGGACAAATCACGGAATTTAGCGTATTATTTTCCGATTAATTTTAATAAAAAATGTTTGGCTCAACAGAAATTTGACACAAAAGTCGTTTTCAAAAATTGTTCTTACAGGTTAAAAAGAAAAACGTCGAACGTGATGCAATAACTTAATTTTTTTATAATCATTTAAATTTCAAATGTTCAGGAAAAACGTATAAACCACACGATGGCATTTTATTATTTTCCAATTTAGGCGAATAAAACTCGTTTTAGATATTTAAAAAAAAATACACAATTTGAGATGAAAAAACAGTTGTAATTATTATTTGTTCCAAAGTTCCAAATTAATACAGTTTTCTGTGTTCAATACATCAACACATTTTTACGAAAATTTGTCGCAGATAATACAGAATACGAGGTGTGACAATAAAATAACGAGACTTTTTGAATAAAAGTTGTTTATTTTAAAAATGTTATAATTTAATGGTTATCACCTTCAAAGTACCTTCCCTCAGCATCAATACACTGTTGCATACGTCGCTGCCATTCTTGAAAACAGTGTTGCCAATTGCTTTCATTCAGCCCTTTTAGAAGTTCTGCCGTTTTCATTTTTACGTCATCAACTGTTTGAAAATGGGTTCCTTTTAATAAACTTTTAATTTTTGGGAATAAGAAGAAGTCACAAGGAGCAAGGTCTGGCGAGTACGGGGGATGTTGAAGTACAGAAATTTTTTTTTCAGTTAAAAAACTTTGAATTGAAAATGCACAGTGGAGCTGGAGCATTGTCTTGGTGAAGAACCCAGCCATTTTTCTATAGATCTGGTCGCTTCTTTCTGACACGTTCTCTTAATTTAATTAATACCTCTTTATAATAATATTGATTGACTGTTTGCCCACTAGGAAGACGTGGTAGGACGTCCAGAACGATCATCGTCTTCGACGTCCTCCCTTCCACTACAAAACCGTTTGTGCCATTCAAAAACACGAGCTCTTGATAAACATTCTTCACCATAAACTTCACATAACATACGAAACGATTCCGCGGCAGTTTTTTTTAATTTAACAAGAAATTTAATGTTAACACATGTTGTTCGATTTTTATATCTAACATTTTTCGGCAGTATAGTCGAACTCGCACTAATAACAAGGCTACTAACGTATAAGAAAATGAATCGATGCCATCAGTGTTCATAGTACTTTTAGATAAGTGTTTTCTAATCATATTTCAATAATCGTTTTATAGATAACGTTAATAGTTTCGGTTATATTCAAAAAGTCTCGTTATTTTATTGTCACACCTCGTAATATAGATATTTCGTAATAGGCGCATAATTCGATTGCATTTTATTATTTAAATCTATCTAACAAATAGCAATAGATACTTTTTAAACGCTTAAACGTATAGTGGTCGCAGACGTTTGCGAGGGCACTGGACACGAAAAACCGAGACAGTCGTCGAACGAACCCAGAGCCGTCCCCCCCACCCCCAACATCGTTTCGTCTTATGCGGCGTATACGATTGATTTTTCGAATTTCGGACTACGACGATAACGATAGCGAAGTAATACTAATAAACGTATAGGAGACGTACCGGAAACTACAGCGGCGGATCCGTTATAGCTAGTAAATAACGTATTGTCGATATACCGTGCCCGCGGCCGCGGTCCGCGCGCGCATAGTTGCGGGTGACGTCGGAACAGATCGCGCGGTTGGGATACTTCAAACTGTATACGTACGGCCGTTGTCGCCCAGGCGAAATTGGGACCGTGTGGCCGTATTGTTATACGCATAATTCCCGGTCGTGCGTCCCAAGACAAACGAGCCGATATCCGTTTCGAGGTGGCCACCGTCAAGACAACACACCGTCTTGACGTACCGAAATTGCAATACGGTGCCGGGGGATCTTTATTTGTCGGCGGCGGGGTTTTGCGGTATGCGCGCACGGTACTCCGCGAACCCGAACTACAACGGTACTTGGACTGGTGGAATCGTCGTTGACGGATACGGGGTTTTTAAATACCAGTATAAACCAGTGGGGGCGTATATTTACAACTTCTTTTTTAATGGGCCGGCGAATAGTGTACGGCAATTGGGTACCATTTGACTGAGTTTTTCTTCTCGCCACACCGATGGCACATTATTTCAATAGTAGGTACAAATCACATATTTACAACATGACGAGTAAATGATAAATATAATACCAGAAAAATAATATGTTGCTGTTAAAATTAGTAATTTTGCGACATTAAATATATATTCGGGTTGAGTTCATTGTGTATATCATAGGGGCTTCTACGATATTTATTTTTCGAATCCAAAGTTTTAATTCCGAAATGAATAGGTTTTAAATATGATCCGAGACATCCATTTCATAACGTTTAACTAATACATACAAATCATCAATATTCGAAGTAGTTATTTTATCTGAGAATAATATTTTTGAAATCCAGTTGTTTTGTAGTTAACAAATCGGTAGTTTATTTTTGATATAAATGAATCAAAAAGAGGTATACAAATTGAAATACTAAAATATTCTCCTGGCGAGTTTGCTCGGTAATTCATTCTGTTCTTTTGATGTTTTGTAATTCTTTGTAGTACAATTGGATCGTCTAACTGCGTTGCTAATCTAGACGCGTTTTGGAAAATTGTACTAAAACTATATCAGCCATATTTCGAAGATTGTCTATTTTTTTTTAAGACGATTTAAAAAAATAATAGGATTTGGGGGAAGGGTGGGACCCTCCTGATAAATACGTCACTGGTATAAACGTATATTTATACATCTTATACGATACGAGACGATTTTAATCGCATGCTTAAAACCATAATACAATAAAATATATATAATCCGCATTATCAGCATGGTGTGTTTTAGATTCTGAGCGAAGCGAATATTGGTTTTACTATGATTTGTGTTTTGAAAAAAAAAAAAAAAAAAAACCAGTCTGTAAACTACTTTTCTACCAGGAATATTTCTCCTGTTTTCAAGTGTAAAACTTTTTCCAAAGGCATTTTGGATCTAGTTGGTGCGTTGAACAAGGTCATTTGTTTGATTTGCATTATAGTTGTCTTTATAATTGGGAAAATTGGTGGCAATTCTTTACGGTTTCTTTATGTTCTTTTTTTTTCATATTGTTGTAACTCTGTTTAAAATAATCGTAGAGACCTAATTGTCACGGAATATCAATATTAGCTTTTTCTATGCGTGGTACAGTTTTGGCTATTCATGGGCATTGAAATTATCGATTATTTTTCAGAAAAAAAAAATACAGACAGTTGTAATTTATTTTGTAGTATACAATATTAAAATTTGTTATATTAAAACATTTTCACTGATCTTCGCTCAGAATCGTTTTTTGTTGGCAATGATATATCGCTGAGTACAGTTATACATAATTGAATTCTTCTCTATATACTATCTTCCCAACTACTCGCGTACAACAGTGGTCCACCCATGGTGCGAAGTATGTCCGTCTTTTATCGTAATAATTATATTATATAATATGTGATTCTTGTGGACGATCTTAAATCGTCAAGCATATAGAATATTGTTCATCAATCATATTGCAAAAATGCATTAATTTAATTACCGCGTAACTGAGTTTGAATCAGAGATACGTATAATAATTGAGATGTTATCTTGTCTGATACCTACTCTGAAAAATGTTTAAAACGCAAACCGACAAACATTTGTGTACACAGAGGCGAGCCATTGTATGCATAGGTCCCTTCTTCTAGTTACTGGATTTGAATTATTAACAAATAATTATGATATTGACGCTAATTGCATACATTTTAAACTACTAATAAACAATGAAATGATTCGACTAAGGGAAAAAGAGAAATGCGTGCACTGCATATTTCATAAACCGAGCTTGATGTTCTTAATTATTTCATTATTACTTTACTTATTCAGCATTTAATAATGAAAATGTGTTAAGCACTTAAGTTCTCACATGTGTTTTAATTTGTACAGATTGGGACAATACTGGATATAAATATTTAGTAATTTCTATTGTATTTTTTTTCAGAGTTATCAAATGTCTAAACGGTATCTTATGTTTTCTACCTATTCAGAATTACTAAAAAAAAAAAATGCATAGTTTATAATATCAATATCTAGTAAGCAAATACATTTGATTCATAGCCAGATACATTTTTTTGCATTGTCAAAAAAAACGATGAGTAATTTTTATTAAGAGCACACGTGTAAAGAACTATAGACACGTTTTACTATTTGATCTAGATCATTTTATTTTGATATCATTTCTGACTCATGGACCTGATGATATGATATTTACATTTACTTTGGACCCTAAACGTTAGGTGATATAAATATATTTCCGTTGAATATTTCATTACTCGAACGCCAACCCTAAGTAATTTGTCGTTTTACCACATATACGCAAACCATTACACCCCTTCCCTAAAAACACATATGCTCCATTCCTTAGAAAATGGGAGCAATATATTCGTATTGCCATCGTGTAATATATTTTGGAATTTGATCCAAAGTCACCTAAGTTTATCGTAGAGAATGCCTACTAAATATTTTCTTCTGTAAAAATATATATATAAAAAAAAAACTACAGTTTGATATAAAACCCCGGTTTTTAATCAAGTTTACTAGAAGTTACGTGTATTAATATAAACCGTACAATATGAAACTATACTGTTAAATGGAAATTACCTTTAGGTAACAATATCTATTCAATATAATATATAAATAAACATGTCCACTAAAAACTTGTAAATACTCGGATATTAAATATTTGAAAGTACTTATTTATAGTCCTATAAAAATATTTTATTCACTTTTCCTTTTATTACTCATTTTCACAAAGATATTAAAGACAATGTGCATTAAATGGCATACAACAACACTATTGTTTATATAAAGAAAACTGTGCACCTGTTTAAAAAAAAAAAAATCACGTAAACCTAGAATACTAATGTTGCCATTTGCTATCATATATAATGACAATTGATGTTTCGTTATTCGTTATTGCGGTGTGCATATTAAATACGAATACTTACATCGATGTAGATGCCTTGTTTTTCAAAAACTTGTATTTCTGGTATGCTTTTAGGCAAATACCTAAAAAACTCATCGCCGTCCTTGTACCATTTGACTGAGTATAAGTTTTCTCCTTCCAAGTCGTATATACATTCTAGTTTTGTACTCCTGCCTAGTACCGTATGGTCAGCAATACGAACGTTCAATAACTTTACGTTACTAACCAATGAAGCTGTAAAAATAAATCAAATTTAAAATAGTTAGTACAAGTGGTACGCACGACACACTAACGGCGTAATACATTTTCGAAATCGTTGTGCCGAAAATATGTACAACTACATGGCAACAATATACATTTTTACGCTTTTTTAATTCCTACGCGATAGCCGGACGACCCTTCGAATTTCAATAGTTACTATTGTGATGTGGCGTCATTTGAGGGTTTTTTTTTTTTATTTTTTGTTCCAGACGTACGCGCTTTTAGGCAGGCCAAATTCAACATTAAACCGTCATAAATAATATACTATTATACCTATTATCTGCGTTCATTTTATAATGATAATTGCAATTATTGTTCGAATCGTCTAATGTACTTTTCAAATTGGTAGCGATTGAAATAACTAAAAGCTTATAATCGACTAAATAATAGCAACCGTCCGAAACGATTTCATATATTGTTTATGTAAAAATGCAATTTAATTGCAATTGGATAAATAATAGCATCTGCGTTATTTCGGCAGGCCTAAGATTATTCTGGAAACCAACCGGGACTGCATTAAAAGTTAAGGGTGCGACCGTACACCCTGATTCTGCCCGAATCACGCCCCTGATAGTGGTAGTGTATAGAATAGGTGTTACATATAAATATAATAATAATATCAGTGTACAATACAAATATATATATACAAATTACAGCTGATTTATACAGTGGCATGAGCAGCGGCCGGGGGAGGACATTGGGTTTATATCTCATCGATTGGCCTAAAACTAAAGCGATCAGGAGTATTTATTTAACAATTCAATCTTGAAACGTATATATTTCAGCCGAGTTACAAGGAAGTTACAATCAATCCCTTGATTGTGGATACAATTTGGCATTTTGGATCCGTTTTTTCAAATGTCTATTTCCGGATAAGGCATATAGACGAAGGCTCTACGATTTTGTCATCATTATTATTTAGATAGATACTACTTCCTCCCCTTTGGAAATTCTAGGGAGCGCCACTGGATATATGTCTTAGCTGGAGATGATGAAATAAAATTAACAATTTAAAAAAAATAATCATAAAAAACTTAATTTTTTTAAAAAAATATATCAGTATACGTATATCGATTAACATAACTCAATAAACGCTCGTACCACTTCCCCCTCTCCCAATGACCCCTATATCGCTGAGAGTAATAATAAAAAAATAATGCTCGTTCTCCTTTTCCAATTTAAATTTAGTTGATTTAAATCCCTATTATTTTTATTAAATTTCTCATTGTTCTCGCGCTCTATAGTTTATATTGCCCTTCACTTTATACATTTCTGATGACACTTCATAAAACGGTATGTTAGTATTAATTATAACTGCAGTTGTGTAGACGTGTAGGTCGTGTTATATTGTATTTGTATACAAATATATAATAATCATCTTGTTTACGGCTGAAATAAATAAAAGAAAAAAGCGATTGATTATATAATGTTTATTTTGATTTATTTTAACGTTATAAAATCACACGACTGTCAATAGTTGTTCGTATTAAAAGTCTAGAGTGGACAAATAGTGGAAATTCTTAATAAATGTTTTTTTTTTTTCTGTTAGAGAACAACTTTTTTTTTTTTACCAGAAGTCTTACTCTAATCAAAAAACGACTTGAGAGCTTTTTTTTTTTTTTTGTAGAATGTTGGATCTCGTTGGTGTATCATGGAAGATAATTTTTTGGTTTACTTTAAAAATGGGAAAAAACGGAAATATTTATGCAAAAACGGTTTTCCGTTATTTTCGATTTTATTTTTATTGAGCTGAATATAGCTGAATAAAGACTTGAAATGTTCACCGAATACTTTTATTACACCTTTCTAGATGTAGTAAAATGTTCAAAATATTATGACAATTTTTTAGCTATTTAAAGCCGTTTGAAATTTTTGAGTTTTTTGAGAATATAATTTTGGCTCATCAAAAATACACGAAAATTTGGCACAATGGTCATCTTTCTGCTTAATTTAACCTAACCTTCTCTTTTAACAGTATAATTCAACTTCTGTTGAACTTATACTGGTAAAAGAGAAAAAGTTGAGCAAATAAAATTCCCCTCACTATCCTACCTTTCTAACTTCCTACTCACTACGTAATGGCCCACCCATGTTTTATTTATATATACAATTTAAATTTGAAAACATTGTATTTAGCCATATAAAAAAAACCAATCTCTTTTCAAAATCATTTTTTTACTAACAAAACTTACACGGATTTGATCGGAGTGAGACAAGTGCCAAACACGTAATCTGTGTAATGCATGAAATATAACGAAACAAAACTAGCTAGAGGAGTATCTTTACAAATAACGGTTTATATTACTCTTTTTTTTAAAACCTTTTAATATATATTTTTTAAATTAATCAGAGTACATTGCACTTTAATTTTACACATTTTGCATTCGATATAAATGAGTTGTAACGTAAATATTATGTTTTCTCGTCGTTATTTTTTTTTAGCTTGCCCTTAAAAAATCACAAATTACAAAACACTATATTTGCACAAACCTTTAAAAATGGAAAACGGGTGTAAAATTCACCTGTGATTTTCCGAATGTAATTTAATTGTAACGCATTTCACACGTAGAATTCGAACACAGTTGTATTTTGTTATTTTCACTAACACTATAAAATACGTGCATGGAATCCAGATAGATAGGATGTTAGGTAAAAAAAACAAAACAATTTTTATCTTTAACCTTTGGGGAGGTGAAAAAAATGTTAACTCGATTTTTATTAGCGAATTTAACGAGTAACAACAAAAAAAAAAAAAACCATATCCGAAGACATGTTTGGGGTCTTGATCCATTGTAACTAATAGAATCAAAATTAAAAACATAAAACAAAACAAACGGAATTTCTTCGCATACTTAGTAAGTCTCTTGTGAAAAAGTATTTGAAGTACGTATGTTTAGTTTGGACACAGGTTTCCAAATATAATTCTAATAAAAGATTTATTTTGATTTTAATTATGGTTTTTTATTATTATTGTACTGTTTAGTCTTTATTGAAAGTTATATTTAGGCGATGTGTTTTGCCCGATTTTGATATCTTAGAACCTATATTGTGTTTTACCTAGTACCTGCATAGAAATAAGGATATTAAATTTACGTACTTAGTGTATACTAATATTAATATTCGTCTAAAATGATTAAAAAGTACTCTAAGTAGTGTCCAGAATATTTTATCACACGATATTTTGAGAATTATGAATTATATTTACTATTAAATTGGAACTTTTACTTAGGGACACTTGCCTAGAACTTTTTTTTATTAATACTGTATTATTTAATGTTCCCATGCGTCACGATTAATAAAAATATTAATATTGAAAATAGTTAGTTTAAAAGTCCAACACAGATTCTGGGACAATTATAACAATCATGTTAGTTTTGTTTTAATCTAATCTTAATATTATTATATTGAAAGAAATACAATAAAATAACATACAATTTTTTGTACCTATATTAATTATTACTGTAGTAGTTACTAATAATTATACAAATATGATGTGATAATGATAAGTGAAGTTAAGTAATCCTTGTGTGCAATTTTCGAAAATCTATGGAGACTATTATAAAAAAATACCGTGATTTTCAAAAAACCTATATTGCGTAAATGTTAGCGTATTTCCCGGCTTTCCCCCATGATTAGGGAAAATCAAAAAATGACCTCCGAAATGCTATGAAATATCTCACTTGTCGGATTTTGATTGAAGAATAATTTCCGATAAAAAAAAAAAAGTTGTTCACAGACGGAGGGAGGGGAGGAAAAAAAGTACATACCATAGTAAAACCAGTACGTTTACCCGTACGCTTAGAATCTAATTTATGGGGCCGCGGTAATATCCGGAGGCCGGGTGACGTACTATCGGACAGACGCCAAAATATAAATTAATTTATAAGACTCGATGGCCGCACACAATCACAGTGTTGGTGATACCTAACTGTACGGTACATTTCCCCGTTTTTCCACAATTATTTATGAAAACTACAACAGAGGTAAAAAAAAATAAATGATCGCCTCGATGCACAAAATGCTTTCAGAAAATATGTCTGGTAGAATACAGTGGCGCCGGAACGTTTTTTGAACCGTGGGGGCTGAATATGTGTGTGTATTCGGTATTCTTACCGAAAACAATGTAATTTAATAATCTAAAAATATTATTTCAGGTATATATATTTTTTATTAGTGGATAATTGAAATAGTTAGTATATTAAATGTCCTCTTGTAAAATGATACGACTGTTTTTATTTATTTTTCTTTTAAAAAAAAATGTTCTGCTTTATTTGTCAAAAAGTTTATTTTAATAGTTTTTTTTTTTGCGGTTTATAACGTATTTCTGTATTGTTTATTGAATGTCAACGCGATTGGCATTCGACAGTTTCGAATTTTATTTCAATATTCAACATAAAAATTATGGGGTACGACTGAAACCTGTATATTTTATCGGCGGAGGACTTGGCCCCCGGGGAATTTTTCCAGTGGTGTTAATTGCCCCATTGCGGCCGTTGTTCCGACGCCTTTAGTATAAAACTTATTCGCAGACTGGAAAAAAACAATAAAAAATATAACGCATCATAGTGCATCCAATATATTCTTTGATTTGTAATAAAATTGTGCGTAGCCGCGACACCGTTTAATGTCATCCGCATAATAATACATTGGCACTTACATCTTAGGACATCCTAGACGTCCTAGAAGACTTTATTTTAATAAAATATGATTAAAAAAAATCGATAATACAAAACTATATATATATATAGATTTAAACCACTGACTCGGGTCAATAAAAACATATAGATGTCTATTGTCAAAGTAACATAATAAACACGCAATTTTAAAGTATAAATTGCCAAAAATTGAATATTAACATTTTTTTTTTTTAAATAAACACTGAAATTTCCAGTAAATTGCGTACGTGAATTATGCGGAACGGCGACGATTCTAAAGCGCACGGCGTGAAATCGATCCGTGTAAGGCCCGCGCCGAAAAAACCTGAAGAACCCGGCGGGAAAAATAACCCGGCGCGGGCCGAGTTTCGGCGTCGCGGCCCCGCGGCAACAACAGACGCGTTGAACGCGGTTGGAGGATTACCTGGACCAAGGTCGACGGCGGGCGCACGCGGTAAATCACGCGATTCCCGCGACCGTGCCGGCGTTCAAACCGTTCGGGGTACGTCCGGGTCGACCGGCCGCGGGAAAACCGACGACGGCCGCGCCGGAATCGCGGACGATGACGACGGGCCGGACGTACGGGCAGAAATCGAATTAACCAGCGGCAATTTCGCACAATCGTTACGGGCGGTTTTAATGAAAGAATGTCAATCGCACATAAACGGTCCCGCGTCGGCGTGGGCGGCGCCTACAGCGGACAAAGCGGCCGCCGGTGCGTCCGTATCGTTGCGAAATCGAATCCAAAGCGCCGTAAAGGTAAGCATTTCAAATTTTCCGAGTTAAAATATCGGCACTGCAGCAAACCGTAAAAGGCATTTTTACATTTCGAGCGCACCGAGGAATTTATTGGTTGTACTAAGAGATGTGTACTTTTTTTTTAATTTAATTTAATTTTTCTTTCTTTTTTTTTTTTTTGTGTGTGTCTGTAAAGAACTTTTCGACCAGAAATCTAGCTCCAATCAAAAACTTTAGACGAACTTTATTGTAGCATTTTGGATCTAGTTGGCGAGTTGAGTTTTCTTAATAATGGGGAAAATCGAGAAGATACGTATTTTCGACTTTGTTGTAATTCAATTAAAAATATTCGTATAGAGATTTGAAACTTTCCCCGAATACTATACATATTATCACTTTCTAGACGCGGTATCAGTTTCAAAATGTTTTTACCGGCGTTTAAAGTTCAAATTTATGTTAAAATTCGTCAAATACACGAACAATTGTAATTCATTTTGTATAGTTACAAATAAATACAACTTTCAATTTAAATTTATCAAAACGTGTTTTGACCGAACTTCAGTTGGAATCAATAATCGTTTACAATTATCTTTGCGTACATATATATATATATTTAAATTATTATGTCCATCCTACGTTCTCAAATTCCCACCTACAACAACGGCCCACCGCCTATGGTGCGAAGCATATCGGCTTTTTAATTATGGACCAAAAAAAAAATAAGATAACCTATAAAATTAATTAATTATTTAAACTTATTTTTTTCCCCTTTTTAAAATGGGAAAAAACCGGCACAAATGGAATATTAACACAATAAAGTGGGTATTTTTAGTTGTAATTCAGTGAAAAATTATTGTGGAGATCTGCAGTTTTCTGTTATATTATCATTTTTCAGCCGTGTTATAGTTTCTAATACGTTGTGGCATTTTAGGATTCCGAACCAAGCGAAAATGTATTGGTTTTACTATGATGTTTCTGTGGTTTTTTGTTTGTAAACAACTTGATTACCGAAAATCCTACTCTGATTATCAAGTGTAGCACATTTTCTGAAAGTATTTTAAATCTAGTTGGTGCAATAAAGAGGTCATCTTTTTTGTTTTTATTGTAGTTTTCATATATAATTGAAAAAAAACGTAAGAAAAACGGGAAAATGTACGAAAATAATGGTTTCATTATTTTCTATTTTTTGTAACTCGAGTGAAAATAATCGTAGCGACCTGCAATTTTTATGAATGTTATTATTAAGCGTTTTTACGTACTTTCTAGGCGTGAACAAGTTTTCAAAACAATTTTGCGATTTCTGAGCTATTTATGGATTTGAGTTTTTTTTATGGATTATTTGAATAAGATTGTTATAAATGCTTTAATATTTTACACGAGATTCATCATAAGGTGTTCGTAGTAGTGAAAATAAAAAGTTTAGGGTTATGTAGTAGTGGTTTTAAGTTATGATTTCAATGGAAATCGTAAAAATCACGGTATTTCGCGTACTATTTTTCGAATTAATTGAATACAATTTTTTTGGCCTATCCGAAATTAACAAAAATTTGACACAATATTCTTCATAAGTACTTAAAGTTAAATACGAAAAAAGTTGAGCGTCTTTTACAACAAATTTTTATTATCGGTTAAAGTGCAAATTTTAATGAAAATCGTAAAAATTACTGCATTTCAAAACGCGTCTAACCGCTTTTTCGATCAGAATCGTTTTTCATTAGCAATGTATTATCGTTTCTTACAAATACGAATTAAATTCCCCTTTATATCCTACCTTTCTAACTTCTCACCCACAACAGTGGCCACGGTGCAAAGTATGTCCGTTTTTCAGCTTTTTACAATATTTTTTTTTTCTATTGGTTCTTTATATTAGTATAGTTGCATTAAGTAAGGTCGGTATGTCCGTATTTTTTTTTTTTTTCTTTCACTTTGTAGTATTTAGAAGCCTAATCGAGAAGTCAAAATAACATGAATTTACAAGTTACAACAACCACTTATAGGATGCCATCGATAATTTCACTCTATCTATTGAGTGCGTATAAAAAAAACTATAATTAAAATAAAAGTTTGATTTGTTGATATCTAGAGCCCGGATTTTAATTCATAGCGCAAAATCTTTATTTGAGTGATCATAGACAATGCTTTCCAAGTACATATTGCATTTCATGTAACAGATAATTTAAAAGTAAAATTTCTATTTTTTTATTTTTCGGTCATTTTATTAACTTGAAATGCATATCTGTACATTATACGACGACTTTATAATACAATTTTAGCTCATTCAAAATATTATCTCAAGGAAATATAATATTTTGTTTTCTTGATATTTAATTTAATAGGTTTTCCGAGTTTTTCCATACATATTGTCAATCGTTCTATGATTTCGATAACGTCTTTATTAATAGTCACGAGGCGACGGTCGGACAAAATATAATTTTGGTCCTATTTACTTGTACATTTTTCGACGACGTTTAGGGCATTCCTAGGACCCAGTTATATCTTACGCGGTATTCTTCTTAATGATATTTAAAGAGCAAAATTACAATCATAAATAAGTGTACGGTATATCTAATAACACAATTTAGTTTCATAATGTTTTAAATGTTTGAAATTCTAACAAAACACAATTTATAAATTGGTAACCCATCCTGTACGAATGATAAATAAGATATTAAGATAGAATGCTACAATTATTGCAGGTGTTGTTTTCAAATTCAAAATACATTGTTGTTGGTTACTCAGTTTTTGTAGATGATCTTAATGATCTTAGAATATTAATGTTTCTAACAAAAATACAATATTATTCAAACTGCATTCGTTCATTATACATCATTAATTAATTAAATAAATCACTTAATATTAGTGACACTCAAACTTTTATCAATATTTATTACGATCAAACAATACAGATTATTTTCTAAGTGGCCTAACAAAGTTTTCTTATCAGTTTGGCTTCAAGGTATTTATATTATAAGGAGGATAAATCGATTGTAAAGTTGCCTAGTTGCCATACAACAATCATTATTAATACAAATATGAACACCGTTGATCAAAGATAATTTCGCTTAATGTTATTATAACATGGTATATTAGTATTATACGTAATACGTACTGGTATACAAATTTCGTATTCCATTATTATATCTCAAAGTAAAATGTAGTAAATACAATTTATTTAGTAGAGAATACCATTTATTTTTTTTTTTTTTTTATATATATATATATATAATTTGTATAGTACACTTGAAAACATGTGATGATTTCAACAAAAAAAAAAAAAAAAACCACGAAAAGACACCTTTTAAATGTAATTGTATAACTGTATGTACCTATATGAACAAACCACGAGGAATAATATTAATTTATAAAATACTAATAGATATGCATAGATACTATTAGATATTAAAACGTATACGTAGCATAATAATACGTTTAAAATGTTAAATAGGATAACAGAATATTTTCAGTATACGGATATTACCCGATAATTTCAGAAGAGCTAAAAAAAAGAAATTGGGTAGAAAAAAGAGATCCAGCGTTTACACCACTGAATTATGAACAATTAAATATTACACTGTCTATAACAAGTAAACAAAATTTGGATATTTTTTTTTTTACTTTTCTTAAAAAATATAATTTACAATTTTATATACCTATACATGTACCGTGTTCGCGATATGGAGGCACCACTTAATATTTTCGCTGGACGAATTTAGATTAAAATGGGGTGCACATTTTTCGATAAATTTCGAAATTTTAACCCTTTCGGTGAACGCATGCGCAATACAACTTACTTTTTTTAGATGGCAACTCCAATTTTTCCTACAGACTCTGGTAAAATAATTTATTTTAAACAATTTTTGTATGAAGTTTCTTTTTTTTAATTGAAAATTGGCAAAATTACGGGGTGTTGATATTTTAGATTTAATATTTACGAATAATCTGTTTCTAACGAAATTTTAACAATAATCGTTTTATAATCGAGCTATCACCGATATTATTTATTT
Organism: Tuberolachnus salignus; assembly: GCA_956483605.1. Lineage (NCBI taxonomy): Eukaryota > Metazoa > Arthropoda > Insecta > Hemiptera > Aphididae > Tuberolachnus > Tuberolachnus salignus. The sequence goes on along the minus strand of OY101429.1, from coordinate 42,609,238 downwards.
TCTTTCTGTACCCAGAGAAGACTATTAGAGATTTACTAGTAATTTTCTATCTTAATTTATACTAAAAATCGTTGAATATTGTAGGAAAATATCACTAAAATTGTATTATCTAGCTAACCTAATAATAGTTATTCTTAAATTATTCTTCCAATATTTTGTTTAGATAGATATTATTAAACAATTTTGGATATATTTAAAATAACAAAACTTTAAATATCACAATAACCTATACTAAATAAAAAATTTCAAACTCCAATCATAAGTGAAGCGAGACACTCAATTTGGTTATAGTTTCGAATATTTAAAAAATAGTTGTTTTAATTATGTATAATTAATAATTTCCATGTCCACAGATAATCATAAAATACCCAACATCCAGTCACCACCTTCATTAATTCCAATATCAGTAGAAGCATTAACTATGGAAATTATAGATAACGCACACATATGGCTGACAATGAAAAATATTAAACCCAATTACGTATTTGCTACAAACCGAAAATATATTGATAAAAATACATTCAGTGACACAACGATATTCAGTCATTTAGATAATTTGAATTTTTCCGACAAAGTAATTGAATGAAAAATAAATAAAACTTATAATTTATACATTTAATAAATTAGGTTGGATTAGCTGAAACTGTAAAGACAATATCAAAAAAATTCAATGTAAAATGTCCAAGGACTTACAGAATGTCAGATAAAAGAACACGTGATGATTTTTTAAAAGATTATAGATTTACTGCAGTTTTAGGTTCTTTGAAAATTATCCTTCAATCGAAAAGTTTACGGAACATTTTATTTAATGCAAATGGAACAGTAAGTAAAAAACCCAAAAATATATAATATATATAATTTTACTAGTTGGATAAACTTTCTAGATTAAAATTGATTTTCATAATATTTTGTTTTTTTTTATAAAAAAAATAATGTTAAAATAATTTATATTTTTATTGAGATTAATTAATTTTATGTTATCTCAAATATTAATTTTTTATTTTATAAAATTTACTCGATACATTTTTCTAAATCGAAAGTTCTATAATTTGTCCAACTTGTTAAGAATATTAATTCAGTTATATATGTTTATTTTATACTATTAAAGGAAATAATGAAAAATATTATAAATATAAAGAAGTATTTTAATTTTATGATAATAACAATTATGATACATGTTTTATATATTTAAACTGATATAAAGTTGAAGATCTTGAATGTTTTTAAGTTATTTTAGCAGTTTTCCATGTAAAGGTCTGAATATAGCTGCTTACAGGAATTGGATTTGTTTAAAATAGTTTTATTGCAATGAATTGCATGTATAAAATAATTGCACATTAATTTATATTGTGAGTGCAGATGTACTTACATGGTACATAATTTGATATTAAAATACAAATTTAAGTTGATATTATGTCTAAAATATATTTTGACAATAGTGTTAAGTTATATTATATAGGAAAATTGTAATGGGCTTCAATTAAATTAAAAAGTTGACGGAAGGTTCAATTGAAAAATAAAACCCCAAATACCCTGTTAAAAATTAGTTTAAAATATTAAATTACTGATATACTTCACATCTTTAGAGAGACACTGTTGTAGGTGGAAAGTTGGAAAGGTTAGAGAGGAATTGTATTTATATCTGTACGTAACGATAAATCATTGCTAACGAAAAACGATTCTGCGCGAATTCAGTTAATCATGTTTATGAAAATACCGTATTTTTTAAGATTTTCATCAAGATTTACACTTAACGATTATAAAATAGAATTATTACATTACTCTCAAATTTTGTCTTTTTCATAATTTGTACGTTGTTTCAATCAAAATTTGAACTTTAAACGCTTATAAAAAAAAAAAAATAATAATAATAATAAACACACACACATCATAATCATTCGCTTCGCTCAGAATCTAAAATCTAAAATATTATTGGTACCTACCCAATGCATAATAAAAATAAAACATTTTTCAAACAAATTGTTGTAACATCTAACTAAGAACAAATTTGTATAATACAAATTTTAAATTGTCTATTACAAATGACAACGTTCTGCATAAGTACTTACATAGATTAGAATACCTTTAAAAAAGATAAACTCAATGGTATGGGCATGAACAGTTTTACTAGCGATTAGCCATAGCTGTGTTTGGTGTATTGAACTAATTCAACTACACTATACTCGACTATATACTCGCTAATCCTGTCTGGAATCTGGATACACGAATGATTTGAATGCGAACAACAACAACAACAAAAAAAACATTTTAGATTCAGAAAAAAATGAATATATACCTACCATTGTCAGCTTTTTACCAATTTTATTATCTTACAGTGTCTACATGCATATATAGTTATTTATGTTTGCGCAGGTTCTTAGATTGATGGACATCACTTTAAAACCCCTCTAAGGCCCTCTAGGTTTTGTTATTTTAAAGGCTTAGTTAACAACCAAACAAGTCTTACTAGTCAAGACTATACAGAATTTGTATGGACGGACTTATATAGTTCTATTGAGCCATTATCGTTTGTGCAATATTTTCTGTTGTCTGATTTCTGGTTGACAACCTAATATCAATTGATGTTATCAACTGAGTGAATTGTCAACAGGTTTACCATATATTTTTTTTATAATTTCTAGCCTTAGTTTCTAAACGCAGAAATTAGGATTCGTTTTAAAATTAATTATTTGGTATGCCTCAGAAAACACTATATACAACAAGTTTAAAAATTAGTTTTGTCCAATTCCTTTTTAAACAAATGTGTTTGGTAGGTACTTTTCAAAGGTCACGATTAAAATAATTATTTGAATGCCTGAACTTCGGGGAAAATTCGGCGAAATAAATTTAAGGAATCGTCACAATATTAATTCTGAGAATAGTTTTTCAATCGCAATTTGAAAAAAAAAAAAAAAAACGTGCCTTTATCCGACCAAAAAAAACCTCTTTACTACATAGTTTTTTATTTGTAGATATTGATTAAATAGAAAAAAGCAAATACGATCAAATACTAGTAAATATACCATACAATCTCAATTTTCATTGGCCAATTGGCAATTCTCCAATGTATTATAAATGTATTATATATATATTATATATTATACTAAATAATATAAGCATTCATACATATCAATATACACATACACGTATATATATATATATATATATTTTGCAAACTATTTAATTTTATATTCAATTATTTATAAATTATAATAAGTAAAGGTTTTTACAATAGAAACGATAACATTTTAACATTCAAAATTGGTTTTGTTCTCTTCACAACTCTTCGTTTGTAACAAATATTCAAAAAATATTTATATTTTATAACCATAGTTTGACTTGACTTCAATTTCGTATTAAGGGATTTTTAATTCTTTTTTTTTTTTTTTTTCATCTAAGCAAAGTTGTGTGGTTTATTACATAGCCTGCAGCTGTGACTACTCGAATAAATTCACAGTTACTTTGACAGCTGCTTATGAGAACAATTTAAATATAATCTATCTTACTTACTCCAACGCTTTATAAACAATATGTTAAGAAATACAAAAAAAGATGTTTTACGATAGCAATTTGCTTAACATTTTTGTCTGTTGTTAAATACAAATTGTAAATGAGAAGTACCTATAATATTACATGTGATATACATAAACATGTGTGAATATGTGGTTGTGATATTATGTTAAAGTAGATCTATAGACTATATGTTAAGTTAATTTCCCTACTTCTAAAACATTTTTAGTTTTCTATCAATAATTAAATTTAAAACAAGTTATTATAGTTTAAATAGTGTTAACCACGCCCCGATTAGTAATAAAAATATCAGTGTTTGAATTTCAAAATTTATTTTTATTTCGTCTATTTCTTAAAAACATGTTTCCATAGTGACGTGCATCGCTTTAGCATTCTATATTATTTTACGTGAGAGGTATTTTTTTTAATCCTTTTTGTTTTATTATTTTTTAATTTAAATATTTTTGCACAAAATCTATACCAAAAGTCTTTAAATATAATTCTGTATTTTTTTTTCTTCAAATCGATTAAGGTTTGGTTAGGTTACCACAACTGTCGAATATACAATATGTTATAAAAAAACAAAAAAACAAAAAGTAAAAATTGGGTTTTTTTTATTCAAATCAAATAGTAAAGAGAAAAGGTTATAAATTAAATTTCGAATTACAGGAAAACTGACATGAACGTGAATTCAGCTAATTCTACTATCCCATTTTGTATTTAGGCCCTATTGTGTGTATAAACATAAGCTGATTTATGGGCATAATTGAACGGGACGATAGGGCGGTCGGCCCTTCTTCTTCGGGGTTATTTGTATATTAAGTAATTGTGTTTTCCCCTCATTTTTTTTTATCCATAAACTTCACTATAGTAATACATTTTTAACACAATTATTGGTATGTCAGTACTTCGTAGAGTATCAATTGATTGAATTCAACATTTTGACGTACGTACAAATTATAACAGATGGTTTTAAAATCACACACCCCCTCCCTATAAATTACGGTCCAGAGACGATCCTTAGCTGAAATACTAATTTTGGAAGAATAATATTATATTGCAATTCACAATAAATAATTGTCTGTTACTACAGGGTGATCAATTAAACGCGAGACACTCATTATCTCGGAAAATATACATTTTTTTTTGTTCGGAATTTGTTCTTTAGAAAATTTAATAAACAAGCATTACTATATGTAACATAACCATTATTTTTGAGGGTGATAGTGAAACGACTGCCCACTTTTGATTTTCTAACAGTAACCTATGTTAAACATCCCATTAATAGATGAAGTTTTTAGTTCAAATACATTTTTAATTGATATTACACTTTTAAGTTTGTCGTTTCGTGAGTAGCGGAGCTAACACTATTTAAATATTTGTCATCGCACAGTAGAGTGATGCTCTACTATTCTCCCATTGCCCACAAAACAAATCGTCCTTAACATAATGAAACTTATACATTACGTGGTAATAGAAAAAAAAAAAGCATGTAGAAATAAAAATGTCGTCATATAGTCGAATAAATTGACTTACCTATATGGCTATATTAATATTGAATCATCCTTTACATATTGTCATAAGTAAATGTGTTTCCCGCGGGCATGTTAATAGAAAAATTATGAATCGGTACGTATTTATTATTAGACGTATATTTTTTACGTAATCTACGTATTTTTATTAGATTCCGTACGAAATGATCGATTTCATAGAAAGACGTTGTTGGGAATTTCTAAACGCTTATCAAACCGAAGAAATAGTCGACATTCTATGGTTTACAACACAATTAGAAGACGGCTGGAACAAATTCATGAATTGGTACTATGAATTAGTAGAGGAATCCGGCACTATTCGCCTATATAGTCCGTTTCAAATAAATGTAAATAATTTATTGACTTGAATAACATTTTTAATTTTGAATCAATTGCCAAGTAAAATTTAATAACATTTAGGACGTATATGAACGGTTCGACAGTTTAGCACGTAGACTTCAATCGTTTTGTCCGCAATTCTGTATGGACGGTGATACAAACCTTTGGATTATAAAACCGACTAATAGTTGTGCCGGCTTAGGAATACAATTGGAGAGAAATTTCAATAATATTTCGAATGTCCTCCTGAGATCCAGACGGTTAAAACAAACATACATAGTACAAAAGTATATAGGTAACATTAAACCGTTTATATTATTGTTGTTATATATGTTTCTACTATATTAACTATCAACTCGTTTTAGAAAAACCGTTAACAATTTTTAACGTAAAGGTGGACCTCCGACAGTACTTTTTAGTTACAAATACACGCCCATTAAAAATATGGCTGTACGGGTAATATAAATCAAGTAGTTATAAAATTATAATTTGTAAGCTTTCAGAATATTAAATAATATATATTTTTTTCACGAACTCCAGCAAAGTAAAATGTAAAATTTTTGTTTGACCTTCGCGCGTGTAAATACATTTTTTATTTTGAAATGTCTCAATTAGATTAAATATTACAAACTTACGAACACGATTATAGTAAATGCTAGACGGTTACGAATATTTTTTATTAATTCGGTATAAACTAATTGATACAATGAGAAATCGTATTCTATCTTATTTCGACTTTTCGTCTACCATTCGTCCGTTTTACTATGTAAAAATTCTAAATATCCTAATAATTACATATAACCTAATAATTAAAACATAATGACTCCGAGTGGAGCTCTGGAGCTAAACATTTTTTTCGACATTTAATTCATATTCGACTACAAAATAGTTTACAATTTTTCGCGATTTTTACGGATACTGTTGAAATTTGAACATATTAATCGTTTTTAAACAAATAAGATTGTGCTAAAAATAGTGGTTCTTTTTTAAAATTACATTTTTTTTCAAAGTTACTGCTCGTGGGTTGGCCACCATTGCCGGAGGTAAGTTGGGAAAGTAGGGTATAGAGAGAAATGTAATTTATATATGTACGCAAATATCCGTAAATCGTTGCTAACAAAAAACGATTCTGAGCGAAATTCAGTTAAACGTGTTTTTTAAGATTTCCGTCAAAATATTTACATTAAACGGTTATAAATAAAAAAAAAATAATGTTACGCTCGACTTTTTTTTTTTTTACTAATAAGTATCTACTTATGATGAACCTTGCTGTGAGTTAAATTTGTTTAGCATTTTTGAGAAGCCGAACAAATTTAATGTACACGGAATCAAATAAAAACTACAAACATCTCGTCAATTTCAAATGGCTATGAATATGACATTCAGTAAAAATTTAAAGTCTCTACGACTATTACTAACTGAATTACAACAACTAAATCGAAAATAACAAAAAACGTTATTGCGTAAATATTCCTATTTTTTCGTGGTTTTACCACATTATTATTCAAACTACAAATAAAATAAAAAATAACCTCCCCAATACACCACCTAGATCCGAAAATGCCACGACAGCTCTATTGTCGATTTTTGACTGGTAGAAAAGTTGTTAACAGACATAAAAAAAAAATATATATATATCATATTAAAACCATTTTTTTCTCACTACGCTCAGCTTTTACTAGTAAGAACAACGTATAAAGATGAATTAAATTTTCTCTTTTTTTCGAGTTGAACAAATTGTATTTCCACAAATCTAAAAAAGGATGATATGTACAGTTTACTATCGTTATCATTTTTTTATATTAGTTAAATATTAAACCGTTAATGTTTATGCATATTTTTAATTATAAATCATTAAATCGTATAATTTATAGGGACGGCTATGTACGATTTTGTTCCAAACACTTTTCAGTTAGTGACTTAAGTGAAGCTGTTCATCTCAGTAATGTTCGAGTTCAATCAAATTATAAAAAATGTAGAACACCCGGTGTACCAGAAGAATGTATGTGGGATTTCGCGCAATTTAAACAGTATCTGATGTCGATTGATAATGGAGACAAGTGGAATACATTAATATATCCGTCTATTTGCGAAACGATATTGACTATTGTGTCCGGGACTAATAATAATCAGAATATCGGCAATAAATGTTCATTTCAATTATTCGGTGCAGATTTTGTTCTTACAGATCATTTTGATCCTTGGTTAATAGAAATAAATAGTAACCCTGGTTTGAATCCATCTACAAGTATCATTGCTCGAATTGTTACGGCGCTATTAAGGGATATTATTAAAGGTGTGTTCATTTTAACGCTATTTTAAAAGTACATTATTATGTAATGTTTAATTCCATTCATTAATTATTAATTAGAAAACATATTAATAACTTTTTTAAAACGATTTTTGCTAAGAAATTGTGTATTTCAAAGTCGTATTACCATTTATATATATATATATACATATATAAGTATTTTTCTTTAATTATAATTCGAAACCTAAATAATAATTAATGTTGGTAAAAAAATGTGAACATTTATTTATTACTCTTTTGTAATAGATACTTATTATTAAGACTTCTGTTTTAATTGTGTTTTTAGTTACAGTAGATTTTCCACTTAATTCAAATACAGATACTGGACTTTTCGAGAACATTTGCGTTAGCCAATTTGCGAAACATAATAATGCAAAGAAAAACTACACAAAAGAATATTATTATCAAGCGTTCAAGAACATAAAACAATTAAATAAACAAAGCCACAAAGGTATAAAAATAAATAAAACTAGTTGAATATAGTGTAGGAGGTATGCTTTTAGTTTATTTATTTTTTTATTTTACAAAATCACGTTATAAACTAAAATCATAAAATCATATTACAGTACGCCCAGTCGTATAATGGAGTATAAATATACATTATAGACATTCGATTTGAGTAATATTTTATTATTTAAATATTTTTTGTCTTGTAGTGATTAAAAAAAATATATATATATACAAATATGGATAACGAGTATATACAATTGCAATTAATTTTCTTAGGCAATTATTTCTCATACTCGAAAGGCTTTTTTGAAATTTTGCCAAAATTTCACTTTCTCGTTTAAAACCCTTAATTATACAAAAATAAAATCATTAGATATTCTCTCATCTAAAATAAAAACGTTAGAGTGATCGTATAAGTATATTTAATAGACATAAAGAATATATTTTTATTCGTGAATCATCTATTTATCTAGGGGTATTTGTGGTAAGTTTAATGACTTCAGCTTATTTCACTTTACTATCATCGTTTAAGAATCTTATTTTCGAAATTTAATAAATGTTTAATGCATATTAAATAAATAAATAAACCGATTTTAATTTCCCGTTTACGTACGTAAAGTCTAATTGAGGTCGGATTTCCAAACATTGTCAATCTGAAAATCACCTGTTCTCTAAAAAATAATCTAACTAAATCGAACTTAACCTAACTTAACTGATTACTGGTCATCCCTGGGCATAATGCATGGTATACGGTAATAATTTATGGAAACCAAAAAGTAGTTTGATTATATTGGCGCGGAGTTTGGACAATATTATTACGATTCGACATGCCGCAGGACATATTATGTTTATTTATCAAATTAATAATAGTCGTATATAAACGGACTGTTATAAATGAAACATAAATATATATTTTTTAATTGAATAATTTAATTTTCCAAAACAATTTTGCTTCATTTTTATTATACGAGGTATAATATAAAATATATTTTATATATTAGTTGATTAAAATGTTTTTTCAAACTCCTTATTTTGAAAAATGTCTACAGTTCTTTAAACATTTCATATGTAAACATACTTATTATTATGCAAAAAATATGTTTATTACAAATTATTACAGTTCACGATTTATAGTACAAATATTAGACAATCCAAATAAATGTACTAAAAAAATCAGAATAACATAATTTGTATGAATTATAGAATTCATTAATTATTTTTAATTATTTATGACATTGCGATTGAAAAGTATTAATAATATTATTTATATAAAAATTATTGTATGACGTGTACCAGCATGAAGTAATAAAAATTGATTTCAAATTTCGAATTGAAAACTCCTACGATTATCTAGAAGCATACTTTTGTATTTGGAAGTACTTATTATTCATTTTTATGCTCAAGTTTCACGTTTTCAAAGGCAACACCGTTTAACGAATATTGTAAAACATGCAACTATCTAAAAAATATGCAATTTATATGCAGTTTCATTAAAATATGGAACAAAAAAAAAAAAAAAATTAACCATAAAATCTACGCATTACGAAACATCGACATTTTTATTCAAAATTATTCTAGGTAAATTGTAGTACAATATGCATTTGCATTTAAATCCGGGCCCTACTAATTGCAAAACACGATGTTACACTGTTAAACAAAAACAATAGATAGCAAGACGCAGGAACACAATTGACAATTTAATAATAAACGTTCCGAAACACATTATTTATACCATATATTTTTGTTTTATTCGAATCGCCTAATATATAGATTTAACGGATAATCGACGGATTTTTAAGCTTAAACATCTAACGAGTAACATATCATTTTTTTAATTCAATATTGACCATCACACCTGTTACTAATAAAATAGTATCCGGTATTTTTCGCACCATGGCCCTGTGGGCAGGGCATTATTGTAAGTGGGAAGTTTGGAAGGTATATGATATAGGATAATTTAGTTTATATACTGTGTAATATAGTGTAATTTTTAATGTAATAAATAAACCATCGAAAACGGCACAATACAATAATTATTATCAGTTATAATTACGATTATGATTTAATAAAATATTTCTCTAATTAATCTAGACCAGCGGTTTCTAACCTTTTTATATCAGCGTACGTGTTCATTTCTAATCGGGTTTTTCTTTTGCGTCGTCTTTCTAGCTTCCTATTTACTCCATACCAATAAAGTGATCGCAGAACAATACAGTAGTATAAACAATCAAAATACAGTGGTTGCAGAACAATATAGTGGAACAAAAAAGTAAAGCAGAGATATAAAGAAATCGTGCAATTGTATATAGTTAGTGGGTAGGCCAACCATGTTGAAATCAGTAATAAAAAACAGTACTAAGGTAGCGAATGAGAAGTAGGCCGAGGAATTAATGTAAGTATAAACAGATGGGTAGAGACGGTTGACGGGCACGTCGTGGTAGGAAGTGTGGCTATTTTTACAAACTAATAAAGTTTGTCTCTTAATATTGTGTTTTTAAGTTTGTTTTATTTTGAACGTTGTGTACACAAGACGACAAAGTGGTGCCCAACTTGGGCCTCGAACCCACGACCCTCCAAAGATTAAGAGTTTCGTACTCGTTCAACAAATAGTAATTCGGAAATTCCTCCACGCCCAGTGCAGTAAATAGTTGCAGAACCATACTATAGGTACTCTTTTATATTCTTATAACTATATGATGATCGTACAATTGTCACATTGGTTTTACCGTACGTTTTTATCGTGTTAATCTCTTTATCCACCAAGTTGTCCAGGTGCTCAACACTGCCGTATAGTATAACTTTCAGGGTGAGCGAATGTCGACATACGACATACGTCCCCTTTGGCTTACACTAAACCGTGTCGAATCACACCGAGTAACGGTCACCGTACCGTATGGTATTTAACCCTCCCTGCACCATTTCGAAAATTCTATTTAGTAAATAAATCGTTTTTCCGGAAGAGTGTCTTCCGTCGAAGGAGAATAAAAGCTATTATATGAAAATAACATAGGAAAATATTTTGGAAATTCTATCAACGGATCACGAGGTAGAATTAAAAGTGTTTCACAAACCATGAGGGGATGTCTCCTCTGTTATGTTCAATTTCCAGTGAGTGATAAAGACATAATTTCTTCAAACGTCACTGGATAAAACAATATTTATTAATCTGTGAATTTTTTCTATACTGTGAACAACGAACTGGCATAACATAGAATAGATTAAATTTACTTGTATAATATTTAAAAATAATAATAATATTAAAATTCTTTAATTATTAATATATTTATATGTGGTGCACTAATTACGAGAAAATTATTTTTTCAACTTTCGATTCACTTTTAATTACAAGTTTTTTTTTTATATATATCAGCCTAGTATAAATAATAGAGAGTTACTCACCCGCCCCCCCGCCTATAAATAGTCTATAGCTACGCCCCCGTACGTAGGATTTTGAGAATTTCCAAATTTTCCTTTTACCAAGTTTTGCTTGTCTAAATTTTGACTTTTCCAAATCTTGCTTTTCCAAGTTTTGATGCGTTCCCAACGAGATTATATTCACGCCTTATTCGATTATGCGATTAGCGTATAAACTGCAACTATTTATCGTAACCTACCCTTATATTTTACTCCTTTTATTTCGAGCAAACAGTTTAGAGCTGACTAACAGAGATAAGTGAATATATATTGATTTTCTCGTAATAAAATTAATTAGGACACAGACATTATAAAACGTTCAATCATCCCACAGAACAACACAGGTTCGATTCACATTATATTCATTAACAACGCCATATAACCCCTCACACAATGACACAATTAGGAGTTTTTCAAAGAAGACGTCCACCTACACAAGCGTGACACTTATTACTTCCTCGTTACTTATTTATAAATACGCCACTGGTGTCCGCAATGTCCGACGTCCGATAGACTAAAAAACGCATATCATATAGTTAGAAAACTCACATAAGTAATTTATGTAATTGACAATTGTTGAGGCATAATTATTTTTGAATAAATGTTTAAAAAAAAATTTTGTTTCCGAAAATACGGTCCGAGGGGGGTGTCGGACACCCAAAACACTCCCCTTGGTTTCGCCACTGATCTCACATAACGAATCATTCAGTACTAATCAATTGTTTTCTTTTAAGAAAAAGAACACGTTTTTGTAAACTAATAGCTTCTTAGCTACACTCGGAATATCAAATTCATGTAACTTAATAATAATAAGACAAATTATAATAGTAAAATGGTAAAGTTGCAAAAAGTTAATAATAACAAAACAATACAATTGTTCATTTTACTTGTAACATAATGATATCAAAACGTATTATATAACAGGTGAAAATGATCTTAATTTAATTTGTTACTATTTTTTAATTTTTAATTTTTTTGGTAATATTAACAAATCAAATATCTAATACAATAGATCTAACGAATGTAGTTGATACACGCTAATGAAAAATTGTATGGTAACTTTAAGTAATCATATTTAGAAACCAATAAGTTCATTGGGAATAATAATAATTTATTCGATTTTTTTTAAATGTCTTTTTTTTTATATTTTTAATATACATATTATAATAATGTACATACTGTTGCTAAAAAAATAACAATCAACTGCGTTTGTTATTTTGTATAATATGTTTAATTTAATACTCTCAGATATAATAGTACTTGTAAAATTTAATTTGTTTTTTGTGCAGACAATATTTTAATTACATAATGTCCAATGGTTATCCGTTGGAACATTAAGCATTATAATTATTGAAAGCGACGAAAACGTTTTTGTCTTATATTTTTCAGACAACGGATTGTTTTAATTTCTTTCGCAATGACTATTAAATTATAAAAAGCAGCCACTGGAAAACAAACCCCAGGGTATGCAAGAATTATTCTTGTTTCATAATCTCATTCCGTATTATATTTTTATATTAGCTCGCGGTATAAAGTCATAAAACGAAGTAATTAATTTAAAAGCATTGCTATATTTTGTATATTAGTTATTACGTTAATTTGTCCGATAAAATAATATATTACTCAATGATAACAAAATCAATCATTATTTTTTACTCAAACGTCTTACCTGTAAGGTATGATTTTATTTTATTTTTTTTTCCATGTAATATACAAACATTTACTACGTATTTTTAAACTATATCGATTCTTGATATTGGTTGAATTTAAATAATTGATCAAAATTTAAAATAACGATTTAAATATTATATAATAATATTGTACAGATCACACAATTATTAATAGATACATAATTAAAAAATTTGTAATTATTTTATATATTTTGATGAGTTTTGGATTACTTATAACTTTATAATGTTTAGTTTCATAACTGAAAGTTTGAAGTCTCGTATTTAACCGAATCCTTGAGACATCTTTAAACGCATACAAAAAACTATTATAACTATTTCCGATCTTATAAATAATTTAAAACAAATTTTCGGTCAACATTCTTGCACTTGAGGAAAATTCAATAAAAACCAAAATACCCAGACAGATATAGATATTTGTAATATTTAAACGAGCCTGTTTGGTATATAATTTAGAAGTGCATTGCGGTAAACATAAATATTGATCAATATTCGAATTAGAAAGTTACATAAACTGAAATTCTCGTATTACACGCATTCGATAATAAATTTCAGTAGGTATTAAACTTTCAATATCTACATTAGTACTATAAATCAAGATAAAGATTATGAATTTAAATTGCTTCTGCCTATTTCATTTATTTAGATATTCGACAAAAAATGTTGTAAACTTTTGCGTTTTAACCACAATATATATGTATATTTTTTTTCGTATCGGATAAAATTAATAAAGCATCAAGGTACGTACACTTATTATTTGGACTTTGAAATCCTATGTAGCTAATATCCCAAGAGAATAATGTGAATTGTAAGTTTTAAAAGTTAGATTTCAAATACGCGCGCACGTTTGAGTTGCATTAGTCTTGGATAATATTGTTGTCTTGTTATTGTATTTTAAACTTTTAAAATAAAACTTGGGCTTTCTTAGTATACAAAAACGAAACAAAAAAGTTTTAGGCAATATCTATTATTTTTTAAACACAATGCCATATGCCTTCAACGGTTCAAACAGAACAAATTATAACAATATTCAAAATATCAAAATACCGTGTTCTTATAGGATATTATTATAGTGATCACCGTCGTTATAGTGGCAAAGCCACATCAAAATAACGTGTGGAAAAGGTAATTTTATTTTACAATATTTACAACATCTACTATATTGTATATAAGCTGCATATAAAGTTCTTTTATTTCGCTCCTATTTTATGTCTTGTATAAACGCAGCTTGATATTGTCCAAGTTTTTGGATTCTGAAATTTCGTATAAATGTAGATCACAAAAACTTTTCGGTTTGCAACTCTTGAACAATACTACAATGCTTGCCAATAAATCACAGACAAACAGGTGTTTATATATATATATATATATATATACGTTTAACATGAAATAACTGTAGACAAAATCATTAGCGGAAAAACTATTATATAGCTGCAACTTATTCTCAACAAACACTTTTTAACAATTTCCACTCGTCAACGTTTTGTAAGTGGATAAAAATTTGTTTGAACAGTCAATTTGTAAATAATTATTCTGTTACACGTCGCATATACTTGATAAAAAACATAACTTGAAACCGAATCAAAATAATTATTTGAATATAGTTAACGGTACATGTGCAGCGTCGAATTTAAACGATATATAAAATATACTCGATTGTTTCATTTGTCACGCAATGTATATATATATATATATAACAACGTACACTCCCATATAGGTTTATTTATTTTAAAACGAATACACATAGGTAGTCGAATGAAATGCAATTCGACTGTCGATTTATAAAGTTAAAACGTAGAATATTATATTAATATATTTGTATTGCGAAAATTAAATACCAACACTTCGTTTAGCTATTTATTTATAATCCTTGCGGTATTAACCGTATGATAATTGTTTTTATTTTTATACAACAGATCAACATATTAAACTGGGACATGTAGTGATGTGATCTAAAATAATAGGACAGTTTTCGTTTAAATATTTCAAAAAGTAACAACAAAATACGTTTAAAAATTGTATAATATAAATTAAATAAACGTAGCTTAACTGTAAAAACCGATCGGATATTATTATTTATGAACCATTCGAACACGTATTATTTGAAAGGTTTTAAATCGAAATTATCGATCATAATTAATTGTACGGGTTGTAGGAATAATCGATAGAAAACACATTATTATACCTATACATCGTACAGGCTGTAAGCATGTACTTTATATATTATTATTGACAAATTCAGCTATTAACGTGATTTTCATTGCAGTCATTAAACGCGTATTACTAAACATGTAAAAAAGAAAGAAAGAAAGAAAGAATAACTTAATAAGTATTAGCTTTGAAAACATACGATAAAAAAAGTCTGTGTAAACTCGTTAAAAAAAAATTTTATGTTTATGATATTTCGAAACGGTAAAATATATTTTACGAGTTATTCAAATCGATAGTTCCGGAATAATGGTTTAGTTTTTTTTTTTTTTTTATATAAATTGTATTTTACATAAATATCTACTTTAATACTATTGTATTAATGTAATAATACCACGCTGAATTCACTGAACAAAAAAACATTTCTGTTTAATATGACATAATCTATATTATAGGCATCAGTTTGATACTGATAGGTACTATAATTATAAAAAAAATACTGATGCTTGATGTATCAGTTTTTTTTTTTTTTTGCGAATAACTACCATAGTATTGAGTTATGATAAATTGGATACTTATTAATAATTCATATTAAATTGGACACTCGATCGTCTGTTTAAAACATTATCCAGTCATTTTTTAAATGAACTCTCTCACGGGAATATCGATTCGTCCTAACTGAAATTAGTAAATGAATGTGTTATTAATTTTGTTGTCGACAGATACCAATGAAATCGTTGATTTTACGAAAATATATATTTTAATATTTTTCATATTTGTGTATTTTAATTTATTGTTATGCAGAGTGGTTTTCAAATAAATATTGCAGTAGGTACAGAGTTGCATTTTAAATCCGAGCCAATTTATAAATTAAGGATTATGGCAAATGTTCATAATACACTAGAATTATTATTCTATCAATAATGCGTTAAAAAAATATTTCAATGAACAAAAAAAAAAAAAACCTTTGATATTTGAGGTATTATTATTTTATTTTTTTTTATACAAAGTATATACTTTTTGGTTTTTAATGTTTTACATTAGGTTGGAAATTGATTTGATTTAACATACGGTGTGTCTGATTTCAAACATTAGGTGCCTATACACGCTTAAGTTTATCGATCATAACTAATAATGTAATACTAGTATTCAAATCCGAATAGTTCAATTTGTTCGATTAAACATAATAGGAACCAATAGTTAAAATATTGAAAATATTTCGATTCGTTAACACTTCAATCTATACTATTTTAATTTATTGTTAATGGCATTTAGCAATGACGTGTTACTCCTAATTGTGTTCACTTTTCGATAAGGTATTAAAAAGTAATATTTCGCTTCATTGACGGCAAAACAAAATCAAAAATGTATTTTTAGTCACATAATTTCAGTAGGTACTATTATAATATTATATAATTTATAACCATTAAAAAAAACAAAATAATTAAAATATAAACTTCAAAATATTAATACATAAAATTAAAAATGCAGTAGAACTTCCATTTAACGGTCAACGAAGGGACCGGAAATAATGACCGGCATTTAGAGGTGGATAATTTTTAGATAACCGCTGTACATATATACTATTAGAGTGTTATAATTTTTCGAGTCGATCTAGACTTTAGAGACTAGCAGTGTGACGTTGTATTTGGTGGTATTTTAAATCAAGGTGATGTTGCATTATCTAAAAATGAAAAAATTTTACGCTTTTGTTGTTTCATTTTGTGTCAAACCTCATTAAGCACTCGGCCATCATTGAACGTGTCATTCGTGCTTTTTATTTGTCGCTTAGTTTATTTGAAGACATTTTATGTCTATATTTTTTTTAAAAAAACGGGGCTTATTCAACTCGTCTATTATAAGAGGTTTTTCAAATTCGCCTATTAAATTGACTCAAGTAGCATTACCGTCAATCTTTCTTTAGACGTTATCCCCGAACTTCTAGGCGGGTAGTACAACATTTATTTTTAGAACTTAATGTTTTATATAGGAAGGCTTTATAAAACAACTGTTTTATCAGTGTTAAAAATATTTTTGGACTTTTTAGAACTATAATTATAAAGTTTTGACTTATATACGCCATACGCCAAATGTTTCCGTATACCATCCGACTCACTTTCTCCGCAAATAACAATTTAAACAAAAAAAAAATGTTGTAACGTGATTTAAATGTATAAGGCCAATCGTTTTATGTTTAACATCAAGTTCTTTTATATACTTGTAAAGCCTTTATTTTTGAGTACGAAACTTGAGTCCACTGATTGGAATATTTTTGGCACGAGCAGCACAAAACCATTCGTAAACTATATAATATCATTGACTAATTCGCTAAATCGGTTTTAGGACGTATAAACATTTTAGGCATTTGTTAGCCCCAGCGAAAATTCACGAAAATTTGACACAAAGATCACCATAAGTTGTACTTAATAGTAAAAAAGAAAAAAAAAAGGTTAATAATGTAATTATTATTATTATTGTTATTTATATAATCGTTTAAAATGCACATATTTGTGAAAATCGAATAGTAATCACGGCATTTTGCTATTTTCCAATTTATGCGAATAAAAATAATACACAACAATTTGAGACGAAAAAAAACACGGACAATTATAATTTATTTTATTTTCACTTGTAAGTCGTGAGTTCTATAAAAATACATAATGACGACACGTTTACACGTGACGATTTATATTTATGTAACTGTAGCTACAATAATACAATATATAATTTATAGTAAACCACTTGTCTACCGTCATTATTATATGTAATACGATAGCATTGTCTTCAAAAAAAAAAAATCTAAAATGTATAATAATATTACATTGACAAATTTCTAAACGGCTTACAATGTCGACGATATTATTTCGAGTTTTAAAAGAATAAAACTCGAAAGAATAAAAGAATACGTGTAATATTGTAATATTGAATTAGGAATCGACGGAGCACCGTATAGAGTTTAGAGTAAAACGGTCGCGGAAAAATCCAATTCAAAACCGATGACACCGTGATTTTCATACAAATTACGTAAAAGAAAGAAAAAAAGATTATCGATGAGAAGATTTAAAGTACTTTATTTATTATTTTTTTATTTTTTTTTTTTTTTGTCGTTACCCAACACCCTTTAAGGTAGGTTTATGTTTTTTTATTTTTTTTTTCACCGCAGCAGCAAATAGCGCACACGATGACTATATATATATATATATATATTCCGGGATAAATTGGGATAACCGTTTTAACCAATTTTCCGACTTAACCTATATACATATAGCGTTCTGTTCTTTTTAAACCTCCCCGACATAACGTACCTATAATATTTGTCGAACACGTAAAGTATTATTATTATACTTACACATGTACAGCGTTTCAGTAGGTTTTTTTGCGCGTTCGTCCGCCACCGTCGTCGTCGTCGATATTTTTTTTATCGTATTATTTTTCAACAGACGATTGCGCGCACCGGTATATATATATTATATTATATTTACCTAGGTTTTTTTTTTTTTTTTTTTTTTTTTTATTATTATTATTATTATTATATATATATATATATATATATATATATATTTATTTATTTATTTATATTCGTCCGTATAGGTATACGCATACGGTATAGGTGTATATACTGCTCATACGGTATGCAAAATGGACCGGGTGCGGTGCCCGCGCGCGTCCGCCCGCCGCTGCCCGGCCCGTGTGCGTGTGATCGACAGAGCAGACGGGATACAGATTATTATTATTCACGGTGATCCGGTACACATTCGCGAGCGCGCGCGCGCCCGGTCGCCCTGTGCGGCCGTGCATTATACATGTGCAGATGTTCTATTGGTATTACAAAACGCCAGCGACTCTCATCAGCTAAATTAAAGCCACGGCGGATATGATAGCGGTACGAAATTATACGACCGAACGGAAAACGAGGTAAAAATAATAATAATAAAAATATATATATATATATTAAAACGCAATACAAAAATAATAATATTCATAAAAAAATATTATAACTGCGCGGTGTTTTTTTTTTGTTTTTTTTTGTGGGCGTCGGGATTACGGTTACGTTTTGTAGTACGCGTTTGGGTTTAAAAAAAAAAAAAAAAAAAAAAAAAACCACAACAAAAAACCTCGAGGGCAATTTCTATAAAGTATCCGTATCGTTTTGTAACAGGAAAAAAAAAAAAAAAAAAAAAACAAACAAACGACAAATAGCTTTTTGGAAATATAATAATAATCGGTCTACTTGTGTCATAGGTACCGACGGCCTACCGGCTATCTATACCGGTTTAGATATCCGAACATTTTTACGACGAAGCGAATAATCTGTACCTATTTTTTTTATTTATTTATTTGAATTGTGTGTGCAATCTGTGTACTGTAGTAGTACTGTTCTAACGGTGCCTGGGATTGGTGATTTTTTTGACGACCCGGGAAATATAAATCAAACCAGAGCACACAACCGGAGTGAAAATGTCGAGAGTGCTCTAAACCATGGCATTTTGCGTACTATACTATTTTCCGATTTTTGGAGATAAAACTTTTTTGGTTCTAAAAAATATAATCGAAAATTCGAGACGAAAAGACACGGCCAATTGTAATTTATCATTTAGGTAGAAATTAATATAATTTTCAATTTAAATTTATCAAAAACTTCGCTCTGAAACGTTTTTCGTATATGCAATGATTTATCGTTACGTTAGATATCTGGCCACCGTTCACCCATGATCCGAATGATGTCGGCTTTTTTGTCTATTAAATTTATAGATTTTTGTATCATAACATTAAATTACGCCCCGCTTTGTCATTGCCGTGCATTAAAATATATGATTTTATACAATTATTATTTTCCAGGAAAGTTGTAACACTATGGAACAGTAGTTAAACGTAACTCTGTATGACATTTTGTAGGGTATACGGGTAATTTGGAACGAATACCCTCAAATTTAAAAAAAAAAAAAAGTGTGTAAGTAGCCTGTACAAGGCATGCGATTTAAAAATTAATCTGTATTCTGCAAAAATATTTATTTCTGAATATATTGCGTAAGAGCCAAGCGAAATAGTTTTTGCGATTATAAAATCACAATATTCCATTGTTGCCTTTTTTTTAAATTGTATTATTTAAAACCGACAATACACCCGGCACCTGAAAATACTTTTCGGTAATACTCCAGACGCCGGGGGCGTCTTAATGCTTCAGGTGGCGGGATTGCATCGTTGCCTTAAAATGCATAAACGAGCGTACACTCACACCTATAGGTATTTTTCGACGAAAAAAACCATTGCGCCAAACCATATTGCATAAATTCGATTTTTCGATTAAAGCTGCTCGGTGTAATTATATTTAAAAGCAAATATGGACGTTGTATAAATTCCTGCGCGCGCAATATTATAGGTATTTGCTATTCCTAAGTAATTATTATTTTTAGTATATTTATTACACAATAACAATATTATAATACTATAGACTGATCAATAATAATACTAACAATACGGGATAGCTCGACGTTTCTCGCATTAATCAATATTATTTAGCTTCTACGCAGACATTTAACACGGTATTATTGATTTGATAGTTAATATTATTATTATTATTATTATTATTATGCACCGCGTTAAAATAAACGAAATATCAACATTACATTATAGGCACGTTATACTGTTGTTAAGTATTATAGGACCGGACACGACTTAGTGTATGAATAATTGTTTCTGTGTGTTTAATTCAAATATTATGGACGAATAGCTATTTATATTAATATGATGTACGACGCGGGTACACGTACAATTAAGTAATTTACACTGATATTTATTAAGTTATATACTAACTAAATCCCATCCATTCATTCGGGCCATGTATAATGACCTTATAAAATACAATATTCTAGATGTATCTGCATGTAAACGAAAAAAAAAAAAAAATCGCTTATAGACGAGTTCGTCGAGAAAATTTAGTGTTTAGATTTGTCGCTGAGTCAATTCTAGTCGGCGCCGACGACATATACAGAATATATATTAAACAATCACAATTATAGTTCGATTAGATTTAACAGCAGAGTAACTCATCACGTTTACCATTGACGTACGTATACACGTTCACAAAACAAAGACTTTTATAGACCGCCAAATTGTTTTAAAACATTTTTTGTTTTTTTTGTTTTTATAAACGTAGTTGTTTCTATTTTTCCAAAGTATACATTAATTATTCCCCTTACCTGCGTACCCAACTGACTAATAAAAGTTTAATGTTTATTTAACATAACGTATAAAATTATGTTTTCACAAAGACCAATTTTAACTCGAATTTTATATATTTATGCCTATATTTTTGTTTTGTTTCCCGACCCGCATCACCATATCAAACCATATCGATCTGTTTAAACACGAACATTTTTCGATTGTGTTTTGCTAAACATACATAATAAAGACTTAGTAAACTTACTAATTATTATGTATTTTCTATTCTCGAACGATATATTATGCACTTTATAATGTAAACACTTGTTACCTATACACTTGATAGCCGACCGAAATATAGTTCTATTAAGTACGGATAAAAACTATGTTAAAAATGTAAGCATATTCGGAACCCATACCAGTGATTATTCTAAAACGTTGATAGTTTGATAGTTGCAAGAAAATTTAAATTATCTCTATTTTGATTCTGATGGGATGATTTTGTGACGAACCTATAATTACAAAAGCTGACATACACTACGGGCGTTCCACCGTTGAAGGAAAGATAAATTGGATGGGAGAGGGGTGGTACCTGCTTATTTAGTTTATATCTTTGCGCAATAAATAACAATTCTGAGCGAAGTTCGGTTAAACGTTTTTCGATAAAATCTCGGCAATTTCAAATACCTATTAATCACTCAAAACATGTGAGAATATTATTATTATACTAATATTAGTATTCGATGACAATTTTAGGTCTCTACAATTATTTATTACTGAATTACATTAAAAAAAAATACAAAATATCCTCCCCCTGTTACAGTAAAACTTCTATATAACGAACTTCCATTTAACGACATTTTCTATTTAACGAATTATTTTTGAGAACCATGACCTTTCATTGTTAATCATGCGTAAATTTATCTCCGTACAACGAATCGGATGTTTCTATATAACGAATAAACTATTCGATAACAAACCTGTTTTTGTAAACTTTGTTACTATCGAATATTAAATATTGTTCTAAAATACCTAAGATTTTATTATTTCCAATAAAGATAAGACATTGATAAGCAAGCCGGTTAATTTGAATGCAGTACTGCGTGCTGCAGTTCCAATACTGACGTAAACGTAATCGTACAAAATGTCGAAACGTAAATGTTTGTCGATTGTCAATAAATTTTAAATTCTAAATGGAGTCCATAGAGCAGTTAAAAAAAAGATATTGCCGAAAAATATGGTATTCCGACAAGTTCGCTTTCGACCATATTGAAAAATCGTGAAAACATAGTGAAACAAGTGCAAGAATCTTCTCTCATTGTTTCTCCAAAGCTGGATTTAAAAATGAAATAATTGATACTGAGATAGAAGTTCCAGATTTATAACAAGAATAAAAGTTTCTACGAATATTTTCATCTGAAAAATAACAAAAAAAGTAAAATAAAATCGAAAATATTGCAGTTTTTGCAACGTTTATTTTTCAATTATTAAGAACACTACAAGGGAAATCGAAAAATTACTTCTCCAACTAGACAAATTCCTCAACCAAAAAGTTTGTATATAATTTTTGGATTAGAGTAAAGTCGTTTACAGGTTCCAAAAAATATATATAAAAAGAAGCTCATATCATAGTAAAACTGGTACATCTCCTCTCTAAGCTCGAAATCTAAAAGTGATATAACACGCAGATAGCATGACACGAAAACAGAACTTATTAAGTTGTTAAGTTTATGTACTTGATGCACCAATAATATTGCCACTCAAATGAATGAAATATGAATGGAATTTAATTTTAAATATCTTTATTGAAGACTAGGTGACCCGGAAATGCTTTGCTATTGCTTGATATTGCTGTTGCTAGATCATTATGTATTATTGTTTTACTTATGTCATTATTTCAAAAAATAAAAATATGTGGAAAGTGGGTGGCAGTCCACTTTCAGCAGACTAAAAATATTCTACATTGTCATTTTAACCGCTAATCAACAAATATAATTTAAGTCACAATTTCATGACAAACAAATATTTATTTATTTTATTCTGCTCTAATATTAATAATCATTTCGTTCATTGCAATGCTTTATGATATACGACATTTTTTGTTTTGTTGTCTGACGTGTAAACAAACAAAGCTGATGGTTTTACGTGTTTTCACTTATTACCATAGATACCCTCACAGCACAGGGATTGCACTACAATAATTAATAACAGTTTTTTTTTTTTTGCATCCATGTTACCAAGGGACCCATAAATTAACGAAAATAATTCGATTTTTGCACTAAAAATACCTAAAATCCTTATTTTAGAGGATGGTCTCAATGGGAGGTGGATTTCGAAAGCTATAAGCCTCCGCACAACGCGGAACATTTTGCAATAAACCTCGTGAAAATCACTTCAGTAGTTTTTGAATCTATAAATATAATACACACATCCATTTTTATATATATAGATTATTTATTTATTTGTTTTAGATTTTTGATAGAGCAGAGAACTATTAATTTCATAACGATGTTTTTTTTTTTTTTTTTTTTTTTTTTTTAACACGTTTTGAAATAAACTAAACTGTATACACCTTTCATGTTTCAAGTTAATAATAGTTTAGTTGTTACAAATATATAGTGATTTTGATAATTGTATCGTTTTTTTTTTTTTTTTCATACAAATTACGGGGAAAAAAAACACACCTACCGAAATTTAAGTATATAGGTGTAATTGTTTATATAACATTGATTTCGAGTTTTATACACAAGTGACTCGATTATACCGTAACGTGATTAACACCTACAAAATAAATAATTTATTAATTATCGATGTTGTTAGGTTAATATTTGAACTTTAAGCGAAACAATAATACGTGTTTAACAATGATATGATTTTTTTTAGTAAAACCCTTTTTTCCTGTTTACATAAAATTTCAGTGTTTTAATATGTATATATATTTGAGCATAGGGTATATTTTCCTATGGAAATTATATGTAAGCTGAACGTTAGGTTATACCTATGTATAAATAAAAAAAAAATATATATATATAAATTCCCAATGGATTTTGAGAAATATTTTGCAAAAACCATCACGCAGAATATAAAAAATTCCGCTCTGAATCATAAAATATGCCAGCATGCTAGTATTATTATAATGGTTATTTTATATATATATATATATATCATATTATATTCATTCAGTATCTGTCTCTCTCTCTCTTTTAAAAAGAAAAATATTTTATCCAATTGTCAGCATTTTGCTAATTTTAAATTCCAAGTGTATTAGTGAGGAATCTATTGGTTTTGCTACGATGTGTGCTTTTCTTGCTCCATCAATCAAAAAACGACAATAGACTTTTTTTGTAGAATCTAGTTGGTACATTGAAATGGTATTTTTTTTTTTTTTTCCTTGAAGTTCTTTAATATTTCTGAATATTTACGTTTTTGTTATTTTCGACTATATAATTTAGTTAAAAATAATCGTAGGGCCGAAAATTATCACTAAATATTTAACCGTTTCTAGAAGTGATACAATTTTCAAAATATTCTGACATTTTTTTTTTTTAGTATTTTAAAGCTATTATACATTTTTGTGCATTTTTCACTTTTTATTTAGTTATATATGGATTAAATTTGTTTGGCTTCTCAAAAATGCTCGAGAAATTCGACTCAAAATGCACGGTTGTTTCTAATGATAAAAAAGAAAAAAGTTCAGTGTAATGTAATTATTTTTATTTTTTTTTATACCAAATCGATTTAAAAAAATTGAAATTTTGATGAAAATCGTATAAATTTTGCAGCATTCTGCTGTTTTTCGATTTATGTGGACTCAACATTTTTTGGCTCTATAAAATTACACAGCAATTTGAGACGAAAAGTCATGAATAATTTTAATTTATTTTGCGTTACAAATTCATACAATTTTCAATTTTAATTTATCAAAACATTTTTACCGAACTTGGCTCATAATCGTTTTTTGAATGCTATATCGTTGAGTATAGATATAAATTAAATTCCTCTCTATATCCTAATTTCCCAACTCGTCACCTGCACCAGCGGCTCACCTATGGTGCGGAGTATATGTCTTTATCTTTTTTTTTTTTAAAATTCATTAATTACAATATTGTGAAGTAGGTGGTACCGTTTTATTTGAACAGACATTAATTTTGTTATACAACTTTCCACCTATAACAGTGGCTCACCAATGAGCAGTATATTTATTTTATTCTATTTTCCAATTACCTTACAACGATATTTATTTAAATAATACAATATTAAACAGGATCAATCAGTAATCATACATAGAAAATGTCACACGTGTATATATTTTTTTCTTGATGACTCACGACTCTATTTACGTTAACACTTAAAGGTCCTGATTAGTTTTTAAAGATTCGTAGCGATTTATGACAATTTCAAATAAATGATGGGGCACAACAACTCCTTTAAAATATCGTACGAAATTAAGATAACCCCAACAGTAATAAATATTGTTACATATTTTTCTCCAGTACCTATACGTATAGTGAACTAAATTGATTCAAAAAAAAAAATATTATGAAACGTTAGCAGATAAAATGGCAAGTTCGTTAAACATTACATTAGAGTACAAATTGATAGTGAAGAGATTATATACAAAGATAGTGAATGTTTCCTGCATATGTTCACAAGTGAATATTGGTAATACTATCACGCACACATATAGAGTACCTATATAGTCATAAAACAGTAGGAAACATTCGAGATTTCAATGTTGAATAATATTGTTTACTTACATGATTTCTGCCACAAAAAATAAAAAAAACATTTTTTCTAACAATTTGTTTTGTACTGAAATATTATTAAAATATTAAACATAGATGTTATCACAATACCTACCCTGAAAATATATTTGCGTAGTAAAAGTTCGAAAAAATACAATATGAATCGTTAGAAATACACGTTTATTATTATAGTAATCTTTATCACACGTGTTAAAAATTTACAAAGTTATTAATTTAAAACTCAACTTAAATTTAAGGCTATATTATCAAAATGGCAAAACATTTTGAATCAAAAAAAGTGAGGTCTTAACCGACTTCTTGAGCGTACCTGTATTTCTATTTAAAATGTTTTTTATAATATAGTTTGTTTATTAATAGAATATGTCCATAGCCACAGGTGGTTATGGAGTTATACCCCTCCCTCCTTTCTCTAATGTTTAAAAAGTAGGTGCACATTATTATTTAGATAGAATTTTAAGTAATTAAAACCAGTTTACTGCAATAAGCATAAATAATACGATTTTTCATTCGTCATATAAATTTATGGAAAATTTACTTTTTTAAATGAATGCAAGGATTGTAAAACTAACCTCCCTAACCACCGTGCTTTTTTTTTTTTTAACTACGCCACTATTCATAGCGACGATTTTTAAATTACAACTATATAACGACCTCAAAATAGTAAATATTAAAATTATGTACATGAACTCGATAAAATAATATATGATGACTTTATGGCATATTTATTGAAGTAAATTATTTATTAGTAATAATACAAATAGCTCTGTATAATAATAATATATATATAAAAATATTTATTAACTAATAAGTGAAACTTGCATTTTAATTTAGTTTTAATACGTATAAAACATAAACACACATTTGAATAAGTACCCACTATTGTTGTATATAATATTTAAATTTTAAGCTTCTCTCTAGCCGTCCATATTTTACATCATAAAGAATAATCCGACTGCAGTATCAACACACAAATAAAATGAACATATACAGAAAAGTTTTGATTCGGTGAACCATTAATATTTAATAAAACGCACATTTTAAAATCAAGCGTTCCAACAAAAAAAAATTGCATAATTTAAAAGCATATTACTATAAATGTTGATTCAAGATATACACTTTTGACCTAAATATACTGTAATAATATATATTATTTTATATATAATAGTATGTTAAATTTTAACTAAACGTTGAAAAAATAATATTCAGTTATTATAAAAAATATAGCACTTTTTTTGTATTTTTCAATATTCCAACGAATAATCATATGAATGCAGTTCATAAAATAATAATCTATTAATTTTAATCGTATTTCACGAGATTGACCAAATACCCATTTAATATAATATTTCTAATTATTTACTTTTATTAATTGTACAATTTCCCAGCCATAACACTAATTTTATTTGATGAATTTTTTTAATTCGGAATTTGATCGCGATATTTCAACCTATAAAAATATAAATCTGTCATTCAAATTAGATGCAAAACTGTAATGTCGTATGTTTACCGATCTGTGTATGTCTTGCATTGAACAACTCGACGATAGTATATAGGTAAGTTTAGTTTAAGTAGTATTTTAAAGACGTTTTTTTTTTAAATTTTAAGTGCTGAATTATAAAGTTTATCGAATATAATATTAAACAATAATAAAATGATAAATTGTCAAGTTTTAACACTAAACAATTCACGTTTATAATTTAATTAATTAATATTACGAAATTACAATCACTCAACAGTAAAATGTATTAAAATCTAAAAGATTTATAATAATAACACTTAAGGCAAGATTATAAAAAATATTTTATATATCAAAAGAATACCTACTGCAGTGATTACTAATTGTATATTTAAATTTCAAACTTTACAACACAAAATAACGTATTTTATCAAAATAAATATAAACCAATTTATCATCGTAATTTGTAAAATATACATTTATTTCACCGTTGTTCAAACTTTGCATAGTTGTAAAAAAAAAAAAAAAGATGACCATAACCGTTATTACAAATTTGTATTATACGCATTTTTACTAAGCTTACGTTAAATTATCGTTTTTTTTTTTTTTTTTTTTTTAATCAAAATTATTAATTTCATATTTTTAAAACTGTAAAGGGTCAACAAATTGGAAATTTATTTTGGGAATAATCGTGTTCATGAATTAAACAATAATAAATTAAAATCTGGGTTGTAATTTTTTTTTTTTTTTTTTTTTAATTTTCTACTAATTCCTCAACATCCATGTATATGTGATGTTAAAAAAATACTAGGCATGCCGTCATAATTATCATCGCCTTTTTCTTAATCCTAATCTTTTTCATGTCTTTTAATTGTCTATCTATAAAGTTACTGGTTAGGTTTTTAGACTACTGCCCTTTAACTCGAAAAGTGTATCTGTGTACTATGTAGAGTATACCCTAAAATTATAAATGTATAGTATAAAAATCATAAATGGAAAAAAAAACAATACAATTTTGCAAAACTTTAACCAATAAATTCTTTATTTTTATTTAAATGTAAATTTATACAATTAAATTACTGATTAGGTAGTGATATATATTTTTTTTATAACAAAGAATATTATTACAATGTAAAATTTCAATAATCGAAACTTTTTATAATCACAAATGTACTTAATAGAAATAATAAAATTATAATTGTACCTACAAATTAGATTAAATTTAATATGAGATTTATCCTTATATGATACTCGAGATAGAACTGTTTAACAAAATTTATTTACAGTTTTTTTAAAAAATTAATTATGGAAACAAATAATTTGATTTAATACTATCGATATTCGTGGTTTCCTTGTACAGTTGAATACATTTTCCGTATATTATTTATAATTTTACATGATGCAGTAGTTTTTAACGTTTTGTGCATTTTTTATTTTTTTCAAAATTATAATAATTTATAACATTTACGTATTGGCACTTTTGGATAAGGCCGATAAGAGTATGTAATTTCTGGATATTTATAATTACATTAGACAAACGTTTTCAAACTCAAACACATGTTCATTTATTTATTATTAATTTTATCTAGGTTTACAAATCATTATAAAATATTATAATTGCATTATTTTTTACACAGTGGTCTTGCTGAAGATATTTTTTTTTTCATCGTAGGTATATAATATATTAAAATATATAAATGTAAACTGATATTTAACATTATTAAATAAAACAAAAGGGTAGTTTTTGAAATACCTACGTTTTCTTAATGATAAGACTCGTATTACGCAAGACTTCTTTCGTTTCTAATTTACGAAAATTGAATTTGAAATTATCCGCCGCGAGTGTTGCAGTGTTTGTAAAATAAAAAATATTATACATTTTGCCGTGTATACGAATGCGGTAGATATCGAATCGATATTCAATAGCTCACCGGTCCCCGGAAACAATGAGTAATAGGTCACATGGTAACCAAAGGAAACACACGAAATGATTTATGTTAAACTGAGTCCTAAATCCACCAGGGCGGTATTGATGACGGGATTTTGTAGCTTAATAATAATTTACAGGCAAACGAAATGTATGGGGCAACCCTACAATTTACGGTTTCTATCCATAATATAATTAACGTTCAGAATGTGATTAGAATCGAAACCGTTCACTGAAATGATTTCGAATTATTGTATTGTTATAAAGATATTTGTCATTCACAACTACAGGCACCTATACCTAAATGTAAATTAATATAGTAGATAAATCGATTGTATAACAGAATTAATGTCTGTTCAAATAAAACGGTACCACCTACTTCACAATATTGTAATTAATGAATTTTTTTTTTTTTTTTTAAAAGAAAAAAAGATAAAGACATATACTCCGCACTATGGGTGGGCCGCTGGTGTAGGTGACGAGTTGGACCGGTTTGATACAGAGAGGAATTTAAATTATATCTGTACGCAAGAATAAATCATTGCTAACGAAAAACGATTCTAAGCGAAGTACAATTAATCATGTTTTAAATAACCGTAATTTTTACGATGTTCATCAAACTTTATACTCTCAATTTTTTTCCTTTTTATTATTAAATATATATGGTGAACCTTGTATTAAATTTCCGTGCATTTCTGTTCGGCCAAAACAATTTCATTCTCTTTATTCCGAAAGTAGTATGCCAAATGCCGTGATTTTTACGATTTCCATTAAAATTTTAACTTTAAACACTTATAAAAAAAAATCTTCATCATTACGTCTAACTTTCTTACTTTTTTTTTTTCTTTTGATTACAAGCATTTCTGGTCGGCCAAACGAATTTTATCCACATAAAATCAAACAAAAACTAGAAAAACTAGGAAGCTCTAAATGCCTATAAATAGTTCACAAATGTTTTTAAAATGTATTTACCTTTAGAAAGGTATTTTAATATTCTGTATAAATTACAGGTGTCTACAATTTTTTTCACTCGAGTTACAACAAATAGAAAATAACGAAACCATTATTGCCGTACATTTTGCCGTTTTTCCTCAATTATTAAGAAAACTACAACGAAAATCAAAAAATCATATTATCAATGCACCAACTAGATCGAAAATACTTCCAGAAAAGATGTTATATTTTAAATACTTGAAGAAAAAAAATCAAATACGTATTCTGGATGTTTTTTTTTTTTTTGTATTTTTGTATTCGCTAAAAAATACATTTTTATATCAAATAATTTTTAATTTGTGATTTTCGATATTTTTATACTGCCAAAAATTGCATCCTAGTTGGTTACCGGACTCTAGTGATTTTGACAATAGCACAGTAATTTGGTCTAGAGTTAATTTAGATATTACGTTCGACAATTTAATATTAATAATTATTAAATTTTAATTTAAAGTTTTAAAAAATAAAAACGGCAAAATAACCAATTGTCAACTTATTAACAGGGAGAGGATAAAAAAAAAAACCCGTTCTATTCGTTGTTTCTTTCATTACTCAGTAAATTTTCCACAGTATCAGAAATAATTATTTCGTAATGAATAATACATAATTATTAACTATTATTTTCGATTGCGGCACTACGTATACTATCTAAATTAATTCTGAGCCCAACAAGTATACCATCTGCGGAAATCCATGACTCAACTAGTGTACTATCCAAATAAACCCAGGACCCAATTAGTGTAGATTTTTTATCGCGGAACCAAATTCGGATCCGCCAAAAAAAATGTTATCCCCACAAAACCAAATAAAAACTTAAAAAAAAACTCAACAATTTCAAATGGCTATGAATAGCTAAAATAAATTTACCACGTCTAGAAAGAGGTAATATGAGTACTCAGTGAACATTTTTTAGTCTGAATTACAACTGGACTTACAACAAGAACAAAATCGAAAATTATAGAAAATCATTATTACGTAAATATCTTTGTTTCCGCCGTTTTACCCAGGAAAAGTACAAGGAATATCAAAAAACGACATTTTTCCTCAACGCACCAACTTAATTTGAAATTCTAAATTTGAGATCCTTGTTATCGTTTACTGCGGTTTGATATTATTAGAATTATATTAGACGAAATTTTTATATCAATATCAAAAATAAACTGAAAAAAAAAAAAATCAATCTATGATAAAATAATGGTGATTTCATGAGAATATACAATGAGTTGTTATTTTTCTCTACTGATGACGTGGCGCACGATAACCTGTGTAGCTACATGTATTATTATATTTTGTTTGTTGTGATGTTCGGCATGATCAATATCACTACGGTTTGACAGCCATCTTCAGCGTTATTTTCTTTATACAGATATGTTCTCGTCCATTCATTAATGCAATTTGCAGTCAACACATTTCTATACAGAAGATGTGGCCGTTGAACCGCATTACGGTCGAAATGTCAGACCAAGCAGAATTTACACAGGATTAAACCGCAACTATCACGTCACTATAAATCAAATATAGCATGTAAAAATGCGATTTCAGGACGGGTCAAAAATCGTCATTAAACTAAACACAATATTCGTTTTGTCTGTATTTTTACCTTTATAAATAAATATTATAAAACAGATTATTTAACAGTCTCGCATAAGGACGGTAAATCATTTTTGGTACCTACCTAACTATTAACAATTATAAAAATATTAACATTTTCTATTTGGCATATAAAAAAACCATAAATAACCTTATTGACTTCGAAAACTTCGAACTTGTGAAAAATGTTAATTTTTTTTTTGTAATGTTTACACGGGTTTGATATCGTATAGATAATCTGTTCATCAATAAATCAGTGCGGTTCCAATTAATCATTATCGCTTTAAATCTTAAACAATACTCTCCATCTATTCCGTTATATATAGACCGTTGAAAACTATATAGGCTGGTACTCGACAAATACCGTAATTATTCAATTTTAAAATTGTCTACTATATATATATATATGTATATATATCTGCTAGTTACCACACGTGCAGTGAGTACGTGTAAATCTCACTTTGGTTTTATGGTCACAAATTATAATTTGATCTCAGTTGACTCATTTTTCGGTAATGTATTGTTTATCGGAAACAAATACTTTCCGAAACGATTATTTGTTTTGGACGTCAAATGCTTTCGATAAATTGACATTTACTTACCGAACATGCGCCTTCCATTTTTCAAAAACCGTATGTAATACTATACAAGACGTGTGTCATTGTGTACAATTTCATTAAAATCCGCCCGGCGGTTTATCCATACTTGTATTCTCGTTACAGTAAATCTCGAATTCGTAAAACTCAGAAAGTCATTACTGAAACGCCCCCCATCAATACATTTGATAATAATATCCTAATATTGGTAAAGTGATTTTTACTGAACAACGTTAACTCGTATGCAATTTCAAGAAAATCCGAAATAACGTTTGTTATAATATAATATATTGTTTGTTTTGAAATCCACTAATACGTAATATTTATTTGTAAACGACGTAGACCTATATAGAGGATAAATTAGTTTGTAGTGATCAATTCTAAATAAACTACATATGATTTAAGATTCCGAGCATAATAGTGCAAAAAAACTATAGTCTTGTATAGTTTTAACACATTTTAGAATAGTTTAACGATAGAAATATCATCTATGCTCTATGCGAAAACTTCGTAAATTATAGTAACAGGACACGTATAACAGGCACATATTTTAAATGGGTCAGTTTTTCGTTTTAAAATTATAATTTTTGGTTTTTTTAAATTAAGTAAGTACGCGTTTATTTGCTATTTTCGTTTATTCCTACAGTTAATATATAATTGTATTGTTGTGTTCCAATAAAACATCGCATTAGTATAATATAATGTTATGTATATACAATAATATGTACGCGAGTGTATTTTGTAAAAGTATCTGCAGTAAATAATTATTGATTAGATTTATGTAGTTAACATGCGATGTACACGAGTGTAAATTAAACAATGGTAATAATTGTCCTATATTTTATTTTTAAACTAATTTCAAAGTCGTTCTTTCATTAACTCTTGATAAAGTGAATACATAATATATTATACCACGAATGTGGGCTAAAATATATTTAGAAATTAATTTGACTGAACTTGGATAATATAGTTAAGTCATATACTCGATTACTCAATTATATATTTCATTACATTCACTTATGTTTATTGTACCATACACGTACAGATTGTATAATTTTCTTATTAATGAATAAAAAAAAAAATAAAAACAATATTTCATTAAAAATTACAACTTCATTTTTTTTAAAAATAAAATATTTACCCAATGCTAATAAAAAAATTGTTTATATAATTTTTTATAGTACTATTATTGTTTTTATTTGTTGAAAACTAATAATAATAAATAAAATATTTTATCAGGAATGTTACGTTCATTTTTTTAAATGATAAAATACTATCTATTGTCTTCGGTATTGCAATTTATAATAAACACAGTCGGTAGGTAGTAAATTTTCAATCGAAGTTTATTTGTATAATTTAATCACAAACGCAATTGTAATATTATTGAAAATTAACAACTCGAATAAATTTATTAAAATATTAACTAAATTGTACGTTACTTATGAAAGTAATAAACAGACTTGTAAAAGTTACTTACTAAAAGTATTAAAAGTATTGGCAAATACACATATTATTTTTTAAATGTATTTAGATTACGTATTTGAGTAGAATACGTACACGTGTATTTAAACTAAAGATTAAAGTTCCATTTCAAATATTTATAGTATTCAATATTCCTTAACATCCTAAATCCAAATTCTAATAAAAAAAATAATATAAAAATTTTATAGAGTATCTAATACTATTATTTTTTTTTTTTGAATTTAAATGTTTACTAATTTTTTTGAATCATTTTTACAAGAAAATAAATATTTTTGATATCATTATTACTATTTTTGGGGTTAGGTAATTTTCTAAACGTTTTTATGTGATTTTATTAATGGTTTTTGTGCAATTTTTAAAAATAATTATAGGTCATCGAGTTCCGGACATTATTTTTAACTAATAAAGCATTTTTTTTTTTTAAATTTCCTAATCACCATCACAATACTTGTTATTATTGTTATCAATTTTATAATCGTCGTTTTATCGACTAACTTATATTTTTAGCAAACATAATATTATTTTAAATTGTAATAGTTTAATACTGGTTAGTGGATTAAGACATAATAATTTTACTGTATTTGATGTATTTTACAATTAAATTATTATTATTATTATTATTATTATTATTATTATTATTATTACTATATATGATATAATCAATATTATACTATGCATTAATTATATACGTAAATGTGTGAACAACCTAGTAATATTAATTGTAATTGTTTAATAGCTGCAGTTTAAAATACGAATAACAGTTATAAAAGTATTTTAAATATATAAATCCTTCAAGCAAAGCGTCACTAGTGGGTGACTTCTTATTCACGTTATCCTTGTATTCTGGTTCTCTTCACATACACGTATTATGCTAAGCAGTATAGATTGTATATATATTATAAAAATAAAAAAACAAAATTAAAAATATATTAATACGCTTTTGGAAAAAAGCATAAAATGTAAAAACATAAAAAGAAGGTTTTTCGTAGAAGTATTTAAAAAACGTATTTGAATATATAAACATTGTTTAAATACTTGTATTTAAATACTTTTACTCGACTATATTTTACACGTCTGACTATACATTTTATGTACGCAAGATCTGTCAGTACAAGTTATGAAATTTATTGAAATTATATTAACATAAATATACCCAATACACTTATAGATAATATCTCTGGCATTCGATATGCTATAAATTGTAAGGCAAATATTAGGATAAGTTTTATTATTATAGATCTACGTATTTGAAGGGGAAAAAAAACACCATACGTATCAAATATATAGTGTATGTATTACAAATAAAAACTTTGTTTTATATTTAATTTTATCGATCGTAATTCAATTATATATAACAATATTTAATTTATATTTTATTTATTTATTGATAACTTCTAACAGTCACTCTGAAGGAAATAACTATGAACTATCGTTACGTATAAATCGTTAAATGAATGTTATTCAAACATTTACCTAATATTCGTATTTTACTACTTAATAGTTTATAATATTAAACAAAATGTACAACACAATTAAAATACATTTGTCATTAATCTTGTTTGAATAACTATATATTCACTTATTTCCATGTATCAAATTAATATTTGTTATATTTCATAAAATGTAGTCAAAAGGTACGTAAAAATACTTTTTTAACGTGATAATTTGCCCATATATGATTATAATCTAGATTCAATGGAAGGCATAAACACTACCAAACCATTCGCAATCTAACTTACGGTATTTGATGAGCCAACAGAAAAATTGAAAAATTATATTTATTAATTTAAACGTATATAATAAGTCCTAAAAAATAGATCGTTTGAATTTTTTATTTTTTATTTTTTTATGCGGAGATAGCACCTATACCGTTATTATAATACGGTTGAAGTTGATAGATAATTTAATGAAATACGTTTAAATATTTTAAATAATATTAAATCAATCATCGCCAGTAAACAAAATATAAATAATTTAAATTTATTACCTCCTGTATAATACGATATAATATTAAAGTTACTTTACAAAAATCACCGTAATTTATTTTTTCAATTACCTTTGTCGTCCCACCCTCCCCTGGAAAATTATCTACATACGCCTATGCGAAGTAACTTGTATTTATCCGTGTAACAGCATAATTTAGTACCTACTCGCAGTCTATATATAATGGTATTTGTTACCTACCTGTATGGCTGTACGTATATTCAATATTCATCAATTAGTAACATGATTAATATAGGTAATAGCCAATGGGTATAGGGATTGAAATATATGTATACCGAAATGTGATGTAAACCGTATTCATTTACTTACTGAAGTCAACAGCTATTTACTGATAAATTTGATAAGTAATTTAAATTGTATACGGTATACCGACATATTATACGTATACTTAACTTAAACTTATCAAAACGTAATATTATCTCGTCGGAACTTATTATTGAATATTCGTCAGTCGTGGTAAATGACAATAACAACAACAACAACAGCAACAACAATAATAATAATTAATGAATTAATTAATTGATTAATATTTATCTCGTGTGATTTATTAATTATAAAGCACCTAGATATAATAAATGAATAAACTTTATTATTATTATTTTTTTATAGTTTACACGAACGTAGGTACCTATAATCAATATACTCCCGTAATTCATATACAAAGAAAGTAAATGAAAGTACGTAAGTAACATATTTTATCAAAATAATTAATACTTTAGATTAAAAAAAAGTGCTCATAAAAAGTGGGCCCACTGTTGTACGTGGGAAGTTAGAAAGGATGGATTGGAAATGTATTTTATATATGAACGTAACGACAGATATTGCTAACGAAAAACGATTCTGAGCGAAGTACTGCTAAAACCTGTTTTAATGAACTAAAATTGAAAATTGTATTCAATTGTAATTACAAAATAAATACAATTTGTCCGTGTTTTTTCCACTTAAATTGTTATTCATTTTTTAGGAACCGAAAAAAGTTTAATCTACATAAATCAAAAAATAATTCAGGTACGCAAAATGTCTAACCTAACTTAACCGTGATTTAAACAATTTTCATAAAAATGTGCAATTTAAATACTAAACTCAACATTTGTTTGTTTTGAGACTTATAGGCTGTGCCAACAAAATTTTACCTACATAAATTTAAATAAAAACTATAAAAAAACTCGACAATTATAAATGTCATGTACAATCAAAAAACCGCCAGAATATTGTGAAGACTATATCACGTCTATAAATTACTTATATTTAAGTATTTAGTAACAATTCGTGTTCTTTACGACTACGATTGTTTTTAACTAGATTACAACAACAGAAAACAAAATCGAGAATAATAGAAACTGTTGTTTCGTAAATATTCCTGTTTTTCCGACGTTTTTTCTCAATTATTAGGAAAACTACGAACAAGGAATATCAAAAAATAACTTCCAAATGAAACAACTGGACAACATATTTAACCAGTAACCACGCCTTAAGTTGATGATCGGAGCAATATTTCTGGTAGAAAATTTGTTCACAGACAGAAAAAAAAAAATAGAAAAAATTCGATCGAGTATAGAATAGAATCGTTATAGAATCCGAGCTCTTAAACATTTAATTTAAACATTCATATATTTTGTCTCTCTATTATATTATAGTTGTACCCTTTTAATATATGTATTTTTTTTTTACATTTAATACGACACGTGTATCTATTATAGTATTATATTAGGATCGTCGAGTGGTGGGATAATATAATTTATACAAATTGAAGGTACTTAAGTAGATCAATAATATAATCCACATATCGTCTCGTAATAAAAAATAAATAAATGAGATAAATACTTAAATAAAATTTCGATATTACTATCGAATTATACGTATGTATTGCAAATAATTATAGGTAATTTTAATCGAAAACTCAATATTAACTCGTTAATCATGATGTGTTTGAATTCGAACCAGCAGAACAGTATAATTATATTGCAGTATCTGCAATTACCTACGCCATTATTGCTGCACAACACATACCTTCCCTACATATAGTGCGCATTCCCGCCAAAATATTTCGGAACATTGAAATGATGACTTAACCCCTGTATTACACTGCAAGTGCTCGGCGCACATTAACCCAAAATTAACAAATATATTAGAGAAACAAACGCTTAATCGAAATTTAATTTAATACCATCAACCTTTATTAAATTTGGATCTACCCGGTACCGACCGCACGATATTTAATAATATTTTTGTGCGCGCCAAACGGTTTTTGTAAAATATTTATTAATTATATTAACGGCGATCGTAATTCGTTATATTATTATGTACCCTCATTAACACCACACGTGTAGACGAAGAAATCAATTTCGTCTGTTTACATTGTATGTACGTATTAGAAAAACAAAAAAAAAAAAAACTATAATTATTCCCAAATTAATACCGAACAAAAATATCATTACATTTTTAACATCGGCGCATGCGGTTTCTATTACGTAATTAAAATGAACCATGGATAATAATTATCCATTATTATTATATTTTTTTGGAATTGTTGGTATATAGTAGGACGCCCGTAGGGTAATTTTCAATTTTCAGAGGAAAGATACTAAATGAAACTATAACACAGCAAACACACGGAATAATATATAAAAAATATTGTTATTGTTATTATTTTTTGTTTTATAATACCGGTCAGTGGTCATAACACTGAAGACGATCGCAAACAACGATTTAATGATAACTATACAAACTTTAATCGAGAGCCACGTCTGTCCATTGTCCCCCGACGGGGGTTAGGTTGGCGAAAACTTTGGTTAAACGATAACGGTAATAATATTTTAACGGAACCGTGTAATGTTATTGAAAATTAAATTTGAAAAAAAAAAAAAAACGATTAAAATATAATATCGTTTTCGTATTTTCCGCGCGGATAAGGCGATACAATATATCGTTACGATCCGTAAGAACGGGATCGTCTGAGAAAACGAAAAACCTTCCGCCCTGTCCGCGGATTTTAATATATTAAAATAATAATAATAAAAAACGAATTAATAATAATATAATAAGAGACCTTACCTTGGAACGCGAGCAGTGAGAAAACCAACGGCGCGGTGTTCGAACGTATCATGCCGCTTATATATAAACCGTTTATGCCCGCGCACAGGTGGTGAATTTTAAACGGTAATCGACGATAATAAACGGCGGCGGCGGCGGCGGCGGGGCGGCGGTGGGGCGGCGGCGGCTTGTAA
Organism: Tuberolachnus salignus; assembly: GCA_956483605.1. Lineage (NCBI taxonomy): Eukaryota > Metazoa > Arthropoda > Insecta > Hemiptera > Aphididae > Tuberolachnus > Tuberolachnus salignus. The sequence goes on along the minus strand of OY101429.1, from coordinate 42,569,643 downwards.
AGTCTCGTTCGGGCGCGGTAAAACGGTTTCGGTATTATAAATTATCACTATTTGGCAATTATTATTATTTTTTTTTTTTTTTGTTTCTTCTACTCCCGCATTTTTTTATTCAATAAACATAAGTTATCGCGACGCGTATTATTATTATTCCGTTATTATTAAATATTATATTTGCATTACGGTGGTACGCAACAATAACGTTTGTTATTAAAATAATTCGGCCCGGGCGCGTAATTTTCGGTCGGGCCGGCGACGACGACGACGACGACGGCGGCCGTGCCGTCGGTTCGCTGTGGCAAACTGTGGGCGCGCGGCGCCGGGATTCGTGGTGTTCACGGGCGCGAAAAACAATACAACACGCGCAAGTGAACAGCGCTCGCTGCCGGGTCCGGCGGGCGCTGTCGCGCGCGTACCGTCGCGTAATACGTCGGCCGGCGGCGGCAGCGGCGACGACGATGGTAGCGGAATAGCGGCGGCGGAATAGCGATAGCGGCAGTAGTGGCGGCGGCGGCAATAATGACTGGTATGGTAGTAAAAGTAATACGCTCCTCGCCGGTCGCGTACGACGCGGTCGGACGGCCAAAGGTTGCGTTTCGGAATTCGTCGGCTGTCAGCGGAACACGGCGGCGGCGGCGGCGGCGGTGTCGGCGGAGAAAACGCACATCACGGGACCGCCTCTCATATCCTACCGGCGTCGTCGTCGTCGTCGTCGTATTAATATAATAGTCGTCGTCGTCGTCGTATTACTCGTATTAGACAATACCCCGCCGAATATAGATGCGTATCGTAGGGCTACGAATTTATAACGTACTACCCACACCCACACCCACAAATCGGCTCTCGCAAAGCGTTTGGAATTCCCGTAAAGAATAGCTCAAAAAAATATGCACATCAAATACAATACCAAAAAAATACACTAATACGCGATGCGTCTGAAATTAAAAGAAAATAAAAAAAACTATTGAAATATAGTAAAGTGCGATATTTTGAAATTATAAACTCGCGATACGTTTTATCGAATTGCGATGATTTTGGGTACATTGAAAACAAATCGAAAATGTCAAAGAAAAGTATCAAAACCTAGTTCGGATATTGTTTCATATAGTTCGAACTCTGTACCAACAAATGCTACATAAGTACAGCCTCAATTCAGTTAACTGTTATTATTATTATGTTAGGTTTTTTTTTTTTTTTTTTTAACAGACTTTCTAATAGAAGAGGATTTTATGTACTCAACGCGTATATTTTTTCATTTTCCTTTGTACGTACGCAAATGTATATCAATACTAAAAAATGGAAAATGTTCATAAATATCATACTATTCATACTGTATTACTCTTTATTTTAGGTACTTATAGTATATACACACACACATATATATATATTAATTAATAATTACGATTAACATTATAAAACCGTTCACTTATACAGTCATATAAGACCGTTCACTTGTTGCCACAGAAACTGGGAAGACTACATCGATCTGCAAAAATCGTGTTGAATCGCAATTGTTGAGCGTGTCAATATAAATGTTTTCGGCCGTTTATCCTGTGACGTATTTAAATATAAATTACTCGAAATGTGTCGGTGGCCACGGTAATTACACGCCGTCGTCTACATTACGTACCTTATCTAATTGGCGGCGATCAGTTGTTATAACGTATTCACTGCAATATCATCCAGTATAATGATAATTTTATTGTATACGTCAATTTACAAACCACCGGGAACTGTCGAATAACTAATCATTCATTTAATTTATTTATTAGTAATACATTTGTTAGTCAGGTAATTTATTTTTTTTTCTTGATGTTTCGGAGGGTATGAGGCGCCCCCAGCCCCCTATGCGTTCGCCTCTGGTTACGGCTCTGTCTGCATGGTACTAATTATATTATATCACTATGTTTCAACGTTCAATTGTTAATTTGCCGACGTCTTCTATAGGTTTTAAAGAAAGTCTTAAAAGTAAAGTTATTATTTTTAATTTGTTGTGTTTTTTTTCTTTATAAACGACCCCCCAATCGAGAATGGTTGAGTCGAATGCCGTTCACACGTGTCCAAACTCAACGCACCGCGTCGTTAAAATACTACAAAGTAATTTGTTCGCGTTTTTCTCCGCTGTGTATACGCGATAAACCTCGCAACAGTAATTTAAATCGCAATAATTCAATAATATACATTTTGTTTATTTTTTTTTTTTGTTTTTTACGTTTTATTATACGCCAATATATCTGACCAAAAGTCGGAGAGCGTTCGTAAAATTATTATTGTAAAACGGTGTTTTAACACGTAGACGGCGCACGTAGCACAATGTATTTTACCGTGGGATGAAGTATTATTATTAAAATTATTGTTTTCTTCACATTTCTATATACCGCGGTGGACGTGAACGGCAGTGGTGTATAGTATAGGTGGACCGGTAGCCACACTTTTTTTTTTTTTTTAGATACTCCACTGTCGTCGTTAAAAATATATCGTGTAGCAAAGTACGTTTTTCTCATTACGATCCTATCTCGACGGCCGGCTGCAGTGGTCCGGTGAAATTCTAATTTTAATCTGCAGTTGGAAACCTTTTACGTTTTATTATTTTGTTGTATGTATAGGCATAAAAAAGTGTTATTAAATATATAAAACAGAATTAGTAACTGAGTATTCTGGGTATTGAATAAAAGAAACGGAATGAGAATATTTAAGTTGGATATGGGACTACGATGAATACGAGGATTTTATATAAACGATATAGAGGTAATCTATAGACGTATGGTCGGTATAGCACGAAAACCGAGAGATTGAGATGGTAGTATTATGGGCATATCGAAGAGAAACGATAATGATGAAATAGAATGGGAAATAGGTGAGATAAGTGTATAGATGACACACGGATTAGAGGTTATTAAAGGGGATATGTGAGGGCGTGATGTGGAGTAAACGAGGAAATGGTGATGGATATTGTGAGATACGGAGTGCAAAAATAAAAGTAACTGCTGATCCCGCTTGCGAGGAAGAAAATTGTCGAGGTGGTAACAACTTGTTTATATCACGTATGCGCGCATTATGTATTTATTTTTTCAATACAAAATAGTTAAAATGAATTTACAAGCGGAAACCGTGTTTTGAGTGCCTACTCCGAGTTGGCTGTACTTATAAACAGCGTTTCCGAACATTTCTGAAAAACTTTTCATAACTTTTCCGTCATTGAGTCTAAGAATACGAGAAAAGTGAAAAATTAAAAACTGCAAAAAATTAGTCAAAATTGCTGAAAAATTGTCCCCAGCATCGTGAATGCACCCGAGAGACTCTATCCCGTATACATTTCGGATGCTTCAAAACAATATTCGAAAACACGATTCCCAAGCTCGGTGCATTTTAAATAATACATATTTCGTACAAATTATTATTAATTTTATATGTAAAACTAATAATCCTGATAACTGATATGCACGTTAACCGTTACGCTTTATCGGACTTTGTGAAATCCAATATCTCCGGTTAAGGTCTATAAACCGTGATTAACATAGCTGGAGAAATCGTGTCTAAGTTATCATCTACACTCGCCTATATCATATTTTAACAGTGAGTATTATATTTAAACTTTAAAATATTTTATGCGCATACCAATAAAGATATTTACATCACAATGTTGGGATGATCTGACCACAAATTTTAAATTCGTTTCCAAACTTTAATAGGGCTTTTTATGCCGTTTTTTCAAATGTACTTTCGTATGACCCTTGTACAATTTGAAGCACAAGTCACATTTATTTGACTTGTATGTAACTTGAATGAAATATTTTTTTAACTTTTAATTGATTATTTGACTCATTTTAGTTTTATAAATGTTTCTATATTTGTGTTATTTATTGTCATTTGTGATAGTAGGTGTAGAGAAATTCGTGTAAATAATATTCTATTTTTAATTATTTTTTTTTAGCTCATATACGTTTTCCCTTTTGAGGACTATGTATTCATGTCAAAATATCTACTCGTGGAAATGATCTTGAAGACGTACACAAATTAGTAATCATTATCGCTCATTGATTGACTTGTCATCGTCGTTCGTTACTCGTATATTTTCTAATATCTGTTACCTATAGTCGTCTATAGTCGCGTCTCGTGTTTTAAAATTAGACCATAGATTATAAATACTCATCCAAATAATTGAATTTCTATGTATATTGTACATGTTCGCCTAACTAATCGTCCAGTCCAGGTTTTTACTTCATATTTTATATTTTATTTTATTTGTATTATGTATTATATGTTATATATTTGTTTTATTGTTAAAAGAAAATCTATTAACACTGTTGTTGAATTATTTATTAAATTGTTATGCAACTTGCATGAAAATAACAAATAAAGTTTAATATTTTCGAACAATTATGTGTTCACTTCATTAAATTGCGTACACATTCTATCATACAGACGTAGAACGAGGTCCGCCGTCCTGGCACCCGCATTTTGGAATTTAATTACCAAACCAATGCCATTCTTCCTAAGGAATTCGTAATCTTTCGTAATCCTTATTTCCGAATTTAAAACACCCCCCTGCTCGCGCCCAAGAAACACTATTATTGTTTTTCAGGTGTTAAAAATAATAATATTAAATTTAACACTATAATTCAAATTCTAGCAAATTTAACAAATGTTATTACATTTCACGATTTTTTGCGTTATAACATTCGATTATGTAATTTGTTTAAATTACTTCTCTCTCTCTGATAAATAAATAGATAAATAAATAAATATATATATATATATATAAATCAATTGCCGTATGTATGTAAGATCATCACTTGAACACGGCTCGACCGATTTGGCTGATTTTTTGTGTTTGTAATTTTCAGGACAAGGTTTGTAAGAAAGAAAATTATTGGGAAATCTACCAGAAAAGTTGAAAATTTGATGCCCGTTTTTGAAAAAACATTTGTTGATTTATCACAGTAACCAAATATAGTATAAATACGCTAAATCGTTAATCCTCCTCCACAAAATATAAAATAAAGGTACTGATCAAGCTACATTTATTTAGACTTTCGAAATGTGTTTCGAATAAAGTAAAATGAAATTCCAGTACAGTCAATCTCTACCATTTCAATTAAATAGCTTCAATTTCCCACAAAATTATGCTTTTCAATGATAAGGCACAGGCCTAACAATAAACGTTGCTGGTTTACACCTAATCGTACAATGTTTTTCCCGTGGTCAATTGTACGTATCTCATGCAAATAAAATCTATTTGTACTGGCACCAGAAGGTAAAACACTTAACCTAGTGTAACGAGAAATATTTAATGCGTAAGGCTAATTGAAACTTAAAATTTTAAATCAGGCAAAATTTAACAGAAAATATAATTCGATTTAGTCAGAATAAAAAGCACACATCGTAATAAAACCGTACGGAACAGCTAGACAATTCTGGATAACCAACAACCTTGATCCGAGCTAGGCCGATTGATGGCAGCTAGTAACATAATAAATAGTATTACATTTTACACTTTAATTCAAAAATAATAGATATGTAGTTTAGGTTACTTATACTTTCTAGGTAATACTAATACTTCTTACTTACTATTGGAAATATATTTTATAACTTAAGTAGTTACTAGTTAATCTTAATTAATATAAATTAAAATTGTTAATTAATTTTAACAGCTGAAAATGTAGTAAAGTATATAACAATAATTTAGATGACCAGTTTTAGAAATAATCTGATTCAGTTTAAAGCTCTTTATCGTGAGTTTCCAAAATATGAGAAAAATGAATTATTTCGGACACAACCGTCAGCGATTGTTTTATTAATAATTGAGGTCACTCTGAGAATGTGCCTCTCTTTAATGGTCATCAACATCAGTGGAGAGAGGTCATTTTCAAAGTTGAAATCCTGGTGATATGAAAAGCTAAATATTTAGCGTTGATAATCGCATTAAAATGTGACATTTTAAGATAAGTTAAATATGAAGTTATAATAAAATACTTAACTATCATTAAATCTAGATGTAAACAAATTGACTATTTGCCTATAAACTTTAATGAATCATTTTTTTGTAATTTTAATTATTTATATATATATATATATTTAGTATATAACTAGCTGAATATCTCGGTTTCGCTCATGTAAAAAAAAAAGGTAGCACGTTTGTTAAAATATAACGATTTAAAAAATATTATTAATCATGAATAACTTATATATATGTTTATGTACAAAAACTATTGTTATTATTGCTGGTTATCTATCACGTGTGCCCTCCTCTTGCTAAAAATATGGAAAAAAGCGTCGCTATGGCATCTGGGGGAAGGTTAATTTGAAACATTTTGTGGAAAAAAATCATGAAATTATTTAAAAGTTTTGTCGGAATAATGGAACATTAAAATACAACGTGTGTTCTCTCCTCTGCGATCATCGACGAGGGGAAAGTTGGTCAATGACGAGTGTTACCCAAGGGTATACTTTTTTATAGGGGTGGTAATAATTATCGGTGAAAACTATATCTGGAAACAAAATTTTTGATGAAGGGAGGAGATGGCTCTAAATGTTTTTGTCACTGTATATTTTTTTATGACCTTTTTGTGTATGTTAAATTTGCTAGAATTTTAATTATTGTATTATAATTTCGAATTATAGTGTATTGTTTTAATAGTATTATTTTTAACACACGAATAACAAAATTTATTTGGGGGAGGGGGAGTTTAAAAACACGGAAATAAGGATTACAAAAAATTATAAATTCCTTAAAACAAAATGGAGTTGGTTTAGTAGTTAAATTCCATAATGCGGGTGCCACAGGACGGTGGATCTCGTAGAACGTTACAATAAGAACAGTATAGGTACATTATATGTATATATATAAATATGTATATATATATTTGTTTTTTATGATCAATAATAAATAAAACTTATATGTAGTAAACGTGAAACACAGTGTAATTTTCAATATTTAATTTTTTTAATTATTTGGTGACAATTAAATCATTCACCGTAACCCGCGTAACTGCGAATTTAAATACAGCGTAAACAATCATGTTTCATTTTTTAATGTCGTTATTAGGTACTTTATTTTCAATCCAGCACAACATAGGTAGTGTACACAAGCAACAAGCATATAAATATACTGCAACGCGAATGTCTGTTATTATAATATTGTAAAAAAATGTTTATTTAATTTATTTATTTCCAGAACAACGTCAAAAAAATACGAAACAGCACGTAAACTGTAGTAAAAAAAAAAAAAATAATAAAAAATACAGCAAAATAGGTACTTAAATATATTAAAAGATTACGAGCGTATGGCAAAAACAAAAATTGTAAATATTAACAAAACAGATTTCAACTCGATTTCAAAATGCTTTTAGAATGTATATAGTTACATAATAATATAAAATCAGCGAAAATAATATTATCGCAAGTTGTGATATATTTTGAGTGTTTAATTTAACGACTTTTGCTATTTTGTACTCCATAATTGATAAAACTCAAAACTCTTAAAATAATAATAAATCTGAATACAAATTTAGCTCCGTAACTTATAAATGTTATTATTTATATTATATTTGCACACAAGCGTAAAATATGATTTTTTTTTTTTTTATGCATGCCTCGGAATGTGAAGAAATTTACTACTGTTTTTTTGAGGAAAAAATTATAACTAACGATAATCATAAAAATCAGTGCATAATAACATATGTTTTAAATTTTTTTTTAAACTGAACAATTATTTTTGAGATAGAAAAATGTTATATTTGTGAAAATTGCTTGAAAGAAATAATAGAAATATTGAAATTTGGTGTTAAAAATAAGCATTTACATTAGAGAAAATTTAAGTTTTATTGCTTATACCTACAGCGCGATGGTTAAAATTTTTAAAATAGACTTCAAATGTGTATTTTGGAACCGTCAACCTTTCTAAAAAAAACCCACTTAAATTTAGGACCATCTAGATGAGATATTCCGTGTTACCATTTTTGTAAAAAATACCGAGTATACAAAATATAGATACGTAATAATTTGGCGATTGTCTTCTGCCGAGTTCTCAGTTACTCTACTCAGATCTTCAATTTTTACTTGTTTTTTTTTTTTTTTTTTTAAATTATTATTATTGTAATTTATTTTTTTTTTCCCCCTGAAATTATTTCGATAAAAACAATTATAATTATTAGTCATCTATGTGACTATGTAAACTTACAGTATAGATAGACACACAACGTGCAACCCGCGGTTTAATTATCATTTTATAATTATAGTCGCTATTTCTCGACGACGTGACGTAATAATAATTACTGCAGCACTTTTAGGTGTTGAAATACTAATTTATTGCCTTCCTACACTACACTTTCATTTTAATCAGAAACCCCGTTTTAGAGCACCGCGGTATTAGAGGAGGTATGTATTTGTTTATACATATAAATTTATTTATCTAAGTTATTTACAATCTGTTATTCTGTTACCTAGATATAAAACAACGAGCAAGTTATTTGATGAATACAGGCAAAAATAAAAAAAACCAAAACGAATAATAATTAAAGAGGCAGTCTATCCACTAACTGCAACAAGAATAACGCACTTTTTTTTAAATATAAAAATAATAACAAAATTAATGTAAACAGAAAAAAAATATTGTGTTTCCAAAGTAATTGAAACAAAATATTAATAAGTTCTGTAAGCCATTAAAAATAAAACCGTATAGTGTATATTTTATATAGTTTATTACCCGATAATAACTATATTTTTTTTAAGTTTTTTTTCATTTAATTTGAGTTAGTCTTGGAATGATGTTATTTTTTATTGCCTGCCTAATACCAATGTTGAAAATCATCCGAATTTAAAGTCGAAATAGGTGCATCATATATAGCTAAATCTTAGTATTTTTATCTCCTTGAGGAATTCAAATGATAATGAGTTCGACGAATGTCTTATAATAGGTTCGATAAAAAAAAATGTATTTTCTTTTTTTAGACGATAAGATACCCCCATATTGAAAGTACATTTTCATCATTGCCATTATAATAATATAGGTAGTTGTTTCGATTATCAAATCCATGTAATATTCAGAAATGATACGTGCCTGCTGCAGGTTAAGTTTCTTCTATATTATTTTTATTTATTTGTATCTATTACATTTATTTATTTTTTGCAATTCAATTTTGTCTGAACTATTCATTGTATACTGTTTGTTCAGTTTTAATATTATAAGGATTTTTATTTTTTTTTTTTGAAATATCTATTTCAGACGTCTAGAAACACAATAATAAATGTTCAATTTTATTAGTTATCTAATTTTCCATGTATATGCATATATCCGACCACTGTGGTCGCGTTGGTTTAATTTATACCGATTTAGTTAAGGCTTTTAACGCAATTAGTTATCATGCATTTTCCTATAAAAATATAAAATATTATCTTTGGTAAAAACTTTTTTTTTTTTTAAGGATATATCTAACTTATATCGAGTTATATTGAGTTACGTATTGCCAGTGTTCCATCATAAATCACAATATAAGAAATAATTTATGTCAACATTTGCTAATTGTATTAATTATTAAATTGATAATATAATATTTAATGTTTCCCCAGGCACGAAAATACTTTGCACGTATAAAACGTATACAATTTTTTAATTTTTTATTTGATACTCAATTTAAATGCAAATAAATGATAAATATTTCTGTCTCGGGCAATTTTCTTTTTTTTCAGGTAGAATTGATAAAAATAAAATGTAAATATAAATTTATGTACATGCAATTTTCAATTGTATTTTTCATACTATTGAATAGAAATAATGCGTATGTACCAAGTAATAAGAAAATAATTGAAATAAAGTTAGTCATAGTTAATATTAGATATGTATAAATGTAAAAGTTATAACGACTGCTTTTTTTTAACAATTCATATTTTAATATCAATAATATGAATTAAATCAGTAATAGTAATTACAATCATTAAAACAATTAAAATTACAATATTCGCATATTATACGTGTATATTTGGTGGAAGTTAATGCGGAAGTAATAAATCCCACTGAGTACTGCTCGGTTTACGCTTAAAAACTATTATTATTTACAAAGTATTAATGGATTGATTTTACTATGATAAGTGATTTTATTCCGCTGTGAACAACTTTTCTACCAAAAATTTCGCTCTAATAAAATAAAAAAAAGGATACGAGAATTTTTTTGTAGCATTTTGGATTTAGTTGATGCATTTATGAGGTATTTTTTTTATTTTCCATGAAGTTCTCTTACTCGTAATAATATAAAATAACCGAGAACATTATAAATTACAATAACGGTATTCTGTTATTTTAATTCAGTTAAAATAAATCATAGAGACCTGAAGCTAACACCATATACTTTTATTAAACTTTTCTATACTTGGTTCAATGTTCAAAATATTTTAGCTTTTTTTAACTATAGTTGTTTTAATTTTTCGAGTTTTTTAATTTTTTAATTTGATTTTATGTGAATTACATTTCTTTGGCTTTTCGAAAATGTTTGAACAATTTTACATAAAGTTCATCATAAGTTGATATTTTGACCGTAGTTGAAGTGTTTTAAATTAAAATGTTGATGGAAATCGTATAAATCACGAAATTTAAAAACATGAATAACCAAACTTCCCTGATTTTTCGATGCACACAGATATAAATTTAATTCCCCTTTATATCCTACCTTCCAATCTATAACAGTGGCCCACCCACGAACAGTATATACTACCTTTTTTTTGTTTTATAAATATATAGATAATTAATATAGTATATTATATCATTAAAAATTGAAAGGTGTTAAGGTCATGAGAGGATATATTCTTCCTCGTTTCATCGCCCCTGGTAAAACTAATAGCTCTTCGCTTCATTCCGAATCTAGAACACGAAATAATATATTATTAGTATTTGTAAAATATACTATATAGTTTCGCTGTACCTGCAGCGAAATCAATAGATGATCTTAAACTCCATTAATATGACGCGGCGCACATTATTATTTTATTATTTGTCTTCTTCCGTGTATGGTAGTAAAGTGGAATGTATTAGACAATCGAAGAACAAGGGACGTTGACTTAGTTCAATTGGTAAATATGGTCCAATAATTGAAATCTAACAATGGCTTTGTCGCACATAAGAAACCTGCTTTGGGACGTTTGTACAAAAGTATTCTAGTAATAATTATTTAAGCAAAAGTTGACACGTAACACCTGTCAGGATTTATTGTAAGACTGTATTTATATTCAATATATATTATATACTTGCATTAATGTTTGCACGTCATACAAAGGTTTTAAAAAGTACCTAGTGGACAAACTTAGACATTTTAGCACTTTGAGAAAACCAAAAACCAGTTGAAAAAAAAACATACAGAAAGGGTAATTTTTAACCGAGACAGAGGTTTCTTTGTTCAAATAACGATCAGACAACAAATAAATTGTTGTAGGTATCTATTTATTCACTAACGTTTAAAAAAAAAAACATATAGTGATTATATCACATTATAGCCAAATGTGGTTGAGAGTAAAACGAACTTAATTTATAATCGTTTTTCTTATATATATAATATAGTAACCAATAAAAAATGATCCGTTATTATTATTGATTATTAATTTGGTAAAAAAAATTGTTTAATATACTTTATTATTATTTTTAAATATTTATCTGAGTATGAAATAATTTATTCACATTTTGTACAAAACTACTAAAAAGTGCATTTGATGTACATTCAAATTATTCGGTAACCTATATGACCATATATAGTTACAGTCGTTACAGATAATATTATCAGGTGACATGTTTACAGCTGTACGCGTCTTGAGTAAAAAAACAAAAATGCTAAAATCAGCAATATCGAGACATATTATGCATGCACAGTAACCGAACACTTTTCTCAAATAGTATGGTTGGAAAAGAGGCGAAGGAGACAGTATTATGTACCTATAGTAACCGAATACTTTGCGACTATTGTTATGGTATACTTATATTATTCATTCCCCCCTCCCGAATAAGATTAACATATTATAACCGCTAAGGATTGAGGAATGGTCAAAGTAACCGATTTTAATTCAAATAAATATTGGAATATGTTATATGCATTGTTTTGCATTAACATGTTATACGTGTTTTACTGTTCAGAGAGTTCAAAGAGTCTAATAGGTACGCGTAAGATAATTTTTCGACGAATATTGTATATGTATATCGTATCGATTGATTTTAAAATGCGCGCGTGGCATGGGAACGAATGAATCCGATCTATTGTTATGTGACGTTTTGATTTCTCTGAAAAATATATATCGACACATCGTAATAGTGTGTCTGTGTGCAATGTAGGTAGGTATATTAGATTATAGGTACGTTTATTATGGTGGTGATGATGATGATGATGATGACGATAATGATAGAAACAAAATGAAATAACCGTTCACTCGGTATACTGTATAGAATCTACGTAAAAAAACCGTTTCCTGTAAATATCTTTTTAATAAATTATATATTATAAAGAAGCTTAAAGGCTTTACACTGAAGAGCAATATGTTCCATGTATATATCGTACTAATCCAGTACTGGCTGCTGGTATACGTTAGTAGATATATATATATAGATATAGATATATAATGTATATGTACATCTATATACTACTTGTATTATTCAGCATAATATTATACTTGGCAATGGCACGTTTTATTATATGAGTACGTGCGGGTAAACAACAATAGGTAAATATCTACTCCTGTTCTCGGGGAGATGGACGTGTTTGAGGGGAGTGATAGGGGGCGGGGGGCTAAGCGATTAGACTGATATTGAATTTTATTGTCGGTTGATAAAACGCTAATTTCATCATTTTTGCGAACGGTATTGTTCATCAGGTAAACTATAACTAGAATACTAAAACTGTATACCTACCATCAATAACCAATTTTTGAACGTTTTTGATTAGATTTTTGATTCGTGTGTAAACATTTGTTAGAATATTATATTGGTATCCCGCAATGTGAATTCTTTTTAACAGTTTATTCAGAGGTCCGGGATAAAGGAAAAAATGTTTTCATATACCTACTAAACTTGCGTATTATACCGTCATTCAGTACCATGAATTGAGTTTTGGTAAATTTATATTTATTTTAGTTTTATACAATAAGGACAAAATACGACGAAAGCCATTGGTGTTCTTTAAATAATGTTGAATATATTTAATTACAAGTTACAGCTATATAGTAGAGCTGGCGGTATTCAGTTATTGATAACGGTATTATGGTTATTTGATATTTTTGGTATTTTCATATAAAACACAATTACATATCGTTATCATTTAGTTATAATACATTAATTTTATTTTATTACAATATTAAAATTATTAAATTATTAATATTGAGCAATATATTATTAAGTTAATAAATTATTAATTAGTTTAAACATATTTTATTTATAGACTAAAAAAAAAAAAATCAATTGTTCGGCACGTATCATCTGGATCGATGATCGATTATTATGTTTCCTTGATAAACCTTATTTACCAAACCCTAAATAGATCTACAAAAAAATGTTGACAATGTTGTAAATAAATATTATCCGTTTGGCTTATTTACTAATAAATTTTATTATAGGTTTACAAACCGAAACAATCGAATAATCGAAATAATCGAAATAATTTGAATTAGTTTTACAATAATACAATGGTGCCTAACATTCTACAAAAAATGCAACTTTTAAATTTCATAAATTAATACCTATACTGTGTCAAAAGACAATAGCTTATTATTACTATAAAACCTATTATTATATATGACTATGTTTTTTGTTAAAATATAAAATCTTTTATTTTTGGTTAATAATATTATTTGTTGCAAGATAATAATTTTATCTTTATTAAAAGGTGTGTGTAGAAAAAATTTAGTTTTTTCAATTTTTTATTACGACTACTGTATGGTTAATGACTAATGGTATTATGTAGATATATAATGCTTAATGTATCTGCTTGCAAAATATATTTATAAATAGATGAGAAAGTGATTAAAAAATAAAACACAAAACTAAAAAAACAAAAATGTATACTATACATAAAATTGTATTATGATAAAAATTATAGGAGGTTTAAATCCATCCCAATCCGTGTGTATATGAAATTAAATATGAGAAGTAGAACACCCTACACTTATTTTGAGCCACATCGTAAAAATACAATAAATTAATAAATACATAGATATACAAATGAAATAGCAAACATTACTCATGTAATATTAGTATTTAATAATACTCGCGGAGTTCACTATATATTTTATCCTTATTAAACTATTCAAAACGTAACAATAACTACGATCCATATAATTCGAAAATTATTGTGTATTTTTTTATTTAAATTTAAAATCACGACAAAATGCATTGATTTCACGAATAAATTACGATGATATTATTAATACAAATGGCTTATCCTGCAATTTAATACAAAAATAAAAATAAAATAAATATTTTTTTCTATAATATTATAATATATTTAAAATGATTACACAAATATATCGAACAAATTAAAGTTTTGAACTACAACTTCTAATTACATATCATAATCAAACATTGCAACTCAAAACTCATTGTTAAGTACACCTATTTGTACTAACTATATATATTTAGTGTAATTTGCTTGTATTTTTATTTTAGGTTTTTTTTTTTTAAAAAGTTTTCCGAGCATTAAACTGGGAAATTTATAAAATTATCTTTAAAATACCATCTGTTCAATTACACCTAACTTTAAAGTTTCCGAAACTTTTTGAGCATAATACATATATGTATACTGCAGTCCCGAAAAGTGCAATTAGGCGAGAAAAGAACGCATCATTGCAAAAGTTACCTCACTCTACTTATATAGAATCTATAAAATAAATCGTTAATATACGTAGATAGGGTTTGAAAACTTTATCACTATTATTAGGTACCTATACCTAAGTACCTAATATCTATTGATAATCGTTAATACGCTTAGACGTTAAAAACTATCAATTTATTACTATTGCATTTTGTAATTTTAAAAATTAACATTTTGCACGTTGCACATATTGAACGGAGATATCTGATATGTATTTTTAATTACGCGAAATGTTTTTTTTTTTTTTTTTTTTTTTTTTTAATCGTAATACACGAATCGCGGGTACGTAATAATAATATAACAGTACCTGTATAATGCAAATATTTCTGGGTACCTACTCGTGAAATGTAAGAAATTTAAGTATTCACATTATGGTGCAGTTGTAGCGAACCGACCGCCTTATACATGCCTAACCTATATAATAAATCCGCCATCTGCAACGTGTTCACGTTGAAAATTGTCAATATTTTGTCATCGGTGGGAAATTACTCTTTACAGTAGTTTAACAAAACACACAATTACAGTTCACGAGCCGTCGGTATAATAGGTATATGTATACCCAAGTAAAGTATTTTCGTCCTCGTTTATTTTATCGATTTTAAAATACGCGCATTCAATCCGGCATTATAATCAAGGCGCACCTACTTATATAAATAGGTACATTTTATTCTTTTTCCGTAGTTATATATATATATATATATATATATATATATATATATATATAAATAATATATATTTATATATACTATACTTTTCCATTTTAGTCAAATAATATCCACTTATCCGAACCGCCACATCCGAGTACGGCGCGAGCGTGAAAATCTCGTTGTATGCACGCTGGTTCAACGGCGAATATTATATTAAAATAATAATAATGGTGTAACCTCATTGAAATTCTATATGGAATATTCTTTCATACGCGAATGTTATTATAATTACTGCGATTATATCCGTGCGCGTATAATAATCATATCTTAGTTAACGTTAATATTTTATTTTTATTTATATATATATATATATATATATTTACGAGTATTACTCGAGGAAACGAAATTGCGAGAGAAAAAATTTGAAATTATTCCTCATAAAAACTCGTTCAAAGGTAGTTTTTGGAGGATAGGAAATCGGAAATTTCCGATTGTTACGAATTTTGCTCAAAATAAATCAATCTGCAGTGGAACGTTTAACAAAAAAACCGGAATCGATTCGAGTACATTTTAAAGAGAGTAGTTAAAGGTATTGGTCGGAAAATTCGCTTAAGATAATATTATATATATAATTTTTTTTTTCTACCGGCGTGAAGCTTCGACGTCAGTCTACTATCATCGCAATTACACGATTCAATAAATTCAGACAATAAATTACCTTATAGGCACTTTAATTCAATTCAATTCTTCATAAAACAAAAAAAAATATGCACCAGTTATACCTAATAAGTTGATATATTCAAATCGATATAATTATACTCAAGTGAGCTTCCTGTCAAAGTCGTAGAATTCGAAAATATCGTTCCAATACTTTCCCGGGATGAGTTGTTTTTGCTTAATGATTTTTGTCCATCGCTTGGTGATGTGCATTATCTAGATTGTTTATCTTATCTAGATAAAATAAATGTATAGTATCTTATAAAGATAAATAAAACTGCTATCTGATTATCTACAGACAATCAGATAATTAATTGCACTTTATTTTTTTTTTCGGTTTTTTCTAAAACTGTTAAGGTTAGGTTTGAATGTGAAATTTGTTTTTAAAATGTATTAATTTAATCTATATTGTATATAATATAACATAGTAAATAATCTATACTATAAATATGTGTAGGTATTATCATTAATGGTGTAACGTATAATATTTATTATTAATTTTCGATGCTCAATAAATAAATAAATTATGATGACTTCAAGAGACATAAATCAATAAATCATAACTCATAATGAAATATAAGTAATACGTAGAAAAAATTATATTTTACTATTTCACTGGTTTTATATTTTGTGAAAGTCGTTAAAAACTAAACAGTTATCTATTTTTTATCTAGATAAAAGTTATCTTGTCTTTTATCTAAATATATAATTTTTTTTAGTGTAATCTGTTATCTAGATAATTATAAAGTTATCTGTGCACAACACTGCCGCACTCAATTATTTTCTATATACCATATATATATATATATATATATATGTCTTTTGATGGTGAAGTCATGATGTCATTGATGATCAATTACATGATGGATATAATAATATAATACTGGTTGTTACACTATATTATTGCAATACATTCAATTTTGAATATAAATCAAAATATAGGTACCTAATACCGGTTAGGTTAGTTACTGTACAAAATTGGGTTACGAATTCAAATTATCAAACATCAAAGCGTTAAATAATAACATAATTATATAGGTACCGGGTACTTATATTCGATTGTCAATAACATACGTCTATACTTAGTTTCTAAATCTTGATAACTTTAGATTCTAAACAGGAAAGTTATAGCTATAGTTATAGTTTACAATAATGTATACGCTTTTGTTCTTCGAAAAAACACTTTCGAAACTGTTCTCAACAATAAGTTTCGTCCTGCAGTAACTTTGTTGATAGAACCTGGAAAGTATATAATATATATATATATTGACGAGGATTTTTTTACATAATATTTTCATTATTATTTCGTCTGATGCGTCGTCGTCGTATAATTGTTATATGTATATTTTTAATAACAGTATTTATTTTATTATTTTTTTTTTTTTTTACATTAATTTTAACGCTTCAATTGTTGACGAAACGGCTTTTATTATTAAACACTGTACCTACCTACAAAATTATTCGATTATTTTTTTTTTTTTTTTTTACTGACTTTAATTAATAACGTCCCAGGTTTACGAATAAAGTTAATTAAATAATATCTATCATCGTCGACAAACTGATGTATACCTAATTTTCCTTATTGATTCACTATCAATAACCTGCAAACTGTCCGACAATCGTATAGTAGGTATACATAATAATATAACCAGATCGAATGTATTTCCATCGTCATCTGATGACGGGTTTACAATACCTTATAAATAACAATAGACGGTTTGAATTGACTTAGCCCATCCATGTCAGATCTATAATGTTGCCTATAAATATAAAATATTCATTTTGTTTAAACGAAATAGGACGAAATTGAGTTATGAATGTTATAATGCGCGGGTCTATAAACAAATATTATCAATATGTTAAACATCAATTCACAGTGAACGAAAAAATTATTTCCATATTATTACAACGATATTCTACAATTTTCTTCTTTTTTAAAAAAAAAATTGTGTTTATAGAGTCTAAAATAATCAACGCGAATATATCGTCTTCGGACATTTCTTTTTTTTTTTTACATCAAAATTATTTTTAAAAAAGAGTGGGATATACCGATGGCTGGTGAGTGAATTTTAAAAACTAAGTATGTCACATCGCATTGCACTCGTCACCTATATTACAGTGTGACTACAGAATTGAAATAGTATACCTTTACATAATAGATGAAGACGTCTATACGATCTGACGTCTGTACGTCTCATCGGTGTAAGTTTTGACAAAATATTTTTTATGGAAATACGGTTCTACTAAAATATTTTCGATGAAAACACGTTTCGGATAAAATACTTTTCTAACGCAATATTGTTCGGCTTAAATACGGTTCAAACAAAATACGTTACCCACAATATATTTTCCGGTTGCGATTTTTCGGCTAAATTTTCTGTTCAGACGAAATATTTTTGAAAATCTCCATAAAATACTCACGTTTACGCAAAACTGCCAAAATAGTACATTTTTAAACAAATTTAAAGATAAAATATGAATTAAGAAAACATAGTGCTCACAGTATCTCTAAGAGAACGTTATATGCGTTTTTCGATAATCGTTTTGTAAGGTTACCTATTTTTTTTATGTTTTACACGTAACGAACCTAACAACACATACGAGACCCTCCCGGGAAAATCTTATGACATTCTATACGAACTCGACGACAGGAATTTTCTGTTTACAACGGTCTTTAGGATTCATTGGCGCAACTAGGAGGAGGGGAGGTCCTTAGCACCCTCTAAAAAATCGTTTTTTGGTTAGTGGTTGTGTTTACATATATACAAATAATGGTGTGAGGGGAGGGAGGGTCCACTGACGAGTTACAAAAAACCTGGAGCTTAAGCACCCCTTTGTTCAACTGTCTAGTTACGCCTATGGTAGGATTTCGAATGTCAGAGTACAGAACGGTCCCGGGACCGCCCGTCTGGAACCAAATGGGAACCATTTATAAATGGTTACAAAAACGTTACATTTTGGTCCTGAAAATAAGATAAAAATAATTTCTTCGAATATATCGATAAAATAGCCTATTTTCCACCCCTTAAATACTGCAGGTTTGCAGTATTGATATTTTATACATAATCAAGTAGTATTTTAATCGTTTAAAAAATACCCGCATGATGAAATGGTACGATAAAAAATATATGCATAATAATATAATGGGATTATACATAGTTAAAAATTGTTAACACCACATATCTTCATATTTTGTTTACCGGAAAATAATTATCGGAAAATAGCTTACCTTTATTATTGGATGGTACTAACAGTATTTTCATTTAATTTTCATTTTGTTGTCTAACACGATTCTTTTCGAAGAAGGGTTGTGAACTTAATGGGTTTGCGTTTTTTTTTTTCCGTTACATCATATAAAAAAAAAAAAAAAAATTGAATTCGATCAAAATTTATTTTGTGTTATGATTTTAATTGAAATACGAAATCTTATTTGGCAAATTTAATGGATAAAGGCATATATATAAATGCGCGTTTTCACGATTTCTGCGTATTAATTCTTTTTTTACTTATATACTTATATACTTATACTTATACTTATATACTTATATACTTATATTTATATTTTTCAGGTCAATCTGGTCTAAATCGACATTATAATGTTCTTAAATGGGTTTGTTTCTAATATAACTTTTATAGTTTTGACGAAACTATTCTATTTTTATTCGGGGCCACCCGACATTTAACTAATTTTTATCTAATTTTGCCGAACATTGCCTAAGTCAAGTATTATTGTACCGCGCATTCGTGCCTATAATATTAAAAAAGGCGTGCACGTACCCTCACTGTAGTAGGTGTTGGAAGTTGGAACGGTAGTATATACCAAAAAACGATTCTGAGCGAAGTAGTATTAGTCGTGTTTTTACATTGTTGCCACGGTAACACAGAAATTAACATAAATAAAGAAGAAATAATAAAACTCGAGTTTGATAAAATCGTGTTTTTGCCGTTGTTTCGTAATTTTTTTCTGTCGCGTTAAAAAACTAATAGGTATATCGAAAAATGATCTTTCTCGTATACCAACTAGATAAAATTTGATACCGGTAACAGTATAGGAGTGTATGGATAGGATGAAGTCTTCTGATTGACAAAATGTATCCACGAAAAATTTCCGTTGTAAAATCGCAATCGGTCAAAAAAAAAAATATACCCGTATTTATATTATTAAAACGAAAATTAAATTTGTAGTGCTTTCTGGCATCTTTTCGAAAAATGATTGCGTGTCTTTGCATATTTTAAAAATGTCAATAGCATATTTCGTCAATTGTTGGTGCATTACCTTCACAACCCCTAGTACATTTTATTGCAATAATTAAAAAAATATATCCATTTACCATGAGAGTACAGGAATACATTATTTCCAGACAGACTTTGTTGTATACGAGGCCGTCGTCATTATATAAAAAAAAAAAAAAAAAAAAATATTAATATAAAAAGTTATATTAAAACAAAATATATACACACCGTAATAATACACGTTAGGAAGGAACATTATTATTATATTTTCGTATAATCAAAGAAATCGCGTTGCAAGTCGAACATCGTGCCGCCGCGGCGCCTACGTATTTATACGGGCCTTACGCGGGCTCTACACATCTCAATTATAATATTATGCGCTTTACCCTAACCTAACCACGGTTCGCCTATTTGTTAATAATTAGATTCGATATGCGATTGTACTACACCGTCCCCGCCACCGGAATTTATAACGATTATAATTTATACGAAAACAATAATAATTATTGTATAATTAATAGTCAATAGAACCGGAAAGCAATTGCTTTATCTAGCTACGTTATTGCCCGCGCGACTCCCGAAATATGCGCGCCGCCGGTCCGGTATCTCGCCCGTCCGATCTTATGTAATATTATTATTATTATTATTATTATTAACAATCGATATGCGTGCGTCGTTTATATAGAGTACCTAGGGTATTATTTCTGCCGTCCGTATTACCGCAGAGAATATTATTATAATCTATATAATACAAATATGGACGAATATCGACTCTATTATTATTATTATTATTATTATAATATTATGTCGTTGACATAAAGGCGTAAAGCGTCCGTCACGCATACCATTGTATGTGCAGCGGCCGGCCGCACCACAACAATAACACCGTCACATATACACATGCGACGTGTGGCTATTAAACAACGAGACTAACCTAACCGTGGATGGCGCTCCCACGTGTATAAAATATTATCCTCGACAAAAACCTAACGGTGAAAAAAGGTCCGAGTTACGGACCCCTCTCCCGGGAAAAAAAATAAAAAAAAATCAATCAGCCTCCTAGCTTTTTCTTCAATTCGATAAACTCACTTTTCACTCCTATTCGCCCGAAAGAAACGCCGCTATTTCATTCGTACTGCTCGGCCGGCCAGGTTTCTGAACCTGAGGTGTCACGGAAAAGACTTGGCCGCAATGTCGTAGAAATTAGTACATTTTTATCTATATTTATGCTTTTTGCGAGTACTCTTTGATAAAAAAAAAAAAAAAAAAAAAAAAAAAAAAAAAAAAAAAAAAAAAAAAAAAAAAAAAAACAATTTAAAAATTAGTACGAAACACGTGAATGAAAAAATTAAATCATTAACAAATACAACGAACGCAATCGTTTGGAGGAAAAAGTGTACGTGGTATTGATAAGTGGGTACAGGTATAGTTAAATGATTTCGGCTCAATGATGTAATTTTGAAAATTCGTTTCAGAGAAAAAAAAAGATTATTTGTTGTCAATTTAATATAATAAGTCACCAATGCTCATCAAATAATGTCGAAATATTTACTAAATACGTTTTTAAAATAATTTCCGTCTCTTTTGTTCATTACAAAAATACCTACCGTTTATTCGCTTGCTTTTTTTTTCCTACACTCTCTCTGAATTTGGACTTTTCGTAGTTACATTATTACATTTTCGTCCAAACAATTAATTGATTTAGTATAATTGTATTCACGCGGACAAAAAAACCAGTACCTTCCTACATCGTATATCGTACGTATATTTAGTTAAATACATTTTAAATGATTGTTCAGTGAACTGCAGGCTGTTCAATTTTAGTAAAATGTTAAACGAACGATTTAATTCAGTCTCGCCTCTATTTTCAATAATAATATTTCATTTTTCGTTTTAAATCCATCGACCCAATAATATTATTATTATTATAGACCCCCCTGCACAAGACCATAAAAGTTAATTTATGAAGTAAATTCCATTTTATGCGTATTTCCTTCTTACCGTTTTAGAATCTACGAATATTTTGTATCCTTATAGAAGGATTTAACTATATATACAGAGGTAAATTGAAGTGGATATGTATATATATATAAATATTTTTTTTTTTGGCATTCGATATAATATTTCTTATAAATGTATTCAAATAATATTACTGTTACAAAATAAATAATAATTCAATGCGATTATGTCAACAATAATTATTTGATATGTTCGATTTTCATTAATTGTCTTAAATTAAAATAAATACAATACAAATTATAAAGTAAAAAATGTATTGTATCTATAATTAATTTTCATAATTTGTATATTTATAGTTTTTTTTAATAAATTGTCAACTCAAATTTATATAGTAATATAACTATAGAACTCGATTATTTTCGACATTTGCAAATAATAAACTTTCACATATTTCATATGATCTGTTAAACTATATCAAAATGTATTAGAATTGATTAGAAGTAACTTTTAAGTTGAAATTTAAAAATTAATAGTTATTCTGGTGCACTGTCCGCTGTAGTCTGGCTATTTGCATTAAAATTTAAAGGTTAGATGTACTTTTGGCATTTTTGGAAATTAAATCCCATATCAATAAGTAAACCCATAATAAATAATATACCCGAAAAACGGTGGTTTATGTCAATAAAATGTGATAAACGCGTGGCGACTAAAAATAAGGCCATAATATTATATAAAAACTATTATTGCCCTAAAATTGCACCTACCGTAGATATACGATATTGAGATTTGTACAAGATCAATTTTTTTTTTTTTTAAATTTATATTTATTTTATTTTAGACGGAGTGTTTAAAATTGAATAAGATTCCATGTACCCTACACTGGCCACTGCCCGATTTATTTACGACACTCCAAAACTAAATTGACTATAGTATTTCGTAAAATATGTTTAAATAATTCATTGATTTTAAATGCAAATTCCAAAACTAACCTTATTTTTAATTCAAATCCCGTGATACTTGATATCGGTCCAATGTGTGACCGGCAGGTAGAACGCGTATGATCCGACTATAAACTAAAAGTCCTTCAAATCAATTTAATCACCATAATATATACGATCCAAATTCGGATCTTTTGTGCATACATAATTAAAATAATTTTAAATCTATTGTATATATATTAATATATCGATTTGTTTATTTTATTAATTTATAACATAGCTAATCATCATATTTCTTTTATATTATACATAGATATATATATATCCAAATCCAGTAGCGTAACCAGGGGGGGACGCTCCTCATGGGTCGTAAACATATAAAATTTGATATACCAGATTTTTTTGTCTATATTTAATGTATGAACTTCTCCCCACCCCTTTTTCACCCTTGAAAAAGTTCTGATTGCGCCACTGTCCGAATCAAAAGAAACCGAAATTATTTAAAATTGTATATCCTATCTTAATCCAATAAAATGATATTAAACGGTGAAGATGCCGTCGGAAACCTGTCGGGCAACACGGATGACTACCAAAAAGTTACAGGATGGAAAATAAAAAAAGTACATAGCGAAATAGCACGATTCGTGGGCAAGTCAGACTTTGGTAAACAAAAATTGAACACACACGCCAGGAACTCTGGTGTCCGGGTTCAGACTGTCTCGGTGAGAACGGGAAATACTAAATGGATTCGGCGCACGGGCCGGCGAAAATACGGAAAAATTAAAGACTAGGAACATGGCGAATTCGGGGCATCCAAACAAACGACTACGATGCGTATAATAATCAGCGGTTGCGATTTATTCGCGTTATTTCAATGGTGCTTTTAACGGTCCGCACGGTCTCGCCGAAAACGCAGAATTAATCCACGGAAAGTGGCTTAAAAAAAAACTTCCGTTGTAATTATGACGACAAAACGTCGAAAGTCGCCTGTTGGCAAAACCTAATTATACCCGATCCGGTTACTTATAGTACCCTACATACATATATATTTCATATTTTATTTACACTGTTTGTTAAATGTTACGACTGGCGAAATCGACGAATATATATATGTATATATATATATATATATATATATAATAACATTTTAAATTATCAAATTTTCGGAGAAACGCCTTTTACATACGAAAACGTTTTTGGTATTGTTCCATACTCGTATATAATACGGAAAGTATAAGATGAAAAACTGCCGAATCCCCCTTGCTTTTATATATATATATATATATATACGTAAAAAGATAATTCAAAAATATAATCATTTTTATTCCTATAGGAAAACCTTATTTGAGAAAACACCACCGCCTCCGGGATAAACGTGCGGTTAGTTTTCTACACATGTACCTACTGTAGTTCAATCCTTTTAATTTGATGTACGACATGTCACGTTGTGACTCCGCCTTTGGCACAATTAAAACACATAAACAATACTTGTGGATATAAACACGATAAACTAAAAACCAACTGCAGTACGCGTATAATAATATATATATATATATATATATTGTATACGGTTATAATCAAATAGAGTCGCGTTAATTATATTGTTCAGATTATAACGTACATTTATGTTTTATTTTTATTTTTTTAACGTCCGGCCGTTTCTACAATATCAATAATATTTTAATGTTAAATTTTCATTTTATATTTTTCGTCACTCACTACTCTCGAAAATAAATAAATATTATTATCTTCTCGTTATTGTATTATATAATATTGTGTTTGTAAAATATATTATGATTTTCAACTATATAACTCGCATAGCACTACAACTCGAAATCAATACGATTTACCAAATGTTTAAAACAAACATACAATAATACGTCTCCACGTGCAATTATTACACAAGTAATCTAAAAAAAAATTGAACTGATACATTATAACAAATATAACTGATATTATATTATATTCAACGACCACACGTGTACAATCCGGTCAAAAACTTAGTTGATTTTCGCGTTGACCGATGTCCCGCAGATTTTAGCACAATGAATTCGCATATTATAAAAAAAAAAAAAAAAAAAAAAAAAAAAAAAAAAAAAAAACGAAAATTCCCGCAAGTTCTAAACTTGAGTTTTCCAGTTTAGAAAACTTTGAATCAAAATGTTGGAAATGTTCACAATAAGTGTACAATAAATATATTTTAAAAATGTGATTTTAGATTCTGATCAAAACGAACAATGTACAATAGACTCTCGGTAATTCAAAATTCAAGGGACTGAGCTAAAAATTTGATTTATAGAGGTTATTTATCTAGAGAGAGTTCGAATTATCGAGGAAAAATATAAATAATTCGAATTAAAGAGAGTTGAACATTTTTATTCCATACTTACATTTTTGTTATTTAATTTACTTTGAATTTATTATTTGCTGTACATCATTTAATATTTACGTATTATTTATTTATATTGCAGGTGAATACAGACAATTTTCATATATTTATTTTTAAAAATCCGTTATTTTCTTTTGCAATATATTTTTGGCCACAATCCTTGCCATAGTGTTATCTAAATTATTAATGGCATTACATTTGTCTTCGTCCATTTCTGATTGCTCGACGAATTTACGCAATCCTATCATAAAGGATTTGCTTTCTTTTGACGATACGACAGGAAACTCTGCCTTCTCTTTTCTCTAAGTTATTCGAACTTATATACAATTAATAAATTCGAATTATAGAAGTTCTGGCCAAAAATATTCGAATTATAGAGTGTCTCCCGCCGTCTCGTACTTTATTATTTTCGATTTATCGAGGGGATCAAAATACATGTGTTTCCTTCGAATTATAGAGGTTATCTCAGGGGACCAAGCGTTTAGTTCAATTTATAGAGGTTTTTGAACGATTGAGGTTCGAGAGGATTCGAGAGTCTACTGTATTTGTTTAAATATGATTTTTTTTTTTTTTTTTTAAACAATTTTTTTCACTTCAGAAATGGTTTCTATTAACAAACCGTTTTTAATTGGCGCCTTAGAGAGATTATTTTTTTTTTTCATTAAAATAGGAGAAAACCGGCAAAATTGAAATATTTACAAAATAGCGGTTTCTATTAATTTCGATTTTTTTTTTTTTTTTTTGTAATCTGGTGAAAATTGATCGTAGAGATTTGCAATTTTCTTATATTAGCCGAGTTAGCATTTTCTATAGACAGAAAATATAGTCACATTTGTCTTGATACCTTTTGGAATTGAACATGTTTTCGCCA
This sequence comes from Tuberolachnus salignus, assembly GCA_956483605.1. Lineage (NCBI taxonomy): Eukaryota > Metazoa > Arthropoda > Insecta > Hemiptera > Aphididae > Tuberolachnus > Tuberolachnus salignus. Next base: position 42,543,055 of record OY101429.1, on the reverse strand, counting down.
TCGTTTCGATTTGGATTTCCTTTAAATTTAATAAACTCTACCCGTATATTATGCGATTTCCGAGCGTGGCAACGTCGCACGAATATAACGTTCGGAATTTCGTTATGAAAAAAGTATCGGCGGTAAGCATTCGTATTCCACCCGGTCGAATAACTGTCGAATTATTGACTGGTGGTTAGCCAATAATTAATAGTCGCCGTCATTGCGTATGACATAACGGGCCGCGAAAATTAAATTTTAAATATCAGTCTTCAGTTGTTTACTGACCGACCGCCTTACGTGTCGTAGTGCGTGCGCTATTTTTTTTTTTTTATTCCGACCTGGTCGTACTCGGGTAATTTTATTGTCGTACGAGACATTCGGCCGACGGTGTATTTTACAGAACCTTAACGTCGAGATAGTTTTCACGCGAACACGATAAAACACGATAGGATTGCGGAATTGTGAGTACTTATGCCCATTTTTTTTTTTTTTTTTTTTTATTACATTCAAAACACTAAATCCCAAGGGCGCCCGGGATCCTATGCCCATTAATTTCGAAAATTATTATTTTGCGTCGATTTCAAAACGCAAAAGCCCGAGGGCGCCGGGGAACCTATGCCCGTTTTATTCGATTAATAATTCTTTGTTAGTTTCAAATCAAACGGCTGCGGGCGTCGTACTTGCTTATTTTTTATCTCTCTCTCTCTCTCTCTCTCTGTGCGGCACATGGGCGAAACGAAAGCGCGTCAATTTCAATATCGGTTTTTTGCACGAACGCTTAAACGTTTAAAATACAATATAAATATACGAGTATTCAATGACAAACACGTTTAAATAAATAATCTCAATACACACGATATAAATATAATAAAAACGATAAAACTAATAATATTATCCGGATTCGATAGTAAATATAATTTCATTACGACCGTCTCCGTGTTTACGTTTTAAGCTGCCTCGTCGAGTTATGGCGCCATAACAGATATTATCGATTTGTATTCATCACACTATACTTTTTATATTTTTCGAAAAGTGCGACGAATTACCAGAATGTTTTGCATATTCGTCCACGTCTAAAAAGGGTTAGTAATTAATATTTTGCTAAATGTCCAGGCCTCTACAATTATTTTTAACCGAGTTACGAACAAAAGAAATAATCGAAAACAATGAAACCAAACAATAATGGTATTGTCGTGCATTTTCTAATTTTTTCCAAATTATTAAGAACACACATCTTAGTAAAACCGATACATTTCTTCGCTTCAGTTAGAATCTAAACAATTATTTACAATACATCTGCCAGTTGATAATACATGTTTTATTTTTTGCATTGTGTGAGACTGTTCCTCCGTTCTCATAGGAATAATTAATAAGGTACACTGAAATTACAGGAAAATAGTAAAGGGAGCTCCGTCCTCCAGCGTTCTCTCACATTTCGACCTCTCACTGCTTGCCATACTAAGCGTCTTATTAAAGGGGTTTCGTATAGGCAAATTTCACGAAATTAAAAATTAAAAAATACTGAAACAAATACATTATACCAGTTGGTGAGCCACTGTTGTAGGTGAGAAGTTAGGTTAATAGGATATAGAGGGGAGTTTAATTTATATTTGAACGCACGTAGACCCGTTATGAATTTCTTAACAGGGCTATTATGGTGTCCCCGTAAGTTGCTCTACTATAAAAAAACATTGAAAATCTGTGGTCGGGTGATTTTTTTTTACAAGCATTTCAAGTTTCAATTTATACTGGCTACTATTGGTACTACTACTACTATACGTACGTTTTCCATTTATCATCTATGTAGATGGAATTTGTTTGGCCCTATAAAAATACTCGAAAAATTGATACATGGTTCATGGCATATTTTACTCAGGAATGAAAAAGATTATCGGGCCCCATTTTATCACGTCCCGATTTAAAATTATAATATTATACAAACACCGGTTTAGGCCACGAAATGTAATATTATAACGTAATCGAATTGTTTGCAGGGCTGGCTACAGTCCAGGTTTAATGTGGGGACTAATTCCGCGACCGTACGAATATATAATATTATTTATCATTTCTATACGGTATATTATTATTTTAGTCGAAAATAATTCGACTATCGTCGTTAAATTATTGCTGTTATTATTTATACTTGAATACCTTATACACTATTATTTCGTTTATATTATATAATAATTATTTTGCAGGACGACTGCGATAAAATAATAATATTATGAAATATTGTGGTTCGCTGCATGTCTGCATGACGTCCAGTGTGTTGGAAATTTATGTGAACGCGTGCGTTTTTCGACGGGTTGGCAAGTCAATAGCAATAAGTTCTTCTCGGGTTCTATTAGATTTTGGCGAATCCGTGGTTGTGCTAACTTCACAGCGGTTGATAGGTATACCCGTATATTATAATCCGTAGTTTAATAAAAACGTATTTGAACGTCGAATTTTGTTTCCTAGGGAGGGGGGGGTGAGAGTTACTCCCCTAGGATCCGTTTATCTGTATGAATAGGTATGCCGCGGTTAAATACGTGACCATACCTTGTGGCCATTAATACGATATTATAATTTATAGACAATATTATATGATTTTATTATAATTTATTACACGCAAACGTCTCGATTCCGACCGATTTCTGTAATCCTGTTTATAATTGCCGCAACAGTTATAAAGGTCGGTCCCATCATGTAATAATAACCATGGTAACCGGGCATGGTATAAGGTATAAGATACTACCGCGGGGCAATAGATATACGCGACGGGCGGTATATTATTTTGTCGTGTAATCGTGGTGTGTGCGCAGTGAAATTGTACATTTTATATTTTAATGCAAAAAAAAAAAACCTTGGAAATTTATGTTAAAACAATATATCAATTATTGTAATATGATTTGTTAACATCCATAGGTAGGTACTTACCTGACACGTTCGGTTACCAGACGCGTTTGGTTACCAGACGTGTTTGATTACGAGACGCGTTTGGTTACGAGACGCGTTTGGTTACCAGACGCGTTTGTTAATTTAAGTAGATATAATCATAAATAATTGAATACACGCGTTAAACAGATTCGTGTTAAAATGTTAAAAATAGGTATCCGGCGAATTGATCGCGGCTACAATTTGATCTCAAATATAATAAAAAAAATTCTATTCGATATTTATATTGACCGGATTTCCAAGTATAGACTCCCCCTACTGTTTATAGTATAAACTTTATTCTATTAAAAAAATAAATATACATATATATATATATATATTTATCTCTTTTATAATTATTTAATAATTTATTATTATTTGTCACGTAGTTTTCTTATTTTAGTATTAAAATGTACATAAATATTGATAAATTGTTCAATGTCGAAGTTGTTATTTTATGGGCTATTATTTTTAAGAAATTGAACAATTTAAGAGAAATTGTATCTCTGTTATCGTAGTGGTTTCAGATTTTTTGAAATTCTTGTTGCTTATCGATCACATCGTGAAAATCCAATTAAATTTAGAATGATTTTATCGAACTATACGACTTGTATACAAATCGTAATAATATAAAATAATTATAATAAAGATAAAGTACAATGTTAAAAATATCGGAACGGAAGAAAAACCGATATGATTTCATTTATTTATTTTTCGGCGACTGGTTTGCAGCCGCGATCTGTTGATGGCGAACAATTCACGACTAACCGTAAGAAAGAATTCAAGTTTTACAAAATTGGAGACAATTTGTACACGAATGGCTTTAGTGGGTGTTCGAAACTAATGACTATGATTATTGTTACTTATTATAAGTATGACGATTACACTTATAGTCTAATATACCTTGATAGTTTTATCGGTTTATATCCAAACACGTTGACGATATTCTTAACGCATCAGATGAATAACGTTAACTACAGAAAAATAACATTAACATTAGTTTAACGCATTTTACCGTAGCATAAATTCTATTTAATTTTACTTCGGTCCTGACCTTAAGTGCCTCCAATGGGCGGCTTCTTATCTCCAGCTTCTCAAGCCATGTATCCTCCATCACATGCACTTATTGTAAAACAACACTTACAGATTGTGTATAATAAAAATAAAAAACAAAAAACAAAAATTTTACTTCGGTACGGCCCGTCGGCGTTCACATCTCACGGGCGGCTCATTAAAATTACTTTGACAGACGCGCCATCAACGTTAAACGAGAAATCTAACGAAAATCGTGTTCGGCGGAATCGATTGATCAGTGTGCCCCGGACACGGATTAAGATATATTTAATACACGGATGGCGTGATGGTTTCTAAGTTTAGCTCGTCACTTTTCTACGCTTACAAACGCGATTTCTTGAGGAGTACCGTTTAAACGTATACCTCGCCGGTCGCGCCATCTAGTGTTATAATTTACCACTGCCGGTGGGGCGCTCCGGGTGTCGTAGAATAAATATTTTAACAGCATTACTCCTTGGATTTCGGCGGTATAGGCAATAAAAAATTCCACCACCGACGCCTCGGGCGTTCGTTTCTTATCATAACGGTCTCTGGACGTTTGGGCGTTGTTTAAGGGAAACCTTAATGGTCGGCCGGTGTCTTTAAAGCGTCCGTATTCTTTGGTCCGTCGTCTCGAACTTGGCCGTGCGTTCCTTAGAGATATTTTGCAAGTCCGGGCAGATTGCGCGGCGAAAACGATAATAATTGAAAATTATTATTAACCCAGAATTTTGTAACGATCGTCTACGGCCCGGATCCTGGAGTTTGTTGCCATCGGTCCATCGATCGAACGGCACACGGACCCAATACAGCGGAATATATCGCCGTCGCCTTTTCTCCCGATGTGGCAGTGTGTCGGTAAGTGTGGCCGTCTCTTAGTCGATAATCCCGCGGCTTTGTACGGACAACACCCGCGGTCGTCTACGGTACCGTTTGGAGCGGTCCGAGGGGGTTACTGGTTGCGCGGTCGCCGCCGTTATTCCCGTCTGTTTCGCGTCGTACGGCCGCACGACAAATAATTTCTATTCATTGCGTTATCCGTGTTATTTGCGTCCGCACGCTATTCGTCGTTCTCCTCATTTTGTTATACTTTCCATATTGTGTGTTTATTACAGTTTCGAACAAGTTAAAAAAAAATACAACTGAAAACCGTTCCGGTACTGTAAGTGTACGTACTAACTATTATATTTTTGTAGAGGGACAAACGCCGTGTCGGACGCCACCAGCCTGCGATCCGTATTCAAAAATGCCTATAATTTCCGATAATTTGCCAGAGGTAATTATAACAAGTTATTGATCTTTTGTTGAAATTAATAATTTCGCATATTACATATTACCCTCTACCGGCCGTTTTCTAGTTACCATCGCTCGATTCAGTGATTGTAATTCATCCGGGATCCCTGAACCTGAAAATAGGACGGGCCAGCGATGCCACTCCGCACAATTATATCCACGCGTTGGCCAGATACAGTCTGTTTGCAGAAACTAGGAGAAAGGATCAAATACTACCCAATTTTCCGTATAAAGTAAGTGTTTCTCGATAGTTAGTCAACAATCTCATATTAATTAATTATAACATTATAAACTTGTATGTTCTTAGGACATTCTTGAAACGCAAATGGCCATGGAAGAGAGTAGACTGCAAATGTCGCATATGCTACAATCGAGCTTGCAATCAAACGGCGATAGGAGATATGCTACACCTCCACAACAAATAGCTGCTTATAACCGTAACTCTATACCGCAAATCAAGGATACTGTGACACCCGATCTGCTAAAACCCCATTTTCCAGACGTTGCAGTTCTCTTCGGAGATGATGTAAGTATCTACATAAGCTTGTGCAGGTCTTATTAACAGGAGAGATATAGCGATCTTTAAAATCAGTCAAAATCATGGATAAAGTTATATATTAAAATACATGTTGTTTGCTTCTCTAATTAATTTTCCCTTAAAAAATTTTTTGATCTATACGCTTAGACTTAATTAAACATTTTCATTGGACTGGGTCATGTTTCTTGATTAATTTAGACATGTACTTAAATGTTTGGGAGAAGGGAGTGAAAAATACATTTTAATATTATATAAATTAATAAAATATTATAAGAAGATAACAAAATATTTATAAAACTAGAAAACGATTATATTTAAAAAAATTTTTTAAATTCTTCAATTACTATCAATGTCAATATTGTTTGCTATTGTTTGGTCAATATATGGAAGTATCAAATTGCCCAGCTGTTCCTGTGTCATAGTGATACGGAACTTAGTTTTATCATGTGTAAGCTTTGAAAATACTTTTTCACATGAAGCATTCGTAACTGGTATTACGGAGAATTCTGTTAACGCTTTCCTGTGTTGAGTGTAAATTATCTCAATATCATATGTAAAAACATAGATAATATTTATGCGTTTTACGTTATATATATAAATTTTCTAAAAATAAATAGAATGATCAAATACTAATGGTAATAATGGTGATTGTTGTACTAAGATATAAATCACAATACTCATTTTGAACCATTTTACATATTTTTTGTTTGTTAATACCATTTAATATATTACATATGCTGTATACATTAATACGGGGTACGAGTAGCTTGGGCCAAGGCCTAGTTGGCTCAGGCCATAGTTCCGCCTGTGTCTATATTGTTAGATATATAACAATATAATACTGCAACCATTTTAAATAAGTCCATTTCAATAATAATGGCAACAACAAACAAATGTACTCAAATAACTTGCATATTATTATAGCCTATAAATGAAAATGAAAGAAGAAAACATAATGTTTAGTATTTTTACTTTTATGGTAACAACAATTGAATGCCTTTTAAAATGGTAAAATTAAAAATACATTTGGTTATGTCTTTTGTTATTGTACGCATTTTAAACATTTTGTGTCTAAAGTATTGAAAATATTAATAAAAAAATTAAAATACTTTGGAAAAAAATCTACTCTAGTGCACACCTATGAGTAGCTATTCATATTTTGTTTTTATTTAAATCCATTTAATATTATATTATTTAAATTTCAGATTTTTAACATAAACCCCGAGTTGGAATATAATGTTTACTTTCCAATAAAAAATGGTGAGTTGAATGTCAATGGCCTCATTGGAGGTTCGTTAACAGGCGTTTTAGCAGATCTCGAAGCAATATGGACACATTGCATTAACAAATTACTGGGTATTAAAACTATAGAATTTCATGTAAGTACTTTACAAAAATTAGGTTCAAATATTATTATTCAAGTCATACAAATACCAATAAAAACAAATAATAGTTATGAAAAAAAAATGACAAGTGATCATAATATTCTGTTTTTAAAAGTTGTTGTATTATTGTTGTTATATTGTTGCTAGTAAATCTTTATTTTAGTTTAGAACACATTTGAATTATTTATCGGTATACATAACTTTCGTAGCATAAAATCTTTGATTAATCTAAGGCTATATTAAGTTTTTATTGTTAGTCTTGTCAAACGTCCTGGTTTGACTGTGCCAGTCCCGGTTATACAGGCACGTTCCAGTATCCTGGGGCTGGTCATTCATTTTATCTCGGGTATTAGAGACTGGAAGAACATAACATTTAATTTTATTGTTTAATAATGGAACATTGTATTATTATAATATCATCATCAATGACAAAGACTAATAAATTATACTACATGTTTGTGCTGAATAGTTAAGAGAATGTTATATCCACATTTGTTGTCTCAGTCTAATTAACAGGAAACATAGTAAACACAAACTGCATAAAACTTGCTAGATTTTGGTTTTCGAGTAAAAACACCCTACTATAAAATATTGAATTTTGAAAACCCCAATAAAGTGAGGCCCACCTAATACAAATGTTTATTTTATTTATTATGCATACCTTTTTATGTTGTAGAATTATCAAGTGATTCTAATCATACCTGACATATTCAACAAAGTTCATGTTAGAGAGATGATGTCAATGATATTATTAAGCATGAAGTTTAAATCTTGTCTTCTTGTGCAAGTAATTCTACAATTTAAAACATTTCATATAAATTCCATTGAATATTACTATACATTATTATCACTGTGTTTTAATTTTAGGATCATGTTGCAGCAACATATGGCGCTGGTTTGGGTTGTGCATGTGTTGTAGATGTTGGTCATGGAAAAACATCCGTGAGTTGTGTTGAAGATGGTATATCACAAACAAACACACGGATCAGATTACGTTATGGTGGAGGTAAAGTTGTTATTATTTCATTATTAAATGTTCATAAAAAAAAAAGGTGCAAAACATACCTATAGTCTGTTTTAATAAAACAGTGTATTTGTGTTAAATACGATACATATGTACTCTACTATTCATAAACTAAGTTTTATAACATAAATATTCACAAATGTTAGTTTAACCTTCCTATAGTATTGTTAACTGTTAGATTAGATAGTATGCATTAAACTCATGTTTCTAGTTTTATGTTAATAATAAAAAATTATAAAGTTCTTTAAAACAATTTGAATGATTTAAAATTATAAATAATATTTAGGTACAATTGTATCCCGCACGACCACCTACGTTATAAAATATTGCACGACTAATGTAGGGTTAAATAATTAATTATTTTATGACTATTAGTCATATAAATGATAATTTAAATTAAAATTAATGTGTAATTTATTTGTTTAGGGAATATTACACAAGCATTTGATTGGTTACTTAAAAAGTGCAGTTTCCCGTATCAGGAATGTAATCCTACGGCTAATTATCACGATGCTATACTAATGGAGAATTTGAAACAAGAATTTTGTCATTTGAACTTGGATAAATGTGGCGCCGTGCAAAAAACATTAACTGTAATGCCACCAGGGAAAAACCATGTGCAGTATATAATACAGGTAGTTTAATGAGTGAAAAAATGAATGCACAGAATTTATTTTATAATTTTTGCCTAGGTTGGCGATGAAGCAATGATTGCAGTTTTAGGGATGTTTAATCCTTCTTTATTAGGTATCACAGATAACAACCATTATGTGGTTCAAGAAAGATTAAAGTCACTGCCCGAAGATCCGTATGATGAAGAGTTTTTAAGAGAAACTAGTGTAATTTGTTTTCATATAAAATAATGATTTTGCATGGCTGTTTATTTGGTTTTTAATTTTATTTAGAGACGTGGAAATGGTCGAGAAATGAATGAGATTGTTGAAGTACAAGCCGAAAACAATGCTGCGCACAATGCTGAAGAAGATATATGTGTAGATCAAGTTGAAGCCACCGCTGGGAATTATTTTGACATTGAAACGGGACGTCCACAAAGTCTTGATAAAGTCATTGTACAAAGTATTGAACGATTAAGTAGGTTAACAATATTTAATGTGAAATAAAATGTTAAATACTAATTTTAAAACTGATATTTAGCTTCAGATGACATTAAACGGAAAATGTATAGCAGCATATTGGTGGTAGGTGGTGGACTCAAATTTGATGGAGCGTGTGCTTGGCTTAAAAGTAAAATATCTTTAAATGCGCAGCAAGTTTACTATGGAGGTTTGATTGATTTAATTTAGTTATGGGAGTGCAGTTTTTTAATTTTAATTTTTATGTTTTTTAAGGGCATATTGAAATAATAAATTCCCCTAAGGACTTGGACCCACAAATTGTTTCATGGAAAGGTGCTGCGATACTCGCAGGTTTGGATTCAGTAAGTGAACTTTGGATCTCTGGAAAAGAATGGTCTTCGTGGAGTATTAGAATTTTGAAAGAACGAGCAATGTTTAATTGGTGATCAAAATTTATTTTATAATAAAAATCTAAAATTAAATTATATAATTTCTATACACATACCTAAATACGACATAATATTATACCGCTAAATATTTTATACTAACCTCTACTAGTTACAGAAATAATTTTCTTCATTCCAGATACTCATTATATTTGTATAAGGGATATTCAATTAATACATTATTTTCTAGGGGGGGAAGGTCTGGTATGTGCCTAAAAGAGGGATGGGAGGTAAGAACCATGTTGGTTAGCTATCTCATTTCCATCACAGTTTTTTATTTTCATTAAGTTAATGGGGCTTTGCTAGACTTATTCTAACATAACTAAGTAGAGGTAATCTATTATTTATTAACACTTGGTGTCAATGGGAAGGAAGGGGTTTTAATAAAACCAGAAAATGTGTTACTATTTTTGGATTCAGATATTTTAAATTTTTATTAATATATTATTATCATAGAACTTTATAAGATTGTTATTTACACGAATAGTGTAGAATAAATATTATTGTATGCCAGTTACATTTTTCTTTTTTATAATAAAATACAAATTATTGTTTTAATAAACTATGATTCTATCTTCTTCTGAAGTTTTCAATCTAAGGATTGGTTTGCAGCAATTTCCATGCTTCCCTATCCGCTGGTGGCCTTCCTCTTTACTACTTGGTATGAACTATATTTTTGGTCTTCTGTGATCATGTACTGTAATCATGGTATTCATCTGTGGTTTTTTCCATCAACCATCCTTTCCGAGATTAGTCCTTGCAACCCTCCATGTCTGGGATATGACCCACCCATTCATTTCACATTTCCTTTATACTTGTCCACAATGATCTCCAAAATCCTCTATAAAACTTCTTCATTAGTGATCCTATCAGTTCAGCTTATCTTTTGCATCCTTCTGTACCACTACATTGTGAATGCCTCTATTCTTCTAATTTCTTTTACCATAGCCCATGTTTCACATCCATACATCCTATTATGGGTTTTAACATTATAATGAATGCCTATTAACATATTCAACTATAATAATTTAATTGATAACTATTTACTATGTTATGTTAGTTACAGATATTAGTGGCATTATACTTTTTTTTAATCTTCATACTTTATTAATCATTAAGGAATGAGAAAGTAAAATATCAATGTGTTACTAAGCACAAAACATGATTGGTTAAATATGAAATGGAGGCAAAAATGTTAAATGTAATTTATATATTATATTAAACGACTAGGTATAAGTATGTTTTTAAGTAATAAAACAAAATTGAAAAATTGTAAACTTCTTAAAAAAACAGTAACAGTAAATGTAATTTTATTGATGATCGCCAAACGTTAAGACAAATAGGCAAATTAGCATATTACTAGTAGTTAATTAATTTTATATTCATCATTCCTCTCATAATTATTTATATTATGTTCTCCAATGAAGTATACTGTTATTCGTCGTTAACACCATTAGGTTGATTTGTTCATACAATGTATTGATTTTCTGTTATGTGCTTTAAATAGTTTTATTTGTTTGCTTTATCTTATTGTGTAATGATTGTTATTATATTAACTTTTAAGTACTTAGTATGTTGGATTTTTTCTGTTGGTTAATAAATAAAAAGCTTACCGCAAACATTTGCCAAAAGAATAAATGTACTTAAATATTGAAGTTAAATTTAATAAATACCACAATTTAATGTTAACTATTAGTATGCAATATTTACGAAGAATAATTATAATTATAAAAAGCATGCCTAAATTAATTAATGTTTTAGTTGGAAATAAAATATCTATTTATAACATGAATATTTTGCGAAAATTATATCTGCTTTATTTTGTCAGTGTCTGATATTACTTAATGATGTACGGGGACAGTAAGACTATACTTGTGGCCAAATTCATAAACAACCCTAAGAAAAATCTTAGATGTCTTTTAACTATAACTAGAAATTAATATTTATAAATGACACTTGGAGATTGTCCAAAGTTTTTGTTGAAAAAACTATTAAATATTTGTTGGTCAAAAGTAAGAAATAAATAGTTGAAGTACCTCTTGAGATCACTTAAATAGTACTCAAGTGTAATTTGATTTTTTGATATTCCACGTTATTTCATGTAATATTATTATATTTAGTTATTACTATCATTTTAGTAATATTACCTATATAACCATTTTGAATGACTGTTATGACCATTAAGAGTATTTAGATGTTTATGATTGAATTGATGATTACGCGTTTGGTGTGCCTGTTTAGGTTATATGGAATGCAGAAAATCCATTTAAAATGTAAAATATATGATGATTAGAGACCTATTAGAGAAATTTAAAAGGTATTCTATATGAAAATATAATTATTATTTCGAAATTCAATGATTTTAATTAATAAAATATCAAGAATTTATAAAATTATAAATTAGATATAATAGTTAATCATTTTTATATAATATAATTTTCCGGTACAGAGACATACCGTTTTTCTAGTTTTAAATTTCTAAATGATATTGTATGAAATGGCTAGGGTCAACGCACGGCAGTCAAATTTTTAATGATAGTTGTACTTAAAGTATTACATATATATACTAGACATTTAATTGGTGATAGTGTCCAGGCAAAGTACTAATACACACCAAAATAAATGCCAGTTCTGCAAACAATAAATACAATTCCTCCAGACACATTATTTCTTTGGTGATAAACGCATTTGATTTTGACATATTATTTAGCATACACAAAGATGTAGCACGACTAAAAAAAACTTGGAACAATTATGTTTAATCATGGTTGATATCAATATCAATGATAATATGTCAACAAATTGTGGAAAGATAAAGAATTTTCACTTAACTGCTAAGATAAATCTTCAAGTAAAATCCTAGTAAAATTTACAAACACCAATTATAAATGTATACTCAAATTTTTCTTAGGCAAGTAATATTTAAGTAAATACTTAGGACTATCTAAGAATTTGGCCATTGGCTTTTTATATAGTACCATTTACAATACCACTTCTAGAGCAGTATAATATTATATGAAATATAATAGGCAAAATAATAAACTGAATGCTCCAAAACATTATTTGTACAGCTTTTATTATTATATTATGTTAAAAATAAATAATATAATATAAAACATGAAATTGCTAATATTACATTATTTTTAAAAAAAAAATGAATGTATAGTTTTTTTTTTTTTAATGTTTAAAATTTAATTATTAATAGTAAATTTTTATTACGGGTACAAAGTTCATACTGTTTATATTAAAATTCTATTATCCTATAACCAGTTCAGCTTTAAATATTCGTAATATGTCAGTTTTAAAATCACTTATGCTTACCATATTATGTTTAATGTGACTGGCCTCTAAAAACATACAAAGATTATTAATAATAGTTGTAGTGTTTGTATTGTATAGTAGATAATAGCATTAATGACATATAAGATTAAAAAACATACAAAAACAACTTGTTATTTTTTCTTGTTCGTTTATTAATTAGGAGTATAAAGATTTTTACACAACTGCTTTTTCTATGGTGACAAGTGGCTGTAAACACAGCACATTTGCTTATAAATTGGCAAACTAGCGAATGTTACATTCTGAAATTTTACAAAACATTAATAGTTAATACAATTTGATTTAAAATTATTTTATAACATGAGAGTGGTTATTAACTATTACAAACAGTCTAAAATCGACATTTAACATAATTCAAGATAAATTAATAAACACAAAATAACTATATAGGTAGGTTGTTATTTATAATCTTTATGTTTATAGGCATTCAATTTGGAATGAATCAAATAGATATCAATAGATAGAACTTAAAAATTCTTTCTATAGTTTCAATCCGTAGATTGGTTTGTAGTCACCGCCAGTCTTGTTTATTCATCCTAAGATTACTAATTGCACCATTATTTTCTTACCCAATATACTTGTATACTTAGGATTGCATTTCATCATATCATAAAAAAACAACCTGCTAATTTAATCAGATCTAATGATAATAATATACTTGTCGGGGTTTACCTGTCAACTTATTTCTCATTTTTGTAAAAAAAAAAAAAAAACGTAATATCATAGTGCAGTTTAGACATGGTTCTAAATTAAAAATGTCAAATTATGGTAAAAATCAATTTTAAACTGCTTATTATCCCAGAAGCCGTATTACCCATTGACTGTTTAAATTAATTTTATTTTTTAAACATTTAAACATATTTTTAAATATAAGTTAGTTAGGACATTATTTTTTTTTAAAAAACCCGTATTTATTTATTAATGAAAAATTTAAACAAGTATATATATATATATATATATAAAAAAAAAAAAATAGGTACCTAGTTTTTAAATTCTGATTTGATGTCTATATTATAAAATGTATATGTATAAGCATTCGTTCTATTTCGATATTAATGTGTAAGCAATACACCTACCGTTAATGATACACTCTGTAAATTTGCTCCTTGTAAATATCTTTCTAAATGTAATTCATCATCGGCAATGTCATCATGGTATATAAATTCTTGTGGAACATCATTAGCCAAAGGCAATATATCTGAGAAATTAAAACAACAACGAAACAGATGAGAGATTGCGATAATAACAGGGAAGAGAATTAATTTAATTCATAACATTCGTAAACCGTACATCGGGTAGACATAAAAACGTTACTAACAAACCGATCGTTGTTGAACGAATTATTGACCCCTACGATTCTACGAGGTGCGCTTAAGTAAGCATTTACCGCCCTAACAGTACTAATATCATTCGCTTCAGCCCGGATTTCATTTGCCAGAGATCTTGTTATGGGGCCACGGCGGTTCAAAGCGTGCAACCGGGCCCGCACGGCCACAGAGCGGTTACGGGCACGATCTGAGCTGAAGACCATACTCAGCAAACTGACGCAAAAATGTATTTTAACCGTTGTTTTAAATTACTTGATGAGACGCGTCGAAACCGTAGTGGTTTATATATACAGAGGTGCCGTTCCCTATCCCCGCCGCACAAACAAACGTAATTGAAGACTTGGATTTTACAGTAGTGCCAACCTAAAGCAATAAAAATCAATGATAAAATTGACAAAAAAAAAAATTAAATAATATTATAACCAACAAACCGTAAAATACGGTGCAACTCAATTGAGAATTTCAAAATATCCCATTTTTTTTTTTTTGAGTTGTCGGCTATGGAATCATAGGAGCGCGCCCACTTTTTAAAAACACAGTTCTTCAACTTTTTTATTATAGCGACACACTATTCGAATATTTCATACTTCAAGCTTGTATAATACGATTTAACGATTAAATGAGATTTTATATTTTTGCTCTTATTAATTCGGCTATACGAAACCTAACATCCTGTGCTTTATTCGCAATTTTCACCGATTTTTACAAATTGTTTCGATTGTAGGATTGTAAGGATTAAAGCCTTTGAAAATAATCAATTTGATTACGCGCGTCGGCATACCACAGCGTTTCCCGTAGCAAGACACATGCGCGAACAGAACAAGTATTCGTCCGAGCGATTGGGCACTCTTAACTCGAACATAGTATACGACAAGTATGCGGAATCGAAAAAAACGATCGAGAAGTTTTTCGTGTGACCGACGATGGGGAAGCCGCGTAGAACATTTATAGGTATCACCAACTCTAAATTAAATGTTTCGTGCGTAAACGTAAAAACTAAAAATCTATAATCATTTGATACCGGCCGAACCGTTCCAAATGACCCCGTACAGTATAACAAAAACACGCCTACCTATTGATTGATGTAAATCGCGTGGGTTAGGTTTGTACATTTTGTGTCATTTTATATATTTCGCGATGCATTTGGACTCATCTGGCGTGACACACTGGTTGAGCAACACTGGACTTATCGATATTACAATACTGGGGGGCAACCAGCTGTGGTTTCATTAAGTTTTTTTTCTTTTTATTTGCGAAAACGCGGATTTGTACGATAATAACGAGTCTACGGCACTAAATGATCACCGATCGAAATTACTGAAACACACCTATTGTTCGCTTCGATTTCTAGAAAGAAAACGGCACCTATACGGTGTTCTACGACCGAAAGCTATTCGCTTATACCCTACGGTATATTACAAAATCAACGGCACTAAAATAAAAAATTAAATAAAAAAATTAATACAAAGTGTATTAGAATCGTCGAGTAGACTACGGGAAAAACGGATTTTCGCGAGAACCCGAACATGGTTCTACACGTAGGATAAACCCAATAATAATTCGCGTTATTGTATTGCCCGCACTGGTTACCGGAATGAAATGTAAACAGCCGTAATCATCTACCGAACAGTGATACTAATTTCATTTTTTACCCGATTTTATTTTTTTCACTATTGTTAGTCGTGCTACTATTATTCGGCGTTACTTTTATTTTGGCGTCGTATGTTACGTTCTCCTGTTATTCGATATTGGTTTTTCTTTTTCGTCAAATACCAAAACGAAACCTTAAGAAGCCATGTCCACTTTTAGCAAAGGTAAGTTGGCCAACAAATACAAATCCAGACATTTTCTACTTATTTTTACTTTATCCGATTTCTACTTAACACATATAATCAAAAATCACAATAATCTACAGACTCGATTTATGGTCAAAGGGTCACGTATATAATTATTATTATGGTTATGGTTTTTATTAGTAACTATAAAGGTTTTTGAAAACATTTGTTTGAAGTTTCCATTAAAGTAATGCCAATTGAAACTCAATGAATGATATTTTATATAAACATTAAATATCTCGTTAGTGTACTTATTATTGTTTGATAAATTACGACCAACTTACAAAACTGTAATTGGATACAATTAATCACAAATACATTAAAAAACAAAAAATGAGTTTACTCATGTAAGTGCCACATGAACAAGTAAAACCATTATTATAACATACTAATATAATAAATAGTGTTGAAATTGATAATAAACTTCAATTATTTAATATTTTACCAAGGCCATTTTGGTACAAATACAACATGGAAAGGAACGACTAAATAAACATGTGACCCAATTACAAGTGAGCAATCCACAATTACAGAGCGAATTGCTAAACTTTCAAATATTTAATATTTATAATTAGGACATCTACAATCTAGATCTTATCGTAAAGTTAAAATAGAAGCCCCTAGGAAGATAAAAGATGTACCTACCATAATGTAAAAATTGTCACGTCTTTGGGTATACTCAAAATTATTGTCGCAAAAAGTTTGTATGTGTGAAATACGGTGTAGAGCATAAAACAGAAGACTGCCAAAAACCAAAAATATTAAAGGCTATATGTGAAAACAGTAGAGAAGCAAACTGGTGAGGTTGCTATGTCTACAAAAAGGCAGAAGAAAGAGCGCATTTATAAAACATATCTGCAATGCAGTATATTCGACAAAAACCAGTGAAAACAGTCCATTAGCCACCAGTTACGCACAGTTGACTAATTCTACTAATGATAACATAATGTCCAAAACTTCTAAGCAGCAACAACAGACTAAATAAAATTAGTCCACTTTAACGGAAATCTTATTTGCCTTAACTAACATTACCAAATCATTAGTGTCACAACTAGACTAGATAGGTTAAAAAGTAACCAGTCTAATAAGTTTAATAACAAAAGAGAATAGAGCTGCACACCAATGCAGCTGCTAAACAACTTTTTGACACTTCACAGGACATTATATATATATATATATATATATATATATATATAAAGACTATGGTTGTTTAAATAAAAATGCTTTTTGCCGTTAAAAGAAGAAAAAAAAATAATTTAATATTTCTGTTATTAAAAATTGCTATATATTCAATTTTATAGATTAAATTGTTTTAGATAATTTAAAAAATAGCCCACATTATTTAAAGATAATTGCAAAATTTGAGGGTGGTAAAAACAAATCAAATAGATATTTATTATTAATGAAAAATGTATTACCTATTTGTGAAATTTTTGTTTTGTTTTTCTAGATTGGTGGATTAAGTTTTTTACAGATGCTGGTATTCCTTCATTTGCGTCATCTAAATATGCAGCAATTTTCCATGAAAATAGAATTCAGTCTAATATGTTAATGGACTTAGACAAAGATATACTTAAAGAAATGGGTATAACAGTGATTGGTGATATAATAGCAATACTTAAACACGCCAAAGATGTATATAGAGAGGTAATTATTAATTTTTATTTTTAGCGGTGAATGTATTTTATTTACACATTTGTTATAACTAATAAGTAAAACTGATTAATTGTGTTTGTTTATTTCAAGGGTTTTTATGATAATTATACTTTAATTGGAGGTGAGAATATCACTACTAAAAGAAATAATGAAATAAATGAAATTGCTACTACTGCACCTATACCTATGAAAAAGAAAATTGGTAAGTGCTCATATTAATTTTAAACAATATAATTATTTACTAATTTTTTAAATTTGTTTAGTTACAAACAAAGTAAAGAAAGTAATTACCAAGAAAGTTAAAGTTTCAAGTGAGAGTGAAGAAGAAGAAATACCATTAAAAATTGTAAAAAAAAAGATTTCTCCACAAATATCGCAAAATACAGCCAAAGTTATTACTAGAAAATTAATTCCAAAGCTTAAACCGTCAGTCAAAGTTAAATCAGTTTTAATAGAAAGTGATGATGATTCGTCTTCACAAACTGAATTAAAAACAAAGAGTTCAGTTTTTGATCGTTTGGGTGTTGGTGATGTAAGCAGTACAACTTCAAATTTTGATAATAATAATTCTCCTACTACTGTAGAGTCTAGAAAGGTAATATTACTAAATAGTATGATGCGTTTTTTTTTTTTTTTAGTTTTTAGCTTTTAAATTAAATAATTATTATTTATGGTACTCTTTTATGTTAAATAGTCGTCAGTGTTTAAACGCCTTGGGGTAAAATATTCTGGTGAAACCATACCCAATGCAACATTTAAACGCACTATTAAAGGAGGAAGTAGTTATTATGGGCCAATTATTCCGTCAGAAGAAACTAGTGCTTTCACAAAAAGAATAAAAAGCGAAGAAACAAGTATGATTTGTTTATTTTTATTTTTTATAGATGTTTAGCTGAAAAAAATATTTTTTTATAAGAAAATAATTCTATGGAGAATAAAAATAATTTGAATAATTATTGTGAAAAAATAAATATTTTATGATTTAAATTCATTTAGGTTTATCTAAACTTACCTATAATTCAGCTATGTATATGTTAAGTTTTGTTAGGTTTTTAATATATTTAAATTATTATTAATTTGTTTAATCTTAAGTCATTTTGTTATGTGTATAAATTATAGTTGTTATTATTATTGTTTTAGAGATCTATACTCAAAAATAAATATATAATTATTTTTAAATTTTAATATATATATATATATATATGTCGCATCCATATAGTGTAAATGCATATTTCACTAAATGGCTATCCATTTCATGATCTTCGATCATAATATGTGTGATGTTATTAAGTTTGTGTAATTTTTTTTACTAAATTACACAATTTGGATACATTTATTGAAATGTATATATTGTTACAATATACCTTATTAATAATAGGTATACACAATTGATATAATATAAAGAAAAAATGTTAATTACTATTAATTTAATGGTGATGGACGGTAGTTATTACTATGATTTATTAAATTAATAATTATACTGTACATAAATATTGTGAAAATTGTTACCTATTTTTTGAAATTTAAAACATGTTAATATGTATTTGCGATTATATTATATTATCAGATATGACAGTGACTTTCACATTTTACCAATGCTTCGTAAAAAGTACAACATCTACTTTGACATTAGTCTTTTCAAGTACAGTTAGCATAACCTTGCTCACCTGAAATATTAGAGAAAGTTATCTTTTATCAGTTTTTAAAAAATTAGATATTGCAGATGTCATGTTTGCTGAACTGTAAAAAAAATGTATTTCAAATTACTTCTCGGTAATGTATAATAAAAAAAAAATCTTAAACAGAGTGATTGAAAATTAATGTTACTCGAAATAGAGAAAATGTATAATAAAACATTTTTATTAAAATTAATTAAAAAATTATTATTACGAAAAATGTGGTTTTTTTGATGGGAAAAACTTTGAAATATTAATAGGTAGAGAGCCTAATAATAGATATCTCTATTATGTATATTTATAAGAGTAAATTGCTGTAATATAAACTTTCAATCACCCCTTATAAAATATTTTAAAATATGAAAATAAAATTATGTATTTACATTAAGTGTAATAATTACTTTATTTTACTAAAATGTTTACTTTGGCTGCTAAATTGTCATCTATCATTTGTTGAACCTAATTTCTTGTAGATGGTTTTTACCCTAGTTTATTCACATAGTAAGTGTTTAAATCATTGAAAATAGGTTAAAATCCATTTTATTAATTTTATTGATAACAGTTTGTACAAAAAATACTTGTTCAGTTTTATGCCAAAACACATACTGATTGATAAAATATACACACAATTACTAAAGAAACGATAAAAGTATAATGATGATAATTCAATAATATAATAATGTCAGCGCGCGATGGTAATAAAAGCATTAATTAAAAATATACCAATATACTTTATTTTTATTCGGTCCTCATTTTTAAACAGCTTTGATTAGATATAAAATAATAATATGTTAAAAATATGTATACCTATTATATTAAATATATATACATTATCAAGTATATTGTAATAATATATATTTCATTAAATGTATCCATATTGTGTAAATTTAATACAAAATTAAACTAAGTGTAAAATAAAGGTTTCCATTTCATGAACTTAAAAACATCATACACATTATATTCCTAAAACGGATATCTATTTCGTAAAATGTTTACACTATGTGGATGCAATCTATATATATAGATATATATATATATATAAAATAAATGTATAAAAAGATTAATATGTTGATTATTAAAAGCATAACCGGCTGTAAATAAAATCATAATTATTAATATTAAAAATGATAATTATTTCTGTGTATTTACCTTCAAAACAAAATTATCTTTGTTGTTTTTTTTATTGTAGTAATTTAAAAGTGTTTACTTGTATTTAGATTCAAGCTCTTCAAAGTCTGTATTTGAGCGAATTGGTGCAACATGTGATCGTGAAAAAATTAGTCCAGGCCTTGTGTCCAAAAGTGGTATGTTAATATGTACTTGACTTATACAATATTTGTATCATTAGGTACATATTATGAATGTAATATTAATACATTTACTGCTAATAAATTGAAAAAAATAATTTTTTAATTTTAGCCCTTTTGAGGAATGCTAATTCTGGTGGAAGACCCATTTATGTTAATCCAAAGGTAAATATGTATTAATATATATTAAATAACAAATACATAAGTATAATTAAAAGTTTAAAAGGGAAACAAATATTTTATGTAATATTAACAATATTGTAAGTTTCCATATTTAACTTATCAAGATCTTTTTGTATTTAAAATAAATTATTGTTACAAAATATTGTTTCTTTTTTCATTTTAATCTTGTTATTCTTTAAATAATATTGTTTAAAAATCTTAAATTAATTTCTGTTAAAAATAATTAGTTTTACTATATGTCCAGTGCCCCAATGAAAAAAACAACAAGAGAGCTTTTTTGTAGCATTTTGGATCTAGTTGGAGTGTTAAGGTCACTTGATTTTCCTTGTAGTTTTCTTAATATTAGGGGGGGAAAAAAATAACTGTTTCTGTTATTTTCAGTTTTGTTTTTATTTTTCCAATTCCGTTTAAAATAATCATAGAAACCTGATATTTTCATCTAATACTTTTATTAGCTCTTTCTAGGCGTGGTAAAATGTTTAAAAAAATTCTAGTGTTTTCTGATTTTTTTTATAGCTATTTGAAATTTTATAGTTTTTATTTGGTTTTATATGATATGATCACATTTTGTTTAGCCCTGCATAAATTCTCAAATATTAGATACAAGGTTCATCTTAAATTGTACATAATGGTAAAAAATAAAAAAAACTGTTAGCGTAATACACTAATCTTTGTTTATAATCATATAAAGTTCAAATTTTAATTAAAATTGTATAAGTAATAACATTTCACAACATGTTTAACCAAACGTCGTCCAGAATAGTTTTTCATTAGCAATGGTTGTGTACAGATATAAATTAAATTCCCCTCTTTATCCTACCTTCCCAACTTAACCTTGTGTTACGCATCATAAATATACAAGTTCAACTGGTTGTAAACCAAATAATCAATTTCCATATTTACTAAAGTTTTCTTATATAACTTCCTGCAATTATCTTGCTTTCTTCATCAGTACTTTACAAAGGTAGAAATGAAACTTTGTATTTGTTAACGTTGTTATACGTCACTTCATAAGCAATTAAATATAGTGTTTACCTTTTTAAATCTGTAAACACTAATTATTGAATTCTAATTATTTGTTATTTATTGGCTAATTCAAATGATCATGTATAATGGACAAATTCTGATTTGACCATTGTTTTGAGCACATTAAAAGAAATATATAAAATATAACAGTATGCGATTCATACGGTTTTTTAAGTAAAAAATGTCCTTAAACTTATTTTCAATTAAATATAATTTTTTTTCAGGTATTAAATGTTAAAAAGCTGAGCCTGTTAAATCATTCACATTTTAGAAGTTCTGATTTAGATTAATACAAAATCACATTTTTGTTGTAGATTTATTTTGTAACTTTTAACCTATAAACAAATATTCATCTGTGTAATATAACACTAATTTTGTTTAATTTATGTTAATTATTAAAATATGTTAAAACTTGTTTTAAACAAAGTTAAAGTATGGCCCCATTATTGTTAACTTAACCAAGGTAATATTACAGTTCATATTTAGTAAGTACGCTACAATTTATTAGGTATATATATCTAAGTATTTTATTTTTCCTACTAATTGATTTTTTATTAATAAGCTTATTAACACGACTAAAGATACAATTCTCCTAAAATATAATCCAGAAACTTTTTTTTAAATACATTTTTGACTGAATTATTGTAATAAAATAATCTGAAATATATTGTTAACATTAAAATTTTGTGCAAATTCTTTGATAAATGATTTTGAATCTCTTAGTATTTCAATTAAACCAGATACACAGTATAGTTTGTTTTGCTTGTAAAAAGTAAATAACAAAAATGGTTCAAGGAGTAAAGCCTACTCAAAAATGAAAATTCTAATAATTTAACAACCTATGTTTATTTAATTTTTATAAATTTATTTTGTTGGTATCGATATATTACCTAAAAGTTGAATACATTCAACTCTATACGGTACTGTCTAATGCAGATACTCCCAACCTTTTTTACTACCACCACGGACCACTTAGAGAATTTTTAAGAAGTTGTGGACCACCTCAATTTTAGGAAAACTAGGAAGCCTTTTTTTTTTCTTATAAACTAAGCATGCACAAATACAATTAAAATATTATGTATATTTTAACTACTTTACTACTTGACAGTTACAGTGCATTTTATTTTTGTACTGGACTTTCTTTGATCAGTTTTTGAATTCTAGGATGAATACTGTTGCTTATAGCATAATGTACCTATACTATTTTTTCGTCAAATTTATTTAAAAAAAATAAATGAGCAAAAGCAAAGATGAAAATGGACAAAAAAAATCTATAACCTATCTCAGGCCCACGGATCACTGGTTGGGAAACACTGGTCAAATGGGAACATGGTTTTACAGTATATGTTTAAAGTACACATTAAAATACTAAAATCAATAATGTACTAACATTATATTATTATATTATAGTCGATTTTTAAATAATAGAGACAAATTATTTTAATTTTGCTTTATCCAATAATATTTGTTTATATTGTTTATTATTACTTTTATGTTATATTCAGAAAAATAAACAATTTATTAATTTACAAGCAAAAGGTAACAGTCGTAAACAATTAAAACAATATTTATTTATTTATTTTTTACTGCCTATATAGTGTTTTTATTATATCTACAAAACGGTGTCTCAGAATGGTATATACAATTAATTTTTATTTGTAAATATTAGAAATATTATATGTCTAACTTGTGTAAATTCAGAAATATCACATAGTTGTTAACTATAGCTATTCAATTACCGGAACACAATAATTTTGAAATTAACACAGTTATATTGGTTTCAGTATTTTATTTTCGTTAATGAAATTAAAAAAAAAGAAAAAAATATATATCAATACTAATAAATAATACTTTGGAGGTAATTGAAATCCATATCGCTATTAAAATGCTACCTATGTACAAATAAAAAATATTTGATCGAGCTTATATATCGGACACCGGTTGATTTTGTTAGGATTATTTTATAGTTTTATTTATTTATATCAAAGGTGTACAATAAACATACATATACCTACATAAAAATACAATTTGATTAATTTAACTAAATGCAAATGAATTACAAAGAAAAATAAAATAAACTGTAAATCCAAACAATTATTACGGTTCCTAATTTCTCGACAAATATTATGTTGTTATTAATCATTATTGAAACCATTAAAACTATCTATTACTTGTTACTTTTAAACAAAATTGTATTTTTTCAGTTTAAAGGTATAGTTTATCTTAATAATAATAATTATTCAAATCATACTACGTATCAATAATTCTATGTTATGTCTAAACTAAAAAAGAACAAGCAAAATCAAAACTCTAGTGTTTAACATTATACCGGTATATTCGCGATGATAAGAATAGCAGAATTAAATTTTAAAATAAAACAAGAAATAAAAAAAATCCAAATAAAAATGTACCTACTCGACGGAATTGGTTATGTACTACAAGACAAGTTATTCCCAAGGTGGATTAATCCACTTTGGTTATTCCATAGACCTATCGACTAATATGGTCCGGTTTAATTTGATATATGTAGTCTATGGGTTATCCCCGGTAAGTATTTTTCTCGAAAGGTTGATTATTATGTTTTATTTATTTTTTCCTCCGAAAGTACTTATTATACTAAAATGGATTCTTTAGTGAAAATAGTGTAACGAATTGTAACGGTTTTGAACAGGCGGAATTCAAGCAACGCGTATTATCATGGCGACGATGACGAGAATATTACACGGCAAATTATAAATACTATTCAAAGTTCAAAGATACCTACCCGTAATACTATCCTACTATACTCAGTTCAAGTCAAGAGTGCCCAATCGCTCGGACAAAAACTTGTTCTGTTGTCGCATGTGTATTGCTTATCTTGCTACGGGGAACGCTGTGGTATGCCGACGCGCGTTCATACGTAGTGAGGATAGTGTCACGACGCACCTTGTGGTTGTACTGAATTGTACATTTTCGTTATTGTTTCGGGCCGTCCGTTATTTTAATTGTTTTGTATTAATTTTTAATATGAATAGTTACAACAACACCGACGAACATGAGCAAGCACGACCATGTCCAGTTAAAAGGAAAAAATGCATTATAATATATAGTATGTTACGCGACGGAGAAAATATGTTTTGTTTTTATTACCATGTGTATACACGGCGGCGCGCCGACGACTCCGACAGATAACGGCGGCGGTCATACAATGCCGACCAATCACAGAGCGTTTGATCTCGCCCCCCCCCCCCCCGGGGGGAGGGTGGTCCGACATTTGTCAGTATGCATGCGCGAGTTTGGACATTCTTAAATTGAACAGAGTATAGCATAATCATAGGCGGAAATTTGCCGTGATTTTGGAAGAGGCTGATATTTTTAAATATTTTACTGTACCTGTATTAAAAAGTCAGAGCGACTTTACGGAGAGAGCCACCGTGCTTGCGAAAATCGCCATAAGTCCCTATAAGATTTATTTTAGACATCTTATATCGTTTGAGTATATTTAAGGGTTGGAGGCCTAATTGTTCCGTTTGTACAGTTTGATAGAGGACTTGGCCTCCTCAAGCCCCCCCCCCCCTCAAATTTCCGTTATTTAGCTTATAGATAATATTTATCGTAATTTCTATAATATTTTTTTCTTTTCGGTCACCGATTTACGTTACAATGAATATGTCGAAACAATGTACACGTAAGAATTTAATTAGGAGGTACCTAACTATTGTTTAATTGAATAGTTGTACGGGCTAGACGATATACCTACCTATGGTTGTTGGTTACCATAGCTGTGTGAAACCCGACAGACTTTCACTTTTAGTTTCAAATTAGACGCTATTATGAATAAGTAAATTGCACTTATTATTATTAACCGCGTTTAATACTATATTTTAACCAAATTTTGGTAGAAGAAATAAATTTTACACGTTTGTATGGTTTAACGTCCGCCTATCACACGAATAATCGAAACACTTACTGTTATATGTGTATATACTTGACTTATAACTTTTTCTGTGTTTTGGTCATACTAAATAAATGGTATCTATGTAGGGGATTTATGTAAAATTCGCTCGGTACACTACAATACCTCGGGCTAGCCTTATTATTATTCTTGTTCTCAATTCCCATTAGGAATCTTATTGTTTCTCTATAAGAAGTCTAAATTTATTTATACTGGGATTTCAGAAAAATTCCAATTGGTTATAATACGCAGACATAAGGAACTCGTAAGGAAACTCCTAGGACTTCTATTTCAGTTTCAATTATTAGTTCAGTCTCACAGTACTCCCTGTGCTATGACGGGATTTTGCTTTTGTAATTAACGAAATTTTCTTTTTTCTTTTTACGTGGTAAGGTAAGCGTAGTTCGGTTTGATGTGAAAATGTTAAACAAGAGAAGAGCGACACTGTACCTTGAGGAACTACTGCATTGATTGATTTCAGTAAGAAACTGTACGAGCCATAACGTACCGAAAAAAAAACTATCTTCTAAGGATTCGAGTATGAGGCGGTAACTGGATGTCAAGATGAGTTTCGGTTTAAATAGCAGACCTGCGGGCCAGACGTACGTGTTAAACGTTTATGGGAACACCAGTGCAATATGTTATATTGTTTTTATCGTCTAAAGAGAAATATATTGTATTTACTAAACGGTGAACTTTGTGGATTGCGAAATTATTACGAAAACCAAATCGAGAGTCTGGCAAAACTTGCTTCTTTAACAATATTTAAGGGGCCTTTTTTGTAGGATTTTTTTAAACTCTTTTTACAGTATTAACAGTAGGCTAATAGGTCTGTACGATGACGGACAGTTAGGTAGTTTATTCGGTTTGGGAAAAAGTATGTAAGTAGAATAATAGGTACTTTTATTGTATAGCATTGATAATCTGAGCATTGCGTTGAATATACACACGTCAGAAGTACGATTAATTTTTTTGAGAGCTGTTTGAGTATTTCTGCAGTTATTGCAGATCGTAGTCAGGTGAATCTGGATATATTGTGTATTATACTTTAGCTAGAAAAAAGTGTTTTAGAAATAGAGACATTCTTGTATTGATGAGTCAAGATATCGCTCAACTAAGTTTTCCCGAATATGAACGATTTTATGAATTATTGCAATCGTAACTGTTGTGAAGGTATATACTCATACTCCCATCGTTGTATCTTGATCGAAAGTTTATATTATATACACAAAATATCACTTCTCGATATAGGTACTCATAAAACGGTCATTAAATATTGATCACTGTCAGTGGCGTAGTCAGAAAATCGTATCCTTATATGACCATCGATTAAATATGCAATGTTTTAACGGTGTAGTAAACCGAATTTAATTACTTACATTTATCTATAACAAATAACGATATGTGTTCATTTTAAACGCTCCAAACGTAGTTGCCGACGACAATCCGGACGTGAGGGTGAGTTGTAATCCTCTAACCGCCCTGGTTACGCCACGGATCACTCTAAAAATGTCTAAAAATCAATTAGCTTGTAACCACCGGCATTATAAACACGTTAAGTGTAACAGAACATGTATAACTAATGTATTTAAGTAAGGTACCAATAATGATTATTGATTTTATTTATACTATAAATATAATGTCCATGTTTAATTTGTTAAAAGTAAAATATAAATTTGTATAATAATAGTACATTTTAACAGGTTATTTGGTAGACACATGTATACATGTATAAGTATTATAATTATATTGATAAAAATTATTATTTTACGTTATATTATGTATAATAATATACTATATTAGTATTCTGTACATATTATATTAAACTAAAAAAAAAAAAAGTTATAACAATGTGGGTAGATAATATTTTTTAGTATAAAATATATAGTTTTCAATGATTATTATAATCGTTAAGAAATCGCATGCTATAGCCTCGTAATTCGACTGTAAAAAACCGTAAAAAAACTACTCGGAGTGTATAATTGACTTAAAATTAAGAAACATAATGTTCATTATAAAAACGGAAAAATTGCATTGTGCAGGTTTTATTTTATTGTGGTTTTATTTTTCGATACCTACCACAAATACAACAACAAAAAAGTTATCATTGTTCTAAAATCTGAAAAGTTTTCAAACTTGAATAATTTATTTCGTAGTAATAATATCAAAAAATTAAAACCAACGTTGCGCACAGTGCATGTTCTCTTCTTTATATGGTGAAAATTCGGTGTCTTTAGTAATTTAGTTTATAAATCGGGTAATTTTTGTTTATTACTCGACAACACAATAAATACTTGCGATAACTACAAGGGACTTGTACATGTATTTCAATGTGAATCTTAATATAATAATATATAAGCTGATAAATTTTCATGTTTTCTTAAATGTCCAAAAAGATTATGTATACGTAACCGCCTTTTAAAAGAACGTCACAGTAACATTTTTCGGTCTCCGTCCTTTTAACAAAAGTTATAGCGAAAATGAGTTTTCGGAGTTCCGGCGGTAATCTGATTTTAATAGACTTAATACGAAAATTATTTTACTAAATTAAAGACGATAAACGTAGGAACTTCGAAAACATATTTTTGCTATATCGACCGATAGAGAGACAGAAACGGCAAATATCACTATGATAACGGTCTCTTCAGCACCATTATTGATAGCAGAGTTTTCTTATTCTTTGTGCGTGTCGTCAGCTTCTTTTAGCTTATTGATATTTTTCGCTAAATATTAAAAATAAACGTGTTATAATAGTTAACACAACAGTCCTATAAATATTTTATGGGATCCGGAGTTTCACGGTTTTCTACAGTGGCATATCCAGAGGGGTAGGAGGCTAAGGGTTTTCACCGTATTAAAATACAAAACAAATTTACAAAACATACCAATTATTTATTCATCGTCAAGTTAACTTGTAAACGTATTACTGTCAAAATAACAATCTTTGCACATTTGCACTATACCAACTACACTAAAGTAACCTCGAGTAAATGACTTTGTACGTAATCGATTTAGACTATTTAATAATTTTCATTTTTACTATGATTAGCCCCTTTCTCTTATTTAAAAATCCCGGGTACGCCACTGTTTTCCTCTATATTAATATATCTTACCGGTCAATAATGTAGTTTTGTCAATATTTTCTTTGGCCGGACCGATCTCGAAACCGCGTGATAGTTTGTACATAGGAATAGATTCGACCGTTGACGATATCGGTTCTAAAACTAGACTTGATTATTATATAACTGAATTATTTACTTACTATACGTAATCAGATATTTGTATCAAACAAAATAGGTACCGGCTTCCAGATATTGGCCGTGTTTCGTGTACATGGTCGATTCGGCCGACCCGACGAGCGCCGCGACGATGTGAATAAAAACAAAAACCGATAACTTTATTGAGATTTTCATTTTTATTTTTTTGTTCGGAAAATCGTAGATTTAATAACAAACTCCCATATATATATATATATATATATATTAAACAACGAGTCTATAATGTAGAACGTGCTCGTTGGTCTGCCAGACACTCATTCATAACTTCTATATACAACACCCGACATTTAATTATTATTAAAAGTGAAAGGAATAGTATGGGAACTAGTCCATTCATATTGCATTACACATCGGTGGTTGCCCATATTTGTAAGTGCCTACTTAAAATTTATATTTTATTCTATAGTGGGCGTTTTCGTGTAAATATATATATATATATATTTGAGGTAGTATAAAATAAGTATTTTGTTTCGCCGTATAGAAATACACTAATCATAAAATTATAGCGTCTATATATATAATAAGACAATTATTTATTGCGCCGTCGCCACCGTTTAAATTTAATTTTTCAATTCACGGTTTGGAAATATTAAGATAATATCCGAATGAAAAATGGCGGATATTCGATAAACAAAAAAAACAATCGTTTTGTAACGACTGCGGCTAGTTTCACGAGATAATGGTTTTTTTCGGAATTACTTGTATAGGTACCTCCTAGATTCATTATGTATGAAAACTATATATATATATATATATATATATATATATATATATATATATATTAGATCTGTAAGGGGCACTACGTATTAAAAGTAGCCCCCTTCTTATTTTTGGATTAAGTTTATTCTCGGCGGGTTTTGACGATAGTGGTATACACGTCAACAAATTTGTCAGACTTCCGTACGAGTTCCATCCATAATTCACGGTTGGATATCATAAAATCTCGCAATAATTATAAGAAACTGTGTGTTTTTTTTTTAATCTTAAAAATATTATTATTAGGATGTGTATACGTTCAAATTTAGATTACCTATACCTAATTTACATTGGCGAGTAACGAAAATCGGAAAACGACGAAATCAAATGTAATAATCACGGTATTTTTTTTTATCTACAGCCGTGGCGTTAATACTATTATCATCGTCATATCCACGGACAATATTACTACTAGCACAGAAGTCTTGATACCCGACAGGCAGTATATCAGTACTGTCGTATAGATACCATTGATTATACTAAAAAATTGCAGAAAATATGGTATATAAGTTACTAGCTTCCATTACCCGCCCTTGCACGGGTCAAGTTCGGTTATCCAGAATTGTTGCTAAAAATGGTCAACACTTTTTTTTTTTTTGTTGATAATCTTTTTAATCTATTTTAAAAACGGTATTCCCTTCCCCGTGACAACTAAATCAAATCGGTAATAATAACTGTTATTTGTTCATCCGAATTACCGAGGAAACATAAATCAATAAAATTAATTCGATTTTCGTATCAAAAATACCAATAACCCTTAATTAATCTGTATCATAATAAATATAGCCTATGTTAATCAAGGATAGTGTAATTTTATTATTAGCGAAAGGATTTTTAGAATCGGTTCATTCGTTCCAGAAATTACCCTTTACATACAAACAGATTTTACCTCTTTATAATATTATTAGTATATATATATTAATATAATGGCAACTCGCGGACAGTTGACACAATGCATCGTATAGATAAGGAATATCTAATTAGTCGTCATTAGACATCAAGTGCCCCTAACAGTCCTATGTATGCTAGTGAAGATGTCATCCGCTTACTTAAAAAAACAACCTAGTTATGGTGCTAAAATGCACCATAGAGATTTCGTACCTTCCCGGGAGGTATGGTTTTCCTATAATGAACTTAGGGGTTATATATATATATATATATATATATATATATATTCTAGCATATTGGTACCGGGGATATGGTTATCCTGAGGGTATGATTTGCCCGTTACATTGGTTTTGAAAATGGCAATTTTTATTTGACAAATCAAACAAGCTTTTCATCATGACTTGGCCGATATATATAAATTTCAATATTAAAACGTTGTATTATTAAGCGCCAACGAGGGGGATATAACCCTTTACCTCCCCCACCACCCACTGAGGACGTCGCTGGTCATGTCAATGATTTTTACAAAAATTTCAACATTATTGACAAATACAATTAAAAACAATACACTGTTCCCACTGGATTTTTTTAATATGAATGCTCTTGACTGCATTGGCGTCAAAACCCATTAAATTGTAATCTACTCATGTAAAGTGGGCGGGGTAATAAATTGTGTTTAGTTTTCCGTATTATATTTTTAGTATTTCGGCGCCACTGACCTATATTAACTTCATATAATATATTTGTTTAAATAATTTATTATATTGTCATATTTTTTTTTTCCTTTATAAGTGCCATAATTTAAATATGTTTTAAAAGTTAAGGTCAGATATTATAATATATTATACTAGTTACCTACTATTAAAAATTTAATTACAAAATGTGTTATTTTTGTGTTGCAGTTTCCTACTACCGTGGGCAGCTCGTATTATTATATTGCAGAAATATTTTAGCTTTTCGTTATTGTAAATACGGTTTTTTTTTACGACCTAGGCAACTAAACGTACATTTGTGTTATCGTTTTTCCTCAACACCTTTAACTATTTTCTTATGAATTAACATTTTTCTTTTTAATGACAATTCAATTAGATTTTTGTGTTAAATAAAATACAATTTGTAACGTTACTCTGTTTCTAATGTTCGGTTAATAAACTTAGATTAAAATTTGTGAGAATTCACTGTCGCACTCTGTATATACAATCTCGGGGTATGCTAATAAAAATGTCACCACCTAAAATACATCGAGTGTCCTGAATTCTCGTATACGGTGTTTGGTAATATTGTACGTCGTATACAATATTATATCAATATTGGAATATGGAAATCGTTATTTTAATTGAATCTTATCGATTTGCTCAGTGACGCCGGAACGATTTTTGAACTGAGAGGGCTGAACAACATAACTATTAAACGCTTAAAAATATAAATTGTTTAAAAATCATTTTAAAATGAAGTATATGCCTAATGTTTAAACATGCACATTAATGTAAAGGTTGTATAGATTACAATATGCACAGAAATGTATAAACACAACGTGTTAACGAATAGTATTATAAGAAAACGTCACGGTATAGCATTTTGCCGTTACTGTCTGTCAAACGGCCAATATAGAAAATGCCTTTTCGGAGTTTCAACAGACATAAAATACGAATTATTTCCCCGAATTGAAGACGATTTTTAATATGTTTTCACATAGTGGTTTTTCGATATCTAATTCTCAAACAATCTCTATTTGTACTTGAGAACAAATAAAAATTGATTTTTTTTATTTTTAATACTGAATAATAAAAACATAACGATTCGCAATAACGTCTTTAATTTGGTGGACAAATTTTCGTTTCAAGTCTTTTAAAGCCAGAGCTATACTGTTATGTAAAATTCGAACGTTTATCGTGTTCGTATTTCATTGGCCATTTTTGTAATAATATATTATTTGGAATCTATTAAAATGGATTATCGCGAACGGCTGGAAATAAACGATAATGATTTATTACAGTTCGTTTTTAATAAATGTACTAAATATTCTTATTTTTCAGAGGATCCCGATTATAACGACGCCGGCGAATATAATATTATGTTACAATAGCGTAAATTATTATTATAGGATAAATTTTGGCAAACCGTCAAACTCTGTAAACAATTTATGTCCCGTATTCTGTAACATAAAATAATTTACTGCATCTACGTACCTACTACTGCCCGCATTTTGTAATTGTATAATACGTTCCAATTATTAATACTATTCGAACATTTAGCAAACGTTATGTACGCGCCACGAACTCTGTATTTTTCGATCAGTTCAATCGAATCGGAAATGCTACGTTTACGTATTTTGGCATCGCGGATCGAATAATATATACATATTATCATTTTCGTCAGGCAGTCGATCCGTCAGAAATAGTTTTATGGCAATACTTAATGTTTAAAACTCCGCGAAATGTTCATTATTCCAATTAATCTGTTCAAATATTCGCGGTTATACATACTGTAGAGTTAGTACGAGTTGGCATTTAAGTTAGTATATGCATCGGCGAAGATTAACTCGATATTTTCTTGTATTTTAATTTTTTTTTTTTTTACAGTTTGTGTGTGTTTTTTTCCCCCCGTAATGCTGTTGTATGTTATGTATATATTTTATTTTTCACACATTCACACGATATATAATAATCTATACTCTATACCAGTATTACAAGGACTTAAAATTTGTTTGTTCGTATGTAGGGGGTAATTTATGGAACTAATAAAAAGTTACAATATCCCCGATTAACATAGGCTATATTTTATTTTTTATAAAAATAAATTAGAGGAGCTGACGCAGGGCTATTGGTATTTTTATAACAATAGTTATAGTTTATCGAAATTCCTAATACTTTTTCCGAAAAATTTGATTTTATTTGGTATTTTTAACACTTTAGTGATTAAAATGCAGTACCTACTAATTACTATACCTTAAAAATATGTATATATTTTTATTTTCGGATCTTTTCGGTTTATGGATTCAAATGTTCTGGTCCCCAGGCGAGTCCAGTTACAAACAACGTCTGTCTACTGCAGTATAATTATGAATGAATAGCGATTAAAAAAAAAATCACTTTGTATATACGCACACGGGTAATACCATTGCGGTATAATAGTGGTACGCGTTTGTCTTGGATACATGTCTATAATATAATATTATAAAGAGGTAAAATTTGTTTGTTTGTATGTGTAGGGGGTAATCTCTGGTACGACTGAACCGATTCTAAAAATTATTTCAATAACAGAAAGTTGCACTATCCCTAATTAACATAGGTTATATTTTATTTTGATAAAAATAAATTAAGGGGATCTGACACAGGGTTATTGGTATTTTTGGTACGAAAATCGAATTATTTTTGTTTATTTTGATTTCCTCGGTGATTCGGATGAACAAATAACAGTTGTTATTACCTATTTGATTTAGTTGTCACAGGGAAGAGAGTCCTGTTTTCAAAATAAATAAATAAAAAAAAAAAGTTTTAACCAATTTTACTTTAGCAACGTCTCTGGATAATCAAACTTGACTCGAGCAAGACCGGGTAATGGCAGCTAGAGTATCTTCTATAGACATATATAGTTTGGAAAACAAAATAAGTCTATCGACCGGTAAAATAAAACAATTTATTCACCGTATTACATTCCGTAATAAATAACAATATCAACATGTCACAGTTTTTCGTTCGTCTTGTAAAATTTAATAAAATCCACCTATGCGAGGTTTGTTTTGTATTGTAGCATATTTTGTTAACGGTTTATAAGTTTCACTTAAAGAAAAAAAGAGGAAGTATAGGTGTTGAGTCAGCGCCTATTATACAGTATAGATATAATTGTACTATCTCTTACTATAGTGTAAGGTCACAGAGTTGTAATTAAAATGCGCAAGAATAAAATACAATTAAATACGAGTTAATATTACCATTAAGGACATATTTAAAATACTGTCGGGTCGGGGATGATTACTGATTATATTATTATAATCAGCTCGCATAATATTGAATTTATACGAGTTACGGTAGGCGTTTTATGAATTATTAAAACTCTTTATCGATCAAGACTAAAAACTAAAAACGAATAAAAATTATTATTATACAAAGGCTGAATTTAATTATTTATAAGATTAAAAATATCTACCTGTTTCAATATTTACTGTTCTGTTGATTTAAAGACACGGACGCTGATATACTCAATTTAACGGTTCGGTAAAATTAAAATTAATTCGAACTAATTAATTAGAATTGCAGTACTTCTAATACTATACAATTATTTGTAAACACTATCGAGTAAAAATGAGTCATAGGACGTTTGTAATAATCTTATATACACCTATTCCGTATATAATATTATATTCGTGAATTTTTAGAAGTAAATTGCACGTGTGTCAATTTTAATAAAAAATAATGCTTACAAACGTTTCTATATGTGATTTCCCATAAACAAAAACGAAAACGAAAACAGATTATCTTTGGCCTTTGTAATCTTTTATTTCTTTGCAAAAACACAAAACTAACGATAGAAAAATGGCTCCTTTACATTTCTCATCAATTTTATTTCTTCTTGTACAGTTAGTCCAATACAAAACTGAATAATAGATGGCGTACCCAGAATTTTTAAAAAGGGGGGGAGCAATAAATAAATAATACACCTAATTGAAAATAATTCTGTAAATAATTATCGCAGAGAAGAGGGCAAATTTTAGCGTCCTAGAAAATATGATTGTACTTATATTATGTCTGAAGTGATTTGATGTGTACAATTTTTGATTATGTATCATTAATATAATCGTACTTACCTATATTTAAATATTGAGAAATTAAAATATTAGTGATATATTTTATCGCCGATATACTTTATGACATTTTACTATATTAATTTGTCCATATTTATATACGTAAGTACGGTTATATTAACGTCATACAATTACAAGTGCCTACATTAAAATTTAAAGAAATACACTCATAAAAACTTGGGTCTGTTGTATACAAAGGATAATAATAACTGTTGTTTACGTTTATTTCGAGTATAGAAACATGTCGTCCATATAGTTTTAGCACCTGTAACGTATATAGACAAAACATCGAATGTGAACGCGATCCACTTTAGTTTTTTTGGCAAATGCGTGTGTAAACTTTTCAAATCTCCAAACAAATCATATTTTACTTATTTTATTGAGTAAACTACAATAATTCACGTAAATCGATCTTGACGTTATTGCATTTATTCTTATAAATCCCTATATTGTTTTATCGATAATATAAATATTTTAAACAAATTTAAAATTATATAGGTACGGTATTTTATTATTTTAGATTCTGAGCGTAGCCAGGAATGTATTAATTTTACTATGATGTGTCTTTTATGTTTGTTTTTATCTGTGAATAACTTCTCTTATTGTAATTCAGTTTAAAATAACCATAGAAACCTGAAATTATCACTAAATAACTACATATATTACCCTATTATATACGTACAAATTTCAAAACAATTCTGCCAATTTCTGAGCTATTTATAGTCATTTGAAATGTTCGAGGTTTTGGAGATTTTATTTGGATAAAATCGTTTCGGATACTCAAAAATGCTCGATAAATTTGACACAAGATTTGTACACATAAGTTGGATTTATCAGGGACATATAAAAATAACGAAAAATTTGTAATCGAGGGTCTTTTTTTAGGCGTTTATAGTTGATATTTCGATGAAAATCAATAACAATCACGGGCATTTTGCGTACAATTTTATGTGGATATAAATATTTTGGCTCTTTAAAACGACTCGATAATTTGGGACGAAAAAAAACACTATCGTTGCGTGCAGATATATATTAAATTACCTTATCCTACCTTTTGTGTATTGTATTTTTCTTTGTTTAAAGTTTGAAGAATATCACTTGAACTATGTTTACAAGTAGTTTTACCACTTATTATCATCTTGTTAGAGGCAAGAATGTTTTATCTTCATCACACACACACACAGACACATATATATATATATATATATATACACGTATATTGAACACACGTCGTAGTACCTACTGAGTTTACATTTTTATTTTATTGCAAGTACGTTATTATTTTTGATTTCTGTTTATACGGTTTATTTGTTCTATAATATTTAAAATTATTGCGTTTCGCGTTGACTACATGATAATATTATCGGTACCTATATATATATATATATGTAAATTTGTTACAGATAACAGTAAATGAATATATCGACAAGTATGTGGAAATACATATATATATATATATATATATATTATATATATTGTAACATATGAATATTTATGTCGGGAAACACAATGGGTTATAAGACACCTGAACCGCATAACAAAAAAAAGTTTGACAACTATTTAATTTATTTAACTATTTAACACATGTTATTTTCGAAGTGCACAGTGAGGTAAAGGTTTATTTATTGATAAACGCTGTTTTCACAAAATTACATTGAATATAATTACGCCGATTGTCCGTACGGTGGGAGAAGAATTTAAGATGAGGTAGCAGCGATAAGGTTTTAAGAACAGTCTAGCGTAGTTGTGATGAGAAAGCAAGGGAAGTACATGCCCATTTGAAATTTTTGCGAGGGACAAAGATATCACTTTGCCCTCCCCCACCCACAGGTATGACTATAGTACAAATCTCTGAATCTTCTAAAATATAGAAATAATGCAATAATTACTTTAATAATAATAATTACTTTTTATATTCATAAGATAAAAATATCTTTTTCCTCAAATTATTTCCTACAAATTTATATATGTTTGACGTTTTATAATATGTTGACGCGTTGTCAACGTTATCGCATTATTTAGGTTACACAAATAAGAAAACTAATATTAAAATAATGATATATTCTTCCGTTTATTTTTTAGGTTTTGTTTAATTAAGTTATTAAGTCATTAAATTAGTCTTTGATTATTTTGTATGAATAGAATTAAAATATATTTACACCGCCCCTCATGGTTTCGATTTTGGTAAATTAATTATATTGCCCCTTGGTTTTTTTTATCCAGTTACGTTACTGCGGTGTTCATATTCCGCACTGCACGGTGACACGGATAATTAAAAATAAAATCGTATATAAAAATATAAGCCCCCTTTTTTAAGGGTAATAGGGGTACCGCGTCACAGTATTTCGTAAAAGTAATTTAATGTGATATGATAATATTGTGTAACCGAGCTACACCCACAAATATAATAATTTTAAACACATATTGTCGGCATATAGTTGGCATAGGTGCCGCACTGTTGGCTCAATTTCGTCACCCCCAATAAAAACGTCTTCGGTTTGCCCGCGCACTGACTGTAAAATAGGTACGATTTTAGCAACTCGCCTTGCGGCTAATTTTAACAATTCGATATAATAATGATAGTATTTTCTCGACAAGCATGCGCTCGTGTAATTCGTATATCAATTACGGCAGCTCCTATTTTTTCAAATAATAATTCGTACTACACATTTTTTTTGTTGAATATATTGTGATAATACAGTGACGGGGGGGGGGGTATGCCCCTACACACCGTTTATACTACTACCATACCGTTGAAACAAAAAAATTATTGCCTAAAATTATTTTAATAACAAAATCGTCTATATTTTTTATAAAAAAAAAAAAAAAACAAATAACAATGGTGTAATTTGCAAAAAATATCGTGTATTACCGTACCAAATGTTTACCGTATGATAACAATTTATCAATTTAGTTATCTTTCTAGTTTGTTGATAATTATAACTCATAACTGCATTTGACATTTTTACGTATAAGTACATATTTCTCAATTCCGTACTGCACACTAACAATTTCGGACTACACACTATGCGTCGGGGTTCACTAAAAAATAGGGCCTGCATTACGGGTTATGTTAACTATATGGTCCCTGTTCAGACGTTCGAGGGCAAGGCCGACGGAAAGTTTGAGAGTCCGGATAATTTTGAAATTCGGTATTTATTGTAAATACGGATTTCGCGCGTGATTTCGGATGATTTTTGGATTCTTTTTTATATGGTTTTTTTTTTTTTTTTTTATAATAAAATCACTACAACTAAAATTGCTATTTTTAAATATAAATCAAATATTATAATATGTAGTCGTGTGTCGAAAACTAACCGACAGTGTATAGAGTCGACGCGCATCATTTGGAACGTATATATGTACGCGCGCGTTCCACAGGAACGGCCCTAATTTTAGTGATGTGATGTAAATTCCGTTCGATATTAATAGAAAGCCCGCCGCAACGATGTGTCGGCTGCACGTTATTACATTTTTTTTTTTTTTTTTTTTTTTCTATGTAGTTATATAGAACAAATTCAACGATAAAATCCGTTTGGGAAAATTATTCGTTATTCAGCCCCGCGCAGCAGCAATACAGAGGCCGTTCGTAAATAACGGTGTCAATTTGATTAGCATAAAAAAAAAAAAAAAATAATAAAATAAAGGTTTCCTCTGAGCAATGACGACAATATGTGAAACGTTTTTTTTAATTTTATTTTATGAAAGAGGTCATGTCACACACGTACAATTATTACAAAATAACGAAATTTATTTATAATACTGATTTACGTTCGAATAAAATAAAATAAATAATTTTTTTTTTTTTTTTTTATATGTTTCCGATAATGGGCCCCTTCGCGTGTATACTTTGGCTAAGTATTTTGGTTTGCGTGCAAAATGTCCGTGGCGCCCGTTTTTATCGTCCAATTTTTTTTTTTTTTTTTATCTCTCAAGGTGGCCCAGATCACCCCAAAGGTCGGAAGCCCCTGCGTGTTAACGATGCTAAAAGCGGCTAAACGGAATTCCATAAACTCCTCTTGACGCAACCTGAAATGAAAAATCGTTGCTTTACAACGGGCACCTATAATACCTGTTATTATAACATTATACATTATAATGTATCGATTTCGTCGAATTCGATAGCGAGTCTGTACTCTGTACCGCATAAATAATTATTCGTTTCCAACATTGTGTTGATAAGTCGTTCGCAGTTTTCAAATTCTGTATATTGCACAAGGACTTACCTAGAAACGTTCCTGGTGGTCGGTGCAAATTGCAATACTTTACGAATATTGTATATAATAGCTGATAATATTTTTTTTTTTAATTTAAGTGGTTTCAATTGAAACGTAGCTATTATAATGCGCCAATATAATAATATATATCTTTATAAAATTAATAATAATTGAAATCCTACTGTACATTTGCTTAATCGACCGGCAGCCGTAACGTTGTACAGGACGAGCGAAATATTTTCGAAACATTAACGAATAATTACGATATTGTTTAATAATTTTGAAATTTCGTTACTACGTAAGCGTTTTATTATAAAATGCGAAAATTTGTCCATTTGTTCGTTATTTTGTTATGGTGTTGTCGGGTTAGGTTAGGTACTGCCGCGGTACTCCCACTAAGCAAGCAGCCGTCGTTTATATTTTAACAAAAATATTTACAACGATTATATTGTTCATTGCGCCCAACATTTAACTACTATACTTACCTACCTACCGCGATTTTTAAAATCTTAAAATAATAGGTATAATAATTCTTAGTTATAAATTCCCAAATATAATAAATATTTTTCTCGGAATTTCTATACGAATAAATCTGGTAAAACCAACGAGCAGGTGAATATTATCTTACGATATAAATTGGAGAAAAAAGGTTATCTGAAAACAAATAAGACATTTTCAAAAAAAAAAAAAACAACACATTTTTAATTCATTAAGTATTTAAAAGTAGTCGAGTTTCCGAATATTATGCGAATAATTACTTTTAGAACTGAAGTGAACTACAGTTTTTAGACGCTTTTAAACGGTCGATTTGCTTCGTGTGATTCCAATCGTTCCGAACATCCTATATATATATATATATACGAAATAAAATATCTAATACGGGACCATGATAGTCGACCATTGCACATTGGTGTAAAACGTTATGATAGGACTCAGATTAAACGTATACGAGAAAATCACTAAGGATTTCATGAGTCATATATGGGTAGGTTTATATACGCCAATGTGTACCTACGTCACGTACCTACATGAGACATTTCAAAGTATACAAATATTTAACCTAAACGATGCGACGATAGGGGAGCTGTACGATAAAAACGATAAATATATACTTACCAGTGTGTTAGAGCCCCGGGCTACAGGACTACAAGAGGACAGGATAGGCACCTAAGTAAATAAGTGAACTAATATTCTAAATCGGTTTCGAAAGTATTTATTGTACGGTAGTAGATATGGATATGGTCGTATATAGTGTGCTGATCGTGACGCTGTTGGAATTTTTTTTTTTATAGTTTAACAAATACTAGTTACATAAAATTAATATTAATAAATCACTAAAAGGTATGTTGTGTTCCGTGAATTATTCCGATAATAATATTTTGATTATTAGTTTCGTTCATAATTTACAAAAAATAAAAAAGTATTGGACGAATACATATTATACAATTATGGTTATAGTTTATTTTTCATTTCGTACTATCAAAGATTTAAACTTAACTCTTTTTAAATACCCACTTTTGAATTTTGATTTATACTGTAATAAGACCTTAATGAATAGTGCCTGGTAGGTTAAAACATACAAATAATTCAAACTCTCGTATTGCCGTTTCGCGTGTAAATATTTAAAACAAAGTGAAATATTACTATTCGAAAAGAATTGTTGTATAGTTTTGTCGATAACACATATTTAACGTTATCTATGTTTCTATAATAGTCTACAGTTTACAAGATACCTATGGTATGTTTGAAAAAATTAGCTAATATTTACGGAATGTTCTAGAACATATAATATCAGTGGCGTAAATCACTAGTAAAAACTAAGGGGGGGGGCAAAATAATTTATTTTCACCACGAGGAGTGGTGTAAATATATATTTATTGTATGTATACAAAATAATCAAAGATTAATTTAATGGCTTAATAATTTAATTAAACAAAACTTAAAAAATAAACATCATTATATTAATGTTAGTTTTATTTTTTTTTTGTAACCCAGTAAATACGATCACGTTGACAACACGTTAATATATTATAAAACAGGAGAAACGTGAAATATATATATAAACTTGTATGAAATAATATGAGGAAAAAAATATTTTTATCTTATGAATATAAAAAGTAATTAGTGTATTGCATTCCTTTCTTTATTTTAGAAGATTAAGAAATTTGTACAATTGTCATACTTGGGGGTGGGGGGGCAAAGTGATATCTTTGCCCCCACATAATTACGCCTCTGTATAATATTATTATTACATTAAATTAAAATGATATCATTAAATTATGTAGGCACAGTAATATGATATTATAGGTACCTACACAAATATACCAATATAAGAATATGGCAATTTCAACGAAGACCGACATAAAATAATTGAAATTTATATTCTCGATCCAATTATATCCGTTTCCTCGAGTTAATGTTTATTTCTTTCTTTTAAACAATCTATTAACAATACACGATATGTGTTTCTCTCAAATGGTAACACGAAATGTTCCAACCGGATGGACTTAAATTGAAACGTGGGCTTTTCGGGAAGATCGGAGTATCCTGTCAAATATATATTTTGAGCCTGTTTTTAAAATGTTAACCATCGCGGTATGTTTCGTAAAACCCGAATTTTAACTTCTTAAACGAAAACATCATAGTTATTCGAATAGACCTATTTTTTCATTTAAAGCGACTTTTACTCGTACAATTTTTTTCTATCTCAAAAATCGACCGAGATATAGCCAAATCTAAAGCGTATTAAATAATACGATTTTTTTTTTCTCTATTTAAAAAAAAAAAAATGAAAATATTATTTATATTATTTAGGTGCTATATATTATTATATACATACAATACACGCAAGTATATTCTTAAGTTCGATCAGATATTTGGTAACCGGGTCCGTGTAGTTCAAGTGGTTTACGCCGATAATCCGCATTACGATATTTACTAATCAAATGTGTGTCGTTTACGATTTATTACAGATTAGACTTAAACCTTGAAATTACACGTTGCGTACCTACCTATACATGACATATTTGTCTGTCGCACAGATATAAATCAATTATTTAAATTACTTACTTAAACAAAAAAAAAAAAAAATGTTTTCATTGTGATACAAAATAGTGTACTTTTATACCAACATAGCAGTAGTTGAGCAGGAAAACGATACAGTTTCAATCACTTGTATAAATTTAACACAAACGATATGTTTAAAAAACATAAAACTTATGTCGTATTAGTATATTATTCGATGCTTTTTGATGTTTATCATTTAATAATAATTAATAAAATCGTCATAATTCCAAAAACTTTAGAAAGTTATAAGCATTTATATACGGCTCTCCTGAAAAATTTGACATTTGCGAGATATCATATTTAGCTTTTAAGCTATCGATGTTAATCGGTTTGCGTTACCGGGTCTGATTAAACGTCTACCTTTATGAGTAGAACCCGATTGCGTACGATTTACCATTTTTGGGAACACGGTTGCATATGTTGGTTTTAAATCAAAGGTAACGTGGTCCGAATTTTTAATAAAATTATATAATTTTAAAAATTACAAGATAAGTTGTTTGAATTTCCAAACAAATCGATGAAGGTTCTAAATTTAACCTTTCAGCATGTGTGCCTCTAGATTTTACACGAATAGACGCGTGTCGTACATTATACGACAGGATATTTTTCAAATATATTGATAAATTATATCTAATATTGGAATATTTTGTTTTAAGCTTTTACGATGATATAA
Source organism: Tuberolachnus salignus (assembly GCA_956483605.1). Taxonomy (NCBI): domain Eukaryota; kingdom Metazoa; phylum Arthropoda; class Insecta; order Hemiptera; family Aphididae; genus Tuberolachnus; species Tuberolachnus salignus. Next base: position 42,499,376 of record OY101429.1, on the reverse strand, counting down.
TAATATCGTATACTGAAACTCTATACTTTTAATTTCACAGCCTCGCGTCAGTGGAACAGTCAGGATTATTCAAGGGAGGGGTTCAAAGAAAATCTATACGGATTTACAATTCATTTGATCACATTATACTTTACAGTGTAAAATTTAATTACAGCTTTTTGTACCTTTCCAATATAACAAAAAAATATGAGTACATACATACATTTAATTATTTAATAAACACAATCGAATATTTTCATTAAAATTGATAAACGAATATTGAATACATTATTATTGAAAAAATATTTATTTTATACAAAATTGTATGATCATTAACATTGTCGAATTATGTATATATATATATGAAAATACTTTGTGATTTTATCTACATCGTATTTGACGTGTCAACAAAACAGCAAATCTTTATCGGTACTTCAACAAATTAAATATTATTATAACTTAACTATTCAGTGACGTGCCCAGGAATTTTCAATAGGAGAGGATTATAGCACCTGTATATCTGAATAATAATCATGAATATGTGTCGAATATTACGTATATATTTTTTTACTTCTCCTTGTCGTATGTAATTGTTGTTTAGATTAAGAATTTAGTATATATGTACACTGATTCGGGTTTATCAAAATTATCATGTAGTGTATTTGGTATTTTGGTAATAGCATTAATTTATGTTATTTTCTCTCGTTCATATTTGGTTAATGAGTAATATATATTCGTATTGATTGTTAGTCCGCTCCGAGTCATCTAAGTCATTGCGCTCGTTCAATTAAATACATTGTAGTTAATTTATTTCCGTGTGATTTTTAAAACTGTTTTGTTTATTTAATATTACCGAAAATTATTCCTAAAGTAATGGTTTCATTTCTAGTGGTTTTTTTAAAAAAAACATTTTTTTATATAAACGTATGCCAACCTTTACAAATAAGTCGTAGAATCTTCTTCTGTATCCTAATCCGGCAATACATATTTTAAAACCGAGTACAAAAATGCCAATTTTTAATCATCAAATCAAGCGTTTCTTCCTTATAACTTGGCCGAAATAGAAACTTCTTCAAAACAAATATTCATAAATATTGTATTTTTAAGCCAATGGGAGTGAACCTAACCTTCCCCTGGGAACGTCGCTGATTACACTAGACAAGAGGTAGAGGGTCTGGACCCGAAATCCCCTTTCATTTGGGTGCGCCACTGCCTCAAGTTTATAAGCAGCTTTATACTAACCATATTTAGGCGAATTACCTAAGATTTTAAATCGTTTAGATGAATTTCTATTTGAAAGTTTTGTTTAATAAATATTTCCCTTTACTGCAGTTTTCATAATATTTGCCCCTTATATTATTTTATAATAAAGTAAAATGTTCCCTGCCAATATAACGGCGGTCGACTATTATTAATATAATACAAATAATGTAATATAATAAAAATAAAAAAAAGATAATAAAACGAGATTCTCGTTTAACGTTTAGCATTTGATCAATTTTAACCAATCAGAAATAAAATGCAATAAAAAATTGTTTCAATACATATAATTTTTTAAACACGAAAATAGATATGACAAATTGCTTTGGACAAAGAATGTCCGCGTTCGACAAAGAACTCAGCATTTTTATCGTTAAAAGTAGAATTTTTTGGCGCGTTTATGATTATCATAATCATTAAATATAATTCCCTTTTTTAATAGGTATAATAGTATTGTTCTTGGCTCCGATTAGTTAACGCTGAAATTCTCCCGATAAATCGGGTTTGGATTCTAAGTGAAGCTATAAATACCGACTATCAATTCCCATATCCATGAGAATTATGGAATGAGATTAGAGAAAAACGCAATAGGGGGTTTGGGGGGTTTCAATCTCTTCCCCCGAAATATCAGGAAAATTTTTAAAAATAAATCACCTGACCTACAAATTGTATAGTTATTTCTAAATTTCCCATGTGACTTACAAATAAAATAGATTAATAGATATGTATGTATATATACGAGTACCTAAACTGTATTAAAGTATGATATTTATGAACGTTTTAACATTTTTTCAACCCCCCTCACGAATTTTTTTCCTACATTCGCTCCAGGATGCGTCGTTACTAGTGATATTATGCAGTGGTGCCGGAACGATTTTTGAATCATGGGGACAGAACACACGGAAAATCATTTTTAAGGCTTACCGGAAAATAATTAATTTATTAAACTAATAATGATTTAATAAGACATTTTTTTCTTTAGATGATATTTGAAATAAATATATTAAAAATGCACTTAAAACATTACACAAGGTTTTTTTTTTAATATTGTTCCAATTTATTTGTTCGTATTTGTTGAAAATTTAATTTTAATCGTTTTATTTGTTTTAAATCATTTGTCCATATTGTTTAGACATTTACAATGTCAACGATTATTTGAATGTTTCGTGTTATGTTTCAATATTCAACATAAAAATGACGGGGGAAGACTGAAACCCATACGACATGTGAACATAAAAATCAATCTTAATTATATTGATATTTTGACGAGTTAGAATAATAAAAAGTAGTATTCCTTTAAGGTTCAAGTAATGTAATAAATTGTTATAAGACGGCTTAGAGGGGTGTCATATCCCCCAAAACAACCCTCTCGGATACGGCATTGGCCACCGTATGGTATGTACGTCGAGTACTCGACGGCGGTAGTATCAGCGCCGTCCACGGATACGTTGCCTTGGGTTGTTACTGATAAAAATTAATTCCGTCATCCGGCGCGTGGTCACACTGCTGCCGCCCTCCGGGGTGGGGACGTAGAATCCGTGGCGCGCGTCCAGCAGCTGCGACGCAATTGGCGGTGGGGAGCACGCGACAAATCGTCGGGCGGTGGGGCGATGGACGGCGCACGTACGTAAGCATCTGCGGGCCGCGCGGCGCGTCAACAAAACAACTCGGTCCGCTTCGATGTATATACGCGTAACCGGCGGTCGTTAGTGCGGTTTTTTTTTTTTACTGATATATTTATATATTTACGTACATATATATGTATATATATAATATATACATACATATATATATGTATATATAATATAAATATATACAGCCGAGTGTTTTAAATACCGATCTTCCGTCGTAAAGAATCATTTAAAAATTTTCAATTATTTTTTTTTTTTTAACCATTTTAAAATATCCGGTACATTTTCTCTATGGTGTATCCGGCCGTGTAGTAATATTTTGAAATAAAATTAATATTACAACATTTTTTTTTCTGTAACGGTCGCTGGACAAACGGTAGAAGTATCCATTATTTCAAATGATCACCATGAATAACCATTCGAACGACATTGACTACAGTAACGGATACATGGAACCCGAAGAGGAATGGGAACGCGAAGGGCTGTTGGACCCGGCCTGGGAAAAACAACAGAAAAAGGTAAGTGGCTACTTGTTCTCAATATTAATCCCTACTATCTATGTCGGATAAAGTTACAGACTGGAATGTGTATTAAAGGATAGATAAAAGTATTTGCTCGACTACGATCAGACGGTCAGTCAAGCTGTTTTCGGTCACATATCGACACAGTATATTGGTTTATATTGGCTAGTTTAGACAAGATACAAGATTTGTACATAGGATGTATACAATTTTTAAGTAGTAGAAGTTAAAGTGATTTTACGGTGTGTTGGCCACAAAACCGATTATATACTGTAGTGTAATAAAAATATTCAAATTCTGTGCCTTCTAAGTTTTAACCACTCAAATTACATATTTGACCTCTATACCTATAAGTTGTTATATAATAATGTAGTTTACTTGTTGATTTATATTATTGTGAAACACAATCATATCAAAAATGCCGAGTTGTTGTAATAACGGAATTCATTTTGTTGTACGGGTATTCATTAACTCCCGATGTGATTTACTAGAGTCTATAATTATTATTATCCGGCTAATGGAAAACTATCGGGAACATAAACTGTTTTAACAAATTATAATAAATTAGGTATGTTGGCCAATTTTCAAATTTTTCAACATTAATGATAAATACAAGGATAAGTTCAATTAGTACAGTATGTTTGTTGTTCATGTAAATTGCTTTTTAATACTCATTTCACAAGTGAGTCGGTATATAAGTATTTTTACTGTCTGTTTATTTGGTATCTGGCTGTATATGAATCTACCTACGAATGATGAGGAATTGCCTTGCTTTTGATTGATTTATGAAATAGTATTTAAAATATTGACTTAAGATTTGAATTACAGTTTCCAAGACTAGTAGGTCTTAGGTAATAATAATTTCAAAATAAATTTTTTATTGTTACTTGTCATTAGTTATTGTAGACTTGGCTCGTTAAAGTTTTAAACCTACACACATAACCTATATTTAGTTTTGAGGTTTTGGCAGCTTTTCCAGAATTAAATGGACTTAAAGCTCTTTTCAACGCGACCATTTTTAATAATTTTTAACCACACATTTTAATTATTCTGTAACAGTTTGTCAATGTGAATTTAATTTTGACTACTATTTATGAGACTACTTAGTAACCGATCTAAAGAGTTGTTTTAAATATAAGTAACGTGTTTTAGGTTCATGTTATTTATTTTTTATCCTTTATTCTGTGGTGGGTTAGGCGACACAAAGTTTAAATTTTAAATAGGATTTAATTTTTTACTTAGGTAATGTAATTTGATTATTGCAAAAAAAAAAAAAAGGTTTTACCTATCTACACAGTATTCACCAAGGTACTCACTTACTCACTTTAGTTTTTAAAACGATGGTTAAACTATTAGCTGTAAAGATTAAAATAAATTAAACTTATATCATTTGTATTGCATACATACCCAATTAAAAGTAATTGCATACCTACTCTTGTAAAATGGTATATTTTAATTACTTACCAAAATTTATTTAAATTTAAATTTATTATTAAACGGGCTGATAAAATATCTGGTTTTGACACCAGCTACCTCTTACTTGGTCTGATTTCTTTTTTTATTTAAGACATATTCTATTTAAGATGCCATAGCCACGGCGGTGTGGTGTATCTGTTTTACTGCCTTTATAGTAGTCTAGTTTAACTGATCGGATATAGTGCCAACTGAACCATGACCGATCTCCTAATGTTTTTTCAGGCGTAAAAATCGAGGCCACTACAACGGTCAGTCCGATCTTTACGGTGCTAACCTCTGATGTATTTTTTTTCTACTAAGGATACATACTTACGACGTCTAGTATCTATCTATCTATCGCTTATGTTGATAGATTATATTTGTATACACAAATATATATTCATTGTCAATATTAGGTAGGCACATATATAATGATATATTTGGTAAATCAGAACACTAGGCCAATTTGTTCGTATCATACCATAATATTTTATTCTTCGTATATGAGTTTTAGGGGTTCCATCGGATCAACATAGTGTTACGGTTAGATATATAGTATTAATAGTCTCGTGATGAAGATGGACTTTATTGTCAGAGCAATTACGCTAATGATATTAAAAGGTTATCCAAAATGTAGTAAATAAATTAACTGTGGTCAGATTAAGTAGATTGATTTTTTTTTTTTTATGTACTCTGTATATGTTATTAATTAACTAAATAACGTAATTTGTTCGACCTTTGACAATCGTGCCGATGATAAGTTTGTGTTATTGATTAAAACGATATACGTTTCGTAATCAAATCATATTCGCCGTATTGAAAACGATGACCTAGTACAATGTAGGAATTTTTTTATTTTTTTCCTTGTACTCGTTTGAATAATTTTATATTTATATTGAAGTGTGTTCCTCTGAATAGAATATATTTTATATTTAAATTTAAATACCACCTAGTCACTTATACTGGTATGTGGGATTCAAGTGTAATTTTTTTTTTCTAATATTGATGGCGTAGATTAATTGTTGAAAAACAATAATAATCAATAATTCGACTGAATCTCGATACTTATTATTATATTCTCAGTATAATAATTAGTTGTATAATTTTTAGGTAACTAAAACGGGCGTGTGTTGTGCATTTAATTTTATATTTTTATATTTTATAGTTTTTATTTTTATTTCTAAATTGGGTGTCAGTTTTTTTTCTGTAGTCTTATGGAAACCGTCGTGAAAAATGAAAATTACTCTTTAAATGTGACGTTATTGTATACAAAAATTACTAACCTGACCATTTGTGCGTATTGACCTCCCAAACATCATGTAGACGAGAATAAATAATAATAATAATAAAAAAAACGCACATTATTCGTTTTATTATATTATATCGTGGCCTCGATTTATTCAAGAACTAAAATTAACCAAGTGTTTGATATTCTTATTGAAAATATTTCTCTAGAATTTTCATAATTAATGATCCAAATATTAGAATATTTCATTCCAAACAAAGTAAAATATTTTCGTATTAACTAACGATATTAAATTTGCATTAGGCAACGTTCGATAAGATAAAATAACAATCACAATTATTATTAATTTACATAAATATAATCTACTAAATACCGTGAAATGCAGTGACCTTTGAAATTTTAAGTATTATTATTATTTTTAGATTCCGAATGCTAATATTTTTACTAAAATGTGTGTTTTTTTCGCCCTAAGAAAACGCATTTTCCGTTAGTAAAAACGCTCCAAATTGCTCATATCGTACCTTAAAAGATATAGTTTATAACCTCCTCAATGCCCCGAGCTTCGCTATAATTCGTTTTTTGATTGCAATGCCGCTGCTTTCAGTATTGACGTTAAGTTACTCTATATAATCTCCTCTATACGTATTCATTATTTCCTATCCGTGGTGTATGTACGGTTATTTTTATATTTATTCTCGTGCATAAATACTAAACGCAAATTGCATAATAGGTCTAATCAACCTAAATTTTTGTATTATCTGAACGTAGTAAAATTAATTTTTGTTGTTATTGCAACGTTTATATATTGTTATTTTCTCATCGATACCGTTCAGACTTGTTTAAATATTTTATAAACAGTAAATAAAAAATTACAATTCCGGGCAACTAATTTTTAAAACATAAATTTATTTCGAACACTTGGCGCCCGGAGCGGGTTAGGTTTGGTTACATTTCACACTGTTCTTCTTATGAAATAATACGCACTTAATATCTAAATCAATGGACAGTAATTATTTCGTTATTAAAAATATTTTATTTCGTAAAATCGTGCGGGTTAGGTATTTATTCTTAAATTTAAAAAAAAAAAAAACTTTTTCACTTGGTATATTTGATAATTAGTTATCGTTGTTTAGAATCAATTGGTCACGGATTAAAAACCGGCTATAGAGGTACTTTAGTATTATTCAAATAATTTGTTAGTTCGATGATGCATAAAACGTACATTTTATTGTACAGATTGGATTATCGAGGATTTATATCATCAATACTCCAAGTACCTACTTCGTGACTGAATGGTTATTTTTTTTTTATGAAAGCCTCAAAACAAAGAACAGTCCTGTTTTCTATTTTTCTATTTAGATTATTTTATCATTTTTTACGTGCGAGGTTATCGTCGGGCCGACCGTCTCTATTGCTCGTATATATTTGGTTATTTGTTGACTTTCTCGTTTGTAATTTTTAAGTTAATTGGCTGGTTTTCGTTGATTTTTTTTCTTTTTAATGCACCTACCTATATATTTAAAATAAAGGGTTATAATTACTATTATTGTCAATAATAATTTTCTTTACGTTTGTACAAAAATATATACCTATACATGATGTGTGTAGGGAAATACGTAGGATCGTGGGAAATAAATAGTTTTAATTCGTCGGTTTTGCCTGAATAGGTATTTCATAATTTTTAGTTTTACAAAACACGTACCTGCCTACGAGTAGTAGATAGCGTAGTTAAAGAAAGAAAAATGAATAATTTAATTATTTAAATAAAGAGAAAATAATATTATTTAACAAATATCCTCCTAATAATTCGTAATTTTGTTGTTTTATCAGATAAATGTTCAAAATATTCATGCTCAACTAATCCTCGTTGTTTGAAGGCGGTCTTAACAGGTTTTTTTTCTTTGTTATAGCAGAGAGTCGTTTTCGAAATAATTAATTGACAATTTAGACAGATACGAATTTGCGCATGTCTGTCGGTAATTAAGTCTCGCGGTATACTTATTTATTATTCATAGTTTTTCGTATAATACAAAGAGAGAGAGACGTCGGTGTGAAAAAAACTTTATTTTGCTAGTAAACTTGTAACCTTGGCCTTATCGCCGCCGCCGCCGTCGTCGTCGTTGTCGTGGTTTGGGGATACCTAATAATTTATACGTTAGCTACAAAAGCTTTTGAGATTTTCGAGAGTCTGATAGTATTATATATATTTGGATATATTTAATAATAAGACAAATAATGTATGCTGTCGGTGTACAACAGTGTTTCCTCTCTGAATATCGTCGTCACTTACTTCTTATATAATATTATAAATATTTTAACGTAATAATATTCTCTCGTCAGGATTGAGAACTTTAGTTCTGAACGACTGTTAAGTGGGTGTAAAACCTCTTGGCATTAGTATGATTATTATAAACTGTACGTTTTGCAATAAATCGTGTAAAACCTTTCGGCGTGACGTTATACACGAATTCCGCGTTTTTCCTTATCGCCAGGAAAAAAAGTCTTTTTCCTCGTCGCCACCGCGGGCCAAACTAAAGGATCTTTTTTTCTCGTCCTGACCACAGCTACACCGTAATTAGAAAGCCAAGCTAACTGAACTTCTTTGTTTTGATCCCACGCTAAAGTCCGCTACTCTTATCATCTCTACATCACAATTTCCTCATTTACTCATTATATCTTCTCTAACAACGTAAATAGCCACTATTTTCTTTGGCCAACCTCTTCTCCGCATTCCATCATTACCATCACTTAACTCATTTTGGATCTTCTCGCCACTATCCATCCCACCGTTTCTCCTTCTCTTCACATGCTGCACGCCCATCATAATCTCATACTATCTCATTCTTAGTCTGTTCATTCATTCTCTCTCGTTTTTCCTGCTATACCTGCCATTTGAGAGCTGTAAAGGGGTTACTATAGTACTGTACATCCCATTCCTTATACTGTATGACCCGCGCTTACGCATGCACACACCTATACTCTAACATACGTATTATTCTCATTTCTGCAGTTATTTTTATTATTAATTTCGTCTAAACTAAACTCTACAGCTCCGGATATCAAAATACACGAGACGGGGCGATGACGTTTATTAATTTTGTATCTATTATTATTATTATTATTTTTTCTTCTATCGTTATTCTCCGTTTCCGGTCTAATGGTTTATTATCGGTTACGGGACGCGTAGCGTACATACAGGAAACGACATCGGGCACGGTCGTAGACGACAGACGGTTTTCGCAGCGTTCTTCGACACGGGTCCCCCGCTCCCCGAAGATGACATTGCACACGCATTTAATTTACCTATTTTATTCAATAAAAAAATGTCACCGTCGAGAGACGGCGGCGGACCCATTGATAAATAATAATTTGTATTTTTTTAAATGTTATCGCTCTCTCTCGAGGAGCAAAACGTTTTTCGACGGCTACACATATGTGAAAATGCCGTAATTAAGAGTATGGCGAGGAGAGGGGCTGATGATATTGTATTTGTATTCGCTAGTTTTTCAATGTTACGTTTACGTGTTTTTTATATCTAAGCCGCAAATCTCCTCATTTCGAAACAATCACAGATGATCATACCACGAGCGTTGCTCATCGTATAATATTATTATGCTCAATGGATTTGCAATTATTATTTTTATACCGGATCGTCATGCAGAGCTCTTGTGCGAAAACACGCAATAATGTAATTTTTCCGTCTGCGCTCAACTTTTCTACGGGAAATCCGATTTTTCAGTGTAGCATATATATTCTGAAAGCGTTTTGGATCTCGTTGATGCATTTGTGGGGAGGGCTGGATTTATTTATAAGCCGCACATGGGAAAACCGTAATTTTTTACTTTATTTAGGCGGGTAACGGTAAGACCAACGAGATTTTTATTTACTAATAACCATTTTTGCGGGGAATGAAAAGTGATTTATAATTTTTCACGCAAACAATTTTATCGTTTCTATATTTATTATTTATCCGTCGGATATATTTAAGTAGGTACGTACGCGATAAGGCGTTGTAAGGTCTCCCAACCACCGTGGATATCGTGTTATGTAGCCGCCGCCCGCGGTACAGTTGCCAAGTGGGATGATATTTATTTTGCCCGGTGTGCTTTCCCTCCGGATTACAAATATAGAAACGACCGCCGTCGCCGCCGCACGATGTACGACGCCAAAATAATAATAATAATAATAATAATCATCACGATTGTTGTAATAACGACAATAACAATTATTATTGTTGTCCACTGTCGCCACTGATTGACTGACGGTCGTACCGGCGTTCGGCGTTTATTACGACTATTGGTTACCGCGCGTCGTCTCCCCGGGACGGCGACTGCTGGCTGCTGGCAATGACAAATCGAAATATTACACGAGACGATAAATCATTTGGAAAAATAATAACACACTACTGACTGTAACGATAAACGAGCATTGTGTACGGCGGACCTCTTCCGTTACGCGTCGAGTAACCGCCGCGAGATTTCCACCCGGGACGAGAGTTCGCTTCGAAACGTTGCGGGCGCAGCGGTCCGGTTACGGTTTCTATATACGTGCCGTGTCTTTTTTTTTCTCTCTGTCCGATTGTCGCCTTTTGTTGTCGAATCGCCAACAATTTATTTGTTTTGTACTATTAGATAGGTAATAAAATCGATTTAAGCTCCGAACCGAAAAATCAACCTAACCTAACCAACAACAAAAAAAGTGCCCCCCCTCCGTCCAACACCAGTAAAGTTTCGACTCGTTCCAATCGAGAAACACACCCGGATCGGTAACGTTTTTTTGGTCAATAGTTTCAGCGAGGTACTCGGGAGTGGTCGTTAATTTTACGGAAATTCTCATAATACCGAATATTTTTTACTTTTAATATTATAAAATTTATGAGACGCGCAGTTCCGAAATTTTGAACACAAGTGACCCGACAACATCTCAAAGCCAGCCGATTTTTAAAGCCGGTATTAGGGAAATTAGCGCCCTGGGCAAGTAAAATTATTGTGCCTTTCCTAGTTAAGGTTAACTATTTTTTACTCAGAGTGAAAAACAAATTTTTTAATGAATTTTCATTGCTGAATAAATCTAAAGTGAAGTCATTTTTATAATAATAATAATAAAACAAAATACATATTTTTAATAGGTATGTACCATCAATTTATATGATTTTAATAATTTTGGGGGAACTTTTCGTGCTTTAATCTCTGCAAATTAATTTGCTAATGTTCAATCGAGATTTTCTGCAATATAATTTTCAATATATAAGGTTGGAAGTGATGACAATCACCCATAGTTGACCTTAGCTATGTCTTTATTAGTTTAAGTTTCGAAAAACTACGTTCTCCAGATGCAACTGTAACAGGTACCGTCATGAGAATCCTGAGTGCGATCCACACATTTGAAAAAAAATTGTTTGTGTCAGTATCCAGTGTATACTGTAAGAACTCTTATGGTGTCTTATATTTTTACTGGTAAAATAAGTCGAAGGTGTGTATTAATTCATTTACAAAATCTACGACATTAAGATCTGATTGCTGGCCTTTTTACAATGTTATATGAAAATTCACGCAGTGAGTATAAAGTTCGGTTTTTTCTGGTAAATCGTCAAATTTATATAAAAATCCTCAAGAACTTTTGTGGGATTCGCGCGCGGCGACGATATTACCCACGTAATTGATTCGATTATCTATTTTCGCTGGACTGTAACAGCCGTGGTTTTTCTCAAGATAACTTATTATTTTTCTATACATTATTGTTGATAGTTGTACTCGAATTTTTAATTAAAAAAAAACACTATAATATCTGAACTCTTAAGGCGCCCTGGGTGATTGCCCGACTCGCCCGGCTCGCCCGCCCCTGAGACCGGCCCTGTTAGCACATATATTATTATATATCTTCTATTAATTTACTTTTTCGGCTTCTCACCTACAATACCCACGGTCTAAAGTATCTCTTTTTATTGTCAGCTCGGCGCGTCCATTGACAATAATCTCTGCCATTGCAATTCCTCGCGATCTCACCCTATATCACAATGCGCTGCGTCAAAGGTCGCGTTCTCTTTTACGTCGTTTATAAAATCTGGATTATTGGGTAATTACTAGGTCCACCCAAAGGGTTCTAGATCTCTATAATGATTTTTTTTTTTTTTTTGTTAATTCCGTTTTTTGTTCACTCTGTAATATACTCTCCTCCCACCTCCGGCTCTCTAAACACTGACAAACGGTTCGAGACGTTCGTACTTTGTTAATTACGAATGCCGTCAGTGGCGTCGTTTGCGGGGGATGCAAGGGTACGCAAATGCATCCCATGTATTTTTTCTACCGCACTTAAAATACGTATAGACGCAGATAGTCGCATAAAATGTTTAGTGCCCGTTTTGTTATCACTTATAATTTGATTGGAATTCGGAAGACATAAATTGACATAAAATACATATGAAAATGAAAAAGTTGTTTAAGTTGTAATATGTTACGATTGAAAAATAGTTTTCTACGGAAATGTATTATTTAAATTGCGATCGGCTTTGGTATTGATTTAAATATTCGATATTGGTTTTGCATCCCGTGGAAAAACGTGAAACGACGCCCCCCCCCGAGATATTTGGCCCGTTACGGCGTCTGCGGGTCTCTGTTCAGAGTACGCGGACCGTTTTCGTTTTCGCGATATTATTTTGTTGCCACCGTGAAAGCTGTCGCGGCGTTCCCATCGTAGCTGTACGCATTTTGGGCAGTTTCGTTTTCGCACGAACTCTCCTATATAATATAATAATAATAATAATAATAATAATAATATACGGTTCGTATATTATAATAAACAATATACACGCCGTTTGCCGGTACGGGAAACGAGTGAAAGTGACCGCGTTCTCGGGTGTACTTAAACGCATTTCCAATACCGGCAAACGAGAATGGATTACTGGCGATTATAGGAGCCAGGCGGTATCGATCTATCTATACATATAGTGTCTATTTTTTTTTTCTCTTTTTCTTTTGTGTTATTTAAACTCGCCGCGTTCTCAATTTCCGACGGACAGAACGCTCGCCGACCCGTGTTTTGAATTATTACGTTCGTAATTTCTGTTTGAATTATTTGGGCATACCGCCTATAAGTATACGTACGGTTTTTTTTTTCTTCAAAATTGTTCCGAGCGTAGCAAGCAATATAATTGGTTTACTATATACGATGCGTGTTTTTTTTCCCGTCTGGGGACAACTTTTCTACCAGAAACCTCGTTCCGATTTTCTTGCGTAGCGCCTTTTCTGATAGTATTTCGGATCTAGTTGGTGCATTAGAGAGAGAGAGAGAGAGTACATTTTCGTTGTAGTTTTCTTTATAATTGAGAAAAAACGTAGAAACCCGGGGTAATGTACGGCTATAATGGTTTCATTAGTTTCGATTACGTCTTTTTGTTGTAACTCGCAATTTTTGAGCTTTTTTTACGCATTCGATGGTTTTTGTTAGTTATTTTAGTTTTGGTTTTATGTGAATAAAAACGCTTGGAGATTTCACATCACGTTTATCAAAGTTAAAACGTAATAGTTTTTTTTTTAAACCATTAAAAGTTAATATTTTGACGAAAATCGTAAAAATCACGGCTTTTCGAAATATTGTTTAACCGTTTTATCATTGTGTACAGATATAAATTAAATTACTCTATCCAATTTTTCCAACTTCCCACCTACAACAGTGAGAAGTTTCTGCGATTTTTTCTAGTTAAACCGCTGTGTAACTTCATGAAGGTACATAGTTTTATTTTTAAGTGAAATTTACATCGGGTTCCCTATGTAACAGTTTTTCACTCGTATACGTAATAATAAAAAAATAAAAAAACCGTTAGGTAAAAGTAGTGTTTATTTGTAGGTTTTATTCCGCAAATCTCTGCACGTTTTTCTTACGATTCAATACCGAATTGAGCCCAAAATCAAATATAGACTACCGTACTCTGTGTAAATCTCTGTATTAATTTTGATTTTAGGTCAAAACTTGGGTGAGGTTTAGAAGTTGAATATGAAGTTGGTAGAAAAACTTGTAGAAATGTACAGGGATAGAGAATAGGTTAAAATTGGTGTCAAATAGGTAGAAAAACACGCAACAATTTTCGGGACTGAACCAGCTAATTATTACAACCGATGTTAAATTAAAGCACACATTACGTATGATATGAAAGTCCAAGTTTGCGGGGAAAATTTGTATTGAATTAATTAATTATTTTTTTTTTATACCAACGTGGTTCAATTATTTTATTTTATAAATTATAATATTATGTTACCCGAAGCTTCAATCATTTTGTGCAGTGTGACTCACGCGCGATGAATTATTCGTACGTGGTGTCTATTTATAACTGTTTAACTATATATATAATACAAATTATTTATATCGTCTAGTAGTATAGTCGTCCTTAGCGGATGAAAAAAAAAAAATAATAATTTCACCAAGGTTTTTTTTTAATGAGGTGTTCATCGTCGTCATATCGGGTCCGATCTATCTTTATATATAAAATAAATTCTCCAACATTTTCTATTTATGAAATTTTTTTTATTTTCACATAAGTGACGGTTTTTGAAAATATCTGTAGCGTTTTATTATACGAGGTTAATAAATAAACAAGATTTTTTTTTTCTTCTAGATTTCTATATAGGTAATTCAACGAGCGTTTTATTATATCTTGGAAGTTCTCGGTTTATTTGACGCACTTCAACATTATATATAAAAAAAAAAAATACTTGCTATTTATTTTACCGATTATAAAAATTCCTTACCTACATAATATTTTTATTTTAAATTATCGACGAGTGTGCGTTTAATCCTCGGTCAAGTATCCACTTCTGGGTTGAATATTTTTTATGGTAGCTTATATACAACTATCATATTATAACCGCATTCACTACCGCCTATGAAATTATGTTAAATTATTAAAATAATACGACGTTTAAACAATATTTCGAAATTTGTATTTGTCCGTTTACAATTTTAGTAACTCGCGTAGTCTCTGTTTCTTCTTCTCACGTAACTAAACTCTCTAAGAGTTTTGATCTTTATTTTGTTCACAGTTTCTCGCACGGAAATATTTACGCAATAACGGTTTTCTGTTATTTTCGATTTTTTTTTTTTTTTTTTTTTTCATTGTAATAATAATTCGTTTGTTTAAACAAACACGTCGTGAAATGGAATTTTCATCGAATACTTTTATTAACCATTTCTAAAAGCGTTAATAACATTTGCAACACATTTTGGCGATTTTTAACCTTATTGAGGTTAGCCATTTGACATTTCTGATTGAAATATTATTAATGTTAAAGTAATGGGCGTCGACAAGAAATTAGAATAAACTTTTTTTTTTTTAATTTAACATACAGACATTAATAGTTTTCTCCTCGGGGCAGACGGGGCATACCCGGAAACCTCTCCCGGTATCCGGTGGCCCGGTACGGGCCTACTTGTACCACTTGCTTCCAATTTATTATACCCGACGCTCTCAAAACTCCCTCTTTTTCTGGATCTGCCACGTGGTCTTTTCCCTCGAGACGCCCGTCCGAAGGCTGCTGTTTTGACGCTTAATATGGCCACTGAATTTTTTTTTACTCGTATCGTAGACAAAATAATAACGTTACGTCTAATCTAATAATAAATATTTAAAAAAAAAATAAAAATAACGATATACGTATATATAATATATATATATATATTATATATATATATATTCGTATTTTGTCGGACCGAGTTAAACGTTTACTTGTATTTTTTTCTTGAAATATTTAGTTCGGTGTGCTATTTCTACTTTATTTTACTGTAGATTTTAAAGCTGCACTTATTTTCTGTGTTTTAGAGAGCCAATACATTTTTTGTTTTTTAACAAATAGTACTTAAAAGATAAAATTATATCTTTTATATGAACTATATTTTTTTTAAATTTTTTATTATTATTATGCTGCTTTTAAGTTTATAACAACTGATTAAAGACTACTAATGTTTAACATTCAATAACTGTCGATTTTAAATTCGGGTATAGAAAATGAAGTTATGTACACGTGTAAAAACCTTCAGTCTATGCTTGATGCTGTCAGCTTAAGTGAACAAGAGTTTAAGTAGTTTAAGACCTAAACTAACCTAACCTGACAGTTAAAGTGAACTGTGCTTGTATAAAACGTACTTATAATTACTTTGTAATGGTACACTTTATTCTAAACGTAAAATAATGCACCGCGAAGGATATTATGTCTTTTGTATCATTATATTGTCGTTTTATACACATTTCGGATATTTCGAGTCGTTATCATTCATTCCCTCCTAACCCCTGCCTCCGGCCAAAAAAAAAAAAAAAAACAAATTTTCTATACCTTTTATTTTATTAACACCATACTAGTCGCATAAATGTTTTAATGTTTAACTGAGTTTTTCTTTTCTTTTGAGATAATGTACTGTTATTTAAATTGCAACGAGTTTTACACTCGATTTTAATTCTCGTTGGGTATTTATAAATGGTTTTTTTTTTTTTGGATATCGGATTTCATGTCCCGGAAATTGGCCGGGAAATGTGTTTACGTTTTATTAGGCCCGTTTTCGCATTTTTCAACAAAACGTAACCAGATTACTGTATTTTATATATATAAACAAGGTGGTTTTTGTAATTTTCAATTATGTAAATAATTAAATAAATCACAACTAAACAAATACATTAGAGCTTTTAGCGTTCAGTGGTGCGTTACGGTTGGAAACATTTGACGATGATCACGATAAAACACCAGTTGGTGTTTATCAAACAAATAGATAAAATAGATAAATTGGTACCCAATTGAATTTGTAGAGATTGAATAACGAGTTTAATTTTAACAACGGACATAATATTATAAATTATACTTGGTTGATAATAACTGTAGAAATATACAATTGGGAAAACGTCGAGAACGCACAATACGAAACGCTAAAGCTTGTTAGTATACGTACACTTTGGTTATTATTTTCATAACCTCAAAATATCGTAATATAAATATATATATATTACTATCCATCAAAGTCTTAAAAATATGTCTGATAATAGATTTTGTTATTGATATGACCGGGTTAAAAATCGCCTGTATATTACCGGCGCGGACCCTATTTTACGATACCGTTGGATTTGTGAAACCGAGAAAGTTAAAAAAAAAATTCCGTATTTTCGGGGGACAGATGGTTTAAAACTCCACCGGGTTTTAAACCCCACGCATCAACACACGACTCGTGCGTGCGTGAACGTATACGAAACAAAACGGTTGTCGTTGGGGCGCCCGCAGCCGCCTCCGATATTTATAGCGCACCGTCGTCGCGAGGGATCCCGGTCGGCCTAGATCCGCGTTTATTTTCGTGTGGCCGGCGGCCGCGGCGGCTGGCGAATATTTAAAATAGACGCGCTTGCGCAGCACGACTGGTGTGACCGCGGCGGCGGCGGCGGGCATATTATACGAGCGGACCGCCGCCGCATTATGTTACCCCTCGGTGGCCGGTGACCAAAAATGGGCCGACGACACGTCGACGCCCTCTTGTGTATATGCCGCCGCGTGTAACGGCCGTCGTCGCCGTCACATGTTCTATACGACGTCCTACGTCCGATGGCACAGCGCGCGAACTTTGTTTATTATAGTTTATATATTACAACCTACCCTCCTCCTAATAACCGGTGCAGCTGCTACCCCGACCGCCGCTGGTCGTGCCGTGCCGAATTTTGTTTACCGACGCGGGCGAGGCCGCGGTGTTTCGTCGTCGGGGGGTGGCGGTTTTGAGGTTAAACTCATTCTGGAATTGCCTACAATTCGTCGCCTAAGTGGCCAATTTCGGTTTTTCAACATTTTCCGGGAAAGAAAAAAAAAAAAAAATATATATTTATATCGTCGATTTTGGATAGGCCACAAGAACATTTCTATTTGTCACGGCGGTGATGTCTCGAAACTAACATCAGCGTCTTGATAAGACGAGATTGAGATTTTTGAGTCCAGTTTAGTACAGACTGTTTGGCTAAAAATGCATGGGACTGCGGTCCCTCAAACCCTGCTGTTAAGAAAAGAAAAATATAAAATATAAATACGTGTGTCCGGGAATTGGGTCACAATGAATCTTTTTTCAAATAGGTATACGGTAATTGGGCCACTATTTTTTTATTATTGAATCCGGTAATTGATATTATATACCAATTATATATAATATAATACAAAAAAAGTCGTGGAACTATTCAAAAGTTTCGTTAGAAAAGTGGAACTTTCAAATACAAAATTTGCCCTCCTGTCTATGGAAAAAAATTAATAATTAAATACGCCGATGTTTTGAAAAATTAAATATTTGTAATTAATTGTTGAAATGTAAACGTGATGGTTGCAGAAAAATGTCGATAAAAAAAAAAAAAAAAAAAATGAAATGAATCCTGAATGCGCTGCCACGTTTTACATCGATTAATCCGGCGCCCAATATTATTATGGACACAAATCGCAACGGGGTGCGAGCGTACATCTTGCCACCCTGCCACCCCCGTGGGAAGGGGGTTAACTCAACGGTCTATAAGTGTATAATAGTCAACTCTAGTTTTCGAACGCACCCCCGGACGATTGGCGGCGGTGACGTCCCACGTGTTGTTATACAATATTATTATTGTACCGAGTATACACGGACAAAGAACCGCGGCGATCACGTTTCCCGGGAGGCACACCGGGTCACATTCCTACATAATAATAATGGTATACAGGTAGGCACGGGAGCGGCGGCGTTTGTTCAAAGTTGTGCGTGGAAACGTGTGCGTCGTCGTCACCCGTGCGCCTGTTGAACGTAAACGGCACGCACAGCGGCGGCGAACGCGCACTTTGTTGCCGCGACGAACGTTTGTCGTGTCTGCCGTGTGTCGTTTTACGTCACAAAATGGCCGCCGTACGATCGTGGTCCGTCCATGTATATATATATATAGTACTGGCGGTTTTCGCCAAACATTATTTTCGGTCGTTTTACACGATAGACATCTAGTTAAATAGATAAAAAAATAAAAAAAAGTATTTTATTAAGAGTTCACATTCGTCGGGTTTGACGTGTACAAAAAGCCGATTTACTGTCCGCCTTGGGCGAGCAGCTATTGTAAACGGAACAAGGTACGCGCATACGATACGCAATCGAATTTCGATTTTACGTGTTTCGGTAAATTTAAGTGGGAAATTGCATTAATTCGTAACAAAAAAATTGAATTAAAAACGCTGATTACAATTAATTACGACATTTAAATCCGTAAAAAAATATATAAAAATTACCGTAAACGTAACAGTAATGCTTGTCGTCTATTTTAATATGTATATATATATATATTTTTTTTTATTAATATGCCTATCTAGTGATTAGTTTTTTTTAACATAAAACATATACAGCTGCGTCCGTATTCTTTATAGGTTTGGCGTAGGCGCATGGAATGTATTAAAGAGAAAAAAAAATGATTTTTGTCATTTATTCAAACCACGGTCACGTGCGGCGTACGTAGTTTTCGCGAACTCTTTAAGCGGCCTGCAATGTATAGAATAATAACAAAAAACTAAAATAAAAAATAAGTCACGCGACGATTTCGGATCGCCGCGTTATATTATTTATTATTGTTAAATATGTATATATTTTTTTGCCGTCCATGTTTCCCCGGTGTCGAATTACAGTACTTTGGCTGATACCTAAACCTTCGTATATTATAATAATATGTGACGCGTACCCGCGACTGCCCGCCATCGTACCGGTGTCGTCGGGCGCGTAAGCACGTGGCGTATCCCGTTGATATGGGGAAGAGTTGTACAGTAGGCTGAGTTGCATAGTCGGTAGAGTTGTATTATAGGTGTAAGTAGTAAAACCTGTTGTCGTTATAATAATAATAATTACTGCGTCCTTGAACTTAAACAATATAATATGTTTATATCGGGGCCGAAGGAGGTGTATATTACGATTTCTTGTTGTTGTGTTATTATCTTACTGGTGCTGTAATACTCGACGATATTTTATCTATCAATCATTTTGTACGCGTGATTCACTGCGACGACGACGAGTAAAGTACTCGAATGTAATATATACGTCAGTTTCCCTCCCCCCCCAAAAAAAAAAAAAAAATAAAAAAAATAAAAATACATTTTAGATTTCCGGGCGCGTATGGCGAAGAGACTTTACTATTATATACGTATTATTAGGTACAGTTGGTGACTTTTTTTTCACTAAAAGTCACTCTCATTTGACGAATTAGCACTTTTTTTTTTCTTCTTCCGCTCGAAGTCAATCTATATATACGTATGTATAAGGGCCGATCTCACCAAAAACACACCGATCGCGATTTAATTAATCGTGATTACCTCCTATCCTATATTTAATGACCGTAGTTAACATCGTTTGGATTTTGTCACTCTAATCACGGTTACCTTAACCGCAATCAACCTCATTAATCACGATTTACTTCCGTAAGAGTGATATGATTTTATTTTGATAACAGGTTAGGTTATATCAACAGGTTAGATCACTGATTATAATATACATTTTTCTTATCGTTCGATTATACTTGTTAAAGGTGACAGTACGACAATCAATACGGTTAGTAGGTGGTTGACCTACAAGTGATATTCATATTGCTCGTCGTGCTGACATAAACGTTTTAAATTTTTTTAAATTTTTCTACCTCAAATCGTGCCACTACATACATAATGTTTTCACAATATTATATTTATAATACTATTACTTAATTTACTAGTGTGATATTATTAGAGACGTCACGGTTATAGATAGATAACTTAAGGTAGGCGTGATTTTAGTCTGCGCGTCCTTTCCAATTTCGAAGCTGAGATTATATAATTATTTTACGGATTTATTCGGAAATTTTGATTTTATTTAGCTCCCCGTCTTTGAGAGTTTTCGAAATGATTTGTTATAACGTCCACTTCGACGTGTAGGGTAACCCCGTGCCGTTGTGGTGAAGCTGTTTATTTCGCATAAACCAAGACGCTTTTATAGTGCTGCTATTCGTAGGGTTTTATTTTGGAGTGTTTGTTAGATATTTGTATACGAGGTGCTGTCATATTATTATACATAATATTTTAGAAGTATAAAACCCTTTATGCGTAGAGTTAATATGTAGTAGGTGTTCGATTTAACACCGATGATCGTTTAGCGAACACTATTAAGGGGTAAGTATAGAAGACAATTATATTTTTCGATAATTAATTTAAAAAAAAAAAAAAATAAAAATAACAGCTGATTAGCCAATCGTATTGCCATTGACCCCTTTAGAGTAAAATAAATGTCCGCGATAATTTATAATTATCATTTATCGGACGGTTAAAAATTGTTTTTTTTTTTTCTTTAAATAAATCGTTCGGATCAATCGAGTCAAGTCGGACGTTATAATATTATACACGTAGCCAGAGTGAATAAATAATATTGTTGGCGAAAAATATGCGTCAACGAATTGTGCGTATATATAAATATATACCGACCATTATTTAACACGATAATATTATACGAATTGTCAAGGAACTTTACCCACGTGGTTACCCTGGTGAAGTATACTAATTTTAAAATAAAATCATTATTGGCTGAGCCGAGAGCCAACGTCCTAAAATATTTTTTATTGGGACGCTTTCCATGTATATGTATACTTACCACATAACACACATCGTCAGCTATAACGAGTACGTGCTCTATATATTTTTTATTCTGTGGACTTTTTTGAAAGTAAAGTATTGACTCGTATTTTTTATATAATTATATATATATATATAATACGAACATATGTTTCAATTTATTGTGTACTCACTCGCGCGTGTATAGTTGAAAAATGAACACGTGGTTTTTTTTTTATCCGTTTGATTTTGTTCGTCGATCAAATTTATTAGTATATCGTATTCTTAAAAAAATACGTCCGTTTTTACTTTCATTTTGTTTTTAAACGAAAGTAAAATTGGGGACGGGGAAATATTTACGCTCCCTCGTGCTCCCATTAATAGCCGTTTATTTATATTATTAGGATTGAATTTCGAGTAGAAACGGAAACTATATAGAATGTGGCAGTTCGGTGTGATTCACAAAACAGCGCACCCTCAAAATATCTTTATTTTATTAAACCCGAAATACTCGGGTACTTATGCATTTTTTAAATAGTTGAGATAATATTTAAAGCGAATAGATAGCCGAATTACGAGTAAACTGGAAGCCTGGCAGCTATATATAAAAGAGTTTAAGTATACTTAAAGAGTAAATTTGATGGACTATTTGACATGAATTATGTGATAAATACACGCAACAATATGGAAAATACTCGAAATTGTTTTTATTACCTAGATGTTTGTATCTTCGCATAATTCATATATGCAAAAACAAATATTTCATAGGTTTATCTATACAATTTTTCCTCTGATACATGACTAGCAAATTCTTAATGGACTCTATCATACAGTCGGCTATAAAGTTGTTTTAAATATTTGTATACGAGTATATGTTGTATACTATTTAGATTAATCTTATTACTGTTATTTTACTATAATATTATAATTAATTGTAAATCAACCGTGATAATAAAATATTTTAAAATTTATAACGTAGGTTTATTTATAATTTTGTTTAAAAATATTAATGCGATTTTATATGGAGCACGGAATAATACTTTGCGTGGTGGAACCGTCGATATTTAACCGAAGTGATTCAAGTATATTATATTCTTACCCACCATTATTCTAATATTCTTTTAAAATTTAAATCTGCAGTATAATTATTATCGTCGAGTACACGCAATTTTAAAGTTAGGTTATAATTTTTCATAACTATATGACCCCGTATATATTTATACGAATTGTCTACCTATTAATTATTATTATTGCACGAGCACGAAAGCGATAATGTAATATTATATTCCTATTAATATTATTTAATTATTATAACGTGGATTTCTATGTAATCGAATTAACCCGATTAACTATGATTAATAAATTAAAAAATTTGAATGTTCGGTAATTTTTTTAATGAATTACTCACCTATCTAGTTAAATTGATATTTATTTATTTTTTATCTCAGTCCGATTTTAGCGTCATCGAATAAAACATTATTGCCAGGATCGATCCAAATATTTATTTGATCGATTAATGTTTTTTTTTTTTTCACAGTCAGAGATTTTATTATTTTACAATAGATATGTATACTATTTGTATTATCATATGACGTAATGAGTAAAATATCGATGAAGGATTTTTGAGCTATTTTAAATCGAATGTTTTTTTTTTTTTTTTAAATACTTTTTTGTCAAATTTTCTCCAAAAATCGAAACTATTGCACTGTATCGTGTCTGTTATATAAATATATTTATTTAGCTTTTTCCTGCTACTTTAAGTTACTTCTATTGGTTCTCCCTCTGAACCAAATTAACTCAAGCTCAAGAATTAAAGTTTATTTTATATGTCGGTTTAAAGTGATAGGGTTGAATTGCAATACAAATTTAAGCGTGTTGTTGTGGGAGGGGTGGGGTGTTTCTTTTAGCTTTAAATACTCCTATATATTCCCAAAACGGAGCTAGTACTTTTTGCGCTGTTCAACTTTCATCCTCCGGCCCTTTTAGAAATAGTATATAGTCTAATAGTGTAATAGTGTTCGGTTATTTGTTGTTATACAAAGCAAATGTTTATAATACAAAACAGAGGGAGGAGACGCGATTCTAGTGACTGAGCTCTACTGCTCACGGGTGTTTTTTAAAATAAAAATGTTTCTAATCTAGTATGTGAGAAATAATTCGTAAAACTATTAGTTTCCAGCGGGCGTACACAACAAATATGACCTCAGTATTGCTAAAAAAAATATTCAAATTTACCTTTGATGAAATTCAAATGTATTCCTGTGTCTCACTGCAAGTATATATTTATTGTGTTGTCGTGAAATATGTTTAAAATCGTGTTTGTGCAAATACAAATAAAACAATTCACTTTAATGTGACTTTGGATATAAAAATCCTGTTGTAAAATTCGTAGAAGAAAACCTTTCGGAAACACAACTCCGGCTCCTAGTCAAAAACACAAAATATTGTATTTTACATTTTTTTTGTTTTTGAAATACCCGTAATTCTTTTAATGTTTCATAAATTGCTGACGAGTTTTTCCAATAATTATTTTCCTTTATATTTGTTTTATTATAATTTAACTCTATAATCTGTTAGAATAAAAACAGCCCTCGGACGGTATTTTTTTTTTTTGTCATTTAATTTTTTTACTCAGACAAAAATAAATCAACGGGATCCAGCCGGGTTAATAATCGACTAATAATATATTGTCGTCTTCGTATAAAATACAAAGTCGGTATACACACACACACACACACGTGTGGATTTTTAAACGTTTTCATATTCTTTTTTTAGATTTTCCGGCCCTGTTTAATGTCGCGGGCTAGTAATTTGTATCCATTACGTATAATTTCTATTAATTAAACAATTACATTTTCTGGAACTGTTCCCAGAGCAAAGAATTTTTTTTCTCCGCTTATATCCCGATTACAAATATATGCGTAGTGTCGACACGTCGATTTCTACTCAACTTTCATATTATATTATCGTGTAAATATTTTTCCCGGTGTATTTGCTGGCCGTGTATAATTGTATTAAAAATCGGAAAACGACCGACTTTAACGGGATTCTCCGAGCATACGGATTAGAGCTTAAAATATTTAAAAAGCCGAATATATACTTACGTTACTTACGGGTAGACGAATTTGGTAGGCGGTGAGTTCTAGCGGTACTTTGGATATATAAAGTAATTTAGTTTATATAGATGGACAAAAAAAAAACAAAAACTGACAACTTAACGTTGTTTGTTGGCGGTTTGTTTTTCTTAAATTTTAGACTCTAGAAAAAAAAATATTCAAATAAATTACCGCCAAGCGGAAAATCCGCATCTTTTAAGGTACGCTACACTAGGAATCACAAATAATAACATATTATATTTTCAAACGTCAATCTCTATTTTAGTAAATATTAATTATTTGATAGTAAGTAATTTGGTGACACCGTTTAAATTATTTAATGCCATTATTATCGTATTTGCTGTCCCATTGTTTTATGGTGTGTTTATGGTGTTAAATTTAAAAAGGATTGAAAGTAACAAACATTTTAACGTATATTATTTATTTACTCTAGTAAAACATACCGGAAAGGAAGTCATAGGAAATTCAAAATGGAATAGTAATATAAATAGTAAAAGATAAATTCGGGACACCGTCGTCGGTTGCGATTCCACCGGGGCAATATTCACGCGGTAAATTCCCAAGACTAGTTTTTAATTTTAAAAACATAACGAAATCATCATCGTGATATCAAACGAGGAAAACAAAACGATTGATAATGCGTAATAACAAAATATTATGTTTACGATGCGCATTAAAACTATACCGTAACTACTCCGTTTTATTATTTGTCGCTTACAATCATTTTTCATTTATTGGATATTATATTTACCATTTTAATTACATTTAATTAATTTAGCTGCGCGTGTGTAAAATACGCAGCACCACCGAATGAGGTCATTGGTGTTTGCACTCTCGCGCGCGTGTGCGCGTGTATTACATACTGTTGAATTAAAAAAAAAATTAAAAAATAAAGAGAGACTAATACATACTCTGCACCATGGGTGTGTAACACTGTTGTAGATGGGAAGTTGGGAAGGTGGGATATAGAAATTGAATTTAATTTATATCTATACGCGATGAAAAATCATCGCTAAACCGACAAACGATTCCGTGCTAAGTTTAGTTAATCGTGTTTTGTAATGCTGTCATTTTTAAAAGTTTCATCTAAATTTACATCCTCAAATTTTCTTTTTTTTCACCATTAAATATAATGAACCTCGTGTCAAATTTCCTTGCATTTATTTTGCCCCAAACAGTTTTATTCAATTAATTTGAAGAAAAAAAACGTAAAATGCCTATATGAAAAGTCTGAAAATGGCCAGAATGTTTTGACAAATTTGTTTATGCCCAGAAAGGACATATGATAATAGTATATGGAAATCTAAGGTGTCTACGATTATTTTTAACCGAGTTACACCAATATGAACAAATCGAAAATAATGAAACGGTTGCCGTTTTGTCTACGTTTTTCCCCAATTATACTACAACGACAATAATGACCTCTCTAATGACTAAATAGATCCAAAATGTTTTCAGAAAAGGTGCTACACATGAAAATCGGAGCAGGGTGTCTGGTAGAAAAGTCGTTTACGGACAGAAAAAAAAAAAAAAATAAAAATAAACACATCTATTAAAACCAATTTTTTTTTAGATTCTGAGCGAAGAATGTGCTCAGAATCTAAAAAAAAAAAAACGTACTCGGCGAGTAAAAAAAAATCAACTCATAACATTCCTATAATACTCGGCCGGTTATTTAAAAAAAAAAAAAAATCTTATCGTGTCCGCCTGCGCAATAACATTTCGAGTGAGTTTTTGGCGTGTGGCGTTTTAGCGTTGACCAATCAGAGGAAAGAACCATTAATATATATTCTATTGATCAAAATAATATTGGTTCAATTAAAACCAAAAAAAAAAAAAAAAATGTAATTTTAGAGATACTAGCGACACGTTTTGAACGCAAAAAAAAAAACACATTCTTTGAATATTTCATTCTGGAACAGTGTATGTCGTTTTACGAGTTTGTCTTGGATTGGTTAACGTTAAAAGCTCCAGTGTGAATTACCTTTGGACGACTTTAAGAATTTCTTTTAGCGATCGAACGTTCCTTTCCCCACTCCCGGTTCATAAATGTGTGTCGTTAATATTATACCTAACCTAACGGACGCCGTGAAGAAGAACCGTCGTCGGCGGGGTCCGAGAGAAACCGGTGTGTTGTTGTTCGTGGTGTCGGGTGGCGGCGCGATGCGACGCAGCGCGCGGCCCGACGGTATTAATGACCTCTCCGGTCGAAAACATTCTCGTGCCGTTAGACTATAATAACGTATAGAGACGGCAGCTTTGCGGCCATTGTCTATGTTTATTTTTATTTTCCGTTCGTATATATACGAGCTCGTATATGCGGACAATATCTAGTGGCTAGAATGGGCCCCGGTCGTGTATTATAGCGACCGACGAGCCGAGAGAATAAGTCTATATATTTTGAAATGCGTACCGGTCGACAAACACGACGCCCGGCAGTGAACGCTTCACGGGGAAGACCCCGGAAACGGTGGCGGTCGGATCGAGCGAACGAACGCCTAAACATAGTATGGTTGGACAGCCTTAATAGTCTGTAAAACATTTAAAAAAAAAAAAACAGAAAAAAGAAATACGAACAAAAATCACCGGACTAATCGTCGTCCGGCCCGATTGAAATGGTTTTTTTTCTCGACTATTATAGTATAGAGAAGTATTGGAGTTCCGGGGTGCGCAAGAAGGTTGGTTAGTTTAGGTTACAGACTTTTTATCAAATCTCCCATGCGCGAGAATAATGACACGACTCAAAATGTTCGAGTTTATCAAATATTTTAATAATGGAACGGTAACACCTCCTCGAGGCAGTGTCGTTTTAACTACGTGTCACTGTTCTCGCGAATGAGCTAGAAATGTTGAATGAATGGACCGTGCAATCCATGAAAACTCCCGCGAGAAAACTTTTAGTATTTTTTTTTAATCGAAACCCTGGGTCTTTCTGATTTGGTTAAACATTTCTCTCTCGGTTCATTTAAGTCTAAAAATTCAAAGTAATTTCTTTTTTTCTTATTTTAAGTTTCGTATATACGGTGTACACTGTAAATAACACACATCCCCGCCCTTTTGTTTAAAATTCTCGATCGCGCCGTTGGTTTTCACAGACAGGCTCCGAAACGATATTAAGAATCAAAATCCATTGTTTTTAATTTTTATCGTTTCGTGTCCGTCGTCTGCGTTAGGTTTGGTTAGTCGATTATTCAAAGATGCGAAACGCTATTGGACCGCGACTCGGTTACGCGTCTTCCCGTTTGGAATATATACCAATATAAATTATAGTATTTAAGGAGAAAAAAAAAACTATGATTTTTTTTACCGGAATCTGAGCCCGTTTATTCGTCGTTTTGGACGGAAACACAAAAGGAAAAAAAATGAAAAACGTCATTGTTTTTTTTGTTATAATCGGGTCTTTAACCCCGTCCGACTTTTATTTCGGTCGTGACACTATCTATATATCCATCCGTCTTGTTTTCGAATATTATAATTACGGCGAATAAAAGCGAACAGTATTTATGGTGATGATGATGACAATAATATAAAGAGCTACCGGAAAGTATTTTTACGATACGATAAAAAAAAAAAAAAAAAAACAATAAACGTGTGCAGAATGCCGGGAAAATATCGATTTGTTCCGTAGTCTTAATT
Source organism: Tuberolachnus salignus (assembly GCA_956483605.1). Taxonomy (NCBI): domain Eukaryota; kingdom Metazoa; phylum Arthropoda; class Insecta; order Hemiptera; family Aphididae; genus Tuberolachnus; species Tuberolachnus salignus. The sequence continues at coordinate 42,470,960 of OY101429.1, read as the reverse complement.
TAAAAATCTCGATACTCTAATAAATTGATTTTATCTATATTATTGTAATCGTTGGTGCGACAGGGCTAAGGAACTGTTTTACTGAGTTTAATATTAATTTTTGTCAAAAATTCGATAAAAGGAGTTTTATTCTGTAGATTCTGAGTAAACTGCAGAGTGAGAAAGACAGTCCGACACTTGGTTAACTCGAAGTTGAAGAGAGACCGTCAAAAAAGTTCGAGTTAGCCAAAAAATAAATACAATTTTACAAACAGTACAATATTTATTATAATATTTACATGTTTAGTGTAACTATTTTTTTTTTTTAATACATATTATTTTTCATATCATCAAATTTATAAAAAAAAAGTATTAAATTTTGTTTGGCCTTTTTTGTTGTTGATCGCAGCATTTGCTGTGAATCGTTCAATTTTATTTCCAGCGGAAAAAAGTTCATCATTTTTGTTGGTTTTCGATAAATCATTATACTGTATTTATGCTTGTGCATACGTTGGGAATATGTGGGGGGGAGGAGGTCAGTACATTCTTGTTCCTCCTTTTCATCGGATAAATGACGCACATTTATGAATTTTCATCGTTCATTTTTATAAATAAAATTCAAGTTAAAAAAGTTAGTCAAGTTCGACTGTGTATATAGTTTACTACCAAAACGTGTTGGATGTTTTTATCTAAAAAACCACTTTATATATTGGTTAGTAAAAAAAAGCTCCGGGATTTTTTTAATGGATGCTGATTTTTAGGGTGGTTTTCCGCTCCGGCGGCGGTACTTTATTTGAAACGTTTTTTTTTTTTTTCTAGAATTCCAACGGTTTTTTATAACTAAAAAAAAAAAAAAACCACAACGACGCGGCGAAAATGGGTTTTTAATAGGCGACACAATCGAATGTACTACGTATTATATTATTAACAACCGACCGAACATTACCGTATAAGTATACTCGCTCCGTGTTTCCTGCGTATATAGTGCGGATGATGGGTCAAAATACCTATTAGAGTAAAATTTCAATTTACGTAATCGAAAAAGGAGAACTTAATCTATACGACATTTACGACAACGACGCGACGCGTTAGTAAGTTGTTTGTAATGGTTTTTTTTCCCCATCGTTATAAAACGTCCTGCTACTAATGCGCGTATAACGATTGGAATGCCGAGTAAAAAAATACCGATCGATCGAGTTTTCTCGTTTCGATTAAGTAATTTTAACGTAAAACCCCGGGTCGTGATGTGAATACGGACGACGAAGGTTTTTTCCGTGATAAAAAGACGAGCAGAGTAGCCGGTATTATTATGACGAAACTATCGCACATCATTTGGTTCGTTTCATTTCATTGGTCGTCAATATTTGGACGTTATATATTATTCCAGTTATATTTGCCCCAGTTTATGGGTTATAATTGTAATTTATGGATGGTTTGTTTAGACTTGTCTCGAGTCGGCAATAAACTAAATGAGATGTGCCTAGTCATTTTTTTTTTTTTTTTTAATGCCATTATATAAATACGATTTAAACTAGCAACTGTCAGAACAAATATATTCAAATAAGTTTAATAGTGATTTTAGAGATAAAACTACGTTTACAAAAAGAAAAAAGATTACCACATTTTGAAGACGGTGATCGGTGTGCGTTTTAAAATTTTCTACTCATTATCTGAGGTGTATGCTTTCGTTTTTTTTTTCTTCAAAAATATCCGTAACTTAAAAATAGTTCTTATTAAATAATTTCACTATACAGGTTTTTTTTAACTCTAAAACGGTCTTGGTTTACGCGAACGTGTTATTATGTCAACGTGCAAAAAAAATTGTCGTTATCGCGTTTACTACTGTTGTTCTTTCTGTGAGATTTCAGTTTATCGCTATTGTCGATGGCGACTGTGTCATTATTTAACCGAACACAATAATATGCGGACCGTAAAATCGGTTTAGCATTTAAACGCCGTCGTTTTAGCGGTTTAAGTCCACAGCGGCGTTATCGCTAATAATATAATATATATTTTTCCGTTTGAAAGCGAATAATTATTAATACACGTTTTTAGCCGGTAGTGCGAAATAATTTTAAACGCTTTGGCCATTATAAACTGTTGGAACATTCCGAAATAATTTCGAACGCCGTCGTGTTGGTATAATGATGATGGTGGTGGTGGTGGTGGTGGTCGGTTGCCAATTCTCCGCTACTTTTGTAGGTTCTAAAGTTACTTAATAAATAACGTTTTGCGCGTACCCAACAGCGTTATAAATATTATGCCGTTGGATCGCGACCGCGTGCGTTAGCGTTTCGCATTAATTATCGTGCAATTTAAACGGGGACCGTGCCCGAATCCGGTACGATTAAAATATGTGTATATTAATAAACCGTTTGAAATTTCGGATTATCGAAATAATGTAATCCGATTATTTAAAAATAATTCGTATACGGTCGCGGGGAAACGCGCGTAACGTAAACCGAGCGCGTTCCACCGATACGTCGTTTTGGCGGAAACTCATCCTGACGTTTAATAAAACAAACAAAAATTGTTTCGTTTGTTTCGCTTCGATGGGTCAGAATACATGTTCTTGTACAACTCGAAGGAGCCCGAGATCCTCAGTTTTCTGTCGGTATAGGTTGGGTTCCAATGTCAAAACGGTGATAATGCTCTCGAAATTGAAAAAAAAAAAAAAATGAAGAAATTTGATTAATAATATAAAATAAAACTACGGTATTAGATATCTGTCTCGCGTCTTATAAACACGCAAAGGGCGTGCCATTTCTGCAATTTATTATTGCCATTGTGAAAATTATATCAACGGTAATATACAAACGTGGCCCGAAGACTGCGGGATAATTTGACCGCGGTAATTAAACAACGGGCACGATTATAATATTCAAATACAATTGAATAACGGAAATTGCTACGTTATAAACAATCGTTTCTTAGATGTAATAACATACTGTTGTCGAACGGTTCCACCGAGCGTCCGAAAAAAAATCATGTTAACGAATTTTGTCTTCTTCCTCCCCATACTCCCCCACCACACTTATCGTGTCTTTCCTTATAACTTTCTCTTTGGCCATACATCTTTCCCGGCTTCCGTCCGTACCAGTCGACTCACCTTTCTTCTCGATTGCCGTTTCGCCTTCTCTCTCTCTCTTTTATTTCCTCTGCTATCTCTTATACATTCGTTCCTAAAATCCTATATACAGCCACGTCACACGTCCGCCTTATGTCCTAACCTTACGACAAATTGTATAAGGCTCGTTTGGCTAATGGATTTACAGTGTTTTGTTGACGCTCGATATCGTTTAAATCGTCACTACGGTTCTAAAAAAAAAAAAAAAAAACGTCTCCCCCCCGGAAAATACCTCTACTATTATATACGTTATTAATTAATTTCAAACAACTCGAATCGTAGGTCACGATTATTATTCCTCATTTGTTTAATATAAAAGATATCATCCACTCACATAGTTTTGTCGCCAAATCCGTCGGTCGTTATTCTTCGTCGTATGGTCAAACAGTATTTACTCTCGCCGTGTCGTCCGTCGTCGACCTTTATTTTCGGAAGAATTATTCGCGTGTCGTATTATCAAGAAAAAAAAAACTATTGAAACATTACACCAGCTGCTGCACGTGTATGTAATGTTCTGACCCCGTGGCGTTCAAAATAAGTGGTTTTTTTTTTTCTTGAGCCGGTTTTAACTACACGACAATAATTCTTATATTATGTACTCTGGCAGCTGATAATTGTGTATCGAATAATTTCGCAGACTGTCTAACGAATATTTTTATATAAAAGTAACGGGGAAGTTTTTGTTTTTGAATTTACCGCTACGCACGACATTTGATTTTATCATTTGAATTTTGAAAAGATGAGAAGCACCGCACATGCTGTCGGCGGAGACTTTCTCTAAAGTTGTCTGCAGTTGTTTTCAATTCCGTCATTTAGTCTCAATGTCGAAAACTTTCATTCGTCTCGAAATGGTAGAAATTCCTGAAGAATTAGACTCTGGCTCCAACAGAACGGGATTACACATTATACGTCTCGTCTTCGCAGTTTATCGAAAAAGTGATCGCCATATTATATCTGATAATATTACGGTGCGGTGTGTATATGATATTATTTTTCCTTGTAAGAATACTATAAATTTATTTAACCCCCCCCCCCCCGATAGTTTTATAAAGTCATTACCGTTAAATGTATTCGAATAATTCAGTGTACACGTCGATTGAAATTATACGGGTACGAAACCAATAGTTTAATAAATTAGAGTACCTTCACACCTATGTATATAGTTTTATATGTTATACGGTTGACCGAATTTATTAATTCGAACGTATGTTACTTTGTCAATCGTATATTCTCATTATATAAATATATATAAAAAAAAAAAAAAAAAAAAAAAATGCAACAAGAGTACGGAAAACGTGTTTTTTCTCCGGTTATAAAATTCGTTTACGTTGCGACGACAGTCGGTTAGGTAAAAATATCGTCCCGGCCGTGTGACAAAATCTCGTGATCTAAAAAAAGGTGACCTAACTCCTAACCATTATAACTTCCGAAAATTATCGTACGATTCTTTGGTATTTTAATTCGTACCGTATAATTCGTAACGTACGGGAATTCACGTAGAGTAATTACTAATGTTGTTTAAATTAATATTGTGGGAATTTCGCTTTTATTCCGAACGCCGCAATTCCGAGACGTTCTCCGTGAACTTTACACGGTTTTCGAAACTACATTAATTGCGTTATATTTCGCATTGTTCTCGGAACATGTATCGATTAGTAGTAAGCAGCTTTTTTGCCTAGGATATTGTTAGTTGTCAGAGAATATATAAGAGGCCAGACGCAATATTTCATTGTTGCCAACCTTTCAAAATATTATAATTTCATATTACGGAAATCGTTTTTTTCATTTCATATTACGGAAATGTTCTTGTACATTATCGCCCCGTCACGCGGCTTTTTACTTCAAAATGTGATTTAAGTGAACATTTTCCATTCCCCCTCCTTTATTTCCACCTGACGTGGTTTTTCAACGAACAAAGGTTTTAGATTTTTACTTAGGACACTAACTTTCTTGGAGCTGCAAACATCTGCAGGTTTGGACGTTTGTGGATTGGTTTTATTTTACGTTGGTACCACTGCAGACCACAATTCCCTCGACATTTTCCCGACGACTGGGTAATACCCTTTTTGCCTGTACCATATAGTTTTAATGTTATTTTTTAAAGTATTGCTGCTATTGCCGGGTTGTATACAAATTGTTGGTAAAAAACTGTAAAATTACAGTTATTGAACAGATTGCGTTGTATAAAAGTATTTCATTATTTGAATAGGAATGTCTTATCCGTGTGTTTGTTATTTATGATTATAACCACTCGCTTTATTATCAGTTTACATATTTTATTCATATATAAAATATTATAATGTGGCAATTAAATTTCAAGTATGTGTTTCAGCCGTTTAAAACATTTGTTTAGTCGGTTTTTCTATAATGGCACATGCAAATTAAAAGAGCCGGGAATTTCAGTGAACTCGAAAAGCGCATTTAAATTGACCTAGTCGTGTAATATCTTTAAGAGGATTCGTTCTACCCCTAAACCGTCTCGGCCTCGGTAGATTGAAAAAAAAAATAAAAATTTCAAAAATCATATCATATCAAACTCGACTGATAAAGACGAGAACGGTTTTTCGAATGACCGTGTTTTCGATAACATTTATTAAATTTACAGAACCGATAGACGGTTATATCGGTTGTGTTCTAGACGAATTGTGTGCAACCCGGCAAAGTTTATTGTCGCTGTATACACAGGAAAACGACAAACAAATCGGCCGTGTTTAGATCCGTAAAAAAAAAAATGTCGATTCAAGGCCGTGTCTCGGAGATAATGTTGTGTTTTTTTCATTGTTCGCGCATACCGTAAAATGATAGTAATATTATTATTTATAATATCTGTTATGGTAGGTATACATAATATTAGTAATTATATTATAATAGGTACCTTATACACCTGCGGTATAAAACTAAAATAAAGACCTCCCGTCGACCAGAGAAATGTTATAAAAAAAAAAAAAACCACCGGTGCAGTTGTTTTTTACGCAATTGACCGAGGGAAAACGAGTTGGCCGAACAATGAAATATCCATAAGGTATAATATCTATCAACGTAATGTCGACTTGTATTTACGCATAATATAATATTATTTATAATATGTCGGTCGTCGAGGAAGTTTTTTTTTTTCTTCCGATATACAAGAATGCGAAAAACGCGTTTTCAAACGTAATACATATATATATAACGAACACGCCGTATTTTTTTTTTTTTTTTTTTGTAGCCCGATTGAAATATAACAGAATAAACAATTATATTGTAATATTATTATATTACATTTGTCGACAACATTAAACAAACCGGGTTCTAAAATATTCGACTATATATTATTATTATAGGTATGTCAAACTTGAAATATTTTTCCGGAAATTAAAGTACTATTATAACAACATTTTTTCAAATATTATTATTTTTGGATTTAGAAGGATAAAATTAAGATAACCGGGCACCCTTGCACAGCGGGTAGTTGGGAAAATATAATGTATAGGATAATTTCGTTTATTTACCGAAAACAACGATAAATCATTACAATCAAAAAACGTTTCTGTTAGTTATAGTATTAAATCGTGTTTCTTTCCTCCTCGTGCGGCCAAGGTAAATTGATTCCGTAAATCGACAATAATATAACTGGATCGTATCGTCGCGTTTGCTGTCAATTTTTTTAAATTCAAACATTAAGTACACCACCGGGTACTTAAGATAACCGCGTCTTTTAAGGTGTTGCGTGAGAAAATCGTATTATGTTTACTAACCGAAAAAGTGTTTTCCAAGAAAGATGTATATATATATCTTTGTAAACCCGAATAGCTATCTCGCTACATTCAGAATCTATAAACGCCGGAAATCCTATCACGAGTGTATTTGACAATAAATGTAGATTATTTGTTTTTCTCAATTTGTATATGCCGGCAAATCTTCAAAGTATAATTATTTTTATCAGCAATTTTTAAGTCGAAACATCATAAAAAAAGTCCATATACGAGAGTATTATAATAAATGTCGTCGGTATTTTTACGTAAAATTTTATGATTATTATATCAAACGAGCTGACGTAGTGATATTGTTATTTTTTAAGTCGAACCTCCGACTGCATTGTCGATCGGTAAAATGTAAATAATATTGTGTGTATTAGCAACACTGATATAGACGGAATATTATTATTATGTTTGTTAATAACATTCTTTATTATACTCACGTCACAGCTGTTGAACGTTCGGACTGGTTCATATACGTTTTTTCGATCGCACGTCGAGAAAACTACGTTCGGTTGGTTTCACCGTGCGCTATTAAAAATACAATTTTATAAAAACCACCCATACGAGGTAAAAATGTTAAATATAATTATTATATAAGTACTTATCGCGGGAATCTCACTAAGTTATTATAATACCTATACGTATCATCAGGGTCGGATCTGGACGTGTGGGGGGGAGGCCAGTCGTACAATTTTCAGGGGCGTATTCGCGTATTTTTTTTACGTATACTTCCTGATACTATTCTAATTTAAAATTTTCATTTAAATCTACTCAAATATCTTATTAGTAATTTGTTTAAAACATTGTATTTCAAAATGGAAAGATCAACTCTGACGCGTATCAGCTCAGTTAGTGATGTCAGAAATATAATAAAGGAGTTGTTTGTACCCACATCGGTGTGCAGTAACACCGCGTTGAACAAAAAAAAAAAAAAATCGACCATGTCCACACATGATTGCTGATACTGCTCCTAGGAAGTTCTATATGAAAACCTAAAACTCGTAAGTCAATGTAAAATCACGCCGGGTAGAAATAGAGAAGGGGAAAAATGGAATATTCCATGTCAGGTAGGTGACATTTTGAAGTAGAATAGTCACGTCACGGGGAGATAATGCACAAGATCAATAATACGAAATTATGGTATTATGATAATTTGAGAGGTTGATGAACGGTTGGTAACAATGCAGTGTTATATCTCTTATCAAGTTTTTGACAACTGGCAATAATACCCGTTTATACGAATAATTATATAAATATATATAAAAAAAAGGTGTGTACGTTTTGTATTTTATAAATATAAATATTAGGGTCCCCGAAGGGTTTGGGAGGAACACCGTATAGAATCTATGGCTCGATATGGTAAGTGCAGATTTGATGAGATGGTTTTATGTCAAATGTTCTTATATCAAAAATATGAGTCGAAAATTACGAAAAGTTGGAGGCTTAATAAAAATAAATGAAGGCTTATACTTGAGTTTTGTATTTAATTTTCCTTCTTGTTTTTGCCCGGGATAATCTTCAAATTTACTCGCTCGACTAATATGCGGTTAGGTTTTTTTTTTTAACTGTATAACAACATAATTGTTTATATTATATGAAGAAAATGCGAGTGGAGTGCGGTTAAGATTTCATAATTTAATATCTGCCTCACGTACGAAAAATCGTAAATACGTCACTGCTCTCGATCCGTAAATTTGCCGCCGCCGGCCAAACCGCATAAAAAACTCGTACGATAACATATTTTTTTTTGCTTTGCTTTTACTTGTGGCACACGAACGATCGGGTCAAAACACTTTTTATTTTTTTTTTCTAACCACTAATACATCGTACGCCCACACTCACTTTCGACGTCGAATAAATAAACGACAATACATTTTTGACCGATTTTTTTCGTATAATATTATTGTTATTTTTTGTTGATAGAAAAAAAAAAAAAAAAAAATCGAATTGCATATTTCACTTTTATCGTCTTTGTAACTTTTATAGATGTATGTAACGTTACATCGCTGATATATTATCGTACGACAAATAGTCGGAAATTTAATTTTGGTACGTTTTTCATTCATCACGCCCTTTATTTAAGAACCATAGGCATTTTTATCAATATTTTCTAAGAAAAACAAAAAAAAAAAAATTGATTATTTGTCTATTCGAAAATATTCAAATAATTTCACAGGTGGTCTTTGTTCGCTCGCAAGCGCGTGAAAAAAATGTATAGTCACCAAATTGTGAGTTATTTACACTGAAAAAAGCAGAAAAAAAAATGTCTATTTTTCGTGTAGGATATGTTATTTCAATTTTACAATATTGAACGTGTTATTTATTTCAATATGCGTTTTAGGATACGTCATGATTTTTCCGTTTTACGTGCGTTTTAAATTATGTTGACATTCTATGATTCTAGAATCATTCATTCTAGTATCAATTAAGTTAAGAAAAAATAATTTAAATCGATGTGCATAACAAGTTTAATCACTTTTTATTTTTTAATTGATAAAAAAAAAAAAACGGCCGAATTTTGAACATTAAAATATATCAATTATGTTAAACAATAAAAATATTTTGCTTCGGCTAACGTTTATATTACTATATACTTCACGTTTATGCTCTACTGAAAAGTTCTGAAACATTGACTTAACATTTTTTTCACGTGTATTATCACGAGTATTTCAAGTTGTAAAACCTATTTTGCGGATGACGACAATTCAGAGACAATTTCGTCGACGCGTTTTACATTATTCTCGACTCATTGTTATCGAATGTACAGAAAACTGTAATTTTTTTTTTTTTTAAATAACTGTAACTATTTTAAATAATTCATATTTTTTTAAAAAAGAAAAACGTCGACGAGGTCGTTATATTTAAAAAAAAAAAAAAATCAGTATTTTCTATTCAATTGCATAATAGGCGTTCTAACATTTAAAACCGCCTTTTCGGTTGTTTTTACCGCAGAAAATCATTGTCCTCGATCGGGTTATATTGCCGTCGCTCGCGATTCACGTTTTTAATTTTGTCGGTGCACGGAACCAACATTCGGGAATCGCGCGTGTCAGATAAAACACACGGATTAATCGAACGCGCGCGAATTAAATAAAATATGTTTAACGAAAAATTCTAAAATTTCGTCATTGGCCACAGCATTACGGCGACTGTGACTCGCGTTTCGTTTTTTTCTCTCCCTCCCCCCATCGCAACGATCGTGTCGCTTTCCTGTGTCGGAACAATCGATTTTTTGATGACAAAAAAAAAAAAATATATATATATAGGCACCTCTATCTATGCATCGTGACTGTGTAGTTTTCCCGTAATAATAATGCACAATGGCACAAAACGTTTCGGTCGACTTTGACCTCGGCTAGCGGAGGGGTAAAATATAATAAGTCGTGTTTGGAGTGTGCCAAAACGTGTTGTTGTGTCGCGTCGATATTATTATCGTGTTCAAGTTCACGTCGACAGGCGACAATAATAATATTAATCTAAATAGGTGAAGTAGAAATAATATTATAATAACGTAACGGAACTTTAATTATATTACGATTGCGGAGATTGAGCGAATTGCGTATATAATCGTGTCTCGCGTTTGTGTGCGCCGCCCTTTTCGGTCGGTCGAAGTAAATTGATAACATGTCGATATCTTTTCTGGGTTTGAGGAATAGTAAAAACCAAACGCCACTGTACGTCTATAGTTCTCCCGGGGTGATGAGAAAATAAAAAAAATTGAAATCGAGGGGTCCGTCCGAGTGGTGCAAACCTAAAACCGAGTCGGGTCACGGGAATCGTAAGCATTTTCCTTCGGGAACCATCAATTCGTTAGTATTGATGTTGTACCGATATTGAATTCTTCAAATCCAAGTTCAAAAGTTGACACTCTTTCCATTGAAGTTATATTGTACTATCGCCGTTATCCAACTTTTTTACGCTGCGTTGTGGGTAAAAATATAAGACAATTAAGTTTAATTTACTAAAAAGTAATTATCATTACCAAGAAAACCAATTCCTAATTACCGGGGTTCGATTAACTGGTTGCTATGACAAGCGTTCAATTTTGTTTTCCGTGCGACCTAGAAAACCGGGTGTGAAGTGGTTGATCTGGAAATGGAAATTTCCAGAAAAATCTCTACCAAATTTGAATTTATGTAAATTGCACAATTTACATGAATTTGATAAAATTAAACAATTTTTGTTTATGTAGTTATGTAGGCTCTAAAAAATAATGTAAAAACGTTAAAATCGAACTTAGCAAGGAAAATGTATTCGATTTTTTATTGGAGAGTTATTGGGCGGTGTTATGAATAAATTCCAATCTGCCTGTCTGAATTTGGTTCCCAATCCTGTTTTCCCTCGTATATAGGGAATCCAGAAAAAAATATTAAATTTAATGTGTGGACGCCCGTTATAGTCGAACAGTTATCGAAACGTTTGCTCGTTGAAAACTTTGTCGATTATTTTTGTTTGGAGATTTCAAGATGGTCGAAGGTTTGAAATTCAAGATTTTTAAGTTGTCACCATCCAAGATATGAACTGTTATGTTATAGACTTGTCTTTTTATGTTTTTTTTTTTTTAAATAGATTATAGCCATAACATTCCGATTCAAAGACAAATAGGCAAAATAATTAAACCGCGTGTACCTGTTGTACTCGTCTTCTTTAAATATTTGTGGAAAAATTACGGCCGCTCGTTTTTTCATCTTTTAACTGTGTCCCGGAGTTTTTAAGCTCATTAATGTGCGTTTTTAACATAAAAAATCTGTGTTTGGCACCGATAGCCATCACGACAATACGACGGGCGTGTTGTAGTATTCGCTAAAACTAATGCTTTTTTGTGCGGATTTAAACTTCGAACACAACATAATGTAATATACACGAGTAGGTGTTCCGTTTAGAGTTATTATCAGCTGGCAAATAGCAATTACGATTTTTCGTACGGTATCCACTTGTACTACTGTACACAATATGACGCCATTAAAAAATATGAACACTGACAGTCTTTCGCGCCCAGACGCATTCATAAAGTCGTAATTTGTTTGGCCTTACGTTATTATCCGGTTTTTTTTTTTTAAAATATTATAATTTATGTGTGTTATTTGAAATATATAATTATTTTTTTTTTTTTTTTGTGAACTCAGTTTCTCATGTCGACCCACAAAAGTCGTTGCTCCGAGTTTATTATAATAACGATTCGCGTTCTGAGTCAAATACAACTATTCCTTTTTTCGATATTATATAGGAAACGTTTTTTTTTTTTTTTGTAACATTTACCGTTTTACGTAACAATATCCGATTATAGTAATAATTTATTCCGTAATCCGTCGAATTTACTTATTAATAAATGATTTTGTGTCAATAAAAACCAATAACAGTTTTATTTATAGTCGCTAGTTAAAAAAAAAAAAAAAAATATTTTATTTATATTATAAATATGTCCCGTTGAAAATCGTGATATTTTATACTTTATATTTTTTGTTTAAATAAGTTTAAAAATGAAGTATTCAGATTGTCGATATTCATAAAACAACGGCTAGTAAAACGAAATAAATGCACACGCGTGTGATAAAGTTGAAAAATATTTGACATCGTGTTTTATTTTCGACTGTACCGTACACGTCTGTATGTTTTGATTACTACTGCATACTGTCAATTCAGCATCTATCTTTGATCACACGGTGGCCATTTTCGTATATATGGTCACGTTGGCAAAATTCAACATGATCGTATACTAATCGTAATTAAACGAATACAGTAATAATAAATTGATTATCTCAAATTCTTTGTCAAAAATCTCATTGTATTGTTACGATAGGAATATCTAATTTAAATTCCTTAATATCACCGCGTATGAGAACGCTTAACGATAATGTTGTAGACCGCTCATCTGAAAATACGTAGTAAATAAATCGTGCAATATTTCAATTTGTAATTTCCGTATTATGGTAAAATGTATTCTCAAAACACTGTTTATCGTGTTGATTATACGGGGGAATATACCAAGCTGGTTTATACGAGCGGCGAGAAGAGATGAGTCAGTGTTCATATTGTAAGAGTGGTTTTTGTAAACGAACGTGCGGAAGGAAGACGACGAGAAGACAAAGACCGAAACGGAGATAGTCAAATTGTATACGAAGACTGTTGCTGGGGTGTGTCACCGTGTCGGGTAGAGATTTAGAATCGAGATGACCGATAGCTGAGAAACGAGGCGAACGAGAAACAAGAAGAAACTAGTTTTAATATTTTTCGTTTGTTTAAATGCGGTATTTTAATGCAGTATTCGTGGTCGTACTGACTATTAGGTACCGTTGTCAGGGTAAACAAACCAGACAAATACACTTCTTCTCGTGATGATATTTTAGATTCGGTTTTTTTGTTTACTCGTCTTTTCAATTGTACAAAATCTGTTCGGTATATATTTAATATTGTTGTACACGATGGATATGATTTCAAACAATTCAACAATCATGTAATACCGGGATACACATAATCGGGCAAACAGGTTCATGGTTTATGATTAGTTATAGTTGAGGTTATTATATTCTATAGTATACAATCACTTTTAAAACAGCGATTTTTCTAAAATTCTACTTGAGGCCTGTGTGTTATTCGATAATTTACCATTTCATAATGGTATACGCATAAAGTTTGTTAAATGACGACGCACAAGACAGTTTTTAATAATACTTAAGTTAATTTTGTAATCATAAACGTGAATTGTGAACGCGTTAAACTGTCACGGTTAGTGTTTATATGTTCCCGGCGAATAAACTTGAATCGTTAAATTAGTATTATTGAAGTCGATGACCTAGTGCAACATAACTCAGCGTGTACCATAAACGAAGACAATTTTTATTAGTATAGTGCTCAAACGTCTATGTCACTGCGATCAATGCCGTCAGTGAGAATTATTTCAACACCCGGAACACTATAAATTATTCGATCCAGAGCCACCAGCTATTTAGGTTAGGTTAGGTAAAATGTCTGATTCGTCAAAATGCGTCTTGACAGAAACGAACGACGGATAAAAATAGTGACGACGGATGCCGATTAATAATCTACTGTACGATGTTTGCCAAAGCCCGCGTGAGAATGTATTGCAAATTATAAGAAAAATAATCATTGAATACTAAATAGAGATTTAAAATATATGTCTCATACCCTGACTACTGATCCGTAACTATAGGCGGTGAATAGATATAAAATTATAACACCTTTGGTCTAGTCACATAACCGTGTGAATTCATCGGGAACTTTCGATCGTTTACAAAACGTGATGTCGAATGTTTGGCGATGAATTGACTTTGAAAACTTGATGGCGAGCCGAATAACTTTTAAAACCTCTTCACAAAGACAAATTCCATCTGGTTTCTTCTTCTTCATTTTCGCCTTTATTTTGTAGTGAGGCTATTATAATCGATCTCCGCTTGTCCCTGTATCCATCGCCATCACTTGTTCACAACAACGTTCTCTCATAATATTTCCTTTTGTTCATCGACAAAATGTACTCTGCGTCTGTCTTTTCGGACGTTTCGTCGTTTGTCCTTCTCCCGGCGCGTGCCCACCACAATCCAAATTCTCTCTCGAATTCACCGCTTTAACCCCGCTACTCCTAGACTTCTATAGCACCCCTTATATTATATTCATTCGTCAATCCAATTCGATCACACCGCTGATGTATGCTCGCACGTCGGCGACAAAATTCTAGTCCTTGCGAAAACCCCATCGCGGTTCGTATGCCGTTTAAAAACGTTTGGTCGTATATATTTATACGATAAAGGGGCGTTGGAGGGAGGAGTGTGAATCAATTACCGTCGTGTAGAACCGACTGCGCATAAAATTTAAACCGGACGTCTCCACGATGGCGATAATAATAATAATAATTCGTACTCTTTGTTGGAAATCCCGTTTTATTGTTATACGAGCATATATCCGTATGGCCGACGACTACTAAGGTGGCGTATAAGAGCGTTTTTTTTGTTTCGTCTCGGCAGACCGTTACGTCGCGGTCACAACGGTCGCGCGTATCGAATGGCATTTCACGGGCTACGTCCGTCGTCGAGTCCTCTGCACACGACCCGACGGTCTGAAATTGTTTTATTTTCTTTGTAAATACCGGAAAACGCGATTTACCGGCTATAATATAATATTATACTGTCGCAAACCGTCGACTTATTATAATAACAGTGTGGTTTTCAAAAAAATAATACTATGTTCTCGACGGAGCCCCGTATTATTTTTTCGTCGGCCGTTTTCAAAACGCGAATTTCCGTTCCCGGCCACCGTAGAAAATAATATAATATAACAGTGCGAGATTTCTATCGGATATCGACCGACGACGATTAAAACAAATTGTTTTCTACAAAAACGTATTGGCATTTTTTTTCTTTTAAACTCGTGTCTTAATAAGTAGGTCACACGTGTCGATAATTATTTTGATTTAACTTTATAATATATATATACGAGTATTATCTAAAATAAATAATCTTATAAAATGATATTTATTTTTTATTTATTCAATATTCCATACGGAGAGAAAAATATATAACAAATATACAAATACGTTCATGACTTGCAAATTATTTATCGGCGTAATAATATTACCATTATTATAATTTGTACTACTTGCAGGCGTTTCTTTTACATTTTTTTTATTATTAAATTATGCACGTATAATACATAGAAAACTCGGTTCGACGTTATATTTTCTTATACTTAATAGTATGTTGTTGGAAGTCTGTAACGAATCTGCGGTACTTCATTGAAATCGATATTCCGACAACAATGATAATAGTATAATATTATACGTCTAGCCGGGAAAACAAGTCATTTTTTGTGTAAAATTTCTGTCGGTTGATTTTTAATTTTTATTAACGGATTTTTTTTTCTTGCAGACCTTTACCGCTTGGTGCAATTCTCATCTGCGTAAAGCTGGCACCGCTATCGAGAACATCGAGGAAGACTTTCGCAACGGTTTGAAACTCATGTTGCTCCTCGAAGTGATTTCCGGTGAAACGTTACCAAAACCCGACCGCGGTAAAATGCGCTTCCACAAGATTGCCAATGTCAACAAAGCGTTGGACTTCATAGCCAGCAAGGGCGTAAAACTGGTGTCAATCGGTGCCGAAGGTATATTATTTTTATTATTATTTGTATACTGCAAATATTAAAAAGATGTTCCGCTTAACTGTTGAAAAATATGATTATGCATAAAAAAAAAAAAAAAATAAGTTCGAGTCTCAGAGAAAAACTAGAAAATTATAATCGTATAAATTTAACTAAAAAATCTCGGCGGTAGCTATTAATGGGCTACTGCTGACATTTGGAGTATAGTTAAAAAAAAAAAAAAAAGAGACATAAATTAAAAGGCGATGAAAAAGTGGAATAGTAGGTACAATTCTACATGACCGTTTATTTATTATATTATACAGAGATCGTCGACGGAAATTTAAAAATGACTCTGGGAATGATTTGGACCATTATCTTGAGGTTCGCCATCCAAGACATATCAGTGGAGGAGATGACTGCTAAGGAGGGTTTGCTGCTGTGGTGCCAACGCAAGACGGCCCCGTACAAGAACGTAAACGTGCAAAACTTCCATCTCAGGTACACAATATAACATCATTATCACCAACGCGGTTATACTTTGTGTCATCTTGCACTATTTCCGTTATCGAATGATTTATTTTTATTTTTTCGTCTACAGTTTCAAAGATGGTCTGGCCTTCTGCGCCCTCATTCATCGTCACCGTCCCGATCTCATCGACTATCACAAACTCTCCAAAGACAACCCACTGCAGAACCTGAACACCGCGTTCGACGTGGCCGAAAAGTACTTGGACATACCCCGCATGTTGGACCCCGAAGGTACGTTATATCATCGCTAATAATATGATATAATTGCGGTAGAAACCACAACACCGTGGTATAAACCATACACACACACGTCCTGTCTCCCCACGATATCATCACGTGACGCGTAACACATTCATCGTGAGTCTTCTTTGTACCTTCGCATTTATCCCCCTGCACGCAAGTGGGTCGGCTAATTTTTATTATCATATTCCGCATCTTTCATATCCATCGAAATTTGCTCATATGTCCCAAGTACACTCGTATATTTCACTCCTAATAACTTCCAGTCACTTTTTCTTTTTCTCTTCCAATACACTTGACTCGTCAATCGTCCCGACTAGATATACTCCTTACGACATGCCATTTAATTTTCTCTCATTTGTCCTGTCACACCCGCTACTCCTAATTCATTCCTAATCCTATTTGTCACCTATAAACGTTTTAATTCTGCTACGTTGATTTATTTTTCAACTCTTTTATTCAACGTCTCAGGTTCTTACATCATTGCTGGCCTCACAACAGTTTTATATACGAAAATTTCCTTTTTATCGTCCGAGAGTTTATATATCTATTTTTTACGTTTATTGTTGACGATTATAATATTATTGTAGACTTGATAAACACGCCGAAACCGGACGAACGCGCGATCATGACCTACGTGTCGTGTTATTATCACGCATTCCAAGGTGCACAACAGGTAAAAAAATGCGTCTGCTCCTGAGAATTTATCCGGTTTTTTTTTAAAAATTTTTCTCCCGTACGTGGTGTTAAACCGAACGCTAAATTGCTCGTAATAAAATGGTTTTTTTTTTTTGTTGTGTAGTTTATTAGTTTAATATTTTTTTTCTCCGTGGTTGTTCGCGTTGGCGTATATCTAATCCATAATATTCTAGGACGAAAAAAGGAGCTTTTAAACTTTATCCGTTCCACCTAACCGCTCCTTAAAAAAAAACATTTACCTCACTTAATACATATTATATGTGTTAAACGTTAGCAATTGATCCAATAAATGTGCAAAATTACATTGACTTCATTAACCGAATACGCAGTTTCATTAATGAATACAAAAACAATCAGGCATTTAATGAATATAATGGCCTTACCATTGTACCATTGCATACTGTTAATTTTCGAATTAGAGATCACTCGTGAATTTGATCATGTATTTTTTTTAGTATGTCGAGTTTTCATAAACACAAGCAACGATGCTTGCTTGGACGGTATGTATAAGTCCAAATAAAAAAAAAAAAAAAATAAAAAAAAAAAAATAATACAAATCTTTAAACATAAAACATATTGAAAATTAATGACCGTGCAAATTTATGTATTATTGTGTGTGTTTAAACGTATGACAGTTTTAAATTTTTTAATATAATATAGAATATAAATACAATTTAGGAGTGCTATATTATCGTGCTGAGCGGTGCTGAACATCCTTAACGCCGCTTCTAATACGCCAATGGCTGTTAAATATTCGATAAATAAATACTATTATTCCATATTAAAGATGTGCAAGTATATTTCCAGTTGTGTAAACCCATTATAAATATTAATGTGATATTATATACGCACCGTCGTCGGTGTGCAATAAATAAGTCTCGTTATTAATTAATGTAAACGAATATTATTAATTACTAATTATTGAAAATGTTGATTGCTTTTGAGTGAACTTAACATAATATACGCATGTTGTTTGTTATAACATTTGATAGATATGACCAATACGGCAATGCCAGACGAAAGGGCCATTATGACTTACGTCTCGTCGTATTACCATTGCTTTTCTGGAGCCCAGAAGGTAATAATAATTGTGCCTTTACCTTAAGCTTTTCGTGACTAACTGTTATGCCGACCAATGTGCAAGTCGTATACTTACAATTATTAAATTTATTCAGGCCGAGACCGCCGCCAACCGAATTTGCAAGGTACTGAAAGTGAACCAAGAAAACGAGCGTTTAATGGAAGAATACGAGCGTTTGGCCAGTGATGTAAACACGATTGTTTTAATATGCCATAATAATTATAGTCGACAGGTGTAATATGCGTAATTTTCGTTTAGCTATTGGAATGGATCAGACGTACATTGCCGTGGCTACAAAGCCGACAAGCCGATAACTCTTTGTCGGGCGTACAAAAGAAGCTTGAAGAATACCGTACGTACAGACGCAAGCACAAGCCTCCCCGCGTAGAACAGAAAGCTAAACTCGAAACCAACTTCAACACGCTTCAAACGAAATTGCGTTTATCTAACAGACCTGCCTACATGCCGACCGAGGGAAAAATGGTTTCCGTGAGTGAAATTACATTTTATAGCAATTTTCTGTCTTCTTTCTACTAGCTATACGGTCCACGCAGGGCTTTTGCTATCACTGCCATTTCTCTCTACCTATTTCGGTTTTTGCTGTATTCTATTAGTGTTCTTTGGGAAATTTCTGTGAGATTTGCCTTCACCCTGTCTACCCATCTCTGTCTAGGGCGATGTCTCTGGATCTTTTTCCATTCAGTCTCCCGGTGAAAATTTTACATACAATATCTTTATATTTCCACACATGACCGGCCCATTCTAATATTTTGGTTTTCAAATACGCACTGATAATGGGTTTCTCGAAATAGTTGCTAAATTTACTCTTCTTTTAACGATTTTCATTTTTTCGTCATCTCCTTTAGTTATCGACCCGGTTTCACACTCATAAATCAGTACTGGACGTAGAAACCTAGTAATATTTTGATAGGAGTTTCGATTCAAACAATTTGTCATAATACCCTTTGTTTCCTGATGCAGTTCTCAATTTAATTTCGTTGTGCATATTGTTTCGGTTGTTTATAATTATATAAACAACCTACCAAATTAATAAAAATTATTCAATTGTCGTCATTATACAATTTGTTTTATATTTTTAGGATATTGCAAACGCATGGAAAGGTCTCGAACAATCAGAAAAATCGTTTGAAGATTGGTTGTTATCCGAAATGATGAGACTGGAACGTTTGGAACATTTGGCACAAAAGTTCAAGGCCAAGGCAGATACTCACGAAGACTGGACACGCGGCAAAGAAGAAATGTTACAGAGCTCAGACTTCAGGCAATGCAAACTAAACGATCTGAAGGCTTTGAAAAAGAAACACGAAGCGTTCGAGAGTGACTTGGCCGCCCACCAGGATAGAGTTGAGCAAATCGCTGCTATTGCGCACGAATTAAAGTAAATTAATAGTTTGTGTTTCTATTGTCAACAATCAAAAATACAATTTTATTGTTTTCAGCTCTTTGGAATACCACGACAGTACCAGCGTAAACATTCGCTGTCAACGTATTTGCGATCAATGGGACAGATTGGGCAGCTTGACACAGAAACGTAGGACCGATTTGGATGACGCCGAAAAAATTTTGGAGAAAATCGATATATTGCACTTGGAGTTTGCCAAAAGAGCAGCAGTAAGTGCTATAATAGAACAAAGGTGCCCGAAACGTTCAAAATTAATTAAATTTCAATATATTTCAGCCGTTCAATAACTGGTTGGATGGTACACGTGAAGATCTTGTGGACATGTTCATTGTACACACTGTTGAGGAAATACAAGGATTAATTGATGCTCACGGACAATTTAAGGCTACATTGTCGGACGCTGATAAAGAGTACAACTCTATCATTGGACTGGTCAAAGATGTCGAGTCGACTGTACAAAAATACCAAATACCCGGCGGTCTTCAGAACCCGTACACTACTTTGACTTCTAATGTACCTAACAATTTATTTGTTTATTATAATTATATTAGGCTAATTTGTTTTAATTATTAATATAACATTTAATTATTTGTATGTGCAGGATTTGAGCAAAAAATGGTCGGAAGTGAAACATTTAGTGCCTCAAAGAGACACGACCCTTCAAGCCGAACTCAGAAAACAACAAAGTATGTATACTATATTTGCTTTAGTATATGTATACTAGTAAAGTGTTGAAACTTATTTATTATTATTATTATTTATTGTAGATAATGAGATGTTACGTCGCCAATTTGCGGAAAAAGCAAATCAAGTGGGTCCGTGGATCGAAAGGCAAATGGACGCTGTTACTGCCATCGGTATGGGACTGCAAGGTTCCCTAGAAGATCAGCTACATCAACTCAAACTTTACGAACAGAACGTATTCGCGTACAAACCTCACATCGAGGAATTGGAGAAAATCCATCAAGCCGTACAAGAGGGTATGATCTTCGAAAACAGGTATGATCGAAAATATACGAGTATTACCTAATTGGTGCGATGACCACTGTTTTTAAACCAATTGATTTTTTTTTTTTTTTTTTTGTATTTGTATAGGTACACTCAATACACAATGGAGACACTGCGCGTTGGTTGGGAACAGCTGTTGACGTCTATCAACCGCAATGTGAACGAAGTGGAAAATCAAATATTGACCAGAGACTCCAAGGGTATTACACAGGAACAGTTGAACGAATTCAGGGCCAGTTTCAATCATTTCGACAAGAACCGTACTGGCCGATTGGCTCCCGAAGAGTTCAAATCGTGCTTAGTATCCATTGGCTACAGCATTGGGAAGGACAGACAGGTAAATTTATTTTGTCCCATTATAATAATATTAAAATACGTCCAGTCTAATAATAATATGTGTCTGTAATATATTTACTCAGGGTGAAATCGATTTCCAACGTATTTTGGCAGTGGTTGATCCCAACAGTACCGGTTACGTACATTTTGATGCTTTCTTGGACTTTATGACTAGGGAATCCACAGACACTGACACCGCTGAACAAGTGATCGATTCGTTCCGTATTCTTGCTGGCGACAAGGTAATTATGATAATAATAATAATAATAATAAAAAAAAATACCATTTGTACGAATTTGTTCTTTTAATACCATATTTTTATTTTTTTATTTTGTAGCCTTACATTCTATCCGACGAACTGAGACGAGAACTTCCACCGGACCAGGCTGAATACTGTATACAACGCATGGCTCCTTACAAGGGCGTAAATGCCGTCCCGGGAGCCTTGGACTATATGTCGTTTTCGACCGCCTTATACGGGGAATCGGATCTGTAAATAAATATCCCAAACAAAATTAATAACAACAGTAATAATAATATTTAAACACACGTTAAAATAAAAATAATACAAAGAATTATTAACAACTAGGTTATGTTATCTAAATGAATTGGGAGTTTCACAAAATAATTCTATTACCGAATCATCTACTAGTCACACATAATATTTTCAAACTTTATCCGGTCGTGTCTCATTAATAACAAATAAACAAAAATTGATTATTATTGCTTAGCAACATTTCCTCTTGCCCCTCTCTTCTAAACTAAAATAATAATAAATACTCTTCTCTCATCACGTATTACTTTTCAAGAGTATTTTAATTTTCTTAGTTTTAGAAAAAAATATTTATTATAGGCTTATTATAGAATATTTATTTTTTTTTGCCTAGACGTTTTTTTTTTTTTCTAATAATTTAATTGAAAAATAAATCTTTTTTTTTTATGTTTTATTTTATTTATTTATTGCCCTTAGAACAATTTAACATTTTGACTAATATTTTTTTTTTTTTTTTTTTTAAAACCTTACATATCTACAGGACTAAATTAATATCACTAAAATAGTATACTGTATTATTCATTTATTCAACCCATCGTGGTGTTGTATTTCAAAGTTTTGCAAAATTATATTATGTATAATATTATTTTGTCATAAGCGAGTACCAAAAAAAAAAAAAAAATAAAAAAATACTGACATATTCTTGCTCAACACACATTTATTTTTGTACAATAATTTATTGTTATATCAAGAGTTTAATATTTTTTTAACTAAAACATGTCTATATGCCGACTTTTATGGTGTACACAAGACACTAATAATAATATTTTTATGTAATTTTCGAGTAACTTTCAGTCAATTGTTTTATTTACCTCTACATTTCTCTGACAAACGTCTCAGTTACCGTCGTTTTGCCGCGCTAACGACGCGTTTTCATTTTATTTATTCTTATTGTATAGTATGTATTTTATTTTTAGTTATTATTATTATTATTTTATTGTACGTATGATTATTATTATTGTGCGCGGAAAATCATAATATTTTTTTTTGTTTGACTAAACTGTATGTATTTGAGATGCCATAATAAGAGGAGTGATGTTTCCCCCCCATTTCCCAGACCGTATAATATACAATATGTAAGTCTAACAACACCACGACCATTGTCTCCTACATTGTTTACCCGGTCGCTAATAAAAAAAAAAAAAAACAAAAAAAAAAATACAAATAACAAACGTTTTCTCAACATCTTTTATTAATCCGTTTATTAATTCCCTTGTGAAATCTACAAACAGAACCATGTATTTACAGATAACCAAATAGTGTACTCTGATGGTGTATTTACTGAAAATACTGTGAAAAAAAAACCAACAAAATTTATGTATTTATTGAAATATACATACCCGTTGTTGTATTGTGAATTTTTTTTTTTTTTTTTTCTAATCCTTACAATTTATCCTTTTTTTCATAATCTGTCAATTGGTCCATAGTAAAACAGCTTACGAGTTACAATTCAAAATACAATAATATGGTGTCGACAAGCGCAAACATGCAAGACAGCGAGTAATGAATCTGCCATGGGTCTTGTAAAGATCTATATAACGCAGTGTTGCTATTTTATGTTTTCAGTGCAACCATCTGGTCAGAACAAAACTATATTTTTATAAATTATGAAAATAGTTAATCGTTGTAATAACTTAAATAACCATAACTTCTAAAACGCGGCATACATATCGTAGGAATATGCCCATTCCTAGTTTACATTCATAGGTCGGTTGATATTTGACATTCCTATCATTTTTTACTTAATTTAAACGGGAAATGTTCACAAATTGATAAATTCCTATTTGAATGCAATTATTATAGTATTCAACATGTTCAATACAGAAGCTTTCATCCTTGCCGTCTCTGATGAAGGCAGCAATTATAATTTAAATACATAGGTGGTATACTAAACATACATTGAAATTATCCATTGTCTATTTGAAATAAAAATAAATTTTTACAATTAAATGACTTTCGGGGAAATAACAAATTATTAAAAACAAGATTATTAACAGTTGATTTATATCAAATACTCAAAAAACCCTGACTGAATCATATTAGTCCATACGCTAAACGTGTAACCGCCATGTGTTGAATTTTCAGATAAATGCCTTCGTTTACAATAGTGAAAGTGGCCCTAATAATCGATTAATCAAAATAATCGCGCAGTCCTACTAGTGCAGGGACGGGGTAGCCTTTTGGTACCTGAGTGTCAAAAAATAATGTTTGGTTTGATTTTATTTACACTGTCTGTCAGAAATTTTGCTGACCTTTTTTTTTCATATTTGCTAGTTGCTTAAACAATTAAACAAATTGAACAGGGCTTATTGTTAAGGTTATTGTTTATTTCTTCATTTATTGTTACATTTAAACTTTACATTATTACATATTTATATAAACACATAATTTGTATTGATACATTAATTGAAATATGTTAAAGTATTAAACAACGATAAAATAAAAAAAACTGAAAGTTCTTATTTTCAATTATAATTATTATTTTTTTTTTTCATTGCAAGTAATGTAAAAAATTATAAATTATATATTTTATAATTCAAAAGCGTGTCACTGAAATTGTGTGCTTGTATCAGTCTGTGTCACTCTGAACATAGGTTCGCCATACCTG
Source organism: Tuberolachnus salignus (assembly GCA_956483605.1). Lineage (NCBI taxonomy): Eukaryota > Metazoa > Arthropoda > Insecta > Hemiptera > Aphididae > Tuberolachnus > Tuberolachnus salignus. The sequence continues at coordinate 42,446,545 of OY101429.1, read as the reverse complement.
TACTAGCGTGTACCTATTTCCAGCGGTGAGCAACACTTGAAATGGAAAATGTTTTTAATAAAAAATGTGGGAATTAACATACAACAGAAATGCACGAAAGTTTGACACAAGTCATAAGTTGTACTCAATTGTTAAAAATGAAAAAAAAGTATTTTAATAAATGTTTTTATTTTACTTCACAGTCTGTTACAATGCATAAACAATAAGCGGGGGCGATGGAAACGATTTGACAGAAGAGATTAGAAGGTCCCAACACAATTGCTTTTTCAGACTTTTTTCCGGATTGCCAGGCATGAACACAGATGTCCTTTAAAATAAAGGATTTGTATGGTTTTGCAGATTTAGGTTAAAACGTTTGTAATTAGGGTGTTTAAAATATGAAAATCGTAGAAATGATACGGCATTTAAAAACATGATTAACCTGAATGATTCACCCAGAATGGTTTTTCATCGGCAATGGTTTATCGTTGCGTACAGATAACAATTAAATTCCCCTATATATCCCAACTTATGTGGCGAATCATGTGTCTCATTCTTTTTAAATTTAATTTTTTTTTTAAAACACACAATCTGTAATTTAAATTTACAATAAGCATGTGTGCGGAAATACATTAATTGGCATGCGACGCGTGATAAAAGAAGCCACCCTCCAATAGCGACACTTTATAACAGAAGTTTGTTTAATTTATAGAATTTTTTCTTTTTATTAATTTCTAATTATGGTTTAGACACCATCTTCTTTTTAGCCTACGAGGAGGATGTCCAGGAATGGAGTCAGAATTCAGTGCTGATATTAGGGGATTAGGGTGGTTGGTTAGGCGTGAACGAAATCGTTTATATAGTAGCTTTGCAGTATCGTCTACTGTTCTACTATTCTAGTTAACAAACTTTTAGGTCGGTATATAGAGTGTGATTTGAAACATTTTTGTTTTTTAATTATTTTTTTTTGTCTTTCAAATAATCTTAATAATGTATATATGCTCCACTGGCTATATTCATATTCGTTAGCAATTAAAACTAGATGTTTTAGAGTATTTTAACTATAGAGAATTACATTCAATATCCTCGCAGACATTGATGCTCGATCTTCCGTTAATATTCTGCTTGAAGAAGAAACACTATGTTTATGTCAGTGCACTAAAGATAAACAAGCCAATAGGAATTTCGACAAATTCGGATATTTCTCACTATCCGATAAATTTTTTTTTTTAATAAAAGATTGTTTCCAATAATGATCTATTCTCAATTCAGTAGACACTTCTTTATCTTTATCAAATTTAATAATGTCCACTCATTCATTAAAACATGTGTATTGGCCAATACTATCATCTTTAAATCTTGCTGTGTGACCTAGACAACGCAAACGTCGCAGAAGAGAATTTTTAATTTATATCAACATTATGTGCTTACAGCATAGGGATATTTAGACCTTTCGGGGTTTAAAACAAAAAAATACAGTCAATAGGTATGTTTGAAAAAATTTCCAACAGTCTTTATATTTTAAGTATTGCTTACACACTATAAACATTAAGTAGACTAGAGTGTCCCGTTACAATATATACGAGTGTACAAAAAAAAGAAAAATAATAATAATAATAATAATTCAAAAATGCTTAACATTTAATGACATTTTTATTAATAAAAAAAAAAAAAAACTTAATTAGTCAAAGGAATTGTATTATTACTGGACAATCGAAATACTAACTAATTTCAAATTCATATAAAACACCGATTTGTTCGTGTATGTAAAGTAGAAAAAAAAAAACGCTTAAACCTAATATAATATACCTGATAAGTTAAACGGGCCAAAATTCACAACCGCTAGAGATCGATTCTAAAAGACGACGGGGAGTTGGTTAGGTTCGACGGATTTATGGCACAAACAAATCCTCGCGGTCATTATTATGAAATAAATATTTGTGTGGAACCGAGAGTATTGCCAGCCTGGGCGGGCTACAAAATCGCATTCAAAGCGTGACCGGTGTGTATATGGAAAATTTTGATTTTATCAGAACTCAAACGATCGCAATCTTGGAATTATAAATTTGTATTGTTACACTTTGAAGTAATAAAATGTGAATAATAATCCGTAAATTGTCTATACAGAACAATAGTAGTGTCAAGGTTAACAATATTTTGGTTTAAATATTTTATTATCGTATGACGTTTAAATTTGATTACAGCATACTTTGGTCTAGTAAACAACAACATAGGTTTGTGGATTTTGTATGTCATTCACCTACACAAAAACTTCACTGGCCTGACAAAAACTGAATAGAGAAAATTCCTTAACAAGGCAGTAGAATAATAATATTTATCTCGTATTATTCGATGGTGGATTGAATTTCTAAGACGAGAAAATAATTATAATAATTCTTATAATAATAAATAATAATTAAACAAGACGAGAGGAGAATATAGTGATTGACACTAAATAAAAATTGTAGTCTTTAAATCCATTTAAAATGATAGATATTGAAATGCTGTCTGTTTTTTTTTGTAAAAAAAAAAATTTGTACGCGCGCCACGTGAATCGACAAAAGAAATTATTTATGTTCTACTCTCAACTAATTTTTATAAAAAAAAAATCTACATAATATATACAAACACACGAGTGGAGATTTCTACAAAAAAAAAAAAATAATAAATATAATAATAATAATCAGAGTAGACTATATGTTGACCGGCCTACACGTAGACGACACGTTCGATGAACCTGTTCGGTCCGATTGGCTTCCGGGGCGCACCATAGAGTATGTCATTGTTGGGGCCGCGGACACGGACATGGACGCCCACTGCCTGAGTCTACCATGGATTTCTGTGAAATTAGGCCGACGCATTGGCGCTTCGTGCCAACACTCCATCATCAGAGAGTACATGCGTGACGGACATTCTTGTGGGCACGGGAGTAGTTGACGCGAACGGATCATTTCGATGACTTCTTGATTGCTGTATCCGTAATATGGCTGAGGAAAACAAAAATACCACACCGTCAATAAAACTATTGTAATCACCACTCTTAAGAGAATGCGGAATGCGCCGTTGGAATATTTAAATAATGACGTTTAGATTGAGTTAAAAAAACATAGATAGTTGTATTAAATGTAAAGAAATATATATATATATAAAAAAAAAAGAAAACATAACCAACACAATTGTTGTAACTTGTACGTTTGCCAAAATAGACAAAGACGCTTACTTGTAAACCATAGCTGTACACTTCCCACAATACGACTCCAAAACTCCAAACATCCGATTCGGTTGTGAATTTCCCATACAGAATCGACTCTGGTGGCATCCATCTGACGGGCAGCAACGATTTGGATTGTACTCTGTGATAATAATAAATTATATTAATTGGTAATTATGTCGAATGAAGATGTAATTAACCTGTAATAATCGGACGAATAAATATCCCTCGACAGACCGAAATCCGATATTTTCACGGTGAGATTTTCGGCGACCAAACAATTTCTGGCCGCCAAATCTCTGTGCACGTAATGATGGCCGCACAAGTATTCCATGCCTAGAAATATAACGCGTTGCAAAAAAGAAATTACAATTAATGTTCACGCGTAGTGTTTTGCGAAATAAATACAGGAGGTGGGAAAATTACAAACCCGAAGCGATCTGCGTGGCGATATACATAAAGTCTGCCTGGTTGAGCGGCGGCGCCACAGGAGAATTGGGCGAATGCGGTGAACGCGCCATGAGAAATTCGTGTAAATCGCCTCCGACCATATATTCGAACAGTAAACACGCGGGTTGCGAACACATACCGACCAAGCAAACGACGTTCGGATGTCTTAGCTCTCCCATCAAGTCGGTTTCGCGTTTAAAGTCCGCCGCCGTTTTGGCGCTAGCCCCGTCTTTGAGAGTCTTAATGGCCACCATGATCGTGGTACCCATGTCGTTGGGCACTTGACCTTTATAGACTTTACCTATTTAGAGAAAGAGAAAAAGCGCAAAATATTATTTAATAATAGTATATTGTGTATTTTAAAGGGCAGTGAAGGCATACCGAATGCGCCTTCGCCGATTTCTTGCAAGAACGTGATTTCACACAACGCGTACTGTCGTACTTTAGAGTATTTATCTGATTTTTGACTGGATGCGCTCGAGCCCGGTATCAGCGACGACAATTCCAATCCGTTGGTTTTACTCTTTACAATGTCCTGCTGTGTAGAAACGTAAAAACGTATTGAAAACACACGTCGAACACTAAATAATATTAATTATTGTATATTCGGTTGTTACTTTTTGATTCGCGTAAGGCGGCAACCGTCGGCGTATCGCCGAATTCTGTCTCTTTCGTTTTCGTCGGATACAGCAGATTATCATCACCACCAAGACAATGAACAGAGAAATGCTAACCGTACTTACAATGAATATTGGCAGCTGTAGAGTTCTCACTAAACACGAATACATAAATATTTTTATTTTAAAAGAAATCGTACACGTCGGTTTAAATATTATTTCGTCTAGCCGAATTGTTTTAACTCACTGCAGTGCGGAATGTCGCACATCACTTTTTTCATAAGTTTGGTGTCGGGCATTTCGACCACACACCACGGTTCGTCTTCTTCGGATCCCGGGTTACGGCAATAACGATGGCCGCCTTGCAGTTCTTTATGGTCGGACGTCTTTATTAAAAACTGTTGGTTCCATCGTACGCACGATAGATTTTGATACGACGACGTCGTGCCCCGATATGAACCCCCTCGACCCCAGTAACACTTTTCGTCTAAATAAAAATAAATAATAATACCGGCGAACATATCGATATTTCAAATCGTCTTTACCGTCGTTGACTTCGGGTTTCTCGATGCCGAGTTGGAAACAATTGGTTTTCGGTAGAGTCGAACAATTGGGCAGATGGACGACGCGGCCGAGTAAATGGTGTTTTTTGGCGATGGCGTACTCTTGACTGCATATGTCGTTCTCCAATATTTCACAGTCCTTAAAACGACAAAACAAAAATAAATAATGCGATCCGTTTTACCGCCGTTGCTCGACGCGAAACACGGACCTCCTGACAAATGAGCATCGGCTGAGGCGTGGCCCGGTCTTTTTTGCACGGCGGATACGCTGTGTAGCAAATGGAACTGTACGCGTATTTTTCGCAGCCGGGCGACAGATCGCGGGAGTGCGATATCACTTGGAATGCCGATGTCAGGTTGCCTTCGATAAGGGCCTGGGAAGTGTTGGCGGGTATGTACACGTTCTGGCCTTGTAGGTAATTCGAACAGTGCGAACCTTGGTATATCTGGAACACGATATAACACGTTGATTGACCGATTTCGTCCATTCGGGTGTGCTCGACAACATTGAATTACGAAATATTCGGGTTCGGCAATAATATTGTACGTATAAAACGGTAAAACGTAACGGTGGTTCACGCGGTTATATGAGAAACAAATAAAAATTAATTCTACTCATAATCCGGTGCACCCGGATATATATATATATTTTTTTAGACATTTTCTGAACATTTAGACATTCTACTGTGTGCTCAAAAAACCTTAAATTTAAGTATCAAACACCGCAGGATTTACTCTGTCCGAGTAAAACCCTGGTCGTTATGCCAGTGGCCCGAGTGTTCCTGACGGCGGCCAACGTTTTGGCGTTACACGCCACTGGCGCATGTGTTGTACACAGTTACCTCGTACTCGGGCGATTTTTAATAGTATATTTTTAAAAAAAAACAAAAATTGATAGTATAACCAAACTCGTTACCCATTCACAATGTATTTAATACGTACTCTATTATCCTTAGTATTTCAAGTAGAATAACCCGGAAACATTTCGTTCAAATTTCGATTACAAATACGTCAACATGTTGAGAAAAACGTGCGTAGGTTCTCGTTTGAAAACCAAAGTCGGTATCGTCACAGGATAATGTTGCGCAAACCAGAGTATTCGAAAATATCGTCTTTAGACTACAGTTAAAAAGCCGATAATCACAATTTGAATATATGCGTATTTTAACCATAAAAGATGCTTAAAAAATCACCCTGTATATCATTATTGCGACCGTGCGTAAAAAGGTGTTTACAAGTTTTCCAACGGATTACGGCGGGACATGGCATTTTTTAAAAAATATATTTCAATAATGATATTTGATTCAAATTACTTTTATGCTCATTTAGATTTTCTGAGCGGTACAAAAATACAAATTTTAATTTATCAAAGCGTGTATGTTTAACTGAACTCCGTTCAGAATCGTTTTTCGTCTGCAAAGATTTATCGTTGTGTACATATCTAAATATAAGTGTTTGAAAAACATAACAAGGAAATGTAATTTTTTTTATTATTATAAATGGATTCTAGTAATATTGTTTTATTAGACATCCGTCGTGTTGGAGGGACAGTATTGTGATTTTGCCTTTTATGATTGTTTTAAATAACACTTAATACGACCAATCAGTTTGGTAGTCGATTTGGTTACACGGAAAACGTTGAATATCGTCGTTTTTTGTGACAATCATAAAGATATAAAAAAAAAATAATTGCAAATTTAAAATAGTTAACTCGAAAACCGCCCGAATACATCGAAAATTATGCCGTGGTGTATAAAGTGTGAATTGGGGACACATTTTTTAGGTATAAACAATTTTTTTTTTTTTTATCAAATTGCACGAAAAAAAAATAAAATTTAACAGAAACCGTTGTTCCGAAAATATTCCCGTTTTTATCCCATTAGGAAAATTACAAGGAAAATCAAAAAAATTAAGTAAGCACATACGTTTCATTGTTTTATCAATATTTTTCACATCCGTAACGCGCGATGTTAATTTAAACATTTTTTGGTTGTTACCATCTATTATTAAATTTAAATTCTTTTTTTTTTTTTTATGCAAATTTTTTTGTACACGTAAAATACAACAAATAATGTAAAAGTAATATTTCGCATTTATAGAATAACAATCAATTTGAATATAACAACTCTTTAATACTTCACCAGTTTAATATAAATCGTATGTTATTTTTTTTTTTTAAATATTTTTTGAGCCCCGGATACAAACAATACAAAGCGATAACAAAATAATGTGGTAACGATAAAATATTCTAGATTAATATGAAACGAGTTATAATAAGATATTATACCACTAGCGTCATAGGCACCATGTACTGGGGGCTGAAGCACCTCCCCCATAAGATTTATAAGACGGGGCTCAGTCCTCCATAGTTCTTATTAAAAAAAAAGAGCATTCATATTTGCCACGTACATCCACAAATAATTAGCTTTATTTTCAACACGACAAATTAATTAATAATTAATTCACTGAGAAAGATAAACGTTTTTACGGTGTCTTGTGATTTTTCAATTTGTAATTTAAGGAGGAAAATAAAACTATAGAGTATGTTATGGCAAGAGCCAGTTACTGTACAACCCGGGCCAAATATAACGGCAGTCCATGTCGATTTTTGTTTTTCAATTTTGATTAATTAATTCTAACTGTAAAAGAATATCTGAAATAGTGAGCCTCCCCCCCCGGTGATATTTTAAAAACCTGGCGCCTATGATTGGCGTTTTTATGTTATAATAGGCGATAGCGATGACGATAAAAGAAAGAAAGAAAAAAAAAAAAACCGGTGAAAATCCGTCGTTAGTTTCATAAAAACGACGCATAGGTGCTGGCGATGTATTTAATGGCGATCATAAAATCTCGGAAAACGATCGAGTTGGTGAGGTTCCTGGTGCCGGTGCCGGTCTCTTGTCGGACGGCCGCCGGCACGGCGTCCCTGGCGACGTCGACCGGTTTGTTTTGGCCGGTCACGTAGATGCTGTCGCTTAACTCGCACAGCAGCTGCTGCAGGCAGACCTTGCAGAACGCGAAATCGTCGAGAAACGCGCTTTCCAAATTGCCGCCCATGCTGGCGTCCTGGAGCAACAGTTCGTAACCGACGGCGACCCGCTGCAGTATATGATACGATATCCGGAGTTCGTTGGGGAAAGACCGGCCGGCCAGCCACGACGCCGGCAAATCGTCCTCGGCGTTCCTGAGCAACCGCGGCGTCATCCACTCGTTGCTCACGTTCGACCATAGCCGGTAATGCGCGCCGTAGCTCACGCCGAACGTGCGTGCGATATAATCGAACTTGAACGCGTCGATGTTATTCTGACAAATGTCCGCCAGTATCAAAATACGATTGATGATGTCAACGTCGGTGTCGCATTCGTCGTCGTCGTCGTCGTCGCTCGTCAAACCGTAACCGCAAGGATCGGTCCAAAACGGTTGGCCGTCGTCGTTGGCCGACGTCGACGGACAGAAAACCGGCGATTTTGTACAGCACCATAACGCGCATAACAACAATAATAAGACACGCATTGTTAAATATGAAAATGAGAAATTTTCAAAACACAGCCGAACAACGAATAGAACGATAGTCGTTTTGTTAGTTAAACATTTTCCAAATTGTATTTGGAAAGCAAAAAAAAAAAAAAAAATAAAAATAAAAAAAACACACACATACTCTTATTTGTAACGTTTATCAGGTGTTTTTCACAAAGGCATAATTTATTTTACTACGAGTATTTTGGTAATTAATTATATTCTTTTTACATTTTTCTATGTAAGTTTTGCACGATATTTATGTTTAAAATAAAAAAAAAATATATATATATTTAACTATATCTACTTACCTAAAAAGTACCCTTCCCCTCCAAAGATTACGCCACGACAAGAGAAGTCGGTAAAATGTACGGAATAAATTTGAAACTACTTGAAGGTTAAAATGCAGAGTTTAAACAAAACGCGTTCAAACAAATACCCCGTTTCTAATTAAATGTAATTTATTATTTTTAATTTATTTGTAATTCACGAAATTTATTAATTTATTCATAAATTATTTTACAAATAAAATCCTATTGAAAAACGAAATTTATGCGAACAACCTTAATAGTTGTACACCTATACTCGTTAATATTACCGAAATTTCGATCGTGTTCAGTTTGTTTTATAAAGTTTAACGAATTGTGTAGTGTTTGTGTATAGTGAAATTGTCAGGTATAAACTATTCCAGATGTAACATAAATTAATGTATTTTAAAAAAATTAAGTCACAAATAGTACACAATTCAAATATTCAATATTAATACCATTTTTAAGAAACATTTATTTAAAATTTAAAATACGACCGGGGGTCAGATAAAAATGATTTAATTAAAATGAGTAATTTCGAGATGCAATGATGATCGAATTATTTTGTCGAGGAATTATGAATATAAAAACATTTAATACCGGTATTTTAAAAATATTGAACAGGGAAATAAAAAAAAAAATCTTTTCTTTAGTACTATCCGTGTAATTATATATTTACTAGCTGTTACCCACGACTTGATTAATAGATCAGTCAGTTTGTCCTTTTAATAGTAATAATTTCAGCTTTATAACTTTAAATCAACGATTTTTATACTAATTTATCTTTGATTTCGAAAAATCCTACAAAATAGTTATAACTGATAGATAGTTACCTACTTGCATGCCTAATTGGAAGTATCTAATAATTATAGTTACGGAAATAAGGCCGCTTTAAAGCGAAAATATAAACCATATTTATTCCCTATCTCGTGGGAATTTTAAACAAATTGAGCCTTATTCCTTGTCTACATCATAAAGGGAACATCTGTGCACAATTTCAGCTTTCTAGGTCCAAGAGTTTGCGTTGGGCGTTGATGAGTCAGTCAATGAGTCAGGACTTTTATTTTTATAGATATATTGATGATTAATCATTTATCGAATCCGCCTACCAAATAGTTTAATATTTAAATTGATTACATAATCAATTTTTAGATTCTGAGCGTAGCGAGGAACGCATTAGTTATACTATGATGTGTGTAGTTTTTATTTTTGTCTGTAAACAATTTTTCTAGTTAATGAGACTGAGGGGGTTATTTGTGTGATTTTTCTTAATAATTAAGAAAACTCAGGATAATACATAGGATAAACGGACAAATTTACGGAAATAACGGTTTCATTATTTTTGATTATTTCTTATTGTTGTAACTGAGTTGAAAATAGTCGTAGAGACCTGATAAAAAAATCATGTCTTATTACTTGTCTACATCATAATGGAAACCTCTGTACACAATTTCAGCTTTCTAGTTCCAAGGGTTTGGGCTGGGCGTTGATGAGTCAGTCAGTGAGCCAGCAATTTTCTTTATATATATAGATAGTTAGATAAAATATGCACTGCCTAAAATATATTAATCTCATAGTTCCACTTAGTAATAAAACCATAAATTTCTAACATTACCGGTTGATGTTTTTTTAGCTTAATTAACTTAAAATAATATTTTTACAACCACCTAAACCTACATAACTGCTGTGAAACCAGGATTCAATATTTTTTTGTTAATATACTCATTCAAATATAAAAATGTTTATTATACATAGGTAAGTAATAAGTATATTATACTGTTAGATTTCTAATAAGTATTTCAAAGTATAAACTTATAAACAAGTATAGGCAAAACTTTAGAGTGGGCATTCCAGCTTTACATGTAATTGGTACGCTGCGCTTACATTATTATGAGAAAATTCCTCATAAATAATTTCAATAAACTGTTGAGTTAAACGAAACTATATCATCATTGAGCAAGCAAAGTGCGATAAACTGTTGACCCCCAAACAGTTTAATACAATTATTATCTTTTATCACATTAAATTTGTAAATAACAATAAATCACTGGATTGTGCCTCCGTGACCTACAAAAGGCTATGTCCGTATCTCAAAATGTGTATTTTTATCGCCCTAATTTTGTTTTATGTTATCATACATTTAAAAACTATTATGATAATTAATTGCATTAGACATATCCGAATTTGATTACTTTTGAAAATAATATATAAAATATTTGTACGTATTGTGCGACTACAAAATAGCCGTAAAAAATTCGACAAATATAATTGTCAATAGTAATCATACCACTCATATTATTATTATGTACACATTAAAAATCTATGAACATATTGAAATTGAATGTAACGTAGGTACCGAATTAACATACGTTTGGTTATATTGTTACTAGAAAACGTTTAATTGTCACGATACAACACTTTGCACAATACCTCGATAAAATTACTCGTACCGATACAAAACGCCAAAAGCGATTCTACATAGTAGTACATATAGTTACACTTACTTGACATATGGGATATTGTAGAATCTGCGTGAGCTGTGGAATACTATCGAGCGAGCTCTGCTGTTCGTTGAGTCCGACGTGCGAGTTTAGTTTTGTTTCTCTGAAACGACAAAAAAAAAAAAAAAGTTTCGAAGTGAGAACTACAATTCAATATTTTAGTAAGCATGTAACCTTTTGACAAGAAGCGATTCGGCACGACTCGCTGTTAAAATTATAAATGTTACGAATGGAAAAATGAGTGGAATCATTGTTGAATTTAACGTTGCAATATTATTATTATTATTATAACGAGATCCGTCCGAGGTGCGATTATCGACTGTCGAGAAATGAATTACATTCCTGGGTACGCGGTCGGAACCCAAAACGGTATAATAGCCGCGGCGAAAATTATTCGCGAATAACACGTTAAGTAGTCGTCATTTTCGTTCCGAAATGGATACCGCCGATATAAAATTATTGTAATTTCATTATTAATTACAGATCAAACAAGTTGATAATAAAACGATTTCGTATCAATGGACCGTGTTTTGTACACAAATATCGGTGCGCGTGCGCAGGTTTTATCAGCGCTATTGAGTGTTACCATAGAACAACATTACGATACCGTACCGTTTTCAATCGCTACTCAATTGGAAATTCTTTGGTACTCCTACAGCTTTTTCAAACGGGCTGTACATTTAAAAATAATACGCGTCCCGATTAAATTTTATCGTCAAGTAAGATAGATACCTTACCGACTCTGTTTATACAGTAGATAATGAGAAACTCGACGAATAAATCTGGCACGTTAAATACAGCGTTTACGGTGGAATAATTCGGAACTAAATCTCCGGCGAGCGTCGTCGCGGTGAAGCACCACCCGGTAGAATGGTCTTATTTTCTCATAGATTTAAATTTTTCGTTCATGTTCGTTTGAAATATTTGAATAAAATAAAAACAATTACAATATATTGTATAGGTCTCAGTTAGTCCTATGTAATATTTGTGCAACACATTTGTGGTGTAGGTACTTTATTAATGCGAATAATAAAAAATTTAGTCAATTTAATAATTTTTGTATGTTTTTACAGGAGACATATTCATAGGCATAGAAAATGAGAAAGAGGCGCTTAGGACGCTACATACCCCCCTAAAATTGCCTCCCCCCTAAAAAATATACGGAAGCAGAAAAAGGTTTTCTCGTTGATCTTTTTTCCCCCCAAAAATACAAAAATATATTTAAGGCTTATTATTTTATATCGTCGATCAAAAACAAATGTTAAGTTTCATTTTAATATGAGTTCCGAGGAATAGAAAAAAAAAAAAGAACAATATAGAGCCTATTACAGCTAGATACAGTCTATTACAAAGTATCTGTTATTTCCACAATTGTTACTATTGTTACTTAGGCTGATTATAATTGAATAAATTTGACAGTAGTAAAATCTATAATATTATATTTTATACTCTAAATAATATATTATGATATTTGAATTTATATTTTTAAATGCATAAAATAAATAAATATACTAATGTTATAACTAATAACTTCAGTGGTGATTGGTAGAAAAAATTTTGGGCAATGGTTTAACAAATATTCTCTTCGTTTCTAGCGATTTTCTTGAAGGATTTTAAATAAATTGGGAATTGTTTAGCTTTATTTTTAACACTATTTCCGAAATCACTTTAAAAATTTCAAAAATTTGTTGCTGCTCTTATTGGACTAATTTTGTATACAGATTGTTGATTAAAAAATTTTAAAAAAAACTTAGTGACAGGGTAAAAGTAACACTTCTAGAGAGTTAATTGGACTTTGAAGATTATCAGGGTAAATATCGAAAGGCTAAACTCGTTTCGAGTAGGTTACACATCGGGCGATGGTTTTTCTGTTTCTATACTATTTGTCACCGCAGTCGAAAAAGCGAAATATTTATGCCGAACATATGGCAACTTCTCTAACGATCCAGACGAGATAAAAGTAAAAAGTATATAATATATCGACAAACACTTACCCTTCTAGCACCACTGGATACTGGTTGGAAAATCCAAAGTGCGGTATGTCGATGTTAGATTCGTCGTGACCTGTAAAATGAATTTGTCGATAAGTAAAATATTATATTGGCATAGACGTTAAGGGCAGGACGGACAGCTGCCGGTTTCGCGGACAAATTTGGAATTGTTTTCCAAATAAAATAAAGGAAATTTGATTAGGTTGACGATCTTAAATCGTGATTTGTGACCGATATGAATACGATGACATTTACCGTGATTTGCGATATCGCGGACAAAAAGATCCAGTTCTAGTTGTTCGCGCGAACGAACATTTATCAAAATTGAGTTTAATCAAAAAAACAGAACAAAACAAAGTTACGTAGTACAATGCGGTAAAACAGGCTATACGAACAATTGAACAAAACTTAGCCCATCGTATTAATATCGATGATGTGATTCAACAATTAAAAGTATAAACTACGTCAGAGTGAAGAATGATACTCTAGAAAACTTTTTGTTTTCATATGTGTTAACAATGATATAGGACGAAATTGATTGATAAATATTAACGATGACTTTTTTTTTGTTCTAATAGTTTCGCCGTCCCCATCTACTAGAAAACATTTTCTCAGGCGCTGATGTCGGCGGGCAACAAAAAAAAAAAAAGGTCTGCGCACGCCTGTGCATATCGGCTAGGTAATTATTATTAGTAATCGATTGATTTTCGGCAGGACGGTTTGTTGGGGATATATTTGACGGGGAGGTTAGGAGGAGGACACGGCACGTATATCGAAAACGCGTAACTGTTTTCACACTTTTCCTACTCAAGTATACGACCGCCGAACCGAATTTTCCGCATTAAGTATAATACGTTTAACGTATTGTTACAGCCTAGAGTCTAGGTCCTAGACCGCGTCGTCCTCCACAGACAGGATGGCACGAGCCGTATATATATATATTATATTTGTAATTACAATTGCAATAGCAGCGCAATGTCAAGTTTCGTTCCCTCGATCGTGTAACGCCCGGCGTTTTAATTAATGAACGCGCCTACACGGTGACTATACGTATATTCGTATAATTAGCGAAATGAATAATTACTACGATAGTAGAGTTTACCTATAGTCGTATTATACTCTGGGAACGAATCGCGAATTATCGTGCTATACATATAAACAGGGCGTACGCACTTCATACCATGGGCGGGTCACTGTTGTAGATGGAAAGTTTTAAATGTAGTATAAGGACAGGAATTGTATTTGTATATGTATGCAACGATAAATTTGCAAACGAAAAACGATTCTCAGCGGAGTTATTACTTAGTCGTGTTCTTTCATTGTCGCCACGGTAACCCAGAATTCAACATAAATATTAAAGAAATAATGAAACTCGAGTTTTTGCCGTTTTTTTTTTATCATTTTTTCGGTAGGTTAGTCGCGTTAAAAAACTAATAGGTATGTCGAAAATGACCACTCTAAAGTACCGACTAAAATAAATTTGCTATCTGAAATTGAATGAAGTCTTTTGGTAGAAAAAGTGTTTACAGGAAAAAAAAAAAAAAAACAGCATTTTAAAACCACAAGACTCCTCACTCCGATCACAATCTAAAACAACGTAAATATTAAAAAATCCGGATATACTTCGCACGAATCTACGAAAATTGAGCGAGGCGACAAACTATTTACTTTTAAAAAAAAAAAAAAATGTATAGGAGTATTTGTATAATTATTGCATGCGATAATCGTTCAACCGGTGCAGAAGGAAAACGGATAGGTGCACTGGCAAAGCCCATATTAATAAATGCATATAATTAATTTGTAAAAGAAGGAAGTAGGTAAGTAATCACTAATCGCGTACTGCGCTCCATTGTCGTCGCTCTAAATTGTTAAGACCGCCACTTCGCTCCATTGTTGTGGGTGGGAAGTTTAAAAGTTATAGGACATTGATAAAAGGTGATTTAGTTTATATACGGAATGCAACGATGAATTAAAAAAACGATTCTGAGTGGCGCTAAGATGTCAACGGTACGGAAATCGGTAAATTGTTATGAGGCACCATCGGTATTCGTTGTCGAGAAAATATAATCGTTCGAACGAAGTAATACTGCTGAGCGAAAAATCCACATCTTTCAAGGTATATGACGAGAACAATAATTTGGAGCATCATAAATCGAAAAACTATTTCTCGAGGGAAAAAAAACCCAAAAGAAGGATTTATAGGAAGTGAACTGTTGAGATTTGTAAAAAAAAAAAAAAAAAATTCAAGTAAATTTACCGCCGGGCGGAAGTTACGTATTTTTTTTGGAAAAATTATTGGGAATTTTGAGAAATCGATCAACAAAAAAAAAAAACAAATCTTAGTGAAACTTACTTGTTACATTCAGAATCTAAAAAGCACTGCGGGTTTCGAACCCGATTAAACAGATAGGCCAACAATATTACACCGAAGCGAATAGGAAACGCGGCGCCTGTTGTATTTACGGTAGCGCTACGCCGTCGACCAGATAATTCTGGTCTAAAAATATTTATGATTAAAGTAATAAGAATTTCAAACCTCTCTGAGATGTATGGTTTCCCTATTATGAATCAAGGGGTATATAAGTCCTAGAATTTCGGTTCTGCCGTGTATCATAATTTTAGTATAATTATACCTCCGGAATATGAATTAGGGGGTGTATTATCCTAGCATAATCGTACCAGGAAGCTATAGTTATCCTGGGGGTATGGTTTGCCTGTCTCACCGGCCGACCGCCGTCTGCATAGCAACAGGTGTCCTCCCGAGCGCAAATTATCATTGTCAGCTTCGGGTGGTACTCAATTTTCGAATAATCCTTAAAATTAAAACATTTTAAGGAATTTTAATAAATGACCGTAACTCGGTTGTTGTCAAACGTACGTGGGTAGGATATTCACTAGTATATACAGTTACGAACATTTGATATTAAAAGTAACTCCGCACAAGTCCCATCCATAGTTGGATATCAGAAAATCTCTTCCCCTACTAATGATCATATCATTTACTACGGACAAAATCCATTGGAAGGGATTTTATGAAATCCATCTTCGTTGGGAATTTGTGTGAGGGTCCCGAGGCATTCTCCTATCACTAAATCCCGCCGAGGTATACTTGGTCCAAATATCAAAAATACTTTTAATATGAAGTGTGCACAACAGAATTAATATTTATAGTATTATTATTATTCGATCAATCCCCGGGTAACCCTGTGAATATTATTATATTTTACCATATTGTATAATAGTTAATTAATACAAATGGATGTGCGCAAAAATAATCACACGAGTGAACTCTTTTGTGTTGTTTCTAGTTTATTACTTTAGTGTGCTATTTCGTCGATATTTACACTTGGTGAATATTTATTCGTCCGGGGCCGTGTATAAGTAACTGATAACGACGGGGAATTACGATGAAGACAAGTGTTCAAAAACAATTGAATAGGATTCGTGTGCTTACATTAGAACCGGATATTATTATACGCGTATGTACACCGCGATAACGATCTATATACTGTATACATAGGTACCCACTGTAAATAAACTGCCGAATAATTACCAAACACTGTTTTATAGTCGAAAACTAGCGATGTGCAATTAAAATTCGACACAATGTCGAGTGTAGCGAAAAAGCTATTATGGTATTTTTCTAAAATGTATTTCTCTTCCCCGCCGCCCTAAACGCTCTTTCGGTTAGTACGAATGCACAGAATGATGCGAAATTCAGGCCGGCGGCGGTACTTTATTTTAACAATTTTCTTCCAAGACTCCCAACAGTATTCCTGAACAATTATCAAAACTGACTGCGAATGACGAACGTTCGTTAATTTCTTGGGTTACGTAGGATACAGGGAAAACAAACACCGAGTAAAATATATTCAAAACGGGGCAAGTTAACTAATTTTTTCTAGTTTAAGTTGAGTTATCCTTAAAAAGTAAAAATAACTAAGCCAAATAAAATTAGTTTTACTATATAATTGAATTTGAAATTTCCCTTAACTACACTCATAAACGTATTTTGTACTCTAATATTTAGACTAGAGGCTCCCAACCTCTTCTATTCTACGCTCCACTTGTAGATCTTCGAAAATCTCGCGCCCCCTTCCTATAAATTGAAAAAAATCGATCACCTTTCTTTGTGTACTTAACAAATAAACTATACAATATTCGGAATGTCTACTTTTTTATTGATGATAATAATCATAAAATATAAATCATAGTAAATAATAAAATGTAATTATTATTAACAATCATTATTTTGTTGAAATTCTCCGGTACTGTCAAGTTTCATTTCACTTAAAGAATTTTTCTTAACAACAAAAAACTCTTTAGGTTTTTCTTTCAGCATTGGATGAGCTGTGGTTAAATGTCGTTCTAGTCGACTTGGTCGGAGAGCATCGTTACTTAACACAACGTGACAAATAACACACTGTGGCATTTGGATACCATTCTTTTCAATGAACCAAACCTTAAATAATCGACGTTATACAATCTTATTTTTTGTGGAGCCATTATTTTTACGTACGTACACTCACGATGACTACGTACTACGACACTACGTGCACTATGCAACTGCAAAACGAAACTAAATCTAGTCTAAACTAATCTAATAGCTTTTTCCCCTGACATCCTTTTATCGTACCCATTAATTTACAGATAACGTGGCATAAAATGATTAAGTTACACGCTGCGGCCAAACACTTATAGTCTTTATCGGTTATCCGTTACTGATACCCAATAATGAATCTCAAAAATTCTCAAAAAAGAGAACCGGTTAATTAATTTTTTTTCTTTAAGTTTTAAAATAAAAATAATGTAATCAAGAAAAATTGTATTTCGTAATAACTGCTTGCGCCTCCCCAGCAATGCGTTCACGCCCCCCCCCAGTTTGGGAACCAGTGATTTAGACTTACTATACATACAAGGTTCGTTTATGTATCCCATATAAGCCGCATGTCCGTCTTTTGATATATTTATGATATTCAAGTTATCAAACAAAAAGTAACTTATAACTTGACTTTTTAACTAGTTACTGCCCCCAGCAATACTTTATTACTTTGTCGGTTTAATACCGAGATCCGCTCAGAGTCTGTTTTTCGATTGTAACGGTTTATCGTTGCTCTTTCAGTATATATAAACTAAATAACCATATTATTACCATCTACACCGGAGGTCTCCAACCTTTTTATTTACGGCGGGCCAAATCTGAGATACGCTTCGGCATTGCGAGCCAAATTTTCTGTAGAGAGCGATAGAGAGTTAATGGAAATGAATATAAATAAGAATTATTTTATTTAACGATTAATTTTACAAAGGAAAACGATCGTTTATTTGTGATAAGTTACTGCAGTTACTTAACGAGAAGTTTGGAATTCCATATCTTTTAAAATTTCGCGGTAGTTTGGATCAAACTCGGTTGTTCCGATTAGGAGCGTCGCTCGTAAACGTTCGTCACTTAAGTCATTTCTATACATTGAATTTTTGAAAAAGTTTGCTCGCATAGGTAGGTTTAAAGCTAATTATCGAAATCATTCCACGTGCATGCTTTTTGAGATTTAAAAAAAAAGAGTCCTCTGGCAACATGGCGTACTAAAATTGTTTGCAGTCTGGCTTTTTCGAAACAGTTTTTGAGCTGGACGTGAGCTCGACTGTGACTTCAAGCTGAAGCTCCGTTAGTAAAATTTCAAATTCTATGGCGAATGGATTTTCGAAAATTGAATACGCTCTTCTGCACTTTCGAAACCCCTAGGAGTTAACGATCGCTTTTCGCTATATTATGTGTTGTTAAGACACATAATATAGCAACACTCGACGAAAAGACTTTTATTTTATTATTATTTTTGTTTTTAGTAGGAAATTAATGAAACTAATATATTTTCAAAACATTTGTTGACTTTGCAGGCCGGTTCAAAAAGCTTGACAAGCCGTAGGTCAGAGACCCCTGCCTTTCCACTTACAACATATGAAAAAAGCGAGGGGGTCTAAAATTAATAGTATCAATTTTTTTTTTTCCTATAAAGACTACTGACTGATATATTATATTTATATACGATAATAATATTAATATATTATGGAACCAAATAATATCGTTAAAAAAACAATGAATCCACACTCGGAGCGCGGAGAATTTTTTACCGAAATATTTCAGATAATCGACTACTCACCGTGATAAATCCTAAGTAAATGTTTTCTTGACTCGTTTGCGGTTATATTATTGTTATAATGTATAAGTGTGTGTATTTTTTTTTTCTTTTAATAGTATTTACCGTCTCTATCTCGATTTACGTATCTTATACAAACCCGGCGACGACGGGATAATAAAAAAAATTGTTGTTTGCTCCGCTCTTGGAGGGCCCGCGTGTTTTTTTTTTTTTTTTTGGTATAAAAGTGGGAAAAACTAGGACGGTTCGCTTTTGACGATTATTTTTCCGTCGAAAAGCGGACGAATTTCCGCAGACCGCAGCATTGTGAACTCGGCTTTTTTTTCTCAATATTTTCATTTCGAACCTTTTTAATGTGCCGTTAAAAAAAATCTCAATTTTTAACATTTTATTTTACCGACATTATTATTAAACTATTCAAATCAAAATGATTAACCAGAGTCCAATATGCGGTCTGTAGAACATTGTTGTTTATCAATTAAAAAAAAAAAAAAAAATCGCATTCTCATATGACGATGTCATTTTCTTCCGTAAAAACGGCCGGGTGGTACCTTCGTCATCCCCTCAAATGGGCAGTAGATTAGACGAAAAGTCATATAATTTAAAATCGTCAATAAAAATGTCGAATACAATTTCACAAAATCGGTAAAAATTTGAAACTCTATGTATAAATATAGTATTTTATTGACAATTTGGTACAGGAGTACGTACACACAGGGCCCCCGGAAGTTTTTTTTTTTTTTTTAAAAGCTTTTTAGGAAAATGCAACAGTCGACACTTACTGAACGGATTGACTTTGACGACGAGTACGGCGATGGACTGTATTTTCTCGATGCCGTTAATGGCCACGCACTTGAAAAACCCGGTGTCGTGCACCTCCAATTTGTTGATCCGCAACCGGGACCCGAGCCCGTTCTTGTGCCTGGACTGGAACCGTTTGACCGTCAGACGGGGTTTGGACTTTTGCTCGCCGTTTCCACCGCCGTCGGCCGCATCGTCACCGCCGCCGCCGCCGATCGGTACCTCGTTCATGTACCACTGGATCCTGAGCGGCGGCGGTTCGCCGGTCACCTCGCAATTGAACTTAACCGACTTGCCCGAGTCCCTCGTGACGTTGTTCAGCTGTCGCACGAAATGCATGACGCCTAAGACAAAAAGACAAACGCGTATCAGTTAAACCATAATGTAACTATATAGCTTCCTGCTGGTTCCGCTCGGAATCTAAGAAATAGGAGGGAAAAAACTAGGTGGGAAGACATAAAGGTAGGATATAGAGAGGGAATTTAATTTATCGGTTTTATGAAAATTGATCGTCAGCGAAACGTTCAGGTTAATTATGTTTTTAAATTCCGTCATTATTACGATTTTCATCAAAATTTGCACTCAAGTATCTTATAAAAAACTAATTGACTATTAATTATAATTTTTAGTAAACCTCGTGTAAAATTTTTGAGCATCCTAACTAGCTGGGCCTAGTCAATTTTATCCACATAAAATGAAATAAAAACTAGAAATATTAGAAAACACTTCTGGCGTGAACGGAATACAGTATAGTGGCGCAGCTAGGTGTTTTGGTGCACTAATGTAAAACTTAATGAATTCCCTCATCCTTGAAAATTTTGAACACAAGATCATAGATGAATTTCCCTAGGTATAAATTACGAGGAGTTATGCGAAAATGTCAACATTTCAGGTCTTTACGGCTATTTTCAACTCAGTTACAACAAAAAGAAAAAAAAATCGAAAATAATGAAACCGTTAGTGCCGTAAATTTGTCCGTTTATCCTATGTATTATCCTGAGTTTTCTTAATTATTAAGAAAACTACAAGAAAAATCATAAAATAACCTCATCAGTCTCATCAACTAGAAAAATTGTTTACAGACAAAAATAAAAACTACACACATCATAGTATAACTAATGCGTTCCTCGCTACGCTCAGAATCTAAAAATTGATTATGTAATCAATTTAAATATTAAACTATTTGGTAGGCGGATTCCTTAAATGATTAATCATCAATATATCTATAAAAAAAAAAAGTCCTGACTCATTGACTGACTCATCAACGCCCAACGCAAACTCTTGGACCTAGAAAGCTGAAATTGTGCACAGATGTTCCCTTTATGATGTAGACAAGGAATAAGGCCCAGTTTGTTTAAAATTCCCACGGGATAGGGAATAAATATGATTTATATTTTCGCTTTAAAGCGGCCTTGTTTCCGTAACTATAATTATTAGATACTTCCAATTAGGCATGCAAGTAGATAACTACCTATCAGTTATAACTATTTTGTAGGATTTTTCGAAATTAAGGATAAATTAGGATAAAAATCGTTGATTTAAAGTTATAAAGCTGAAATGATTATATTAACTGATCTATTAAACACAACCTATACCATTGGGGTGAGAAACTTAACATTTCAATAGTAGGTAATTTTTATACCGTAGGGCATACACTAAGAATGGATTTTTGAAAATTCCATCTTCACACGGGTAAAACATAGGGAATGAAAGTTTATAAGAAAATCCGTGATTTTGTAAGTTAAATATATAAAATGTAAAAATGCGTTGACAAAGATATAATTCTCCTCTGCACGGAAATACATTGGGAACTGGGTGTGGTTTAGAAATTAGGCAACACGTGGATTTCAGGATTTTTGAACATTTTTAAAGAAGACATTATAAAAGTCTACGTGGACGAAGTTGCGGGTAACAGCAAGTGATATAATTACATTGAAGAACATTTGTTTCGAGCGAATTTTACGATAAATTCTCCGGACACAATTGAATATCATGTCCACTGCGGGCACGTCGAGAAATGAGAATGGTCGTGTATAATATCGTTATGGTCTATTGTCGACGATACGACGGATGCTAGCAGTGTATAACGAAAAATGTCATTTCTATACGAATATACGTATATAGTATGGAATCGATAACGAACACGGATAATATTAATGTGTAAGAGGTATCCGAACTCTAAAGACGGCGAGACGTTACAATATAATAGCGTCGTACACGAATATACAAAACGACTTTGGACGCCCGTTTCGTGAAAAATTAATAATCTCTGCCGGTATTCTCGGGCGAATATAAAAATATAAAATACCTATGCGGATTCAAGGACAATGATATTATATGTATACGTATTGTCTAATTGTATCTCATCCTTCAATAGACGAGATCATCGTTATATACGGAGTGTTTTTATCCCGATGTATATAATCAACGATGTCAAATAAATCTAATTAAAAAAAAAAAAAAAATTCTCCCCCTCCCGGTGTAAACGGAGGGAACCCTCATAAAAAATCTAAAATTCAAGTATAAGCCCCCTTCCCCCATATAGAAATTAAAATTAAAAATCCGCCAATGTTCAATATTTCAGAAATCTACACGATTTGGTAAGATATATTTTCGTTTATCGTCAATTTTTGTCGATCATTATTTAAAAAAAAAAAAAAAAAAAGAAAGAATTTCTCGTGCAACACTAATAAAAGATGCTACCAGAAACTACCCATCGATATTTTTCGAGCGATTTCATTCCTCACTCCACTGAGAATTTAAAAAAAAACGTTTGATTTAATCTAATATCAGTATTGATTGTTTATTTCTATAGTATTATTATTATTATTATATCATAATTTGGACGGGGAGGGGGGGACCTTGTTATTTTCACTAACTTCCCCCTTTAGAAGTTTTCTTTTTTTTTATTGGAACGCACGAGGAATGTGTATTTATCTTTACTGTTTATCGTTAAGCGATACGAACTAACTCGAATGACAAATAAAAAGTAAAATACGTGTACCCGTATTGGACGATACATTTACATAAGGTTTTTTTTTCGGTTAGAAGATAATTTAATATACGATTAATTGTATCTATAGGACGACGACGACGCCGGCAGAATACACTCGTAAATATAATAAAAAATTACAATGCGTCGTAAAAATATACGCAATCACGGAAATTATTAACGATTTCGGTAAACGAAATCTCACGATTTTTATAATTATATTTTATATAAATTAAATAATATAGGTATGGCTATTATCCGACTACGCAGTAATTAAAACGTTATAAAATATCGAGCGCCGACTTATTTATATGTATAATCGGACGAGTACGCGGAGGGCCGGATCTACAGTGTCGTGTAGATCGTATCGGTAAATACGGAGTTACAATAACACCGCGTGTTTATATACAGGACGATTATTTTATCATAAACCGGTGATTATATTGACGGAAATGTTTTGTTTGTCTCTATACGAAATCAATTTAATTCCAACCATTTCTACTCATATTTCGTATCATAAACACAAATCGTGAACTATTGATTTTTAATTATTGATTGTGAACTACTCTATTTTAATTGCCCACTGGTGATGCGCATGTTATATTCAGCGCATAAAAACAAAAATCTTTAATTTCACCCCCAGAATACAAAAACTATACACAATTCAATACGCTATTTAAGTTTGAAATAGTACATTGTATATTGGAGAAATCACTATCATTATATAACTAGGGCTCGGAACTTTATGCACTAAAAATCAATGGAATATGTGCATACGTATGCACATAAATTAGCTTAAATAAACAATTTTTTTTTTATTTTATTTTATTATAAAATATGCATTACTCGTATACGGGAATAAACTTGAAAAATGCATTACATAAAAAAGAAAAAATAAATGGTATTTTCATATCGCGGCGGTGTGCGACGGCAACAATGACAGCTGCTCTTGGTAAAAACTAAAAATAAAATGTTAGATAAGACTGAACCGATCGTAACAAATTTACAATCAACATTCGGTAGTGTTTTTAAAAATATAAACAAGGCGACGTCAGTGGTGCAGTGGCTCTTTGTTTTTAAATTATTGAAAATTTGTTTGTTGTCGATTTAAAAACATGACAATATGCATTAATATGTTTAAAATCATAAAATATGCGATTACGCATAAATTTAGTAAAATATGCAACAAACGTTTTTGTATTTTGATTGTATGTATAACAAAACGAATCGTATCAGATTTTTAGTATACAGCTTCATAACAAATATGCAAACGCATAAAGTTCCAAACTCTGTTTATAGCTACTTTAGAACAATTAGAAACAAAAAAAAAAAAAAAAAATCAAAAACCAACGAGTAAAATGATCTTACTTGATCTGTTTCCTTTTGGTGAAAGGTCCATGTTGTCGGTCCTGTCGAATGGAGTGGAAAAAAAAAATAAAAAAAAAAATTAATATTTGATTTAAACACGTTATGTACATAACGAGATGTGACGGTATAAAATAAACTTACTCGTAGGGAGCGGAGGAATTCGTGTCCGTGTCGTAGTCGTCGTAATTTGTAATGCTACTGTACTCGTCGATGTTCGGTGCCGGTTCTCCTTCGTCCGGGAAAACTGCGAACAAAAAAAAAAAAAATTGGAAATAAGATTACTATCGAATTTACTCTATTGACTGCTCGTGTGCATAAAGTTTGGGCTTAAATATCAAACGTATATGCGAACGAACCCGTGCGCGGTATTTCACCAATGCAATAAAAACGCCAAGCCGTCCCCGGATTTATGGATTACGCTAATATATTTCGGATGGAAACGTATCATTTTGTCGGTCCTCTAAAATACATTTGACCCATCGGGACTAACGAGATGTGAGAAAAAAGAAAAAAAAAATGCTTTGTACATTTACTGAACATTCGTGCCGACATTATTATTATTATTGAACCAGGGCTCGGTCCCCAAAAGGTTTTTACTGATGGAAAATATATTTTATGCTATAGTTATTCAAAAAAAATGTGTTAAAAATACCGACGTTTCCCGCCATAAATTGAACATTATGATACAAATATTAATGTTGTTTGATTAAAAACTATTTGTTTAGCAGCTGTTATCACGAACAACTTGTTCACAACGCGGTTACAGATATCTGAGTATTCGCGTGGCGGTTTACTTGAGATAGCTACCAATTAAATTGTTATCAAATGACAAGTTCAAACTATAGGTAGTGTAGTTTCTATTTTTTTTTTCATGTTTTTGAAATTTGTTTTAAAATTATTGTTTTCGAGTCATTTTTAAATAAACATATATAACGGTTTGTTATACTGCAAATGTAATCGAATGTTATTTTCAAGAATTTACAAAAATGTTACTTTCAAGATATGTATACAATTCTACAAATACATTACCGGGAATTATTTTAAATATATTTTACATTGTTCTTTGTTCGGTAATTGTATATTTTACGTAGACGAAAAAAGTTCGTGCTGTGCATAAAACCGAACAATTATTATATATTTTTATTTCGATTTTCTAAAACACACGCAATTGCTATACAATAGTAATGTTTGTACTCGGATTACTCGTTTACAATTAAACTAATAAACTTGAAAACAAACAAATGCAGTTGTTTACAATTGCTATCGTTCGAATCGGGAAACTCAATAGTTACGTATTCGGTAGTCGATAGTTGTTTAAATTATGTTTACTGGTTTACTGGTAAAAAAGCGCGTTAATGCGGAATTTCAAAATCTCCCTTATGTGTTCCGGTAGAGCCGTGGACAGAGAAGCCGGGTTCGGGGGTAATAACTCGAGGAGTCCACTATTTTTGGACCGCATATCATTAAGTTTGACGGGTAATTGTTCGGAGTAGACCAGTACGGTAGGTATAAAATGCATGCAATTGAAAAAAAAATGTTTTTAAATCGATTATTTACAGAAATTATGTATCTAATTTTCTTGAATTAATTTCTATTTATTTTATGTTTAATAAACATTTGTTAATAAAGTCATTTTAAATTAGCTTCCCTTGCTTTTTCTGATGCAGACGAATCTAATGACTTGCTCATCCCGAAGTTCATCAAATTCCAATCGGTTTTTTAGTTCAAAAAAGTTGAGTAGACCCGAATTTTCGGAGCCTGTAAGGAATTCCACTTCCCCCAACTTCTCGTCAGACCTGTCGGTAGATAGGCTCGAGAAGTCTCAGTATTTTGGTACTGCGGTGTAAGAGAAAAGATGAATTATTGCGGAAGATGTATAGCTAAAGTAGAATTTGAAATGTGTGCATCGGGATAAAGTGAATGGGAACGAAAAAAGTGATCACCTGCAGTGGCGATGTACGTATCTGAGGGTGTTGCAGGGTATTGGATATAAAAGCAACGAAATAAAAATGAAAATATAACGATAAGAATACGTTTAGGCGAATGTGTGATGTAACCAGCTGTTGGATAGGATTATGAACGAATATAGACGATTTAATAGAGGTACGTTCTTGTTTAAGAGACGGGAAATGACGATGGAACCGTTATAGGGAGACTTGAAGATCGAAAAGTGCGAGTGGTCGCGGTTAAATTTGTCGTATTCGGTAAACAACGCCGTGGTTCACCGCGATGAACAGACAAGCGCAAAAATCCCTCGTGTACGCATGTCCTTCAGGGGCGATAAGTGGATCGCCTCCCCGTGGAATTTGTTTGTCTGTGGTATTTTCAACACAGCAATAGGCCTACGTAGATTATAATAAAACAATATAGCCGCGGTAATAGTGGTATATAAAATTTATTATATTTATTTTTCACTTGTGTATTTTTTTTAAGTATTAAAACCGTCGGCACCGTTATGTCTAATATTATTCCCCGCGCCGTTACCGTTTAATTAGATTAGGAGTTTATGCATTTTTATTGAAGGCGCAACGCATTGCATTACATACACATTTAGATATACGTAATTATTGTTATCAAATATTGCGTTAAATTAATATACGTTTAATTATTGTCATTCGTAAAAATACTCCCGTACCGTGTGCATGTCTGTCGTTCGCGAACGAATATCGCTATGGCAAATGCCGATATAAAGTTTTATTTTTAAATAAGAATATTGTATAGATTTCGCGTTCCCCACTCACCATTGTCGGCTCGGCGTGAATCGTCAAAAAAAAACCGTAATAATTGTATAAGATAATTTATTAATATATTAATCGCTAATCGCCACCGGCACGAATTGCCGTTCGAAAATGTTATAATTAAATTCAATAAAGAAATTTAATGTTGTAATGTGTGTGTGTTAAACGTAAATTTATAGGATCTAAGACAATCGGATGGCCACGAATTTGTGATTTTTTTTTTTTTTCTTTGTAAATCAGTATTTATCGTATTGCCATTTGTTGTCCGTGTTGCTGCGATTTATATATATTTTTTTGTATTATTTATCAATTTGTTATTTGTGTTTGCAACACTAGTTACCATATTTTGTCATAGTTTTTTTTTGATGACACACCACACGTATTCACACATAAACACCTACCGCCACTACGTAGCCTCGTCAGATTTGCGCGGCGAACCCAACCACTACTGACACCGAGCTACAAACCACAAGCATACAGACCGACGCAAAGTGTGGGCCGGCCGAGTGCCGATAGCACGATATTATTTTGTGCGCCCGGTCCGTACACAAAAACTGTGGAGTTTTTCGCGACGACGGACGATACGGCCCACCGCGATATTCCGAGGCGTGCGTTGCAATTTCCAAACCAACCGACCCCCGGCCAAAAACGACACGACTGCGCTTCGGACAGTCCACCGAATGTCGAACGTACGGCGGGGTACCGCGTGAACCCGAACGCGAGAGACCACCCCGCACGGCTAAAACGACGGGTCCTCGGTGACCGTCCGTCCGTCCGTCCGTCCGTCCGCCCGGGCTGCGCCGCGCACCTTTACGCCCGTCCGCCGCGGCAATACCGCGTAGCCGAGTGCGTTACTCTCGTCATCGGACATCTGTCGACGGGACGTACCTATATAAAAGTCGATCTCTCTCTCTCTCTCTCTCTCGCTCGTTTTATTAAAAATAATAATACTATACAATCCGTGTATTACGGGGCCCGTTGGTTGTGACGGATGCCAAGTGGTTTTTTTTTTTCTTTTTTTTTTTTTACAACAATACGGGCGGCTGCGGTAATGTCCGCACCACGCGCCCCACAATACACGACAATAATAATAATAATAATAATAATAATAATATGTGTTTTTTAATCGGACGTGTTCCCATGGATAAAACGAGGAGGACAATGCCGTTACGACGGATCGAGCCCGTACACAACGCATACGATATTATTGTAACAATTTACCATTCTGTATCGAAACGCCATCGGTACATATATCGAGAAAAATATTAATAACGTGCGTATTAATAATAATGATAATATATATATATATATATCCCGGTAATGAACTTAAACGCGTAACTATCGTCGGACAGGCTCTTTATTGTATGAGCATACAGGTAGGTACTCTACGTATACATTCTGTAGCGTATTGGTCTACGTTCATCGCCGTGTTTTAATAATTGTTATATTTTATTATTATTATTATTATTATTATTATGTTACTCGCGTTATTATATCGTTGTCAACGTAGTATATAGCGACCGGGTGTTCGTATTATAGACGTACGCGCAGACTTTAGTCACGGTTCGCAGGGTGCTCACAGACACCGGAATATTTTTCTCGAGACCGCGGGGACAGAAAAAAAAAAAAATATATATATATTAGATAATATCACGTCGGCCGCATCCGAATCCGGTTCCCATGTCTGAAAACCGAAATCCGGAATTGGCTCCCGCCCGATTTCTAAAAGACATTCGAAAAAGGCGAAATACACCGAAAATATAATTAGGTTTTTTTTTGGTTAAGTTTACCGAATACATTTCCCCGTCGTTATGCACGTGTATTTAATATTTATATAGAGGCTGTAAATATAATTGTTTTATTTAGATTAAAAGATGCGTGACAAATACAACAAGTCGATTAAATTTATAACCAATAAATGTTGTTGAGTTAGGTCACATTTTTTTATTTTTTTTTTTTACTGCAATCAAGTAAAGTGCCATGCTGATGCATCTAAAAATTATAATGAAGTCGGTTTTGCGGTAATCATAGGATATGAGAACCATGCATTTTCACTCCTTCCTAGTACTAGAACGAGGTCATATGTTTTTTAATCTAACGTTATTATCACATGTATGGTCATGGACCAATTACTAAAACGAAAAACACAAGTTTAGCCTTAGGTACATTTGTAGACAGTCTGTTATGTCTGTATAAAATTGAAATTGCTTTTAAAATAATCCGGGAACCAAACCCTATATAACAATCCGGGAACTATTTTGGACGTTGCGGAACCGATTCGGACGTACCGATTACGTCTACCTACAAAACGAAAATCTAACCAGCCACCTGTCGGTCCAAACTCGATATTGCTCCAAGGATGTTACAGTGTCTTCTAAATTGTATAAACATTAAATCTAGTCGACGGAAAACTAGGACGTGTTTAGATAAAACAGACGGGGAAATGGAAAAACCATACGTCGGGTAGGTCGCGGGAATCGGATTACCGGATAAGGTATCCCTTATGGGAAAAGTGTCAGAGTCCGTTTAGGGAATGCAGTCGATAAAACGTACCCATTAAAATATAAATGCTTTTAAAATAAAACAAGATATTCGCATACCGTATTGCTATTAATAAATATGTTACTATAATTTTATAGATACTATTTAATAGAAAATAATAATAATTCTCGCTTTTTAGATCCCGTGGAACAGTTTCCGGCTCTAAAGCTCAGTTTCACTGAGGTGGAAGTTTTTTTTTCTTTCAGAAAATACTTTTTTTCATGGTTAGTAAAAATACACTTTCACGTACTATGTTTATTTGAACCATTTTTCTAGATTCTCCATGGTTAAATAAAATAATAATAATAAAAACCTGACAACAAATTAACTTATCAACTTTATTAATATGTATCTGTATATTTCTACTACATTATTTATTTGATCAAGGGAAGTTTAAATATAGTTAAACCGCAGTATCGGTTAATAAAATAAACTAATACCTAAACAATATGTATTATTTATTTAAACGACTCGGTAAAACAACGAGCCGTTAAACGTTAATAATTTCCAAATCACTCAAAATATTGACAAAAATTACTAATTAGCAGGATAATTATATTCTAAAAGTATTCGTGTATAAATATTCCGAATACCTTTCCAGTTTTCACTCATTTATTCGAATACATAATCTTTACAAAATTTCCTTTTGAGCACACACACACACACATATATATATATATAAATAATCGATGTCTAACACAACTATAGTTGACCGAGCTTCACTCGGAATCGAATTTCGATTCCAATGATTTATCTGTACTTTCAGAGTACAAATACAATTACCCGGACAATTATTTAACCATTCTGACGACTCCCCGCGTGCAATAGTGACTACTGTAATTTATTTTATTTTTACGATATCATAACTGATATAAGTGGACCGGAAAAATCGATCGAACGCCATTTTTTTTTTTCAAATGTTATATCGGGAATGTGATGCGTCGTCCAATTAGATTCCCGTGTTGCTATTGCAGCGTATAGACAATTATTTTCCAGACGTACGTTTATTATTTTAGACTACTATAAACTAGTCTCCTCTCTTATTCATATGTATTTATTTTTAAAAAGCCGGAGAAAAACGAAGTTGCGTAAAAAAAAAAAAATAAAATGCCCCAGCACGTAAAATATGTTTTCATCAATTTACTTTCATGTTGTTAATCCCAAAGCACTTTTCTTTTATACACTCGGGGGGCATTAAAGCTACAGTCGTTGAACCGTAAATTATATGACCTTTAAATAGCTCTTTCCGATCTAAAATTCTGCGGTTGGCATTTTTACTCGCCGGGGAACGCAGAGAAAAAAAAACCCAATTGTTCTCGAGTGACCTGAGCTTATATAACAATAATCACGCTAAGCCTTTGAGTCGAGTGCACATATACATTTTTCTGGAAAATGTTTTTTTTAATATATTATTATTTTACTAACTTTTTTTATATATATATATATATATATACACCAATAACTATTTTAAAAAACATATCCATATTAAATAAGAATCTCGGACTAAAAAAAAAAACTGTATAGATAAATATTGTTACGCGTAGGAAAATTGAATTCGCGTATAGGTAGAATAAAGATATTAAGAAAAAATAAAATAAAAATGGTTTTATTAATTTATAAGTTTATATTTTTCGATAATAAATATTATTTCTAAGTGACCGATGATCACAACTACAATGATTAAAAGTATAACAGAGTTTAACAGAACAATGTTTTATTTATATGTAAAATATTAATTTTTACAAGACGATCTTATTCGCGTATATTTTTTTAAAATAATTTGAACATAATATAAAAAATACCGTGTCGCGTGAAAACCGTTCTGTAAACAGTTCATAATCTATCAGTTCTGTAAAATGTCAGTTAATAAACAGATTGCGTTTCGTGAAAGTATATTTCGTTATTCGAATGCGAACGTCCTATCCGTGTAAGAAGATAATTCAATTCATCAAGACCGCGACGAGAGACTGTGTCACAAAGCATTTAATATTATTCTGTTTTTTCAGTTGTAAAATAGTTTTATTTTGATAACGCCATATAATATAAATGAAAATAAAAGTAGTGAGCATTTTGGCCGAATGGAAAAGATCCTTGGCATTGATAGGATTAATTTGGATTAGAAAAATGATATTGTCAGACGAGTTTGACGAAGACGAAAGTGATGAATTTTATTTTTGTATTTATAGTTTAGAACTCCGAAGTTAGAACTTGGAACAACTAAGTAGTCATGGCACAGGATAAAATAGTAACAAGACAATTAAATTACGTTATTACGCGATAACAAAATATTATAATTAGATAAGGTTAAACAACACTGTACATTTTACAAAACTGAAATCAGTTCAACGACTTGTCCGGTTACAATAAATTTATGTTTTTGAGAACATTTATTATATTTACAGAACCGATGGCCATCTGATTCTGTATAGTGTCACCGCGACCCGGCATAAAAATTCTATTTTTTTAAATATCTATCGGGAGCATTGGGTGTAGTGGTTTTTTTTACGGGATATAAGGTTTTTTTTTTTTGGCCAATTTACACGACAAAAAAAAAATACCCATATTATTGATTCATTCGGATTGAGACTGTTGTTCGATATTTCCCCAAGCCTGGTTAGTTTCGGGAGGGGCCGTGTAGTCTTCCCCGATATCTACTTTTTTCCACCCCCAAATAAAATGATACGATTATTATACACAAAATCACAACAATATAATATTATCGTCCGTCAGGCGTAACGTCTCATGGCGTTTACGCGATATTTTTTTTTTTACAAATTTACGGGCTGTGTAACGCGGAAATTCCTATATTGTGTTTTCGGTTATCGGGCCGGCTCGGCGGCGCCGTAAACCGGATTTTAGCGTTTCGAAAACGCGTATAAATAAAAAAAAAAATAAATAAAAAAAACTATCGCCTTCCCGGCGTTTTATCGTCATACATAATGCCGGGGAAACGACAATATCCGGTCGGTTTTATGCGACGAACGCACTGCCGCCGCCGCCGTCAACTCGGCTCCTCGTCATTCGTTAGCAGAGTTTTCTGCCAAAAGGGTAGGCGGCCACGTCGTAATAATAATATTATACACAGGGTAGTCCGTCATCGGTGGCGATGTGTCACCGTTAGGATTATTATTATTTTTTTTTTTTTTTTTTTTTATCCCCGGCTGTATTATGAGCTACGTACGTGCACGGTATACGACGATTGACACTATCGGACGGTTCGCATCGCGAAAATAGAGGGAAAATAAATCGAGAAAACCGACCCTTGCCGGCACGGCGAGCGCGGAGTTTTTCCCCTTCGTCCCGTACAAATATATATTATGTTTACGGTATACTTTAGAAAATCCGTTGAACGAAAAAAAAAAAAAAAACCTCAATATAAGATTGTGGGTTACTAAAATTTCTTTAAATCAATTTATACAGTAGTTTTAACTTTTACGTTTTTGATCGATCACCGCCGCCCCGTTTCGTTTATTACTATCGAAATGTGATTTCGATAGAATTTGACGAAGATAGCTCGGTCTCTCTTCACGCTCCGCAAAAGGCTTAAAAAATAATCGATAGACCCGACTGTAAATAACAATTAATCGGTCCACTTGAAGGGGAAATTGAATGTAAAACAAAATTGCATAAAATCCATTTTATGGTATTGTCATCCGCTCGTCGGATATATTCAGACTGCGCATAACAAATCAATTGTTCCATAATGATGTATTTTGTTTCGATGTCCTCGAAAAATGTTAAACTTACAAGAAACTCTGTCGAGACATTTTTTTATAGATAATTTTATGTTCTATAGTTAAAGTCTTGTATATTTTTATGTAAACGCTACAGTTTTTCAAGTAAATTCGAAAATCGGCTAAACGATTTGATCATTTTCAACCCTTTTGGGGTACGAGCTATAATCACCAAATTTCACCAAACTCCACTCTCTTATAGCGGCGAACAAAACGAGGGGATCAAAATTATTTTACTTTTTTCCTCCTTTATAAATAAGGACCACCCAGATATATTTACAATCAACAAATTATAGGGCTTCGAGACTATATATATAAAAAAAAAAAAAAAAAAAAAAATTAAAACATACAAAATTAGACAGGTAATATTTTATCAAGGCAAATTAATGAAAAAACTATTAAACAGTGGAATAAAAATGAATTGAATAAAATGAACCAGTGAACGCGTTAAATGGTTATTCGGAAATTCAATTAACTCTAGTTAAGTAAATTATTATTATTATTTTTTTTGAAACGTAAAAATTGTAGTGCCAAATAAAAATTATTTTTGTACGTGTGAATAATTACAACGAGGGGTTATCAGAGAGAATACTATTTTAAACTCTATAGACATTATTGAGTAGAAAAATAAATGGTTTAATTGAACATTTTATATCGTGTTAAAATAAAAATAAATTGAAATTGACTTGACGTGGTATACGGGTAGTTGAAAATTGCCTGGGTATATTATTTATTAAGTGTAAAAAAAAAAAAAAAACAATAATAATAATTCAAGTAAAAACAGATTGGATGTTAAACACTTGACTATTGACATTTTAACTCGTTAATACGAAACATAGTTTTTAAACTACAGAAACCGAAAAACCGCAAATACTTATCGAAATCCGCATATACTCTCTAATAAAAACGTAATAATATTATAATATTATTATTATATTCATAATACAATACTATATACAGATAATAATCGTTTTTATATGTCACGCGCGAGTAAATTATAATAATATTGCCTAAAGCAAAAAAAAAAAACAACAAAAAACACAGTTATTATTTTATACTGTATTTATAATTGTTACGATTGAACAACTGCAATATCGCATGACTACGCGTGTCTAAGCGGATTCCTCCGTCGATAATACAAAAATCGTAAATCACCTCGTTTATTTTCCACTACAGTGGCGTTTTACGATTTCGTCCGACTGCTGCGGGTATAATAATATATTGTTCGCGATTTTGCACTTTCTTTGTTTTGCATTTTTATTTTTGCCGCTAAACCCGTTACTATCGGTTCCCTTAACCAAAAAAAAAAAAAAAAAAAAATCAAAATACTCGTATACATATATAATAACGTGTCTCGTTACGGAAAATATAAAAATAAATGTTACACGTCGTAATTCGACTATACTTCCGAATGTTCTCCGCCGGATCTCCGGTAAAGTAAACGCAGTAAAAAAAATAAAAAAAAATAAAAGACAATAATATATGATACGTACCCGTAAATTGGATTTTTTTTTAAAATATTTTTTTTTATTATTATAATTAATCGCGACAAATTTATAATATTAAATATCGCGCGATGACGGCAGCAGTAACGGAACAGGAAAAAAAAATAAATAATAATAATAATAACTCGAGGGGCCGGTAATGACTTTTTTTTTTTTTTTGATACGAATCGTTGCAGCGACTAAAAATAAAATAAAACTGCCAGATGTTTTACGACACACGAAAAGTTTGCACTCCTATCACGAAAATATGCTTGTATACACGTATATTTTAGCGTTCCGTAAAAAAAATGTCATTAAAATTGGAAATCCAATCAAAACAACGTTTTATTTTTTTTATTTGACGAAAAAAACAGTTCACTATCATGGGGTACACGTATTTTCATTTGTAATTCTATTCCTAATATTTTTTCGACGACTAAACCGTCAAAATGTTCGCCCGAAAATGCCAAAGTATTTTCAAAATTCACAATACATTACAATGTGTAAATCTTAAGTATTTGACGATAGAACAAATTGAACTATAATTAGTTATTCTTATAGTATTTAGGTGCAGTATATATTTATACAGTTTTTTTTTTTTTTAGTCAAACTGACAATATAATTAAACGAAATAATTATCGACAAAACTTGATAATAAAAAGATTTACATTTCGAAAATAAATAAAAACCACCTAACCTAACCCGCCCCGCCCCCATTAGTAACCGCCGAGTCACAACTCATTATAAATACAACCTAACAGCTGAAAAGTGGGAAATTCGGTAACGTTTGTTAAAAATTGAATGCGACTTGATGATTAATGGACTTTTTTTTTTCTTTCTATAGTTTATAACTGGTTATAACCAGTGCTCGTGAGAAAAACGCATAAATAAACATTTTTATGCACCAAAATTCTAAAAATATACGTAAAAGAAAAAAATAATTTTATTTTAAAAAAATATTCAGTTAATCGAAAAATTATATTATATTTTTTAAATTTTTAATTGTAATTATTTTACACTTATGTTTCAAGCTTTATTGGTATCTTTACCAATCTTGATTGATTTTGAAAACTGTTGTTAAACTCATAAAACCCATTGAATGAAAATAAACAGAAACGAATGCTGAAGTTTATGTAAAACCGACGTTCGGGAAAGTAAATAAAAAAATAACAATTTTCTCGATTTATACGAAATACGCGGTAACAACAACTCCAAAAACAAATCTACTATAATATACGGCCAAATATGCCGAATACCCGAATAATGCAAAAACGTGCGCTATTAAACTTAATATTTGTATTACTATTGTTGCGAAACGGATTTATACCTCACTCAGCATGTTTTCCTATGTACGTAGCAAAAAAAAAATAAAACACGTAAACTGCATGCAACCTACGCCCCTTGGTTATAACTATAAAAAATATAATATAATTTTAATCATTTGTCGTTATTTCGTCGATACTGCGTCGTGTGCGTATGCGTACGCACATAAACTAATACAATAATATTGTACACACGTTATATTAATGTATTCCACTGCCTTAAGGTAGTAGGTAGGTATATCGGGCCACGGTGACGTAAAACCGAATGAGTTTAACGAGGCTTCGTGTTTTTCCAACGGTGCCCATAACAACCGTGAAATTGGAGAAAAAAAAAAAAATATATTCTCGCCGGAGTGACGGTGTAATAGGTACGCCTAATTTATTATATTTTATAGTTTGAACATGGTTACACGGGATCTACGGCGGGTATTGTATACAGGGTGTCCCGGGAGGATATTACGCAATCGTAAATAAACCTTAATGTTGGCGTACAGAATGCATCACTCGCGAAATCCAAAATTTCAAAGGGCTGACTCTTATTACACCTGAGACCGGCTGTCGATATAAACTAGCCGATAAAAATAAAGTTATCGATAGGGCCCCGCAATTTAAATGCCCTATAGAAACGGTTAAACAAATTCTACTGTAAACCGCGAAAATTGCAAAATAAAAGTTTCGATTTAACGTTATCGACTGTAATAATACACGAATCGAATAATTTGAAATTTAAAAAGAGTGGGAACCCCCCCCCCAAAAAAAAAACCCGACATATTTCGCACTGCTGGTAGACCACTGTTGTAGGCGACAAGTTGGACAGCTAGGATATAAACAATAATAATTTAATTTATATCTGTAGGGAACGATAAACAGAAAACGATTCTGAGCACAGTTCGGTTAAACTATAAAACAAATTTAAATTTCAAACGTTCCAGTAAAATAAATTATATATTGACGAGATTTCCGGTCGAAAATGTGTTTACTGGCTGACAAAAAAATATCAAGCAAACGCATTCATGCCTCGCCATACGCTTAGAATTTAAAAGGCATCGTTAAAATTATCGTCGATAATCAATTACGAAAAATAGTCTTAACGTCACAATAATCCTGCCTATATGTAAAGGATATTATAATAAATATTAATTAAATTATAATATTATAATTAATATCTAAAACGCAACGAAATCATTTTACAGGGCTTTAGACCTGTCTTCCCCCCTCAATTTTCCTTCTATTTCGTTCGTTGGTGAGTTTTTTTTTTGAAACAGTAAATCTTCTTTTGACACATCCTGTACGTAAATACGGCGTGTAGAAACATAGAAAGAAACACGAAAATCACGTGTGTCGTATCTATTCGGACGGGGGACGCGGTCGTAGTAAATAAGAGTAGAGTACGTTACGCGAGCGCGCGAAGGATCGTTTGAAATTGAAAACGAACGACGGCCGCCGCGCACGTGATGGAAGATTTATCGTCTTGTGGTTTTAGTAAAAAAAAAAAAAAAAAATAATAATAATAAATAAAAGAGTAACGATACGGTCACCGGCACCTATATAGCAGCCCGTCTTTAATATCAACAGATCGTCGTCGTGTACGCGACTGGGCGCGGGACATGATAATTATAATCTTTGGCGGTAAATCAGACCGTATAAACGTATAGGAACGATAATGAATTTTTATGTAAATATCGATTTTTATAATAGACGAAAAAAAAAAAAAAAAAGTAGATTATGTGTAGAGGGTACTTACAACGCTTTGTGAGTATTTGAAGGGAAATAATAACTCGAAACCTGTCGACATACGGTTCGTTACGAACGGGAATAATAAATAATAATAGTCTCTCTCTTTGCCTCCGGTCGATCGTTCTTTGCACACACCCACTTAATGTTTTATATACGACAATTAACGCGGTTAAATACCCGCCGATACATAAAAATGACGATAATAATAATAATAATAATAATAATCACGTTTAGAGGTACCCGTAGTACTACTTTAACTAATATTTACTTTTTTTAATCGAGTAAAACTTATCGGATTTAAATTGACCGGTCGAACGAGATAATAATAATCCGTGCGTGCGGCTCGTTTGTGCCGTTCGACGGAATGAGAAAACTAGTTTCGTCGTTAACCATAAGAAAAGACGGGACACGTGAAGTAGGGACTTTGCGTCCATTTTATTCGTTAGGAAATCGATTCAAACCGACGGACAGTAACCCGAATGTAGTGCAGTGTGGATAGATATGAAAACGCTGACAATAATTAATTATACGATTTTAAAATTAGTCGATTGTTTAAACCGATTTCCGGATTATTTAGTGTAAAATGTGGAAGCTGGTTGTACAAAACCTATAGTATATTTTTATATTCGTATAGAAATAATATTATACTGTAGATGTTGATTTTATTATTATGGCGATAATAATGATTTTACCACAACTTGGCCGCTGCTGTTTTATCACACAACAAACAATTGCAAATCGTTTATTTAACTTTAAAGTTAAATAACTAACAAAAAAATTATACCA
Source organism: Tuberolachnus salignus (assembly GCA_956483605.1). Lineage (NCBI taxonomy): Eukaryota > Metazoa > Arthropoda > Insecta > Hemiptera > Aphididae > Tuberolachnus > Tuberolachnus salignus. Next base: position 42,407,751 of record OY101429.1, on the reverse strand, counting down.
TATTTTTACAAGAAAATTTGTTTATTTTACTTTATTACATAGCTTACCAATGGAAAAAAGGTGCAAAAAAGCCCATTTATCACCCTGACCACGGAGTGTAAGTATATTTAGTCGTACAGCTATTCTATCCACGATTTTATTATATCAGTGTTACGACTTTTTGGAGTCCTGGGCAATCAATAATGGTATGGTTAAACATTTTTTTTTATTTATCATCGGCGTTTATACCAAATAATAATAGATATTATAATTGTAATATTAGCCCACTGATTCTGGCGAGCAAAGACTAATGTACTTATTGTACAATATCTTTAGCGTTTAAATCACATCGTACACAGCCCTCGAATTTCTGCGCGGACAACGCATTGGACACCCCTATTGCGCGAGTGGTCAATCGTTATCAGAGCGGTAAAAATATTATTATCGAGCAATTTATTCGCCGTTACGTTTCGCTAAATGGCAATTTAAATGTCGGACACGATGCAGAAATCATCCCTCGCGGGCCGCTTAAGCTTTAAATCGAGTTGCACGACGTGATCCTATTTAATACTATACGCGAGGGTCGCGGCAACAGGCGAACCGTGTGGTCCGAACCCGACCCGCGCGAAAGTTGCAGAAATCTCGACCGTAAAAATGTTATAATGTTTTTAAAAATTTTAAAAAAAATAATCGTTTTCAATCATCTACAACGTCCGTTATACACATATAAAACAATTAAATAGCCCATATATATATATATCTATCTCAAGATGGCAAATTGTATTGGTTAGCCCATGAAATATTTTTTTTATGCCATGAATTATGACGTGTTGGTAACATCTGCCGCAGCGAGGACGGTCGTAACTCAATTTATGTCAGTTTGAAATTAGCAATGATAATGAATAGCTCTATTTTTTTCGAACTCCAGCGAAAAAATTTTTTATCGTAAACAGGTCAGAGAGAATAGAGATCTATTAATTGAATTTTAATTTACTCGAAATCGATGGTACCTACGAAAAAGGTCATAACTTGAGTTATGAGAAAATATTCGAATTTGTATTGTATTGAGAAACTACGAATAAAGTCGTAACTGGAGTAATGACCAGTTTTCGATAGGCCCTAACGAGTAAGGTCGAATTCAATAACTGATAATTTTGTTTAAGTCTTACAGTTCTTTTTATTTTATTTTTCCAATTCGAGCACCGGTATAATAACACAATATTTCCTATCAATAAAGTCGTAACTGAATTAATATAAGAGAAAATGTATATTATTTAATTACATCTTGGATTTTTTTCAACATTTTATGTTATATTCTGTTTCCATATGAGTTAAAATTTCGATTGTATATAGTAATACACCGAGAATTAGGATCAAATATAAAATCATGATTTTGTTGCATACTTTGAGTTACGACCATTTACGCTGTGGCAGAATCCAAGGTAGATATTATCGTTAATAGCAATAATTTAAAACATTTTCACATACTTTATCGCGTATGTTTGTCATGTAAATTATATTTATCACGGCATAAACGAATTGGGCTAATCAATACAACTATACCAAGTGAACACTATTGGCATGTAACATCTTTTTGTTTTATATATTATTATCTATGTGGGTTCTATACACACATAATAATATGTGAGATCCTCTAATTCTTCAAAAAATATTTTAGATCAAAGTACGAACTTAATTTCTCCCACCTCAAAGATACACTGTACAAGTATACACTACTTATACTTATACGTTCTTCGTGAATTCCAAATTTCTAAAAAAAAAAAAAAAAAATACTAGCTCGCTACAATTGATGCGTGTTCTATTATTATATCAAATATTTGTTTAATAGATCCGTAGAAAGTTTAGTTATTTCGAGTGGATTAATATCTACTAAAAATACAACGTGGCCCTCGTACCCCGCTAGATTAATAATTATACTCGCTTCTACCGTTCCGGTTGTAGTTTAATATTTCACTTAAACCCCCCCCTAACAACCGCGTTTAATGCGGCCGCAGTAATCCATTCTGTGCAGTTCCATCGCCCCCTATCCCCTCTAAAAACGATGAAACTGTTTGTTGTCTCAAACTATCACTTATATAGATAGTCTAATTGTGTATATTGTCAAACGACAATACGGTTTCGGTGCACGCAATATAAGTAGATATTTTTATTAAAATTCAAACGTTCGACTTGAAATGGACTTATATAAATATAAGTTTAAATTATTCGGTTCGGTTATTATGGTCTACACGGAAATATGATCATGCGGTCGTGTATAACAAACCCCTCTGTTCGGTTTCGATGACGCATAAGCAACTTTCACGAGTGTAGTCCTCCGATAAAGTTCAGCCGGCTCTCAAACAAAAACAAACCGTTCAATTCGGAAGTATTCCCTATAATATATATATATATATATATATATATACAAAAATATACCCCTAAGGTATATGAATACAAATATTGATTTTATTACATCATCGCCCCAAGTTTCAGAAAGTGCAGTGTTTATACTGTCCGTCCTCGATTTAATAATAATAATAAAAAAAAAAGTCTTTCGAAAATACACAAATTTCGTCGGAAGAAACGACGATGTTTTATTATTTTAGTCGTTGAAGCGAAAATCTACAGATTCGTAAAAATCAAAAAAAAAAAAAACACAATATGTATTACAATCGATGGATTTTTAGCTGAAAAAATATGTCTACTCAAACCAAACTTTAGGAACATTTTTTTAAAAAACATTTTTAGATGTAAAATACCAATTATAAAAATAAAAAATAAAAATAAAAAAATAAAAAAAACCAATATAAGTACTTCGAACCATGAGTGGGCTACTATTTTAGGTGGGTAGTTAAAAAGGTAGATTAATTTATATCTGTACGCTATAAAAAATTATTGCAAACGAAAAACGGTTCTGAGCGAAACAAATTTAAACTGAAAACATATACATCTGTAACCAAGAAATAAAGAATTACAGTTGTTTGTGTTTATAATGAATTTTAACATAAATTTGAAACGCTGACATAAGTTTTCGGCGAAATTTGCTCGTTTTTACTATTATTTTCACTTGAATCACAACAAAACAAAAACAAAATCAAATATAACAGAAAACGCCGTTGAGTAAAAACTTTCTGGTATTTTTTAGTTATGAAATTGGTTTGGCCGAGCAGAACTGTTTGAACATTTTTCACGGTATTCCATCAGAAGTTATACTTGATAATCAAAAAAAAAAAAAAAAGAATAAAAAGTTGAGCGTAATGTAGTGTTGGTTTTTGTTTATAATCGTTTGAAATGTGAACATTTTGATGACAATCAAAACACGTATTTTGTTAATAATGATTTATACCTTTGTGTACAGACATAAATTAAATTCCCCTCTATATCCCGTCATCCCAACTTCTTGCCTACGACGGGGGCACATCCATTTTTTTTTTTTTTTTTTTTCCTTTTGGTTGGGGGACCTATTCTAAACTACTCCCGTATGTACGCCACCGTGTTCCCGTATATCCTCGCCACCGTTGTGTTCAAACTGTTATTAAAGCCCGCACCCCACACACGCTACGGTTGTAGGACGGCTGTTATAATATTTTGACGGACGCGGGCGTGGACATAGAGGTGTACATGACGTGTGCAGTAAGTACGAGATTTATATTATAAACTGTGCAACACATACAGTGAACGTGACGAATCATTTTTTCACCCCCTACAGCGAGCGGGTTGTCGTGATGGCTAAGCAGGGGCTGAATGTGCAGCAGTGTACATAAACGGTTCGCTGGAAAACAGAAAGATAGGAAGAAAAAAAAATAACATATCTCTCTCTCTTTCCCATTCCCATTCCCATTCCCATTCTCATTCTCATTCTTTCTTATTCTCATTCTCATTCTCTCTCTTTCATTTTTATTCTCTCTCTCTCTCCTTATCTAAAGGCTGTTATGCCTTGTAATCGTCGTTGAAGCCCAACGTATCGATCTCCGTAGTAGTTCGAGCTACAAATCAATAGTTGTTCGCGGTCGACATCGTGTTCAATTATTCATCGTATTAGTTTCGCGGACGATATTGTTGGGCAATAAGGCGTATTGCCTATAAGCGTCGACGTCAAAAAGACTAAATCGACAGTTGTGGCATACCACGGATAAGAACGACACAAAGATAATAATAACCGACGTCAAAGTAAAAACACGGAGAGTAAAATATTTATCTAGTGATGTGTATAACGCGTTACTCGTCTAATTCAATAGTGTGCAGTATGTCCTGGCCCGACAAAACGAACATCGATGAAAGTTTTATTTCGCAAGTTTTATTATAAACTTAAACTTTGCATTTTTCAATTTTTTAAGTGATTTGTTTTAATGACATTCTTTTTGATAATCTATGTTTGGATTTATTATTTATATTCTACTATCAGACTCAGCATTACATTGCTATTGCTAAATGACTATGTATTATTGTCAATGTCACTATTTAAAAAAAAAATAGGTGGAAAATGGGTAATCCACCTTCGGGAGACTATAAGTGTTCTACTTTGTCATTTCATCAGCTAATCAACAAAAACAATTTAAGTCACAATTGAATTAAATCAGAATTTCATGTCAAACAAAAATGTATTTATTTATTTTTGTTGTGACATAACCATTTCGTTCATTGCAATGCTTTATGAAATACGATATGTTTTGTTTTGTTGTCTGGCGAGTAAACAAACAAAGCTGATGGCTTTACGTGTTTTAATTTGTTACCATAAATACCCGTACAGCACAGGGATTGGCACTACAATAATTAATAAAAGATTATTTTTTTTTTATTCGTATTAACGAGGTAACCTATAAATCAACAAAAATAATTAGATTTTTGTACTAAAAATACCTAAAAACCGAATTTTTAAGGAATGGTATATATTATGGAGTGGATTTCAATAGTTATAAAAACTTCTCCGGACAACGCGGAACATTTCGTAAAGACCCGCGTAAAAAATCGATCCTGTACGTTTAGAATATATTGATCATATACAGACACAAACATCAGTTTTCATATAAATAGATATGCGAGAGTTGTCCCAAAAGTAATACACAGCAAACTTTAGCTGTCTTGCAATATGATATTATCAGCCGATTTTAGTATCAGTTTGTAGCTTGAAGTCTAACAAACACGTAGTGGTTTTAGTAAAGTATAATGATGTACGAGAGTGATTACTAAAGTAAAACATTCGTCGGCTCACATTTCTGTTTTCGAGCAACGCGCATGCAGTAAAATCGAAACGATTAGTGTTAACAAAATTTCGCCGTACGGTGCAAAAATGGCATCAGCGATTCCGTGACGGTCGTATAAGTATTGATGATAACAACCCTCGCTCTGGCCGACCTTCTACGGTTACTCAAGACAACGCTAACACGGCTATTCTACGCAGATAATTGTCACTGATCTAGTTCCAATTGGCAGTAATGTAACCAGGGAATACTACAAAATATTCCTTGCCAACAAACTGCGACCAGAAATCCGTCAAAAGCGACCGGGAATGTTGCAACTTTCATCGTATTCGCCGGGTTCAATTCAAGTCCCGCTGAGACTTTGATTTATTTCCAAAACTCAAAGAACCACTTAGAAGAATCCGTTTTCCCGACTTAAATATACTAAATGAAGAAGTGAGCCAAAGGATCCGTGCGCTCAACAAAGATACGGCATTCAAGCGCTCCCGAAACGATGACAATCGTGTATAGACAAGCAGGGAGATTATATCGAAGGCCAATAATATTGTATTTTGTTTAAAATAAATACTTATTTATTCAGAGCAAATTGTGCATTACTCTTGGGACAACCCTCGTGTAATGTAAATATTTTACACAAATGCTGTTTTCGCACGTATTATTTGCATACCTAGATTATAGTATTTTATTTTGGTAATTTAAACGCGTTTATTATTATTACCAGGAGGGCGCATTTTTTTATGTTTTTTTTGTTTTTGTTTTTCTTATAGAGCTTTCCTTATATCCGACTAAGGCGAAAACGCGCCAATAACAATAATGTAATAATAATAATTTTCAACGTGCCCGCGCGAAATCCTCAATACGTGTTTTGGCGATGATTTGCGAAATTATCGTGTGCGCGCGTATGTGCGTTTAAGTGCGACTATTGTGCGCGCGTATAAACCGGAGACGGTTGTTCGATATGTGTTTGTTCAGCTGTACCGTCGCCGTCGAGTACTCCGAGTGTACTCGTCGTCGTCATAACGGGGTAATATAAGTGCTTTGCTTTGCTTCGACAGCCGTAAAACATACGTACAGATAAACGCGGGAGATGACAAAATGGAGGGAAACAAAAAACACGAGGGAAATTCAATAACGCGTAAATACACTTTGCGGTCCGCGTCGCTATGAAAACCGTCGCGTCCACGAGTGGAAACAATACGCGGGGACGAAACGCGAAATCGATCGCGTTTATATCAAAATTTGATTTTTTAAGGCGGACACGGTGCAATATAAGAAAATAAAAACGCGTTTTATAATACATTAACAACGGTAATAATATTTTAATGATACGTTTGAAAGGACATGGTACACGCTGCAGTAGCGGTTATACTAAACGTTCGAGGAGGGCGAAAATAATAAAATCCACACACCCCTTCCGTGTTAAACCGACCATAAACCGATAAATACCGGTTTTTGGAGAAAAAAATTTTCAAACATTTTCGAAAAAAATTCGTCCTGTCTTTTTGCATTTAATGGATTGCCAAAAACCGGAAGTTCCTATGTTGTAGGTTTGACACGGTAAAAGTGATTGTAGGCACAACGGTGGAAAAGCGCAAGTGTTTAAGCTGATTGTTCTTCAAAAAAGTCTCTAAAAATATGTTGCATGCTTGAAATAAAATTGTACTCATATTATTAAAATTACCGATGCTAAAATGGATTTGCCAAGGTGGTTATTTATAATCTCTGGTGAAACTGAGAAAATATATAATTATAAATTATAAATTCCATGTGTATAATAATATTATAAAATAGTTTATTACCGTCGACGACGGCGAAGGCGAAAAGACAGACGGTTGGGCCCGACGATTTTATTTACCAAAAAACATTAAAAAAAAAATAAAAAAAATATTGATATACGATATATTATATTTGTAGTCCTTGTCTCAGTGAGTCGTATAAAAAAAAAAAAAAAAAACACGACGGAATTTGATTATCTTCATTATCTCGGGAGATATCGCGATAATGGGTATATATATATTCGTGAGACGGCCCGTATTCTCGTACGTATATCTTCGTCTTCGCCGTCCACGGTAATAAACTGTTTTATAATATTATACACGGAATTTATAATTTTTACCTAAATAATATGCTCGTATATTATACTTGTGTATTTATATATATATATATATATGTAGATAGATAGGTAGGGACCTACCGAACACAACACGCACGCGTTATGTATATTTTTATTTTATTTTCCTTTCTTTTTTCTTATTTTTTTATTTTTTTTTGTTACCAGTTTAAAAACACACGGCTGCACAACACGTATACGTATAAATATATAATATTATATAGGTACCTCCTATCTATAGTGGTCGGCGGCGGGGGGCTCGGGTCACGGGCGATTTTTCATTTTTAACGATGTGTGCCCGCGCGGGATACCGGCCGAATATGTACGTGCGCGCGTCGCGCCATCGCCGGCCGCCGTAGCCCGTCGTTTCGTCGTCGTATCAGCTAATCGTATCGGTCCGCCGCGTATAAATAATATTACGTGCGTGTACGTGTGTGCGTGTGTGCGTGTGTGTGTGCGGCAGACACGACAAAACGAAAACAACACACGCACCCGAACAGGCTGCGACGACGGTGCACCGGTCGTCTCCGGCGTTCCCGAACGGGAACGCGACATGTTATTCACGTGTGGCGTGCGCACCGGCAGCAAATTTGGAATTTTTTCACCAAATCATGTGAATTTTCATATAGTGTAAAAGAGAATTTAATAGTCAGTTACGTTAGTCTATTTTGACTATGAGTATAAATATTTACGGTGATTTAATCTTTAAATGTACATCCATATACGTGTTTCGGCCAAGCTTTATGGAAATGCTCGATTTTGTCCAATGTTGGACAAAAATTATTAAAAGCATATCTAGATAAAGATAAAAGATAGTTTGAAGTATAATTTGTCTGGATAAAAATTAAAAATTTCAATAATCTCCCTATGTAAAATATGTTTTGGTTTTTTTTTCCAATTATTAACAATACAACGGAAATAAAAATTTAAAAAACGATCTCTTCGACGCACCGGTGAGATACAAAATTCTTTCGGATAAAAGATGCGACACTTGAAAATCGGATCAAGATTTCTGATAGAAAGCGTAAAAAAGTACAATGGGCGACGCTGCGAACGTATTTTATTGTATTCGCACCATAGGCGTGCGTATGGAAGGGGCAGAGTAGACAGCTGTCCCTCCTGCGGGCAAATTTGGAATTTGTTCACCAAATAATGTACATTTTAAGCAAAGGAAATTTAGTCATTATATTTGGGCAATCGTGATTCGCGATCGAAATAAATACAATAACCATAACCACGATTCGTGATATCATGGACAAAAAGATCCAGTTCTAGTTGTTCGTGTGAACAAACATTGTCAAAATTGGGTTTAATCAAAACACAAAGTTACGTAGTACAAATGCAGCAAGACAGACTTGACGAACAATTGTTCGTTGAACAAAACTTGGCTTTTCATATTAATATTGATGATGTGATTCAACAATTAAAAATATTAACTCTTTCAGAGAGAAAAACGGTGCTCCGGAATTAAGAAAACTGTTTGTTTTTATTTTTGTATTAACAACTTATTTCATTTTACTCGGCCAAAATACTATATAATTATTATTAATGGGAATATAAGCATTAAGCAAACTTTGCAAAGTACGCTCAACTTTTCTTTTTCTATTTTATCTACAAACTTGTGACGAACTTCGTGCAACGTTTTCGAGCATTTGTGATTGGCCAATACAATATTATCCACATAAAACCAAATAAAAACTCATTTAAAACCGTGTGCAAATTACAGATCTCTGCGATTATTTTTAACCGAATAATAAAAGGGGAAAAAAATATATGACATATACAAGGAATTTATAAGATACGATTAGCCTAACCCGACTCGAACTTGTAACATTTTCAATACCGGACGGTGATACGTTACTTTACGTTAATGTACGTTACTCGAAGTATATTATGTTTTAAATAAAAAGTTTAAAAAAAAAAAAAAAAAACTGACAACAAATTACAATACATCGGTTTAATTTTTGGGTATAAGACGATATTAATTAACTAAATTACAGGTTTTAGAGGTTTAAATAATGACGTCAAATTAGTTACCCCGGACCGCCACTGATACACAATAATTACGCCTGTGCGTATTCGTATTCAACGCCCTCGACAAATTTCAGGGCGAGCCCCGTGCAGACGCCGCCGAGTGGTTATTCAGACCGGATAGTCTCGTTGGTGACTGAGGAAAAGCAAAAAAAAAAAAAAAATAAAAAAAAAACACCGACCGACCATTGGAGATTCGTGATGCGCGAACTCTGCGGGCGACGGACCTTTTCTATAATTAGATTTTCGCGAGGCAAACACGCCGCCGTCTCGTCATTTCAATGGTCGCAATGATTGCGCGCAATTTCGCGTCCTATTGTCCGCGGCCGAACCGGACGGCGAAATTGAATTTTCGTCCGCCGCGCGTCAGCTATAACGCGTCATACAGCCCTACGACGCGCAATCCATTTTCCTTATTTTTGCAGTTATTGTACACATATCGTATATAATATTATTATATAAAAAAAAAAAAAAAACATTTAGACCATGCGGTATACCATAAATCCGGTTATCGGTGGGTGGGTTGGGGAGAAGGGCCAAACCATTATTGTCACCAAAAATAAACAAAATAATTTTAAAAAATTAATTCGTTATTCCTTTTAGAATTAATAGCTCGTCAAGAACAAAAAAAAAAAAAAAAAATGGTTTGATTGAATACACGCGAATCTTATTTTAACGAACACGGGTATATAATATAAACGAATCTGAGGATTCTTTCAAACTTCAGCTGGACTTGAGTCCTACGACCATGGGAAAATCTACACAACGTACACGATTGGTAAATGAAAAGTAAACCTAATCACTCAATGGGGGGATGGGGAGGAGGGTGAGGATTAGGCAATGTCACTCGGCGATTGTGGAGAGCGCGAGAGCGTTGCCTATTAAAACAAATCAAATCGCCACCTCGCCCTCGCTACGCCCATCGATAAATATAGTTGAAAGCGTTCATATTTCGATAACTATTTTAATAATTAAACAATTGAATAATAATTTTTCGGTCATTTTTCCCCGGGAATCCGGAAAACCGATCGCGGGTCAATATTTTTATTATATTTTAACCGCACGCCGCGGCACGAACCCGGCGCAGTCATCGCGGCGTACAGAACGCGCGACGAGTGCCGAGCGGAACGACAACCGGGGCCCGCCTGACCTTAAACGGGCCGGGGATACGTCCGTATAAGCTGTTGCTGCGGCGGCGGCGGAGTATAGGTGTACGCGACAAGAGTAAGCAAAACGGCCGTGTTTTACGCAGAATTCGTTTGAATTTATAATATTATACATACAATAATATACACGGTAGGTACAAATAAAGAGGACGGATGCGAGAAGAACAAATATATAAAAGGAAGAAAAAAAAAAAAAACGAAATACGCGCGTATAAAAATAACGAATATAAAACCAACACGCGTCACCGCATGGCGCGGAGGCAGGTTTTTGCTGCCGCCGTCGGACCGGAATCCGTGCAGGTAACCTATACGTGATTAATTTCTAAATCGATTCCTCTCCCTCCCCAAAACCGATATAGTCTCGTTATATTATTCGCTAAATAATATTAATTTGACTTATATACTTATTGCGTGTACCGTATAGACGTTGCGAAAAGAATAAATAATTATTGTATAGTCTGCAGTCACGTACTAGATTAAAACCATGCACGGTGAAACTACTTAAGGGAAGTTAGAATAACCCTCCCATTCGCAATAACCTACTTGTACAGTTTCAACGTTATTATACACATGCGCGAATTGTTTTTTTTTTTTTTTTACCCCAAAAATATTCGAGTCCATATTATTACGGGTTCAATGTATAGTCCATGTCCGACATTCGGCCGTGTTATCATAATATTTATTTTTAATCGTGTCGTCTTTTATTTACTCTGTAAACGCTCAAGTCGGTTCGGGTCAACACATACCGTGTCGGATATTTTTATTTTATTTTTTGGTTTTTAGCTATATATGGCCTCGTCATATAAAATACGCTTTAATAACGCGTACCTCTTTATGCGTCGCCGCCGACTGGGTGTTTGGATAATAATAAAAATAAAAATAAAAAACGCCTTTCCGGCACACAATTTAACATAATAATATTATTATTATTATTATTATTATTATTATAATCGACAATGAAATACCGTAGGTGATTCGTCATTCGGCTTGTCGCACCGCATTATAGGTTCGGGAGTAAGTTAAAATTATTAACGGTTTCAAAACGAGAGAGAGGGGGGCTAAATCCGTTCGTATAAGACCTCCGGATAAACACCCTTATGGAAATAAACTATTTTTTAAAATATTAGATACATGATGTATACACGATGTATACCGTTAGTGTATAATGTTGACACCGAGATCCTATATACAAAAAGATTAACAGAGTCTCATATAACAAGATGTATTGTGTAAACTTTTGCGATATACAATTAGTAGGCAATCTCCTATGGCGTGATTATATATAGTGTAATATAATACTGATTAAAATTTAAATTTAAATATATGCCTACGCTATAACGTAAGTCAAACACAAACTACAGGCGGTTATAATTATATTATATTTGTTTTACACGCGAGTAAAAAGTAAAATAAAATTGTGCAGTAATTAACGTAAGCAATATCCAAATATCGTTTAAAATTTAAATACAAATCTGAATCGCCGCCATCACAGATATATAAAATTACGAGATAGCCGTTAAGCTTGGTGGACACCAATCAAGAGGGACCATCAAGAGGGAAAATTCCATTGATTGACATTTGCAAATTAATCACAAATTGTTTCTATATATATATATATCATTCATAGATAAAATAAAGACATAGATAGGCCATTCATCACTATTGGCGTTCTCAATAATACGAATTTGAGGCCTCATATTTTTTTCCAACGACTAATCAATCATTTAATATTAAATTATAAATCATAGTAGTTCTACCTATTACTTACGAATGAAATGTCAAATCCAAATCATTTTTTGCACAACTTCGGGATCGTGGCCTCAAATATATTTAACGTTTAGTCTATCCATATCTTTATTATCTATACGATATCGTTACACAATTCATGGCTTGAACAAATATTTCACTGGTTAATCAATATACGATTTGCCCTCTTGTTATATATTTACTGATTGCCGACTTCTTATTTTTTTACAATGGTACTTTATCATAGATAAAGTGGGCTATTTATAGCCGTTTCATATATCTATAGGTATGTGGAATCTGATGATATTTACAATCGTATTACCTATCTATTATTTGTGTAGCAGCTAGTAAGTATAGAAATCGCGATATTAGCGTTACTTCAAGTTAGACAGGGTGAGTTTACGAGAAGACAAAAATAATATTGTAGCAGTTTACACGTTAGGTAATAACGTGAAAAGTGTTTTTCTTTTTGGTATACGAATTTGCATACGGCCTAAACACTGTAAGCAGAATAATATTAGCCCTACTCACTAATTTCATTATAAACGCATGCCTATAATAATAATAATACAATACCAAACTCTCTTTTACCTTCGTCGTTTATTTTCAAACAACTCGTTGGTATACGAGTCAGCAAATTGTAGGTATTATATAGATTATTATTGTCTATAATATTATACCGGATACCCGTATAATATGTGATTTTAAACAATTTTCGTATCTCCGACGTGATCAGAAAAGAAAAAAAAAACCATCTCATTTTCGATTTGTTTTTTTATGAAACCCTCCGCGTCCGTCCCCTTGCCTTATTACAATAGTATAGTAGGCATATTATTAAAAACGAGTTTCACGAAAAATGTTACTATTTATTTTAATTCCTTTTTTTAAATAAATAAATAGCGAGTATTTAAATATTAATACGTTACAGAAAAACGACTTTGGGCGTGCGAGAATCGAAAAACATAAATAATACCTACGCGTAAACGGTTTTTTTTTTTTACATAAAGATTAAACGGTCGGTTGTTTGTGCACACTGCATTGTAAAAACTAACGACGACAATATTATATTATATAATATATTAATCTCATTTAGTTTGTTTGTTTATTTATTTATCGATTTTTTTTTTTATTTTTTTTTAACGTATTTTTACACGGTCGTCGTTATCATAATATTATAATATATTAATTTATACAAATTCGCAAATAAAATATACGCTGACGAAATAAATTGTTTTTACATTTTAAAATCGTTTGTATTTTAAAAAATATTTTCGAAAAACTCGTTATTTTTCACGAAATGTGTAGGTATATAGAAAGTACGTCATATTATTTATGCGGTGAAATAAATTACGGGTTTCGGTTATTCGTATATTTATTTAGTACCGAAATATGAAAAACATATGTCGGGGTACTTGGAACGATATAAGAAAATGTGTAAATCAAATGTATTCCAAATAAATATTACGATTAAAAAAAAAAAATTAGGTGCACCATATACGATTACTAAATGACGTTTAACGTGACACAACTCTGTTATAAATTAAAATGTTCGATTTGTTCCCGTACACGTTAATAGTTTTTTTTTTCACTTACTTGATATTTTAAAAAGGCTTTCACGCGACTAGATAATTAATTTTTCCATCGTATTTTAGTATAAAACAAAATTAATGGTATTGGTTCCGGCCGTGGACGGAACCAATAATGCGCAGAGGGTAACGGGGCGCCGGAGGATAGTTCCGGTATCCCGAACACCCCAAAGTAATTTTTTTTTTCTGTGTGTAACACCACGTATATATAAAAATGTAAATACATTAAAATATTTTTTCCATTAATCTTTTTTCATTCGCCAACAGCCTCGGCGTATAATACGCCTAAACGCAGTCCACTACTACTGTAGCGGTTATTGGCCTAAACCGTAATAATTAAGCTTTTTCCCAGATCAAAGCCACCGCCTCCTTTGTCGTTGTTGTTGTTGGTTTTATTTTTTTTTTTTTTTTTTTTTTTTTTTTTATAATAATAATAATTGTACATTTTTATATAGTTTATTTTTTTTATTATTTTTGGAAACCGCATCAATGACCCGACAGGGGTCGACTGCATAAACCCTCGGGGGAAATCAAAACCGTATAGGTAGCGTATACATATTATATATGAAAAATGCAGAAAAAAAACCTTACTCCGGACGCTCTAACGATTAGTCGAAAAAAATAAATAAAAATTAATATGTTTTCGAGGGTAATACGTTTTGCAGCCAGAGACCGCCTTATTGGATTTCCTCGGGCGATAAATAAACGAAGAAAAAAAAAAAAAAATGCACCAGTATGTGTACCTATTATAGATCTGTTTACGTGAATTTTTTTTTTTATTTTTTTTTTATTTTTCCCACTTCCACGCGCCAACCGATTTACAAGCCGTTTATTGAGTTTCTCGTTTCCATTTCCTCGGATGTTTCCGGTCTGTCGGTTTCCATCAACGACCCGCCGGTCGTTCTTCTCCTCCTGCACGAGTCCTAGCGGCGGCCGAGAGTCGACCGCCGCTGCTGCAGTCTTCCGCCTCGAAAGCACTGCGCGGTACATTTAAAATCCAAATTGAATTTAATAAACGAGCAGGTACGAAGCGTACCCTATCCGCAGTGACGCCGCGCGGTAATAAATTAATCGTATTGTCTACCGCCGCCGTTGTGAAATTATATCGTATAAAAATATATTATTATATATATATATATATATAATACTACTCTGCTGGTTATTGTTACTGCTCTATACATACGTAATAATATTTAAAACCTAATGGCGGCGAGCGGCTTTTTTACGCGCGTCTCCCGTCGCGCCGGATTAAAAATCGTGTATATTATTATACACACACACACCACACTGCATAATATTATTCCTATTATTATTATTATTATTATTATTACTATATAGTAACAAATGGATTTTCGCCGCCGCCTCCGCCGTCGGTCATTGTTTCTTACGAAATAATAATATATCGTTTCGTGTACTATAATGTCGACGACGATATCAATACGACCGCGTGATTGATTGGCTACGACCGTCATCGCGGATTTAGACGATAACGATACGGGACGTCGAACGAACCGAGCCCGTTATTATCACGGTTCCAAGTATTATAGAAACCATACAAGGGATGTTCGGGAAGAGAAAAAATAAACGTGATTTTTTTTTTTCCCCCGCGATTCAATAATACGACGTAATCTATGAGATTATATGTGTGATTAATCGGGATAAACGCGAATCAATGATTTTCATGGAAAAAACCACGAACAATTTGTTTTTTCTTCCCGGGCAACTCTTTTTTGCTAAATAAAACGTCGTCTGATTTTCGAGCAACACAGATAGATGTACATCTACGATAGAAACCATATAGATAATAATATATATATATATATATAAAAAAAACCCTTTAGATACCTGACTGTAGGAGTTTCATATCTGACCCATTTGTTAATGCCATAAATTATATAGTGATAAAGGGGAATCACCCACTGCCCCCACCCTCTCACTCGATATTTCAGTAAAGTTTTTAATATATGTTTCAATAGATCAACTAAACATATAGAAAGTGAAACCACCGTCATTGTGGAATAAAATGTACGTGTTATTACCATTGTTGAATTTCTAGATTTTTGTGATTATTTTGCCGTCGTTATAATATTATTGAATTGTACCCTATGGGGAACACTTGTACGTAAGAATGAAATTGTATTTACAACCTGTAATTTGTCGATTGAATTCCGGCATTGTTCAAATTTGACAAAAAAAATACAAAACAAAAACATGGGATTTTTGTATTGAGAAACCACAGCTGATAATATTAAGATCTCGTTCGGCGTCTTCATAGGTAATATTATTTTGAACTCGTCGTAATACGCGTTATTGCCAAACATTATTCGCAAACAAACAGTTTTCCAGCATCCGGGCAAAGGAAACCCCGAGGAAGACGGAAGTCAGATGCTGCTATAAATCGGCGGAGGTGAGCTATTTTGACGATGATTGATTGGAAAACCGAGTCTTGCACACGCTGTATAAATATATACGTACGCGTATATATTCCCCTCCTGAGTGTAAGTGTTTGCTGCTGCGCGGAGATGACGGACCCTTTTCTCCCGTCAAAGTAGCGCTTTCGAAACTTTTATATATATTTTATTATTATTATTAGTATTATTATTATTATTATTATCGTCGTCGTCGTCGTCGTCGTCATCATCATCATCACCATCATCATCATCATCGGATAGCGGAGAGCAGAGACGAGGAAAATGCGCGCGCGCGCGTATATCGTCGGAGTCTGTCTGTTTCCGAGTCCGTGGCACCATGGTAACCGCGCTGTTCGACACAATATATTGTATATAATTGAAAGTATAATATTGCACAATATAATAGGTGCGACGTGTACATATGTATTATACAATATTATATTGTTAATAATACGACAAGTTTAACTACTTGCGAAGCCCGGGGAGAAAATAATTGCGAGACGTAATTTATTATAAATTTCAATTTGCGAGTGCGTTAAAAATATCCACTCATTTTTTTTTTTTTTTTTTACTCTATTAATATGATAATTAATTCGAAATTAACAAACATTCAAGTACTCGGGATAGATCAAGTTTTATTAATTAAAATATAGATACAATATTAACGTCCTATTTTTATTTATTTTTTATACCCACGTAGATTATGCAATTTTATACATAAACGGTTAAGATACAAAGCTAAATACAGATTAAAGACAGTGTGGGTTATTTATTGATAACGATTTTTTTTTTTGTTTTTCAGCATTCGGGTAAAAATTACCAATCCCATCCATAGCTGCCAGTTCGAATAATTGAATTTAAAACACAAGGCCATATTCTTGTAATTTATTAAGAATAGTTCACTACATGAAATTGTATGTAAGTTTTATATTTCCTAACACAACGCAAACAATTATAATATAATAATACCATATCACGGATGATCGACTAAATTGATTAGAGGTGGTTTTGAATGTACCAACTAAAAAAAAATTTAAAAACCACTTACTTAAGACTTCAAATTTTCTTTTGTGCAAAATATTATTACTCTATTTGGGGTCGTCATTATATCCAGTGTCCAGAGCCAATAATGGAGTGGAGTATTTCAAATCGCTGTATTGTATGGAAAAATAGTTACACGATCTAAATTTAAATCTGGAATTCAGGGTCTTCCCCTGTTTTGATAACACTTGATGGCCCTTCGTATATCGGTTTTTAATACACTTTGAAAAACAGTGTAAGGTGGAATACAATATTTGTTTAAAGTTTGAAAAACTTTCGAACTTATTATTTTATAGATAAGAAACTTTAGAACTTATAAGTGGTGATTGCAAGTAGTATTGATCAAATACGACAGTTTAAATCGCTTTACCAAGCTAAACATAAGACTAATACGGGAAGGCAGTTAGATATTATAAAACTAAAAATACTGATAACAAATCCATAAGTTTGACAAACCAATATAAATGTGTTTTTAAAATATTTGAAGTTTTTGCCGAGACATGACGTGCCATTTGCATTTGACCCGAGAATCAAATCATTTGTGTCTTCCTCGCGACTTACGGAGGACTTATTCCGCCAATAAAGTGGTTGAAAAACCCGGCGATATACATAGACATTATTATTACTGCGTTTTTCCACTTTCACTTTAGCCACCGCTTTTTGTAAAATCTACGACCGAAGCGCAGTTTCACGATAAATATTTAATTTTGGTAATTTGTGTTGGTAAAACAACGCCCCCGTTTGATATATATATATATATATATATATATAGGTATAGTAGGTACATAATATTTAACGTGTTATTTTCTGTTGTTCAAACCGCAGTATTTCCAGATGTGTTTTTTATATTTTTTTTATTCATATTTAATCAGAATATTCTCCCGTACGCGATGCGCGGGGCTAAAGTTTACACGTACGGTTATTTTTTATTGTAGTTTTTTTTTTTTTTTGACTTTGTACGCGAGCATTTTTGTATTCACGTCTTCAATGCCGCATCACTCCAGGAAAAAAAGACATCACACGCATATTATTTAGGCTACTAGTAGGTAGTTATCGTGTCCGGCAAACGGAAAAAAAAAAAGTCTAATTTCGTCCAAAGAATAATATTTCGTATACAATTACTAGACCAAATTATAAAATTACCCAACATTTATAGTTTAAGTGTTGAAAAATGTATAAAAGATGTTTTCAGCCATGACTAATTAATAAACAGCTAGGCACGTCTTTTAAAGAATAAATTTCGTCATCACTGCAACAGCGCACGGTCCCTAGAAATTACGAAATTTTGAAAATGTAACCACGTCTATTAAGCGCTAATATAATTCGTAGACAATTTCAGGTCTCTACAATTATTTTTCACAGATCACAAAAGAAAAATTAAAATCGAAATTAACAGACAGCCGTTGTTGCATATATATTCCCAATTTTTTTTTTTTTTTTTTTTGAAGATTTGGCCCATTTGAAAAAAAAAAAAAAAGTACAGGGAAAATCAAAAAATGACTTCTACAAGATGCACCAACAAGATCCAAAATTCAATTTAAAAAAAAACTCTCTTATCGTTTTGTGATTGGAGTCTGATTTGTGGTAAAAAAAAAAAAAATATGTTTACAGACAGACAGGAAAAATACATCATAGTAAATTCAATAGGTACCTCGCTACGACGACGCGCAGAATCTAAAAGAAAAATGTATCAAAAGAGAAAACGTCTAATAAATAGAACATTTAATTATAATATAATATATTAAAGATAATGTCACAAGTATTTCACCGTAAATAAATGGTAGAGCGATAACTTTATAACAGATCACATCGAAGCGATAGCAATCGAATCGGTATGAAAATTAAACGATATATTGAACATCGCAGTATGTATTACCTACAAAATTATATGAAATACAATAGGTTTTATATTATAATCCGTTGTATTATTCACAGCGCTATATTTGTTCATGAAATCGTTATTTTGTTTACCTTAAAAAATATATTTCAAATGATTTCACGGCGCCCTCGATTTAAGTTGGCGGCACCCCGCCGGCCGGGGGGAACCTGTGCCCCGAGGATACGGGCGTTTATCCGTTGCAAGTGTCACGGACATTATTATATTATTTTCGACAAGAATGACGGGGAAACGTGACCTTTGCCGGGTGCCGTGGTTTTATTATCTGTACAACAATTATACACCGGCGGCCGGACACGCCTGTTTATATGTTATTTCAATCACGGCGCGTACACGGAAAACACCTACGAGATTATTCCCCCTGTAATATATACAACAACTGTCGTTGCAGCATCACGACGAACGGCGACGGGCACACGCTCGTATATATTTTTATACCTACGGGTATATATTATATTAATATATGCTCGTGTCGTCTGCGCCTCGGCGACCGTCGTCGTCGTCGTTTATTACTATTGCGGCGACGTATTATATTATTCGGGAATGTACAAATACAATTGCATAACCATCTAGCTAACCATATGACTCGGACGGCAAACGTCGACCCATTCGACATATTATTATTATTATTATTATTATTATTATTATTATACACAGAGATTCGCAAACGAAAACCGGACGACGAGATACTTGTCCAAATACGGAGAGATTCGCGTCCGTCTCCCCCCCACCGGTCGTCACGCTCGCGGTATGTTCGTTTTCTATAATATGCGGCGTGCATATTATTATCATCATCATCATCATTATTATTATTGTTATATGGATTTGCGTTTTACATATACACACACACCTCATATTTATTTATACGAAATAGTTTATTTATTTTACATTCTACACGTAATATTATACATACTCCTGGCGCGCAATGCACCCGCACGATGTAATACTTGTACGAGTATTCCTGAATCCTTTCTGAACGAATTCAAAAACCCAACAGAGAGTTTAACGTCTATTTGACCGGGTATCGTATTTTCCATATACGTAAGTGCTCTCGGAACCAGATTGTCAAGATCGCCCATTTCCGACCCCACTGGGGGGGGGTCGCTGAAAAGCACCGTTTGTTCAAACCTGATACCGATCCAAGTCCTGAGTGTCAACCTAAAACTTAGACGACGGAAAAATGCCGGATGGACCGTATGATAAGTTACTCGAAAAGCGTACTCGGCGTAGTAGATCTGAGAGCGCATACTACACTCACTATTAGCAAAATACGAGACCGGGCGAAGGGCAAAAAATATCATATTTACTATAATGCGACGAAATGCTCAAAAAAAAAAAAAAAAAGTCGCTATTATTTGACAGTAGAAAGTCGTGTGCACATTGTATTTATACGAGGAGAGGGGGCGAAACCCCAGGGGCATCATTTCAAATTTTTCCACGGGACGCAAAACCAACAATGAAAATTTAAATAAAAAAATCGCCGATTGCGATTCGTTTGCGTAGCACATTAAAGACGAAATCAATACAGTTTACGACGTACAGAATCACAGGCGGTCGTTCGCCTTATTATTATTATTATTTTTTTTTTTTTACGTTTATTATCACTACACGTGTAAACCGAACGGATTCCGGATCGCAATAACAATACGCGTAAATAATATGATAACAGCGGTATATGGTATCTCGTATACGGCGGAGGTTAGAATATATTCTAACGGTGTACGATGAATTATGGATTCGTTTGTTCGTATAATATCGCCGCCGCGCGTATTGATGGTATACATTTTAATAAACCCACCCCCCCCCCCGCGCCCCCGGCCATGTATATTGTAAATATCATATAAGAACACCCGGGACTCGCGTACGCCCGGCACGTAAATAAATATACCGCGCGGCGTATCTACCGGTTTCATACGGGCCGGGCCATTGTATTATCGGAAAACAATGGGCGAACCGCGCGCGCCGCCGAACGTTATAAATATTATTGGGACGCGATATCCGACGAAGAGATCGCAACGGGAAATCTCGACGGATCGCATAAACGTTTTACATTATATTGTTACAATAATAATAATAATAATGAAAAACAATAATAATACGTACGCGGCACGAGTGCCGTCCGCGCGGTGAAACGTTTCACGTCGGCGAGTCGCCGCGCACGGGTCCGATAACCGCGATACGGGTTACCATAACCGCGGTGGCGGTTACGTACCGCGGCGGCGTTCTACTGATCGCGCCGGTACCGTAACGAAACTACGGTGTTTTCCGACGATAAAACAAAACGGCACCGCTGCAAAACGGGTTGTGTACGGACTACAATAATATTTCCCACCCTCCCACCACGCCGCCTCGTATATTATAGCTGGGCGGTACCCAAACTGCGCTGGGGTCACCACAAACCCATAACAGGGGCACCGCGCGGCTCGTACGAAAAAATAAATGTATTTTCACAATAACCTAAACCGACCTAACCTAAGCGAAGAATCTATTGGTTTTAATATGACGTGCGCATTTTTTTTTTTTGTTTTTTTTTTCTGTCCGTAATTAACTTATCGACCAGAAATCTTGTTTCAATCATCAACATCGTCAGAGGTAGTTTCTGGCAAACCTTTTATCCATTTGTTGAATAATAGGTCAATTTTATTTGATTTTACCTTACACGTTTTTGTTTTAATGGGAAAACTCGAAACAAACAGAGAATGCATTCTAACGGTTTCTATTAATTTCGATTCGGTATTTTTGTTTTAATTCAGTAATGAATACTCTTGAAATGTTCACTTAATACTTATATTAACACGTTCTAGACGTGGTGCAATTTTCCCACCTTAGGGTCGCGACCTACAGTTTGAGAACCTCTGGTCTATATATATTTCTTGCATATAGGTATTACTAACACTAATAGCCGTGTTAGTACTTTTAAGTTTGGTTCTCCGTGACCAAAAAAATTCAGTACGGGGTACTCGTAAAATTTATCGCGGGCGGTTTTAAAACGCACCCCTCCCCCACCCATCAAAGGTTTTAGTCCCGGGGTCGTCACTGGCCGAAATTGTACAGGATGCGGCGGAACCGACTGATGAGTTTTGAGGAATTATAGATAACGAACATTAAAACTTAGAAAAAAACGGTTTGTTTTATTAAAATTATTAGGAAATCCCATTTTTTAAATTATATTTTGAAAATGATATCTTCAAGATGACAGCTGTCGGCAACAATACATTGCTGTAGGCGATCTCTGAAGTATTGATATGATTTTCGGCTCGTTTCGATTGGTATGCCAGCGATTTCTTCAGTGATTCATTCCTTCAGGTCATCAATGGTAAGGGCGCGATGTTTGAAAACCTCATCCTTAAGGAAACCCCAGAGGAAAAATTGCACATATTTAAATCGGGGGAATGTGCCGGCCAGTCTACATCACCCCTCAAAGAGACTAACCGCCCAGGGAACGTTTGTCACAAAACAGCAAGTGAAATTCGAGCTGTGTGCGCTCTAGCCGTGCTTCCGGGCAGAGCGTCTCGGTGATCGCTCAATTGCCTCTCTATCCAACTGCACATTTTCGGTGGTTCTTATCGTTCTGGACGTTTCGTGTCCACGTCGAGTACTTCCAGTCTTTTCTTATTGTCGAATCAAAAATTGAATAGTGTTAACATAAGGGACATATTCGTTGCGGGGAATTCCAAAGTGTAGACGAAAAGCCCTTTGTGTAGCAATCGTAGAATGTTTATTTTCAAAATACGCGCGCATGACGAAACTTCGATGTACACCTGTCCATGACTAAAACCGGCATAACTGTGTAATCCAAAAGAGAACACTAATATAGGCCTGCGCTTATCTTATCTTAGTCTAATGACCCCCATTAATCTTGTCAGTGGGCTCCGCCGTGTCTTGTATACGCGCTCAAACGTCCCGCTCTCGGCGTTGCCGTGCGCGCTCAAATGACCGCGGCGATCCCCGTAAAATGTCGTAACGCACACCGGCAGTGGCGGCGGTTCGCCGAGCGCGTTACGCGCGGGCGGGCGCGTATCTAAATCGGGAGAGTACGCCACAGGGGATTCGTATACGGTAATAATAATAATAATAATAATAATATATGCACGTATAATATACGAATTCGAAGGAACTCGCCGGAGGAAGAAGACACGTTTTTATATAATAATTTCCCGTCACGGCAACTTGATTCGTCGCGTGTCGTGTAGCAGGGCCGAGGGACGTTGATGTACTGCGCAACAAAATACGAATATATATATGTATAATATAGGTACCGTTTGTATCTGTCCCTATTTTTTAGCGAACCCCCACACAAAGTTTGTAGTCCGAAATTACGAGCGTGTACAGTACGGAAAATTGAGAAACGTGTACTAATAAATATGTACTTATACACGTGGGAAACATGCAAGGTATATTGTTAATGGATATAGAGAAGAATTAAATTTATATCCGTACGCAACGGTAAATCACTGCTAACAGAAAACGATTCTGATCAAAGTCCGATTAACCGTGATGTATTGAAATGCCACGATTGAATTTCTCTTTTTAACGAATATATATATATTTTTTTTTTATAAGAAATATACAATCAAAATACAATTAAGCACAACAAGTATGTGTGAGAAAGGAAGAAAAAACAAATAACAATAATAACGTTATTGGGGTTACGTGAGTAAGGAGCCACCCATTAGTAGGCTTGAAGTTTACGTTATTATTGGATTAAGTTAAAAGATCTCTACACCATTTTCTTTTGAGTCTGCGACGGGGATATTCAAGAAGTGACGGTATATGTAAGCTTTTTATCAGAGGATTTTCGTCGTTTTCTAATCTAATATAAAAACGTTTATAGAGAACAGCAGCTTCTTCTCCTACTGTTTTTGATGCCTACATCTTTGTGAAGAGTCAGGTAGAGACAAAGGGTGGAGCATTTGTAATTTTTCAAAGTGTAATATTTTGGAATGCCTGTATTTTATTTAAATTTGACTCTTTCGCCGATCTCCATAGTTAAAATTCATACGTCCGTATGAGTTTCAGAAGAGATTTATATATTGGTAATTTAGTTTTTATAGTTGAGAATTTATTTGTTGAAAGTAATAGTCTTAAAGATCGGGAACGGGCATTGACGGGCTAATACTCATTAGACTTTTTTTTTAATATGATTTTTGTCATGTTAGTCTCTAGACTAAAGTTTAGACCTAAGTATTTAACAGTGCCACGAGACACTTAGGACAAAGTCCATGTCTTAAGGTGATTGTCGTATGAACATATTTGTTATTGTTCAATTTAATTTTCCATTTTGCGTACCATTCAGAAGGTAGGTTTAGATGGGATTGTAGATTATTCGAGGCAATTACTGAATCATTGTGTATTGATAATATGACTTTGTCATCGGGATAATCAACGACAAGGGTATTTTGTGTAGAAGACTGATCAGAAGCATACATATTAAACGATATAGGTGAAACAACACCTCCTTGAGGTTATATAAAAACGATTATATAAAAATAAAAAATAACAACGTTCTGCTTAACTTTTTTTTACCGTTAAGTACAACTTATGATGAACCTCGTGTCAAATCGTCGAGCGTTTTCGAGAAGCCGAAAATATTGAATCGACATAAAACAATATACGAAAACCAAAAGATAATATTTTTCGGGCGAGATGGTTGATCGCAGATTTGTCTCGGGGTCATTCCGGACGACGACGGTCGAATCAAATCATATTAAATATCGTTTCCATACGGAATAACGAAACCGCGTACAGTTATTGTTATACGGGGTGAAAACAACGCGTGCCACCGCGTGTGCCGGTTTGATAAAACGCGAGAGGAGAGAAACGTGTACTGGGTAGGTCTCCGATCTCCGGGGACCGCCGACGATTCCGCCAGAGTGTTTCGGTCGGTGCGCGTGCACGACGTCTGGGACGATATCGTTTACCGCAGCAAACGCTCGGCGGGACATTGCCCGTAGTCGTATAATAGAGGACGCGATCGTTTTTTACAATTTTAGTAATTTCAGTATAATATCGTATATCGCGACGCGAAAACGGCCAAAACAAACGAGTCGCCGAGATTCGTTTGCACGCAATGGAGACTAGAATATGCTGTGTCGACGGTGAACTTTTTTTTTTTTGTGACCTATACGAGGCCAACCGAATTCGGGACACCTGTAAAACGAAAATCGTATCGTTCGAGAGGGCTTCGGGGAGCCTAGCTCTCCACTGCAGTTTACAAACACACACCAAAATGCTTTTAATATCCGAGCGATTCGGCTGAGTCCTATGCTAAGCATTGAACTATTAAATATTCGACATCATACCGCCCGTTCGTCAGACTTGTCTGTATTAATTTTCCCTAAAAATATTATATATTGTTATAATACGCTTTCGACACGTCCGGCGATCCGGAAACAGATTATATATGCACCATACACATTCGGTCGACGACTTTCCGCGCGGTATCTAACGCGATACAAATTAAAATTATCGAATACTGCCGTATACATATATAGGTAGGTATGAAAAACCCGATAGCCGGGGGATTTCGGACATAAGACTATATAATATACTAGCTGACCCAGAAATACATTGCTATTATATATTATTGTCTTGTCGATGTCATTATTTTAATTTGTTAAACCTAACCTAACCTAACCAACGTGTTCGGTGTGGTTCGAATTAAATTTTCACCCAATCTATAAATTTTAAACCCGAAGGTCCGCACAAATTTTTTTTATCGTATTGTAAAAAAAAAAATAGCGGTACAGTAGATCGAATTATATTATGTATCACATGAATACAATATATAACTTACAATTTCGAACAGGGGGATAAATCAAACCGAAAAAATAGTTAGAATTGTGTCGTGAAAAGCGATTTTCAATTTTGAAAGTTAGGTGTAGATATATTAATACTTCTTTCGGTTCGGCGAGTATATTATAGTAATAAAAATTCCGTCGGTGCGGCTATATATCGGTGCGCTTTAAAGTTAAATAAATATCAAATCTAAAACGATTCGATGTTACAGCACCGGACAAATGTATTTTTTTTTTTCCAGTCTCACTTTAAACTCTCGTCTTTCGTCCTCACACGGGCCGTCTAACACACAGCCGACGTCAAAACTCCTCGGAAAACTACTCGTCTTCTATACAATACGCCACGTTATATATGACATGAGCTTACGGATAAAAATAAGAGAGAAAAAAAAAAGTATAATAATAAATCGGGGAACAGTTCCGGTGTACACGGCACTTTCCAAATAAACTCATATTAATTGTATATACAGGGTGTTCCACGAAGAATATACCCGTTGCAATCACGAAGATGATGAGTCTTTCTCTTTTATACGACTGTAAGAGATCAGGACTATAAATATATATATATATATATATATATATATTTATATATGTTCCAAGGGAAAAAAAAATAATAAACTTTTTATTTAATTATTTTCGAAAAAATTTAAGATGACCATTTTATAGAGTATTTATTCTTCTGGGCATTATGACGTTTCAACTTATCTATCGTAATTTTTAATTTACAGAATAATAAGTCCAACATCAAAATCCCGAGAAGAATAAATACTCTATAAAATAGCTATCTTCAAATTTGTCGAAAGTTTAAAAAAAAAAAAAAAAAAATCTAATTAAAATACGAATAATTGTAGTCCACGTGAGTCATACAAGAAAAAAGACAGGAATTCGATTATTTCCATTAGCTCGGAAAATATCGGCATGGGTATGTCTCCGTGGGACACCCTTTATATATTATTATATCCGTGAGAGGTCGAGAGTGGCGTACATATTGAAAAACCAATAACGTTACAATGTTTACGTTCGTGAAATATTTTCGGACCGTATTTACGTTTTATTATTATTTGTCTACATTCCGAATAGTTTTTCAATACACGGCGGTCGAATGTATTTTACTTGTAAATATTGCCCGAATTTTCTTAAAAAAAAAATATATATTTAAATATTATAACGACGACGTCGCATAAAACTGACAGAGTACACCGGATTTTTATCGTCGAAAATGCATATTACAATAATATTATAATAATAATATTCCCGCGCCACGCAACGATTCGACTATCCGGGAGAATAAAAATAATAAAACGGTATATTATTTTATTATTATTATATTATTTCTTTTTTTTTTTTTTTTTTTTTTTATCTTCGGCCAAAGACCAAGGGGGATCGTGTATATACCGTCAGTAAATAATGACCCTTCAAATATAACATGACACTTTTTTCTCTTTTTATTTTTATTTTTTTTTATTTAACAAACACGTACAACTATAATATATATATATATATATATATATATATATATATATATATATATATATATGTATATAATATATGTTCATATTAATAATAATATTATACCAGCAGACGTCTAAACAAGAACGGCTCGAAAAAACTCGAATTCTATTGGTTGGAGAATAATAATAGTAATAATCATAATGAAACGAAATTCGACGGGGAGTGGAAGATTTCCCCGAGCGATTTTAAAACCGTTATAAACGCTACAAGTAATGTTATACTACTCACTTTCGTGTACGTAATTCGAAACAACGAAATGTACAAAAAAAAAAAAAAAAAATAGTTTTACCAAGTCGATAGGGTAGGTCTTACACGCAAATCGAATAGATTATGTCCTAAAGAATCCACTCCTTCACTTTTCCTCCAAAAAACAAATATAAAAAATGCACGGTATACATTCCGTCTCACCGCTAATCGTCCAGTCATCTGCCAATATCCATTAGAAAAATTGTTCAATTCAATTCAACCCCTAAAACTTCAACGTTATTTTTTACTACGTCTTCGTGCCCCATCTCTTCGTCTTTCCCAGCGGTCTTTTCCCTGTTGTGATCGGATTCCAACCCTGTCCGTTGTGGTAAAAAAATTAATATTATTTTCTTTACGTTATATCTTTGTAGGCTCTCTGTTTTTTTTTTTTTTTCGTCTTTTCTCAGTTACGGTTCCTATACAATCGAATAAATCGGTGGCTACGTTTCCGATCCCTACAATATTATATACAAGGACAACGTCGCCCTCACGCAGAAAATTCCCTGGGGTCTTAACCCCCATCGCTAAAATATATACGTCTCAGTTGTCCCCCGTTCTAAATACTATGGACAAATGATTTAAAACAAAAATAAACTTTTTGACAAATAAATTGAAGAAATATTAAAAAAAAAAAATTGTATTATTTTGTAAGAGCATTTTTAATATTTTTAGTTCAATTATTCACTATAAAAAATATATCTATTTATATATTTCTGAAATAATTGTTCAATTATTAAAATCACGTTGCTTTTGGTAAAAATGCTTTATACACAATGTTCTAAAACGGTTCTAAATCCGTCCCGATCTGATCGCGTATGAATAGCTTCGATGAGTACAATCGAAATTTATATATACGGCTACGACGACAACGACGACCGCGGGATTTTCCATCTATGCGTACCTCGTATAAATTTAATATCGCACGACCCGAGAGAGGATAATTATTTTCAAAAAATATATAAAAGGAACACACGTTATAACTATACTAGCGTTAATAATTACGGCGATTCGGAAATTCGGTCGCCGTAATTTTCCACGGGGGAGTGATAACATAAAGATAGCAATAATAAAGAAAAAAAAAACCCCAACACTGGCGAATCCGTCAATTATTTTTCGACGGCGAACCAAACAAATAACGAACACCACCCGTTTTTTCTCCGTGCCGTCGTCAGGGTATTCGGAACGAACACGATAATAATATTGCGATCGATTACATCGGTTTACACGCACACGCGTCCGAATAAGTTAAACGACAAAAAAAAAATAAAAAATAAAGGCGACTATGAATTATCGTCGGAGGACACGTCGCGGGTGTCCAGAGACGTTTGAATGTCGCCAAAGACCGAGACAACAGGAGAAGCGACGGAAAATGGCAAGAAAAAAAACCCCCAGTTTTATTACCTATGAAAATCGACAAATTAAATAATAATTATATTTTACCGTAATGTGCAATTATAGTACAGGCTGGCGGCCCACAAATTAGGTTTATAACATACGCCTAAACGACGGAAAATTAAAATGTATTTTTATATTACACTGATAAACCAATAAACTATATTACAAATGTTTTATCATTTTTTTTTTTTTTTTGGCCAGTGGTTGTGGTACCTAAATCTATCTAAAAAATAATAATAATAATAATAATAACAGGTGTGGCTATGGTCTAACAAGCCACACCCGTGCGCGTACGCCTATATAATAAATAATATGATTCACTATATATATATAAAAATGTTCGAAAATTATAATACCATCGATTTGAAACGATTTTATGTATTTATAATAAATATATTTTACGGACGAAATAGTACCTCCTTCGATAAAACTGTTTAATTTAAAATATTATTATTACATAATTTCTTTTTTTTTTTATGCGCTCGAAATCGTATCGGTTTTTCGTTAATTTTACGGTTTGATTTTTTTTTATATGAGTATATAAACTACGAAACTTTTCCCTTATAATGTCGTTGTAAATCGAGATAAGACCGCCGTATATTTTTTCAATTTTAATTTGTTTTATCGTATATCATTAGCGATTTGGTTTTGTTTTTAAAAATATGTTTCGTGTCTACCGAATAAAAAATCAGATTTTATCGCAAGGTGAATTTATATTCATAAACTATAAACACCACCTGTACCTCTAAATATATAATTTTACAGTGTTATACAATTGTTCATAATCCACAGGATAATATTATATTTTAATTGATTAATGATTATCTTTTAATAACTAAATCCAATCGAAAAACAATAAGAGAGCTATTTTGTAGCAAATTTTGTCTAGTCGGTGGGTGGTCATTTTTTTTTATTAATTTTCCGCGCAATTTCCTTAGTAAAATAATTGGGAAAAACCGAGAAAAAAATTCGGAATACTTTTTTTAAATTTTTTTTTGGTAAAATCGATATCAGAATTCAGAAATTGGATATTAAGTGTAAAAAATTTCAAGACCGAAATAGTTTGACGACAAACGGATAGCACCGAATTTGGAGAAGGGCCCACGACTGTAACGTTTAATATACAATCGTTGATGTTACGCCCGATTAATAATTGTTTTTTGTAAAATTTAATTAAACGTTGTCGTACGAAAATATACGAAAATATATATATTAAAAAAAATATAATAAATAAAAAAATCCCGCGACGACGGTAATAACTGTTCGCAAACATCACCACGCCGGGAGCCGCCGCTCTCACTTCCCGCCGTCATCGCCTTCGAAGTCCAAGATACCCTCGGACGGGTTCTCTTAAATTTTTTTTTTTTTTTTTTGTGCTCTTTTCCCCCATCGGGTCGTCGTCGTCTCGTACGCGTATTTTATTATAATATATCGTATATTCACTTGGCGCTCTTCAAAGGAGCAGATTTATATTTACACGTACGCCGGCGTCGTGCTCGGCGCACGATAATTTATAGGACGTCCAAGTGTATATATATATATATATAGTTATATAAATACGCCACCCATGTGCAGCCCGTGTAACGACCGAAAAGAAATCACGACACATTCCCGGCCGATTATTATCGTCGTCGTCGTAGTTTTTTTTTTTTTTTTTTTTTTTTTAATTAGACGTCTTTGATTTATCCTGTCGCTAGCGCGTATATTATTAAGATCGTATTCGACGACGACGAGGTTTTCGTACTTTTTGTATTATTTCCCCCGTCCCCCCAGCCGGGTCGCCGTCTCCCGTACACGGTGTGGTTTTCTTTTCACACTCTCTCCGACACGCCGGACTATATTATTTTTTTTTTTTTTTTTTTTTTTACACGACAGTATTATAATAATATTATACACGGATTGGCACACGAACGGGCCGCGCGCATCGTGCCCCGCCGCGGTCGTCATGAATATTCAATTTCACACCGGTTTCTCGTTATTTGTGTCGGTCTATTCAAACCGCGGCCCCGGTCGCCGTCGCGTTCGCCTATATAAAACCACCTAAACCTTGAACACATTCGATCGGTGCGCGCGATACGCCAATGACGGCGGGAACGTCGTATTTTACGTCTGAATCGCGTTTTAATCCTGGGCACGGCGACACGACAATATTATACGTACACCTCTGTAGAATACGTATTACAATATCATCGCGCGCGCGCGCACACGAGCCCGGAGATCACAAGAATCGACCACGGCGCGGGACACGCGCAGACCCGTATTAATTGCGGATCGCACCGACCCCCCTCACTTTCCACGCGAGACTTTAACAATTTTTTACACCGAATTTTTACGGTTGTACGCGATTCTCAGCGGTACAACAGCGGCCCCGAAAATTATGTATTTGGTAAAACGATGTAAACAATGTAAAACACTCGACTTGTTTCATTTAATTTTTATTATTAATATTATTAGACATATTTACTACATACGACGTACACGCCGACCACAATTATAGACATAGATTAAAACTAATTTAATTCGAGAAAAAAAGTTAACTATTCAATCATTTTATTCTTAGAGTTCAATTTACTTTAGCGAGTAATACGGAAGGGAACCAAATTATCAGTTACGCCACTGATGGAATCCTATAATTTTGTACCGTACGAATATATACAAATGAATTTTTTCAAAGGTCGCACCGTCTTGTACTCCGAAATATTGTCATCGTTTAGTTTTATAATAGGTGATTTTACTCTAAAATCAAAATTAAGCGAGTTCTACTCAATATGCGTAAGCGTGTTTTTTGCTGTCGTTCGTCATATGTAGACAGGGATGACAAATGCTGGCGGTGTGGCGTCTACTATACGGATCGTAATTGGATTATAAAAACTATTTTGCGCGGAACAACTTTTCTCATCATATTTATTTCCATTCGGATTTACCAAATTTCCACAGCGCACAAATAAGAACTTTATCCGTGCTTATGGCGTGCTTATTGTTACGATAAACATAAATACAATTAAAGTTATCCGCTTGCAAACGTGCTTAATTATTTTGGTTTTTCCATTTACTGATTAAACAAAAATATTGAATAGTCGCCCAAATAAAGTTATTCCCGGTGTGTTCGCGAATTTTGGTACTTCCACTATAAATACGGAAAGAGTAAAACAGTTTTTCAAAAACATTTCAGTTTATTTCATGATAAGGATAACTCAATGAATATTTGCATGATGACAACGCGCGAGACTATAATAATTGTAAATTGATTTCAAAGCGAGTTTGAATATTTCCAAGTTGAATAATGTCCGTTTGTGCGAAAATTGCTTATAATATAATTATGTTAACCTTTTAAATACGGGCGGCGGTCCCGAGTTTTCTTAATATAAAATCGCCGAAATGATTTTTATCGAAACGGATGTACACACGAGTCGTTAAAATACGTCCCGAACGGAATAAGTTTATATTTTTGGCCCAAACGGGATCTCGCCGAGAGAGTTCATCCTCTGCAGAGAGAAAAAAAAAATAATATATAAGTCTGTAATATTCGTTCCCTAAACGATTGCCTTCTCGCTTGAAATAAAGTTTGGTACGATGTTATAATATAATACTTCCGAAACCCCGGGAAATTGGATCCGGTTTTATAACCTATAATTGTTATAATATTAAAAAATATATTTGCTTATTGGAATGAACGACTTGTTTTAACTGAAAAAAATATATATATATATAATGTGCAAACAGTTTGCACCAGGGTTGAAACGTATAATACGGTATAGTATAAAACACATAATTATATACGTATTATACCGTGTACAAATAAAATCCTTAATAAACCTGAAAATACATTTATAATTTAAACTAACAGTAAAATAAGAGAATATAAATTATAAATAGACAATTGTAGTGCTGTGATTATCTTGTCGCGGACAAGTCATTGTACTCGTGATATTTATAACACTTTAATATTATTAAATGATACACGAAAACTTTGAGTATAATTATACTATTTAATATTTTAGCGTATTAGTTCTCGTGTCTTGTTCTCGTCGCGCCAAGTACACCAACACATATATAAATATATTGTTATCCGCACAATTTCTATGTGATTTTAATTATAAAATAAAATATATATATATATATATTTATATTCTATTTAGACGGGTACTCGACAGAACGAGAGAAGAAAATTGGCAAACAAATAGATTTTATTATGATTTATAATTAATATATTTTTACTAATTATACAAATTAAAAATCCTACTTAATATATGAAACATGAAGTATTTTTAATTTTTAATTTCTTATGAATGAATGTCAAAAACAAAAACATATTATACGTTTTATACGTGTATATTATTAGCCCAGATTTGCACGGTTCGCGGTTATTTATAAAACTTGCACAATTCATGAATTGGACAATTGTTTTTTTTTTTTTTTTTTGCAAATTAATATCGAAGAGTTAGATTCATTGAATAGATTTTAGATCCATTCGTTTATCATATTATTATGGATGGATGTAATAAAACGAGAAACGGGCAAAGTCGCCTATATCATTCAAGTTTTAAACAAGTATTACAGTTTAATAAATATAGAAATATTTTTTACAGTAATAATGTCTATATTATTATACAATAAGAATTTAATAAAAAAATATTATAATAATTACATTTTTTTTTATACGTATTTATTTTTGTTCTCGTTAACATATTTACAAATATACCAAATGTTCTTATATATATATTTACCCGGTAAAATTTGCTTAATTGCCGTAAACTGTGCAAACCGCCAGCACGTGTTTCACGGATTGAGCGAAAAATTGCACGTTTGCCCGGTGTTAGTTATTGTATTGTATATTATAATAATATAAAAAAAATGCTGACGAGAATGAGAAATAATTTTGTCGTCGTCGAAAACGCATTTATATAGACAGGCGCGTCGATCGTTATTTATTTGTATTTATATATACAGGGTGATCCACTTGTTATATTATTATAGCCGCTGTGAGTGTAACCAAACGATTGGAGTTTACGACGTACTTACCGCACTATTATAATATTTACATAATAATATATGTAACAACGAGTGCGCTATGCAATATCAGTGTAATAACGTACATTTTTTTTTTTCCCTCGAAAAACGTCGTTCATATATACGACTACCTATAAACGTCCCATTTCCCGACACTGTGAAAAGTGAAAAAACAGTTTTGTTTTTTTCAATACCGTTCTTCGCCAGCATCATATATATGTATACAGTTAAATCCCGAAAACCGTCAAAACTAGTTTCCACAAACACCTTACGTCACAAGGTTAGGTTTTAGTTAGAACTAGTTGTGTGTGAAATATATTAAATAATATATATATATTGAATTATCTAAGGTAAAATACGTAATTGTTATATGATTAGTTTTAAATAGGGAAAAGTAGAAATGAGTACAATTGTTAGTATAAATATAATAGGCATTTATCTGATTACAGTTAGAGTCTCGTTAATCCGAACGTGATTGGGTAAAGGGTCGATCGGATTACCGATTTGTTCGTATCACCTATGACTTTTAAACATATTAATTTCCTTGCAATTTAAACTTAAAAATGAATTTTTATTTGTAATTCAAAAAAGACAATGAATGCAATTACAATTATAATCATCTAACCTAACGTAATCGACGTATTTAATCATATCTAAACTATGTACGCGTGCGTTGGTGCTATCGTGATTATTTTTATCATTATTAGAAGTGCGGGTCTACGGAAAAATATGTCTCTAAATAATATATTAATGCGATTACGGAACTTATTCTCAAGTCCGTTCGGATTACCGCGTCTTTCGGATTAGCCCGTGTTCGGATTGACGAGACCCGACTGTATTTGGTTTTGCAAGACAAACTGTCATGGGCATTTAGAATTGCATAGTATTCCTTTTTTTTTTTACAGAAACAACGGGACTTTTTACATAAAACCTTGTACTGGTCCCGACCGATGCTTTGGCGGAGGGAAATTCGATTGTCTGGGATTTGATTGCCTATGATGAATACCCCTTCAGTTAAAATTAACTTATTCAAATCTGCGGTGAATTCTGGTTTTAACCAGTTTAGACTAGTCAAAAGGGTTTGTGGAAATAATTTTGACTGATTTTAACGTATATATATATATATACTCGCAGTGTGGGATTCCGATTCGTCTGGATTGTTCGGTAATCGAATACGACGACTGTGGAAAAGTATATAGTAGGTATATTTATATTTGTTTTGTTTTTATTTAAAGAAATCGCCGTAGAAAACACACAAAAAAAAAAAAAGAAAGAAAGAAAAAACACGAGTAAATCGAGGTTGTAACCTGATATTTCAAACACTATACGGTCATACTATACGAAAACAAAAAATACAAAATCGCCTCGGCAGGTGTTTTTTTTTTTTTTTTATATATTATTTCGTATTCGTGTCCGGACGAACCTTACCGAGGAATTAATATTATAATTTCTGACCCTCTCGATTTGGACCGAAATTCAATATTTCTCGCGTCCGCAGCAAACCCGCTCCAGAGGATTTACTAAATATTCCAGTAATATTTATACACACATGCGTAGGGTAAGTATACAAAATAATCCAACGCGATAAGCAACGAACGACAACACTACTGCTGCTCGCAGGCTAACAAGAGATTTCTACTTTTTCCTAACGAGTCGGTTAACCCGTTGAGTCGTAGTGGTTATTGAAACCGCCTTTTTGTATTTTTTTTTTTTTTTTTTTTTTGCCCTTTTCGTAGTGGTGGTATTTTATTGAAACCGCCATTAATCGGTACAGTTGGTCACTCTATAGCCGAAAAACAAAAATTCGTTCCAAAACTACGTTACTGATATTAAAATCCGTTATTATGTTAGCAATGTTAATCAATATGAATTCAATAAGAAAAAAAAAAATAAGTTTTCTATTTTTTTTTTTTTTTTAAATTACTCAAGGGGTTAAATTATTTTCATTTCTAATAACGCGCCGCCCATCCATCATACACGCGCGCGCGCGCACACACATTATTATTATTATTATTAATATTAAGTATCTGTTATCGGAGGTCATCGTTATCTTTATCGTCGGTAAAAAATGATTAGCAAATATCGATTATAATTGAATACAGAAAGACCGGAGGCCGCGGATACGGCGCGCCGCTGTTGTACGTTTTTTTTTTTTTTTTCTAATCCCAACGATTATTATCGTCGTTTTATATACTCGTTCCCGGGTAAATATTATAACGCGTTCCTCTACGAACGCCGTCGATGATGTTTAATAATAATAATATTAGATCGACACGATTCTACGCCGACACGACAATATATCACCGACGGTGCGCAATGTGCGGTAAAAATGTTTAAAAAAAAAAAAAAAGTTTCTCGATTATCGGCGGCGGCACGGCGTTTTTTTTTTTTTTCTCCTCTATTTTTTTTTTTTGTTTCTTTTAATCGGTCGCGCGTACGCACGTACGCCACCACCCTTGTAGTAGTAATAGTAGTAATAATAATAATAATAATAATAATAATATTCTAATATATACGTCGCCGCGGAGGTGGTAATAAACCAACGTCGTTCTGGTATAAATACCGAAAATAGAAGCGGAAATTGTTTACACGCCACCGCGGAACCTCGCCGCTGCTGGTAAACACACTAACCGCGCGGTGCGTGTGTATAATAATATCGTAAATATATACAACCTGTTGTAACGATACGCGTGTATTACGCGCCGGAATGAGAAATATTATTACAAATTACAATACACCGAGCACGTGTAATACGAATCGTTACGACGACGACGACGGGGTCGTATATACATTACAATATTATTATTATTATTATTATTATATTTATTATTAGGCACGTATTAGCCGGGCGAGACAAAACTGTCGAAATTATCCGTATGCGTATACGGTGCCGGCGGCGGTTCTTCATGACCTGTGGTCCTCCCCACGGGGATCACCGACACTCGTGTCAGGGCTCCCGCGACGCTTTAGTCGTTTCGAATTCCGTTATTTCAAAATCGCCAAAGTTTCCTCGAATCGTCCGAATGGGTTATCGCGAGTTTTTTCAACGACACGTGGAATATTTACAGCGCGGATTAATTTCCTGTTCCACATACAAGCAGAAACTGGATTCGTGACCCTTTTCAAATTGATATTAATGGAATAAACGCACTGGCGTCGTCAGCAGAAGACTGACTGATAGAAACCTCTACAACTAGTAGTTTAAACAACCCTTAGCAAAGTTTTGATTACATGTGCGAGGCCATTATCCGGGGCTATCTCTGTAAGTTCATCATTTCCCACTACATACATCTGCGAAAAAGCTTCATCTGCTCTAATGTACATTAAAAATAAGTATAGATCCCGATCTGCGGTTATAACTATCCAGTATCGAGCCTGAAATATCGAAAATCAAAAATCTAACATCAGCCTTCGCATTAATTCGTTTTTTTCTTTTCATTGTATTATTAAAGATATTTTTTGTATAGTTTGTAATGAAAAAAAATCTAGCAAATTTAATTACGTTCTGTGAACAAATTCGTTTATTAAATTAATATGTTTTTGCTCATAAACTCCGTAGCGGAAAAGGTTAATACTTATTCTTTCCAAGGCCTACCGCGATCGTAAAACGGCAAAAAAAAAAAAAAGGAAAAGAATGTTGAGAGATGGGAAGTTATGTGTATGGGTATAGCGGGATATAGGGATAATTTAATTTATATATATAAATTGCAGAAAGTAACGATAAATCATTGCAACGAAAAAACAATGTGGAGCGGAACTCGGTAAACTAATAAAAGTTATATAAATACTAATACCCGATTGGAAAAATAAAAATAATAAAAAACATTACGGGCTAACCTAGGTAACCGGCGGATATCAACTTAAATAAAATCGATGTATATCGTTATTTGTTATTTGTTATGTATTTGTTTTTGCCGGACATAAAATTCGCAAATGTTAAATAATGTAAAAAGAGTCTGAGCATTTTTATACTAACCAAAACTTATTTGTTAAATGGTATTACGTCGTCGTTTTCGTAATAAATTGTACAAATT
The DNA here is from genome assembly GCA_956483605.1 of Tuberolachnus salignus. Classification (NCBI taxonomy): domain Eukaryota; kingdom Metazoa; phylum Arthropoda; class Insecta; order Hemiptera; family Aphididae; genus Tuberolachnus; species Tuberolachnus salignus. The sequence goes on along the minus strand of OY101429.1, from coordinate 42,369,589 downwards.
ATCGATATCTTTCTCACATTAGTAACTAACAGCTGTGAGCTGATTAGCTGATTAGCTGAAAACCTATATAATAATTTTAATTCAAAATTAAATTTTAATAGTTGAAAAAATATTACGTTATATTTGAATGATAGATAAAAGTTCAAGTTCAAAAAAAAAAGAGTCATTTTTATAGAGAAAACAACCTCTATATATAAGAGTGGTTAACCCCGAAACCTCTTTGCTATTCTTAACCAAAACCAAAACCGTGGACTACACCGGTTTTTAAAAACCGAAATACAAAATTCACAATAGTTTTTACGGTTTCCTTCCTTGTCTATTACAGTGGCTTACCCACGTCTATGTAATCACTTTACTTGTATGTTATAATTGAAATTTGTGACAAACTAAAAAAAAAATTAAAAAAAATGTATAAATTAATAAATACTAAAATCATTGTTCTGATTAAAAAAAAATCACCTCTCCTCCCCTCCAATTCATCAAAAGGTGTTCGAATACTAACATTAGTTCCAAATTTAGATTTAGTGGCTTTAAGACCATACAACCGATAGGTCACTTAAACAAAATTGATATAATTAAAAAAAGCACCTCCTCAACCTCTAAAAAGGGTATAAGTATTAAAACTATTATCTATTTTTTTTAATTCAATGATCTTAAAAACGTATATTTCAACCCATGAAACGATGATTTCGTACAAAAATTGGGTAATATTTTTTTTGACCAGGTTTTTTGTGATTCTGGCCCACTATGCCACGGTGTGAAGTATATCTGTTTTTTCCCCTCCGACAATACGATTCCCATTTCGTTTTTCACGTGGCTTACGATTTTGATGGTGTTAAAAATTCACTACGGCGTGGCGGCGTGTTATCGCAGGACAACGATAAAAGCGTATTACTTTTAATTTTCTTTTTTTTAGACCACATCTAATTTAATTTAATGACATTTTAAACAAATATAAACACCTGTTTAAACACGAGCAACTGCGTTCTAAATAACAAAGGAAGTCGACCCTTGTTTTTTTGTCAATCAAAACGTTTTAATTTGTGATAGTGGAGTGTATAAATATACAATTTCGAGAGCCAAAAAAAGAAAAAAAAATACTAAAAATTAAAAAAAAGGTTTTAATTATGAACATAATATAAACAATAATAATAATAATAATAATAATAACAATATATTATTTTCTCGACGGACTACAACTAACTACTGCGGCGTATAGAGAAAACACGGTTTTATCTGAGGTAATCTTGTTGTTATTTGTTAATGAAGATACCGACGTGTGGAGAAAAAAAAAATAGTAAATTAAACATTTGGGTCGATATATTATCATTGTGTGTATACATAACGATTCCTGTGACAAGCCAAAGTTAAAATATACGAGGGGTAGACTGCGTTGAAAAATATAAAAAAAAAATAATTAATCGAGTAGAAATCGATTGGTGATTTACTGTAAAAAAATGTTTAAAAAAACGCGACTGAACCAATAATCAATTAAAATTAATGCACGTGTCAGTGAACGACGAGGTGTATCGTCGGTTGATAATTATATCAGCTAAAATATAATACTCAAATTTACTACATTATATATTGCGTAATCGTATAACGCTTTGTTAAAAAAAAAAAAAAAAAAAAAAAAAAAAAAAAAAAAAAAAAAAAAACTGAAGAAAATACAATTCACCTTTTAAAGTAATTTTAGAGATCAATCGCCAATTATAAAATGTGTTGATGACAATATTACACGATCTAATCGTGACGAGATAATAATAGAACAATGATTTAAAAAAATAATAATAATAACAATTTATCTGAATTGATGATAAATTAATTTTGATTTTATTAAAAATATTATTATTTGCAAAAACAGATCGTACCTAACCTCCATGTTAATAGGAATAACCAATAGGGGGGATGCTAAGAGAAAAAATAGTAAAAGACCTTAGCCCCTCCCCCACCAGAGTACAAAATCATCGGCATTATTGCGGTGCCAGTTATTAGTTAGCAAATTAATTTTATGAAACAGCAAAAAAATAAATAAATAATATTACGCACAATGCCTGTAAATAACAATACTATGTAATTGTAAAAATATATGTACGCGTAAAATAAGACGAAATACAATTTAAAAATGCTTTTTTTTTCTTATTTTTTTTTTTTTTTTTGTCATCTCGCGTTGCCGCAACTTTATTTCCGTTCAAAATAAAAATCGATTAAAAAACAAACCGAAACACTGCCGCCAATCTGTACGACGGAAATTCGCTAAAGAGGCGCTCGCCGGCGACTCTATTTCTCTTGCTTTTTTTTTTTTTGTTCGTTTTTTTTTTTTTGTGCTTTGAGAGAGGGTTATTTTGAAAATCCTACCCTCCCACCTACGTCATGACGCGCCGTTTTATCGCACCGGTCTGCACGGAAACCGTTTCCGGTCGAAAATACTATGCACCGGAGGCGGACGGTCTCGCCGATTTTCATTTCCGATTTCCCGGCACACCGGATACCGTATAGATATACCGTGGTATCTCGTGTACCACGACCGCATTTGTGGTAATAACACACTGCACTGTTTATATCTCGATAATATTATATAATATTATTCACGGTATAATATAAACTGCTGTTGTCTAACCCGCGGTATAGCCCGGAAAACTGTATCCGGCTGAATAATAATTACGGTTCGCATATCACCGCCCACCCCCTTCAGCCGGAAAAAAAAAAACCATAGCACATGCTCTTAAATCGATACGTATGCAAATATGAGTTAGACGCGTTATGCGGCCAGTGTGAAATAGTTCGATATTATTCCATAATAATTTTCCCATAAAAATATAAAAAAAATTAAAAAAAAAAAAAAACCTATACATACTTCGTACCTATGATGGGCCAAACTTACGACAGTAAGTTGAAAGTGGGAAAGTTTCAATAGAACTATAGGGTAATTTATAGTTTATATCTGTACGCGACGATAACCGATTGGATACGAAAAACGATTCTGAACGAAGGCTCCGTTAAACATGTTTTGTTAAATTCAAATTGAAAATCGTATTAATTTGTAACTAGACTTTTTTTCGTCTCGAATTTTCGAGCAAAAAAAAAGTACGCGTAAAATTCCGTGATATTAACGATTTTTATCCGAATTTGAACTTTTAACGCATATAAAAAGAAATCGTGTTTACAGATTATTATTATAGTGTCATATAAACAGCTTACAGTGTACCCTGTATCAAATTTTTGAGCATTTTTGAAAAGCCATAACAATTTTATCCGTCACGTGGAATTAAAAAAAAAAAAAAAAAAAAAAAAAAAAACCTCTAAAATTTAAAATAGCTATATAAAACTAAAAAAAAAAAAAAAAAAAAAAAAAAAAAAAAAAAAAAAAAAAAAAAAAACGATAAAATGTTTAGACAATTGCACGGCGTCTTGAATGTTTTAATACAAATATAAAAATTGAATGTCTCTACGATTATTTTTAACAGAATTACAATAAAAAAAAAGTTATTGCGTAAATATTAATTTTCCAACAAACAATAATTTCCAAATGCACCAATTAGATACAAAATTTTGACAAGACAGTGTAAATATAAAATGTTTAATTAGGACCATGGTTTCTGGTTTGAAAAGTTGTAATTGCAATCAGAAAAAATAGTATATTAAAACCAGTACAATATCTAAAATTTAAAAAACAAAATATGCAATTATTGATATTAAAAAACAATCTATATATGTAAAAAAAAAAAAAACCATTGTATTTCTTTAATTTCCGTGATGTAATAAATGAAACGGATTTCTATCCCGATAAACGCCATTTTTCGAACTAACAAAGAAAATATACAAAATACTACAACGTTCTATCATATTTTAATAACCATTTTTTTTTTTTTTTTTTGCTTTTTAAACGCAATTTCGAATAACACGCAACCATAGTATTGTACGACTCGCGTGATTTTGTTCAACGCACACTCGAATTATTGCAATTTTGTCATGTAATGAATATTTTAAATTCGCCAAACATTATGGAAGTGATGTTTTATTTAAATGCCCACGACGAGTATTCGGCGTAGTCGATGTATTAAAAATTAATATAATTAATATTATAATTAAAAATTTTAAAATGTAGACGTTGTCGTATATTGTTATAATAAAACTTTTACTAAAAAGTGATAATGTTATATATATAATCCGCTGTTCGCGATATTCGCATAACTCAATTACGACTAATTCAAAGCTGTTTATATATATATATATATATATATATATATATATATATATATTATACGTTTCCATCAAAATATTAATCGAGTTAAAAACGTTAAGTACTACAGTCTGATGGGGTTTGTCAAACAATATATACGTACATACAACGGCGACATGTAATTTTTAACAATATTAATATTGTTTTATATCCATCGCGGAATCGGATTTTTTTTTTTTGAAAAATGTTCGTGATATTATTACTGCCTACAACAATTTTGTGTTTTAAAACTACCACCCAATAATCCAATTTACGAGACTTTGTTGCAGTCCTAGTCCATTAAAAAAAAAAAAAAAAAAATAATCTAATAAACTGAAATCCACGCGAATTAAATTTGGATGGCTTCATAAAAAGGCTCAACAATTTGATACAATAAGTGCTTGATAAATTGTTTTATTAATAAACTAATTAATAGTTTTCGATAAATTTGTACAACTTCATCGAAAAAACGTTTAACCGATCTCCGCTCAGAATCGTTCTTCGATTGCAATGATTTATATCCGTTTTTCCAACACATGTATTTCGCATAGCCACAGGGGCAAATCTGAAGCTTATTTAAGGAGGAGACGAATAGGGATATTAATGAATGGCATATAAGGTACAATGAAGACTCGAACGTAATTTAAGCGATTTGATGAAAAAATAAATGCAACGCACACAATTAAAACTATACTTCTATTTTATTTAACTGTCAATCTGTTTAAAAAAAAAAGTCCAATTGTGGAGGGGGGGGGGCGATTGCCACGTCCCTTTTATATCTCAGTCTAGTCCGCCACCGGTCTCTTTGGTAATACTCTCGTCGTCAACGATCTACTTGAGTAATAATAATAGTTATAGTCATTTAATATTTATTTGTATTTTAAATTTAAATTTTGTTCAATAACAATATTAATTTGTTTTCAGTATTGTTATCCGTGTCCATAGAAAAAAAAATATTCTACCGATTATCTATATAATAAAACACGATCGATGTATATATTACAAGCCTTGCGTATTTTCGATATTTTGAACGTCGCGTCGCATTCTCATCGTCAAACAATAGGTGTCAGTTATTATAACTCGCGACATATCGTGGAAAACGCAGTTGACGTGCGCACAACGATATTATACTTTATCACAATACGTTCAGGTGTGTACACTTTACATTTTTTTTTTCTTTCTTTCTTTCTTTTTCTCTCAGCATTGTCTTCCGTTTTTAAGTAATTTGTTGTTGCCTACGTGCTCGTTGTGGAATATGACGACGTTTCTATTAAATCTGGTAGCGTCGTCGAGTTCAACAAAACGCGTAGGGTTACAATTACCCCACTCGTATACAGCGTGTTTCGGTCAAACGGCAACGCGAAATATTTCAGCCGGATCGACTTTGACATGAGACGGGGCCTCTATCTTTCTTTGTAGGTGTAAACGAGGGGAACTTTTGAGCCAATTTTCAAAATCGTAACCCTTATATAACGTGCGTTTTCTCAAACAAAAACAACGATTTTATGGCACCGGCAGTTCGACAAATTCTATTTTCTTCAATGCATTTCTGATCGATACAATTGTTTTTTTTTATTTCTATCTCAAAAATCGTCCGATTATAAAACCACATACAATATACACGTTTAACATTAAAAATCATATTTTCGCAATCAACGGGGTGTGTGTCATTTTTGAGATAGAAAAAAATTGTATCGATCTAAATCGCCGATTAGTATTCTGGTATCGCCATACGTATTTGCTATAGATAAGTGGAAAATGAAAGAAGATCCGAAACGTTGGATGAAGCGATTACGTCCAAACAGTACAGGAACCGATATTGTAAATTAAAAATAACTTGAAATATTTAAATTTGGGTTCCGGTTTGAAACCGGGTTTTTTTTCGGTACGCAGTCCCTGGGTTGTTCGCGTATATAACCTCTGTAAATATATAAACAGAATCGAAAGGCACGCGGCAATCGGTTTCGTCTACGTTTTTGTTTTTTTAATATACCGATAGAAATCGTAAACGTTGTTATTAGCAGCGACCGTGGGTCGGTAAATCACTTATTCGCTTTTATCAACGTTGTTTTCATTCATACACGCGTTTTGCTTGGGTTTTCGCCAACCATCACTATATTATTATATATGTGTATGTATATAATAATATAGTCGTTGTTTTTTACGACTCGAACCCTAACACACACGCGTTCCGTGACTTTTGCATAAAATATAATATACCTAATCGCCTTTGGCGATAATATTAACGTCTCAACCAGCAGCCGGGGCTCTCGTCGACTTCTGCTGCTGCTGCACGGCGCGGAAGCCATTTGTATTTGTGTATTACTATTATTATTATTATTATTATTATTATAGGTCCCGACCTTATCGAGAGCGGTTCGCGCGGCGTGTAAACCGCATTTTTATGGGGGCTCGTAAAAAAAAAAAAAACACGTACATATATACGACAAGAACCAGACGCAGGATAAATAGAAATGAAACGAAAAAAAAAAAAAAAAAAACCATTATATAGGAAACGAAATCGTCGATTTGTATAGGTTACGAGCCGGTATAATGTAAAATTTATAAGGGGAGCGAGTGAAAAAACCAAACAAAAAAACGTGCAATTAAATGAAACTATAACAGACCGTATTTGTATATAATATTACATTTTCTCGTGAACTGTGACGACGATACAAACAAATTGTTATTACAAGGCCCACGTCGTGTGACCGAATAAACGGTCGGAGGTACACTTAATAAAGGGAGGAGGGGACAAATCTTGAACGACACTTGCGAGAAGGGCAAAACGTTGAATAAATAATAATTGTTGATATTATGATAATTGTATTTTACTCGAAATTGCGTTGGAATTATTTGTTCGAGACATTTCGAAGGCAAACCCCGCGTTTTGCTACAAATCATGCCGGCAACTATAGTCCGTGGGTGGGTGGCCCAGATGGGAGGGAGGACGGTAAATTCTATCGTATATACGACGAGACGATAGAAATACGCGCCGAAGTGAAAATGGTCTTATCTCCGATGACTCTGTACACGGTATATTTATTATAGTCTCATATCGCGAGCAGCTCTAAAACCACACCGGAATAGTATTATATATTATTATAACATTATTATTATCGTGGCTAAGTATACTGGCACGTCAGCGAGATAACCAAATTTCATTGTCACTGCGTATTTTTCGCCAGTGTCGGCCATATTGCATTTGATATCGAGCCGCCAATAGAAAAAAAAAAATCGACAATAATATTGTTTATTCCATGATTTTTTGTTTTTTTTGTTCTATGATATGTCACCAGTGGTGACCGTGTTTTTGAACGGGTACAACGTACCTATTTGTTTGTATACATCATATTAAATTATCGATTCTATCGTATATTTTTCACGTCAGCTTAGACATTCTAATAATTACTGCGGGCTATATAATTTGTTTAATATATATTATTCAATTTTCGGATCCGAACGGGCCTAAAGATTTTCGTATCGATTAGTTATTATATTCCCATCGGTCGCGAGTGCGGAGACGTTCAAAGGGGAAGGGGATAATTTTAAATAAGGGAACGCGGTATACTATCGCGGCCATAATAAACCGTTCAGCGGGTTTACCAAAGTGTACGGGACAATTTAAGGGGACGAGTCGCAAACAAGTTTGGCAGACCGAAAACGAAGCTTATGTGTATTATTTTGTACGATAACCAGTGGCAGCGATGGTTATACCACACCGGTGAACACATTCAACGGTGGCTTACCGCGTCTGTCAACGGTGAACGCTGCGGTGGACTATTTTTGCCACGGCCCGGTGCGTTTTCAAACAACAGCAACGGCAATACACAAAATATTATAATATGTATACGAGCGTAAACTAAATATCAAAATACCTAATATCAAACCGCACTTAAAGACAATGACATTTTAAAAAACGTGGAGGTACATTTTTTTTTTTTTTTTTCTAACAAAGGCATAATTGTTTGGGTATAATTTAGGGGAACGCGTAAAAATATTGAAAATAGTGCCATAAATTAATTCGTAATTACTACGTATTCTGCGATGGGCCACTGTTTTAGGCGGGATTTATAAAGGGCAGTTTCATTTATTTCTTATGTACGACAACTATAAATCATTGCAAATAAAACCGATTCTGAGTGAAGTTCGATCAATCATGTTTTGATGAATTTAAATTGAAAATCGTATTCATTCGTAGCTATAAAATAAATTACAATTTTCCGCGTTTTTGTTTTTATCAAATTTTAACTTAACTAACGCTAATAAAAAATTTACTACATTTGTTATTCACATAAATCAACAAACAAAAAACTAGACTGCTATGAATAACTCAATAGACATCAGAATGTTTTAGAAATTGCACCACGTCTAAAAAGTAATAACATAAGTATTCGGTGAAAGTTTTAGGTTTCTGCGATTATTTTTCACCGAATTAAAAAAATATATATATAAAAATCGAAAATAAAAGTCTTTGCTGTTATTTCGTAAATATTCCTGTTCCTTCGACTGTTTTCCTTGTTATTTAGAAAATCAAAAATGATAATTGAAGCGAGATTTCCGATCGAAAAGTTGTGGATAGTAAAACAAAAAAAAACTTAAGTGTTAAAACAAAAACAAAGCACAGGTCATAGTGAAACCAATCGGAATATCAATCGTAACCAATCAATAGTATTTTTCAATCTATAAATACATTGGCAATGCTACGCTCAGAATATAAAATGAATGTTCGAACGAAATAATTTCAAACTTTTTACGTAGACGGGTGAATAATAATAAATAACAACACCGAAAGTCACTTATATAATTACATCGACCGGAATACACGAATATATAATTAAAAACAAACTTTGTACGAATAATTATAGGGAATTTCTGTTCTTTTGTCGCCGGAATATCAAAAGTTACCTTTTAATATTAAATAATACGCAGTTTCTTTAATAATATATAATTTTTAACATAATGCCGTTCGAATACGACGGGTTTCTATCGATTTGAAATTACATCGCGTATCCCTTTTTAAAAAACACCCTCAATAAAAAACCGTCTGATCGATGAATTGCAATGATTAAAATCATCAAAGTGTTTGGATTTTTATATTGTTATTTTATTGTATTTTTTATATTGTTACGCATTTTTTTTTTTTTATAATATAACGCGCCGACGACGACGAAAAAACGAAGTCAGGTAACAGTGTGTAAGTAGTAAAATCGATGCGATACAAACCAGACAAAAACTAAAAAACAACTAGACAACTTAAAATGACAATTTAAACATTTAAAAAAGGCCAGAATGTGTTAAAAATGCTTAGACCTTTAGACAGGGCTAATGTTAATATTCTGCGTAAATGCCGGGATCTTAAAAATTATTTTTAACCGATTTACAATAAAAATGGAAAACAACGAAATTTTCCGAATTATTAAGAGAACAATACAACGAAAATCACCTCGCCACCCCGAATGCGCCGACTGGATCCGAGAAGTGGCGTCGCGCTTGAAAATCGGAACCGGACACGACGTCGTCATGGTAGAAAAAATTGTTTACGGATCGCTCGGAGTGGAAAACATCAAAGTGCGAGAGGAGCGGTGCAACGAGACAAAACTACTATACTATACTGTAGTTTCGCACTCGTAATGTATAATAGTGTGAGTCTGCGGAATAGAAAAACTAAAGAAAATTCATATATGGCCATTCATTTTATATAAATTTATATATATATTCTATACGGCCATCTATAACCTGCCTGTACCTCGAGGGATGTTATAAATAAAACACCGTGTACCGATAACTTTACACGGAACGCGTAATATATATATATATATATATATGTGTGTGTGTGTGTGCGTATATACGACTATAGGTGGTAGGTATAGGCGTATAGATATTATTGGCGTTGCCAAAACGACTTAAAAGCGACGCGGTAGAAAACATAAAACTTTAACCAAACTTTATCTATACCGACCCCGGTACCGCCCACTGCGTCGCTCTGCCGCGGACAGCAGTCATTCCACACTGCCGTCACCGGCACGGGGAGGAATCCTGCCCCGGCCCGGCCCGAGTATTCGTATATGGCCCAGTGCCGCGCGCCGCCCGCCGAGGGTTTCATAAAACTCCGACGCGTACACATACGTACGTATTTCCTATGTGTATACATACATATATATATATATATATATATATAATATAAAAGGGTTTTATCGATCCGGAAGGATGACAGTCGCATTTAGCCCTCAAGTCGCTGAGGCTTTCTCGCCACCGCCCGTGTCTCGTATATAATAATATGTCCGCTCCCGTGTGACGGATACGTCGTCGTCGTCGTCGTCGTCGTCGTATAGAGCCGCGATATTATAATGCCCGAGTAAAATCCGACTTATTTGCACGGAATACCGACCGCCCCCGTATTCGTCCCTTGCCAATATATATAAGCGTACATATAATATGTTTTCCGAGTCTTTCTCCCTCGGTAATATATTATGTATGCAAAGTACATATATGACAAATATATTCCACTGACGTATTTCGTATTATATACGAGAGAAAAAACCAATTAAAATATAGTATACCTATATATCGCACCCCTGAAAGAATATAGTGTTACAGATACAAAATTCGATTTTCGATTTAAATTACTATCGGAACAATATGCGGAATTTCATCCTCAACAATGGTGGAAGGAAGGGGGGGGGTTGACAACATGTTTTCTCAACTGTATAGATTTGCACGAGTGAGAAGATACCTTTTATTTATTTTTTTCATTATTTTAAGATTTGTGATTTATTCAAAATGTAACTATTTCGAAAAGATCGGATTTGGCGCGAATTCAAACGTGTCTTACCAAACACACCGGGTATATTAGGTTACCGTACTGATAAGGACATCAAAACATCGTGATTATTCTGCTTAACGACACCATGTGTTAATAACGTTATCAGTCTAAGATCCGTGATAAGGCGTGATACCAGTCACAGTGGTAGCCCACCTAACCGGAAACCGGGTAAGACACATTTGATTCCCGCCAAAACCGATTTTTTTTTTAAATATTTTTCATTTTGTTGATTTTAAAATTTGTGAAAGATTAAAAAATTAATATTATTTCCAAACTTATCGCGTTCATTGCAATACGATTCCATGTATTTAATCATAGTATTTTTGTAATTTATTTAATATTAAAGACGATACCTTTGACGTGTGATCCTAACCTGTCTAAATGGTGTATACATTTCATTATTATTCAAGCCACAATAAAGTTATATCTTAAAAGTAAAATATTCACGTGGGAAAAACTATATGGCAACGTAATAAAATTTTTTAAAAGTCGATTTCACGAAATGTTCATACATTGAGTTGCGCGTCACTATATTCTATCAGAAATGCGATATACAATAATAAATCATTTTATTATAGTAGATATTTCAAGTGATATTTGAGGGGAAAAAATCGGCAAGTATATTAGAAAAACCCGGGTTGATTTTATATGAGAAAATTCTCTAGAGTTTATTTAGTCGTAAAAATCACAACGATTAACTACACCAAAACAGTATATAAGTTAAATTTAATTCCAACTTATACGGATATACAAAATGATCATTAACTTTCCTTCGGACTTTCCGAGTGTATCAATTTACCGTTATATAAAGGACCGATGAGGGGGAGGGGGCCTAGGGGATACAAACGTTTTCGGTCGGTTTCTTTTTTTTTGTCATTCTTTACAAAACAAATATATACTCGGATCCACGTATAAACCAGGCACGTTGAAACCTGGACCGTATAAATTTGGATGCACACATATCTGTTTGATGGGCATGAAACACCGATCCCAGTCCACTGTATTATATTATAACAAGTCCCGTTTGCCGGCGATCGGTATAATTGCTTTTTGAAGTGCTACACCGGAAAATTATTTTAGACCCACGGCACAGAACGGCGCTGCCCGGAGTCGAGGGCTCGCACACTTTTCCGGTCGAGGACCGTGCAAATTAATTACAGACCGATTATCTCCCCTTCCCGTACACACAATAATACGCAAAACGAAAATCATTGTTTAGCAAACGACATCACACGAGCGAGAGTCCCACTCGATATGCGATTTTCCGTCGAATAATTGGTCAAATATCATCGTGTTTGTATTGTATTATAATTGGTTTTACTACACGTGTGGACCACGTGTAATTGTTATTTCGCGAGACTTGTTCCGGTTAAAAATTATCGAGTGGGTTTGTCTACACATGTAGTCGGTGAGTTTTCGGAAATTATTAGTGATCATATTTATAATAATGAAAAACTTAAAAAAAAAAAAAATAAAATGAGGACATACGCCGGTTTTGACCAAATTATTGATTTCTTTGTTCCCCCGGTAACACGGGAAGAAAAAAAAAAACCTACTTCACTTTAATAATTAAGTAGTTTGTGAAACTGTTAACCGGATAACCATGCTCAAAATCGTTATTATGGTGCCCAATGATTCATCGATGTTATCGCATTCGGTACCCGGGCCTGTTTACCCGAATAGCTTACATTTATTTCAAACCGTTTATAAAATTCGTTTTAAGAGCATTGGATTTGTCCAACACTTGGCAATTTAATCCAATTATTCTTCGGCCGATAACGCAACGTCGTGTCAGCAGCTTTTAAAGTGTTTTCTTTTTTTTTATTATTATTATCATTTCTGTATAGGCGCGAATCGCATTATTTTATGTCAATTTTATGTGATTTTAGTATTTTGTGCAGTATGCGCTAATCGCCACTAGGACTATAAACGTATATTCGGCGAATCGCCGTTTAATTTTTTTACATTATTTATATTATTGTTTTCTGTCGGCGAGTTACGTGTTTTTTTTTACATTATAATTCATTAGGACCAGCTGGTCAGTCTGCGCTCTACGAACTGCGAATTCGTCTTGTAAATTATTTGTATTATATATACTTAATTATTTGTATTAGCTATACCGGTGAGCAGCTCCAATAGTTGTATTATATTTGTATTCTGCTGGACCAGAAGGGCAGTATTAATTTATTATTTTTTACGTAATATACCGCATCTCCTAATCAACCGAAACTTTGTTACTATTTCTTTTTATTCCAGTTTTAAGTCAATAGGTCGGTCAGTGGTGGCGACCGACCAATTCATTACGGTAACCGGGAACACGCGTTATAAAGACAAGTTCCCGGTCCAAACAATTAGAAAATAGATTATTTTATGTATATATTATTTTTTTTTTTTTTTGGGGGGGGGGGGGAGGAGGCACGTGAACAACAATTTTGAAAACTCCGATTGGAAAAATTTGGCACTTCACACGCAAAAAAAAAAAAAAAAATAAAATAAATGACGGTCGCCACCCCGCCGGGTGTATAGAATAATGTCGCGGGCGGGGCGGACTAATCGCGTCACGAACGCGGCCCGGTGCGGTGAACGGTATTCGTGGCGTCGGCGGCGGCGGTGGCGGTGGCGGTGGCGGTGATGGTGGATGAGGCGGGTGTCGGCGGCGTACGGCCGAGTGACGAGTGTTTGACAGCTGAAACGCGGGACTGAGGGTCGCGCGATTCTATTTCTGAAATTATTGCTTTCCCCCTCGTCCGGACGAAAACAACGTTCGGGAATATGTCACGTTCGGGTGTTTGCAGAGGACCCGGGCGGCGAGGGGATGAGTATTGTGTTGTGTGTGTGTGCGACGTCACCGCCGCTTCGCACACCCGTCCGTCCGTCGTCGTCGTCGTCGTCGTCGTCGTCGTGGCTATCATCCGACCGATTTATCGGCCCGACGATATTTCGCCGGCGCGAGAAAAACGCGTTTTGCTTATCTTCTCCATTCTTTTGACAGCCGGTGTCGAGCAATCTACGACTGGCTGCACAACCCCCGCGCGCAACACAGGTACGGGGGTTCCGACTCGTGTCACGATGTCGAAATGCCGTCGTGTAAACGGTTTTGTTCGACACGGAGCGAACGGGCGCGCCGTCCGTCGAGACACGGTTCCCAAATAAATACAATTCGAATAATATCGATTGCATTAGCTCGGACCGATGACGATAATATAATTTAACGTTTATATACCGGTTCTATTTTGTTTTCAAGTCGACAATGAGGTTTATTACGAAAGGTAAATACTTAATTATTGTGAACGAATTTTACGGATTTTAATGGAAAATAAAAATAAAAAAGAAACACAAACGGGCATTTTATTACGAATTGTAATTTATTAAAATCAAAATATGGTTAGCACTCGGGATTCCGTAGATTTTGTTTGATAAACTAAGGGCTCCGGGAACACTATGATTTTCAAAACCGCCGACACGAAGGATAAAAACTCGCGAGCTGAATCGTGTAATTTATTGCTTGCTTATATTGTATAGATTCTTAAATTTTAATCCGTAAATGATTGTGTACAGTGGTGACGCCGAACCCAAATTTCGTATCAGTTTTAAAATCAACCTCTAAAATAAGGGTTATCGTTATAACGATGTAGATATTTTTGAAATTAACGACGAATTATCCCGATTGGTAAAAAAAAAAAAAAACTAACAAAAGAAAGATTGACATAATATTGCCATTTTTTATTATTCGGTTTTTAATTATTAATCATAACATTCAGATTTATATGAGTATTTCGATCACTCGAGGAAGAAAAAAAAAATTAAGGCTTAATATAATATTATATTGTACAATTGTTTTAGATATTATAACTCAATGTACTACTGGCCTTTGTCGTTCTATTGACTGACGGTGATTTTTTTTTTTTTTTTAATCAAAACCACTCGCATTTTTACACAACCATAATACTTAAGGCTTGGTTTTGGCATTTTTTCAGCATACATTTTAAATTTTTTGTATTTATGCAAAATGATTATATTGTCCGTTTCAATAACATATTATTTGTCAATCGGTTTTGTACATATCGGGCGTTGCAAATCTGTATAACATAATAGTTTCTACCTAATCGATGTTGTCTGAGACAATAATAACATTCTTGCGAGAAATTAAAAACGAAAAATGACAAACGATGTGTATAGATGTAATTTGATTGAATTTCCGCGACGGTCCGTATAATATATTATTATATTATCGAATTTCGTGAAGGGTGGAATATCGAAATGTCATCACCAGTCATACAGTCGGCGGTCGCGTACGAAAATGGGGACATACTTCTCAAAGAGACAACCGCCATTCGATTATATTATTTCATTTATTATCTACGAGTCTTTTTTTTTTTTTTTTTTTTTTTTGGCCTTTTCTATCGAATCTTGGCGTCGACCGTTGTACATTTATACGGTCCTTCGCCTGTTAGCCCCGGGGGCATCCGCTAATTGTCGTATACCTCCGTCCGGCGGCCGCCCTTGATTAATTCCCCTCGCTTATATCGTTCGCGTATAACATTCGCGCCGCGACCGCAAGATTGATCGATTCCCGGTCAAAAACGACGACGGCGGGGAACGACGATATAATTCCTGTTCGCTCTCTCCGGTTTCGGCGGACCGGAGAGAAAAGTCTAACGCACAGGCCTCCGCCGCCGCCGCCGCCGCCGTTTGTCCGTCAACACGATCCATCAACGTCCGGCGGTCCCCTCGTGATAAAGCTTTATACACACGCCGGGAAGGACGGGGAATATGATCGATAGTCCCCGCGCGCACTTCCGGGCCGCCCTATGCCGAGGCGCAAACACCCTTCCCCGGCTGCGTTCCCGTTCCCCTTTCCGCCCGTCGCCGGAATCGATTTTATTATATGCCGCGGCGAAGAAGTTAGGCATATATATATATATATATATATATACAGGTGTACCTATTGTATGTGTACGTAAGGCCCGCGAACCGGGCACCAAGGCGAAACGCTTCTGAAATTATATTACCGGCGGGCTCTCGACCGGTATAACGACAGGATTCGCGTCCGACACGCGATACGCCGCCGCCGCCGC
This sequence comes from Tuberolachnus salignus, assembly GCA_956483605.1. Classification (NCBI taxonomy): domain Eukaryota; kingdom Metazoa; phylum Arthropoda; class Insecta; order Hemiptera; family Aphididae; genus Tuberolachnus; species Tuberolachnus salignus. The sequence goes on along the minus strand of OY101429.1, from coordinate 42,353,463 downwards.
CAAGACCGCGGCGTGCTGTTGGGGCGGAAACTGTTTACCGGACACGCCGAATAAGACTGCAGCCCCCCGTTCCCGCGAGGGTAACTTATACGGATGGATTACGGGGACAAATTCCATTGTCATACGGTTTATAGATGCCGGCCTTCATAATCCCTTAACTCTCCCCCCTCCACCCGTCAGCAAAAAGAAATTAAACGTATTGTTTCATTAACAATTTAATATATATATACATTAGGGTGCTCGTTATTGTTTTAAATTGAAAATTTTACCGACCGGAAATTTGTTCCGATATATCTAAACAAAAGGGTCCGCAAATATACGAGCTCGATCGAATTGAAAATGAAATGGCGCGAGTTTTAAGCTTTCAGTTTTATAAACATTTTTGGTTTTTAGCGTATACTCTCTTAAATATTAATATTACGAAATATCGTAATGAATCTTTAATGTACAAATGATTATTTCCTAAACAAATGGTCTCTTTATACTTTTTCCTAAAGTTCACCCTTCCATTCGAAATTGATCAAAACCGATAAATTCTCATGATTTATGAAAATTGATCGGTTTTCGGTCCTTTTCGATTATCCACTAAAATTATACAGACATCAAGAATCGTATTTAACTATTATTATTGTAATGTTTATTTTCCAAAAAAGTATTATCATAATTTTTTGTATTGTTTACCCTTCCTTGCGAAATTAAGAAATAATTGAAACGAACGATAAGTTTTCCTGCTTTGGATTTTGATTGTAAGTAGTATAGATTATACTAATTATAACAATAAAACTATATAAAAAACCTAATACCCGATCATGGTTATCTATTAACTATATTTATTGTCCATATCTTTTATCTTTAGTAGTTACAGTTTTTCTTATAACTTTGCGCCCTGTTAATTAAGTCCCAAACGAGTTCAAATTTTGCAGAGACTATTTTTTAGATGCATTGGAACACAAATTTCCGTCCGGCGCTCCATAAAGTTATAAAAAAAAAAAAAAATTCTTCTCGTAAATAACGGGCACACTAATATACATTATACGCTTAAACAGAAAATTATAATCCATTTCAATACACCGATAAACAAAAACTATGTAAATGATTACAATTTTGTAATCGTTTGTCCGAGGAAAGGGACGACTTTTTCGGCACCTACCTATCTAAAAAAAAAAAAAATTCCAGGTGTGGCTATAGCCCGACAAGCCACACCCGTGCGCACGCCCATGTCGCACGGGTATCGCACACGTTGGCTCCGCCGGTTTTTACGGTCACATTCTCGCCACGTCTCTTATAAGTTCCCGAGATTTGTGACTTGACGGTATCTGCAGTGGCGTCATTTGCGGGAACCTAGAGTATGCAAACGCATCCCGTGCATTTTATTATTTTTTTATTTTTCAACTCACTCGAAACGCGTAGACGTAGATAATTGCATATAGAATTTCTAGTATAAAACAACAATCGTCATGTAATTTTACAACAAAAAAAATCGCCGATTTTGTCGGTGCCCGTTTTATTATCGCTTGTAATTTTATCAGTATCAGAAGACATAGACTAATATCGAATAAATAACTAATTGAATTATACGTTTTAATAATACGTTACGATCGAAAAATAAATAGTTTTTTTTTTTAATGGAAATGTATTCGTTCCGTCCGTAATACGCTACGCGATCGGCCTTGGTAAATTGATTTAAATTTTCAATTTTGGTTTTAGCATCCCGTGGAAAAATGTGAAATAACGCCCCTGCAGCAGTATTTCTATGTACAAATCGCGAGCCGTTCCTCGACAACGTAATATATTATTTATTTATTTATTTAAATAATATTACACAAACCGGCTAACGTTTACCGACGGGTCGGCACTACGCCGAGTAGTGAATAAATTACGACAAATAAATTACAGACTAGTAAAAATAATACTTAAAAAAAATATCAAAATATTGGTACGTCTACGCTAAAAACCGGTAATTGGTATATTAACGTATCGAAAATTAAACGTTTTGTTAGTTGTGACTATATAAGAATATATTATATATATATATATATATAGGTTTATAAACGTAAGCGTGCACAGGTCTTCTCAGCAGTGAAGCCGGCGAAATACATTAGACGATATGCAGTAAAACATGTTCATTTGTCGATTCTCTGATTTAACTGTTTGATCCGTACAATAAAAAAAAAAATTTAAAAAAAAATATCACAACCGTTTTCAATAAGCCCAAACTTACGATAAACTTCGTGTAAAATTGCCGAGCGTTACTGCTCGGCCAAAACAATTTTGTCTACATAAATAAAAACTCGAAAATTTCAAATGTCTATAAATTGTACAAATATCGTCAGAATGCTTTGAAAATTCGTCCACATCTCGGACGGGTTAATTAATAATAATATTCTATGCAAATTGCAGGTCTCTACATCTATATTGTTACCCGAACAACAACAAAAACACAAAATCGAAAATAAAGAAACCGTGTTATTGCCGTACATTTCCCCGTTTTTCCCAATTTTTTGATAAAATAAAAAGTACATCGTAATATAAATTAAAGTCATATCTTTTTTTTTTTTTTTTATTAGAAAAATTTACAATCTGTATTTACAAAAAAAAAACACAATAAGCAAATAGAATAACTTTGTACATAGAAAAAAAAAATAAAATGACAATAACGTGGTTACTTGATGAGTGAGGCTATCCAGTGATAGAACCCTGTAGAACGCGAAATTTAAATTAGTTTAATAGATCTCGACACCAGCGTCTTTTGAGACGGCGTGGGGGGTTTTCAGGGAGTGTAATTGAAGATAAATGGTGGATGAGAGGATTTGGATGGTACTGTAGTTTTGTATGAAATTTGGTGTAGTATTTTTTGGCTAGCTGGTCTACAGAATCAAATCGTAGGTATTTGTGTAGCGCTTTGTTTGTTACGTACCAAGGGGCTGTAGCTATGAAACGTAAAACTATCGATTGGAAAGCTTGGATGGTGCGAGTTTGAGATGGTTTTGCACAGCCTCAGATTTGAACGCCATAAGCCCATATAGGCCTTAGTAAGGATTTGTATAAAGTAGATTTTGTGTGGATTGATAATTTTGATTTAAATATGAGACGAAGCATGTGTAGACGGGTATTTAACGTTTTGCGTATTGCCTTTAAGTGTGGGCCCCAAAAGTCATATCTAACATCATTTTTTTGTTGTTTTAAATACTTTGGCGGAAATTCTGGCACGGGATACGGCTGCCGCTGGCTTTTATAGAATTATTTTCGCCGGTTCTTTAAACGTAACAATCATCGAATCGGTTCCGAAATCGTCTTACAATTATTATAACAGAACAACGCCGTTTTGGGCGACAATAATATTCAGTTCGAGACACTATACGGTCCCCGGATAAACCAACCCCGAGATATATGAAATTTGATTCCCGAAAACGTGGACGTGCGCGTGCTCGACAACACGTCGTGTCACAACGTCGTCGGTGCGGTGGATCGGCGGCGGTGGTACCTAAAATATCACGTGAAACGTACACTCGGAGTACAGTGGAACAAACAACACGCACTATAGGATTCCTATTATATTGAACACGGTATTCCATCCAGTGTTTCTCATCATTTTACACACGTCACTCGTGTAAACCCCTTGATAAGTAGTCGCGGACACGACCGTAGCCCGCTTTTATTTGACCTCTCTATAGCGTTTCGTTATCAAAACTCTATTTGCCAACGACGAAATCAAGTTTCCCGGATTAATAATATCGTAACGACCGGCGAGAGGGTCGGTACAATTTGTTTCAGCCCAATTGCCCTCCCCACTTCCAAAATACTGATCTGAAAGAGGATTTTACCTAACCTAACCTTTACTTTGTCATCAAGCGAGATAATTTTTATAGTTAACTACACTGTTTCTTTTTATTTTATTTTTTTTTGTCTCCGAGACAGTTTAACGAATAATATAATAGAGATAATCAGTGTAAATACAAAGTAAAGAGAAATACTACGTGGCAAGGAAAATCCTTCGCTAGTAGCTTATTTATATACAGAGTCGAATAAAAGTGGCGTGCGTAGCCGCATTGAAAAAGAAATATGCGTAAACGGGGCATGACTGAGGATGACACACGTGAGTGAGGAAAAGTCCAAAGGTGATAAAACCTTTTAGAATGCACGAATTTTAATGGAATACGTTACAGCAAAAGACGTCTACGAGACGAACGACATACGGCTGGCGGTACTCGTAATCACACGACAAAATAGATAGGCGTATATGTCGACAAATAATATAATATCCGAGTTGACAGCGTATTCCGCGCAAACGAGGCTGCCGGGCGCTTTCGCCAATCATTATATTCGCTCGCCATAATATTCTTGAAACGTCGTCACGAGCAATTCGCGTTTCATCCGTCCAAAAACCATGTCAATCCGCCGACATTTTGTCCGGGACACTTGTCCCAAAACGTTTCCCTGGTCGTAATTGAAAATGCGCTACTACGACACGATCCGCCAAACCCCTAATCTAATCGCCCGAAAATGCGTTTGGGAACCACTGGTCTCCAGACGGCGGGAACGTAATAATATTATAATAGGTTATTGGATGCTATATAAATTTTAAATGAGTGCAGCAGTAAGCCTTAACAGTTTGAAAACTTCAAAACTACACTACACTACACTATATATGTATATACTGTATAGAACAATCGACGACCCTCTTCCAAAACACCTCCGCGATTCGTACGTTTTTATGAAATGCACCGCCGTTATTATGTTAAAACGACAAAACCTTTTACCCCCCTTACAGCCGCAGTATACCGTAATAATTTTCGCGTCGTTTGTACTTATTGAATTTCTTTTTTGTTTTCTTTTAATTCCGTCGTACTTGAATATAAGGTTTTTTTTTTTTTGTTTATTTATTATTTTTTTTTTTTTTAGGAACCCCTGCAGCCGGACGTGCGTGTTGCGCATTGTGTTATTGTGCCGGGGCGCAAAAAAAAAGGGGTGCACCCGGTATATAACGCAGTTAACGCGCCACACGCGCACACACTGTATATACTGTAAGTACTCTAAGGAGGGCTCGTAAAGGGGGCAACAAGTGCGTTTACGCCGAATTAAAAACCCATCAGTCATCCCCGGCCGGACCGACTGAAAAACCGTCCGAACCGCTTTGACGGTAGGGGATTGAAAATTGTCGTTGTAAAAACTGTACGGGGACAGTGAACTGTATAAGTAATAATACTATTATATAGGTATGCGTATTATCAAAAACGACACGCGGTACCGTTGTCCGTTTACCGTGGTAGTCGTAAACGCACCGAACAAAAAAAAAAAAAAAAGGTATAATATTATGGTGTGAGTGTGGTGCTTCTTCAAGAAGGGTAAAATCATTGGCGTCCGAGAAATAATATAATATACTAGTATTCGGTGTTTTGCGACTAAAGCTTTTATAATTGTACAATATAAAGCGCAATTGTATCATGTTTGTGATTGCCATCACTGACTTGCAGCATATATATATATATATATATATATATATAAACAATTATATATTAATTTTATGTACCCTGTGTTTTTGTTGTATTATAGTTACATTTTGTCCTTCCCCTAAAAATTACCCCGTGGGCACCCTAGGGTATATTATGGCGCTCTGGGCCAATGCGGCCGCTTTTTTTCATACTACATTTGAACAAACAATATCTTGAGTACTGCACCTTCCACAATAGTACTGAATTAGAACAGAGTATTGAAGTCGAAATTATTTATTTGAGATTTTGCTGCGCACCCCCAAAAACTTAAAAAATCTATTTTAAACATAAATGATAGTTGATTGTCGATGGTTGGTAGATAATATTGTTGATTAAAGGCTAAGTTTCTATCTTAACGGCATAGAAATATTTTTACATATTTTAACTAATATATACGTTTGTACGTTGCTACGTTAGCTTAGTTTTTATTTTATAATATATCAAGTTAAATATTATTAGAATAATAAAAAAAAAAAATTCCAAAACTGCAATTTGTGCAAAAAAAAAATTATATTTAAATTAACATTTATGCGAAACACGTTTTAACCCCGACGAAAAATAATACTAAATAACCTAACCTCACCTAACCTACTAGAATATTCAATAACGTATAATAGACAATCGTATTAATATTACAATATCTTTCAATTACCATTAGATGCACACATTAATTTTGTTTACTAAACGAATTAAAAGTAATTCTCAATCATTTCAAACAGACGTTTTGTACGCCACTGGGACGCTTTACTCTCACGCCGCAGAAATCCCAAAAGGAAACGACGCGCTTAATATTTTACACGTGCATTTTTGTCGTCCCAAAGTGATTTGATGATTTATACCGAGCGTCACTGTCCCCTATAAGTATAAATTGTTACCAGTGTTCGGATTCTTTTTATTTTTTTTACTAATTATTATAGAATACTGACAAAAATAACAGATTATAAATTTGTTTTATGTAACGGGGATTTCAAATCTAAAATTGTATACTGCATATTTTATGAATTTTACTTTTACAGTGCTATTATTATTATTTCTCCGGTTGCAGCGCTATTTTTCGCATATATTCGTGTGTGCGTAAATTGTGCATTATTTTGTGTTTTTCATAAATCTCGTAATTTAAATTAAAAACGTAGAAAACATTAGAATAGAAAAATCCAAAATTTCTTTCAATTTCGTTTCGTTAGACGTTTTATATTGTTATAATCTATTTTTGAGTAACCCGGCCCATCGGACAGTATATATCTCAGTTACGACTCTCTTTTGTGATAACAGGAGATGCAAAATGATCATACATTTTGTTTTTTGCTAAGAAGCGCATTTCTATTTCGGTTATTTTTAGTGCTATAATAAAATCAAAGCACCTGGTTATTACCTTCAAAAATGTCGGTAAGTATATACGCAAATATCTGGTGGATAAAACTGCGGTATTTAACGTATCACGTCAACGTGATAAACACTTTCGGTATTCTTGTATACACGACGAGGCGATTCGACACGGGCAGTGTTCGATCGATATTGCAATATTATATTACGTTTAACAATATTTCTATATACGCCGTGTCTCCGTTTTCGACACTTTCTCGTTTTTATCGAACGTGAAATATTATCATAATATACATATATGCATATAATACACATCCTAATATTGGCGATTCCGTGACAACCAAATTAATAATATACACAAATATTAAAAATAAATAGCCGTGCGCGTCACGTAACTATAGACACGTTTACCTTCTTTATTTAATTTTTTTTATTATTTTTTTCTTATTAAATTCGTTATTATCGGCGACATTTCACTTGTCCCACCGCTCGTCCTCCGTCCAGACCCGACCTATTTTTCCGGAGCTGAGATTTCGAATAATCGTTGTTTAATAATTAATTGAATTCCGATTTTCTTGGTTCCATACATTATTATATCATCACAAATCCGAAATTTAATAATCCGACGATTGAGGTGGTGTTTTAACCCGTGTTCAAAATGTCAGATTTAACTGTACATTACCCCGCTTTGAGATACACATAAGATTCGCGTCAAAAAAAAAAAAAAAACAGTAATATATTTTTTGTAAAAATAACATTCGTATTATTACTACAGGTGCGGATCCAAACGATAAAATACAACCAAAAACGTTATTAAAATACTAGTTGTTTGTATTTTATTGACAATTTTTCATTGTCAACATAATAATTGACAATAATATACAAATTTAACATACATGTTTGATAATAATTAACTATTTTGAACAGTATGAGTTACGAAGGTTATTTGAGTGTTTTCTTTTCTTCTATAATATACTTTATACGAAGTGCAACACGATTTTTATAGTGTAGATAATATTGTAAACGCTATCGTCGTCGACATCGTGATGAATTTCTGGATCCGCCCCTATACTGTACATAAATAATAAATGATATACTGTTAACTAGTTAGGTACCTATACACAGTCATCGACAGCAAAAATACATAAAATCTTAGTCAATACCTACGAATTATTTTTGACAAAATACGATTAATTTAATGTGTTTTTTTTTATTTCGTAAAAATTACACGGATCAATTAATCATAGTTTACGCCACTTGAGGCGGTCGTACATGGTATTTTCGAAGATATTTTTTTTTTTATTATTTACATTTTTTGACATTTAACGGGTGTTTTCGCGCTGCCTCTAACTACCTATAGCTCTATACATTAAAATATCAAGGTTATTACTTATCTTTTTGTGAACGATCACGGCATTATAAAGTGACATTCGCCGTGACGTCCGATTTTCTAAAAAAAAAAAAAATGACGGCTACCTTGGCAATTTTGCATTATCGATCTATTGATAATAATACAATTGATTAATACACTATGTCAACCGACCAATCGGGAAATAACCGTAAACTTCGCGAAAAAAAAAACAATAAATGTTAATAACACGGACCACGAGACGCGTTATCAGGTTATGACCGTAGCCAGGAACGTGCAATATGGTATTATTAAATAGTGTGCTTTTTATTTATTTTTATTTTTTTTTGGGCCTTTAAACAACTTTTCCACCAGACCTTAATAGGACCTTTTTTTTATAGAATTTCGGATCTAATCGGTGCATTGAGATGGTCATTTTTTTTTTATTTCCCTTGTAGTTTTCCGAATAATAGGGAAAAACGCCGAAAATATTTACGTTGTTATTTTTGATTTAGATTTTTTTTTTTTGAAATTTATTAATTAAAACCAATCGCAGGGACTAGAAACTTTCACTTTTTAAACTTATATTGAAACACGTACAGTCGTAATTTATTTTGTATAGTTACAAATGTATACAATTTTCAATTTAAACGCATCGATATATGTTTAATCGTACTTCGCTCAGAATCGTTTTTCGTTTATAACGGTTTGTCGTTATTCTTTGCGTCAGGGATTTAATTTAAACTAGCCCATATATCCCACCTTATTCCCAATGTCCCATTTACAATAGTGGCTCACCCACGTAGGCTTTTTTCTTTAATTTTTAGTTTTTGTTTACTATGAGGTAGATTTGTTATCTATATACGTATAGGTATACACAATAACAATATTAAATTAAGTAGGGAAACATTTCTAAAATATTAATACGAAGAGAAAAAACTTTTTTCTCGTTTCCCGTATACGTATAAAGACACAAATAATCGTTATAGATGTCAAATTTTAAGTAAAAAACGCAGTTAAACAATTTAAAAGTTCCGTATTGCATTTTACGTGTATACCTTACCTTGCCGACCCTACGGAATAAAATAAAATAAAAACCGAGCGATAGAATAATTTTGACATAATTTACACAATTATTACACACCGCACGAAACGCGTTAAACGCTTGTAATTTTAATACATTATTATCGGATCGTTGATTTTTTAATTGTTAAAAGTGCCGAATTTGGAGGGGAGAAACGATAAAATCGGAAATTTCTAAACGGTTTAAATTTTACTCGCGTAATTATATTGACCGTCGGGAATTGAAAGAAGCGATTTGTGAAACAAAATTCCATTTGTCAGTTTGAACGTTTTAAAGGTGCTCGGAAAAATCACTAAAAGCGTATCACCTATATAATAAATTATAAGAGCCGAACCAGATTAAAGACTGAAATGTCTTACTTTTGAACAATATATTATTTTACGAGTATTATAGAGGTATGGAAAAGTGTAGCGTACCAATTAAAATGATTTAAATTACTTTCTGAACTAATTTCAAATTTAAAAGCCGCATCGGGTACCTTATAATATAGAATACGTCGAACTATACACGAAGTACAAAAAAAACCTAACTTTGTTTGGAAACAATTTTAAACTTTCAATAAGTATACTTATTAATATTTTACGTTATTATTATTATATATATATTTTTTTTTTCTCGAAAATATAATAATTATTAGTTATTGTAATTCAAGTATTATACGCGAGTGCATTTCTTCTATTATCCAATCGATTATATATTTATTTATATTTTGTTTTCAATAATAATAATTATTAGAAACGGCGGTATTTTATATTCCATATCCCTTAACATAAATAAAAATTAGCTTTTGATTTTCGTTGAAAAACAAAAAAAATGTAGTTAATATTTTCTTTCCTATATGTATATTTTAATATGATGAGATGGCGTGAGAAAATCAAAAGTTTGTATTTCGTTTAAACGCTAAGACGGAATTAAAGCGATATTACAAAAAAAAAAAAAAACGGTAAAATAATCGTCCTGCACTGTCTGTAGTCGACGTCGAAACAAGAATAATAAAAAAAAAAATGTTAATAATAATAGTATACCTAAAATAATATTTTATACAATAACGGCCGTCGTCGTCAAATAAAATATAGTAGTGTTTTTTTTTTTTCTACGTTTATATTTATTCGTTACGAACACCGCGGGTTGGTTATATTTTAGAAACAAAGTGCTGCGGCGCTGTAGTTTAACGGGGGCGCGGGACTGAGGGGGGAGGGAGGGGGGGTATAATTTGTTTTCGGTAGTACAAATTGTTTACTCTCCGACGAGACGTATATACAGAAACATCAGCTATAATACTCGTATACATTATATTCCTTTGTGACCGATTCAAAAACGGTTATACGAGTGTAAACCCGACGATTTTGGAATTCATAATATTGTCTTAACGGGGTTCTCTACCCTCTCGTTCCGCTCCATCACCCCCCCCCCCCGCAGAGCCGGTTGTATACAATATAATACACGGTTCTCGTTGCGTATAACGATACGTCGTAAACTATGAAATCCCCATAAAGATCCCTGTTAATGATGCCAATGACTTGACATATTTTATTGGGCAGTGTGTATATAATAATAATACCAGACGGACGGGACAGGGTCCCTTGTTTTTTTTATTTTTTTTCTCTCGTTGTTGTTGTTGTTTTATTTCGAAAACGATAAACGACTCTACACACATACGACAACGTCTACGTCTACCATTCGGCTGCGATTGTATAGACGATACAAAATATTTCGAGTAAAAAAAAAAAAAACAAAAACAAAACAAATAATACATACATACATAATGTGTATAACGAAACGGTGGGTGGTGGGTTTTGTTTCGCGTGTAACCAAGAGAAAAAAAAAAAAACGGTAACAGTCGACCATTTTATCGCGTCGATTATTAGAAGAAAATAAAAGAACATCTTCGCATTCACGATGTGTGTAAATATAGGAATTAAGACGTCTTCATCATTCCGACGACGTATACACGTACCGGTATGAACATTCTGAAAACGTATATTATGAATTTATCAAGTCTATTTATACTATTGAGATGAATTTTTCCGAATTTTTAACTATCCCTAACCACACTTTAAAAACGAAATTATGGACAAATTTAAAATTGTCGTCTATCAATTTTTTTAATGATCGATTTACGCCAAAAAGTAATGCTTTATTTATAGATAAACACTTTCGAATCGTTTTATGATTCGAGAGGTGAAAATACGTACGCTACAGTAATTTCGAAAAAGTGTTTTTTTTTTTTTTTTGTTTGTTACTCGAAATTACCTTTGATTTTAGTTTTAAAATTTTACAAAATACGTAACTCTATATTTGTTATATAATATTTTAGTTAAGTGGCGTTTATTGGCAGTACCGAAAAGTTGACCGCGATATACTCGTATACATAATGGGCTTTCCTAACGATTTTTGAAAATACATGACCATCAAAGTAATTCAGAGTCTGAACATATATAGTTTTTGATTCGATAAAATTAATTGAATTGACTGAAAACCGTGTAAAAAATAGAAACGATTAAAAACAACGATTAAACGCAATAGTATTGGGTTTCGGGTATGTTATTTGTTTTTCGTTGGGTTTCCGGTAACTGTGGAAAATTTAAAAATAAAAAAACCAATTGTCGTGAAAACAGTCGCGAGTGAATATACAGGGTCAGCATACACGTGGGGTTATTGTCTTCTTTTTTTTTTTTTTTTTTTTTTGTACGTATTTTATAATATTACGAGCCGTGAAATACTTTTGTGTATACGCGTAAGATTTATTTTGACGTTTAGAAAAGACCGGCGGAGTGGTGGGGAAATGTCACGGCCGTCGTCGTCTGTGCTGCAAACGACAAAACCGACGTCGTATATATGCCGGAAAAAATCGAGCCCTTTAAACCGACGACGACGACGACGACGTCAAAAGCAATAATTTCCACGAGAATTTCCGCCGCCGCCCGTTTTCTTCCCGTCTACCACCACTCGCAGTCTTTATCCGTTATCCAATAACGACGGCGTAGTGTCCCCCAACATCATCCAGTCAAATCCTGTTATTCGGTGCCGTCCTTTAGGAATCGCGAAATTAAATTAAAATCAACGGACCATACGTAATGGGAGTGTAATGGTACGCCGCCCCGCGCTGTTATTATTATTATTACGGTTTGGTCGACCACGTGGACGTTTGATTATTTATATTATATAGAAAAAAATAGAAGAAAAAAAAAAACCGAAAACGAAAAACTTTTTTACTTACCGCGACGTTGCGACGAAGGTACAACAAAACAATAATATTGTTTTAGAGGTTAAATAAAAATAAATACGGCAATGTAAGAAAAACCGCAGCCTAGAGTATATTAGTCGGTTCGTATATATTTTCCACACCGGGTTTCGATTTCATAAGTCCGGTGTAGTATTTTATATTTTTTAGTCCGGATTTTTATGGTTTTACATATCGTTACCGAGTATACACAGTCTCCTATGAGAGTAAAAAATGTGGTGGACGATTCGTTCGACACAGAGTTCGCAGGAAAAAGTTTTTTTTTTTCTCATATTTGAGAATAATTTGTAAATCGCGATAAAAAAATAATTTTAATTATATTATTAAGCTACCTTAACCAGGTACCTGAAAAAAATTATTTTTTAAACCGTTTACCTTTATCCTTTACCTTGATCATTTTGATAAAACAAAAAAACACTCGGTGATATAATGTTAAAATATACCAAAGATTATTTTTAATATGTTTTAATAAAAATATATATTGTTGTTTTATGTTCTCACTGTTACTATATAGTGCAATTAATCCATTATGTATACCTCTCTTAAATAATTATTTAAGGAAAAATGTAAAAAAATAAATAATAAAAACAAATTGCATATACTAATGTTCATTGATAGCTAATGCATATTTTCTAATATTTAAGAGACTAAGGATATTTGTAGGTGTTTTTTAGACAATATTAGTTTAGGTATTTTAACAGAACATAAATCCGGACTATAATTATATACGACTAAGTCTAAAAACAATAAAACGAGACTCGATTTATGAAATCGAAATCGGTCGTATAAATACAAATATACAATTAAATAATTATATATTATTATGCTCTGTCATTAAGGTAAAAATAAATGTAGAGACTTGCGTTTTAACCGAATAATAATATTAGTTATTTCTAGACGTGGTCAAATTTTCAAAACGTCCTGGCGATTTTCGAGAGCAATTTATAGCCATTCGAAATTTTCTAGTAATTTTTTTTGGTTTTGTGGATAAAATTGTTTTGGCTCGGCAAAAATGACTGTAAATTTGACACGGGGTGCATATAAAGTTACATTTTGTGGTAAAAAAAAAAAAAAATAAAAAATAATCGAAATACAATAATTTTTAATTTTTTTTATAATCGTTTGTAATTGAAATTTTGACGTTCATAGTCATTTAAGGTTTCTCCAGTAACTGTGGAATTTAAATCTTATGTCTTTATTATTTTCAATGCAGAGAATAACGAATATTTTCTACAATACTAACTATTATTTCAACCACTCTATTGCCCATAAGTTGTATACGATTAGGTTAAGTGACTTGTTCTATTATGTTAAGTTAACATAATTGTTGGCGTTTTGTTCGTAAAGTTGTGGCGCCCCCGAGGCATTGGGCTCCCCCGTACGCAAAACACGCCACTGAGCGTACCGTATCCAGGCGGCAGCTGGATGTATATTGAAACGATCGTGTTAGGGATGGTTCGCGGGGGGTTGTACGCTTACAACCGAACACGAGACGAAACTGCGTTTAAAAAATATGAAATCCATTCTTAATTCCGTAATCCCGGTTGATTGAGTTACAATAAAGGACTGAAGGACGAATAATAATTATTATACGGATATTTTAAGTCCCCTCGCGTTGCATCGGTCGTCTATATATATATGCATATATACTTAAGTCACAAAGAACCATTAATTACCACCGTAATGCACATCGTATTATATTATAGAATCTAGGGGAACGGCCGGGGATCCCGCTCGATTCCTCCGCAACCATCAGCGACGATAATATTAATAGAACGAGTCTTTGGTGCCCATACCCTACGGACGCGAGTTGGACGATTTTAGATAAGATTTCCGTGATAACCGACTGATAAACGACATAATATCAGTGTGCGTATTTTTTTTTTTTTTTTTTAAATCATTTTTCGTCTCGCGGCCGGTCGTCAAATTCGTTAACATTCCCATCGTTATTTGAACGTAAAAAAATTAATTGATTCACACCTAACGAATACCGTCCGAAACGATATATTAATACGCGTTTACCTTTGTGTAATATTATTAAATATTTATCAAGTACTTAAAAGTGTAATACGTTCACAATTGAATATTATTAGTCCTTGGGGGGCGCTTTGAGACAAACCGTGTAAGGGTATGATGGAACTGCCTTAACCTAAATATTCTACACATAACTACTGTTATAATTTACATTTAAAAACGTTAATAATTTGTTAATAATTTTAAATATTTGTTTGTTTAATATGTATGTAATCGATTGTATAATTATTACAAATAAGTATGTTGTGATATTTAAAAAAAAAAAAAAAAAAATGTATCGGCCTCACTCGTAGTCGGGGTTAGATGAGACAAATTACGATTTTTTTTATTTGTTGAAATTATGCTATTAAAATCGTTTAAAGTGCAATATTTTAAATCTCGGAAACATAAGCTTTTCTTAAAAATACAGAATAGTACAATAAAGAGTTAAAAATTAAATGTCTCGTCTTACCCCGACCGGTTACACAAATATGTCAATATCGAATTACGTCTTTCGAGCTGTCCATAATACGAACATTAAAACTCGATTGAAATAGTCGTTGAAATTTGTTTATTAAAAAAATATATAATGCTATTGCATTAACGTGTTTAAATCGATTTTATAAATGAAATGAGAAATAACGTTGTTATTTATTTGTATTATATACGGTCTAGTCGATACGAATAATAATGTTTGTCTTTTGATTTATTTGATTCGTTTTGGTTGTAAAACTCTAAAATTATAATATAAGTTTTCGGTAAACAAAAAACCCCCCGAAAAACTGAAACAGTTCTCTTATTTTCCAAAGGTAAAAACACAATAAACGTACCCTACGGGTGTAAGTACCGGAGTTTCTTTCTTCAAATAAAAAATAAATATTACTATTATGGTTGTTTCAAATCGGAAGAAAATATTAATAAGGTGCCGTAGAAATGCCGTCTAAGTGTAAAAATAATGTTAACGTGTCTATTTACAAATAGGTTTAGTTGTATTTAAGGTGATTGGAGGTGATCGTGTATGTTTTAGTCAATATAGACCTAAATATCCAGACAAAACTGTATACGAATTGTGATTACTTTAGGTTCTTCACTATAGGATATGGTGGAAATATAAATGTAATTGTTTTACTGAAAAATGAAAAAAAAAATATTGATTGTATTTTTCAAAAATGTATTCAAAGTATTTTGCCCTATATTCACCGTGATAAAAAGAACTACAAATTAAAAAAAAAAAAAAAACAATTCCGTCCTATCCCAGTGAAGGACCTAATAAATAATAAATCAGTTTAGTCTGGCTTTTCGGTCTGAAACGTCATAATTCGTCGATAAAAACTGTTATACCCCTCAGCCTTATTAAACGGGTATTGGGCAGCCAATCAGTGGAAAAGTCTTATTGTTAAAGTGACTATATTAAACTGTATGAGAAAAAAATGTCGATCTTTACAAAATTGAAGAAAATTTGAAAAATCGCCAGCGTTCCTCCTCCCCCCCAACGAGTTTTCGGAAAAAAATTCAATATTGTCATTTGAGCGCCCAATTCGCACTAGTATTTTATCTATATCAAAAAAGGAAAAGAAAAACAATGGGTAAATGTTATAACAGTTTAAAAGGACTGAGAAGTAGGGCTGGACACTGGACCATAAATTACATATCCATATTTAAACAACCATACCCTTAAAGAAACATTAAATGATTCTACATATAAAAAAACCTAAAATCAAATTTACTCAAAATCTTTGTACATTTCATTGATTTGTAATAAAATAATTATCTTGTAGTCCATTATAATTTTTTAACAAAATCAAATTAAAAAAAAAAATGTTAGTACAAAAGTTACATAACAAAACAAGATTTAACACATACACTTAGTTTACTATACAAGTTCTGGCACAGAATTTTCATTGTCAGATGGAAGTTTTACTTCTGAACATAAGGTTTTAGAAAATATTTGTTTCAATCGGGATGATTACCCCGCGTGTTTAACGATCGGTAAAAATTTAATTTACAATAAAAAAAATGTCTGTTTTTGCACTTGAAACGCCGAAACTAAAGCGAAACTAAAATTAAATGTGTGTACCCGTCATTTTATACGATCGGCGAGTCGAATTTCTGCAACGGCAAGAGCGAGCAACACGTAAATTATGTTGCACAGAGCGAAAAACGCGAATCCGTCACGTTCCGGACGCCGTTAATTTGATTATTAATTTCACGATGATCACAATCCCAAATACCCAACGTGGGCTTAATTATATCGGTAGATAACGCGCGATCGTAATTTATACGTATATACTACGTGATTACTATCATTATATTATTTATTATTGCTGGGAAAAACGTAATCACGGGCAACTAAATATTATTAAAATTTCCCGTCTAAATCAGTACCGCGGAAGTTTTGTCGACAACGCCGGGCGGTAGTAACTTTAAACAGTTAAAACGTAACGTTAGAAAAGAACTTCTGGCCGTTTCTTTTAAACAATTTTCATCGTAACTAGGTTGTGCCTAGTCAAATGCGAGAATCATATCTTAAACATTACGTATTCGTAACCTATGTTTTCGACGAAAATTACGTATTTTTCACAAGTTTATTGGAGTACAACATTTGCAAGTTACTCAAATTCGTTTATATTTTCACAAATCAAGATTAACTTGGCTTATCAACTTAAACGAGTGATCGCAGAGACTGCAGCTAAGGGAAAAAATGGAAAGACCCGAGGACGAATTCTTGCCGGTCTCGGAGTTTTCGTTATAATTTTTGTTTGCAATAGCATTAGGTTTTCATTTATGATCGGTTCGTCAACCAAAACCCAAAGTACATAATATTATAACAACAATCTAATAATATTACGGAGCCAGAAAAATTAGGAATTAAGACAAATTTCGTCTCGATTAAATTTAACTTTGAATCATATATATATATGAAATACATACAAACAAAATCGACACTTTTTAATAATTATACAGTCGGCCAAAACAACAGCAATAATATATAATTACAGAAAAGTCGACCGATACGACCGCAGCAGACGGCAATAATTATTACGTAAATCGAGAAAAAAAAATAATTTGTTAACTAAAACGAATACATTTCTTCAAATTTCGAACCGCTCAAAATCGCGCGTGCCACCGGACGCAAAATTCGACGGGCAACGAAAAACAGGAAAAATAAAAATTGTTCAAACGGTGCGGTCGGTACTCACAGTCGCTGGAAATATTCGTCTCTTCGTCCGTGAACGTGTTGGACACCAAAGCCGGACGGCACAACAATCGCCGGTCGCACGACAACAGCAGTACCGCCGCGACGGCCAAAAGCGTGGCGCACCGGCACGGCCGGTTCCGCCGCCGTCGCATCGTCGCGAAAACGCACCCGACCGAGAATTATTAAAACTAATTTACTAAGTGAATAAATAATACGGACCCGACGGAATTACGTCCCGTCTCGGCGATTATATCGAATAAATATTATTAATCTGGTCGTTGTTGTTAATCGACCGCCGGGCACAGAGAGTCGCGGAATACGATTTCGGTTAAAAACAAAAAAAAAATCGCGCGTGCACCGGTAACGAGAGAAACGAGAGCAGGACGGACAACATGCGACCGCGAACACGTCGCGCGCGTATACGACTGTGGCCGTGCCGCGGCGGCGGCGGTGGTTCGGTCCCCGTCACCCCGTCCCGATCTAAGGCGGACCCCCGCCGTCGTCGCCACCGTCGGTCGTCACCGCCGGCACGCACGTTGTCTACTCGTCGTCGTCCACATAACGCTCACGTTACTATTATATATACACGCGACACGACTACACCGTTCCCCGCTGCCTATGGGTCAGTTTCGGGTACATAACGAATAAAATAAAATATTAACATTACCATATTTTTGATTTTACGACTATAATATTATCCGTTTCGTTTAAAAATAACCGTATGCCGTAAATACCATTTGATTTTACGTTTATTGTACGTATATCACTACTTGTCCAACACACCCCGCGCGTAGCGTATAAATGTATACGTTTAATTATTAATATTATAATGGTAAAAATAATTATAGCCTTGGCAATTTATGATCGGCAAGTTTGTAGAAAAGTCACTTTTTTGTTTTTCTTAGCTTATTGTAAGACATAGAGCTTCTTGAAATAGATGCTCGAGTGAGAAGGGAGGGGAAGCAAGCCGGGGACACTTGCCATCTCCCCGGACTTTTGGAAAATATTTTAAATACAATAAACACGGTAGAAAGTGATTGTACACGGCAAAGGAGAGACGATTTCGATAAATGTTTCAAATAATAAAAAGTACCTCCGAGCAGAAATTCCGCATATTTTAAGATTTCGCGTGTAAAAATCGATGAAAAACTAATCGAAAAAGTGTTTTTCGAAGAAAAAGAAAAATTCATCTCAGTAAGTAACTAATAGCGCGTTTTTGATACACTCCAATTAAATAAATATAATATCACTTGAAATATGCTACTAGCATAAATAATACTTTTATTAACTTAACCTTTGTGACCACTGTACGAGTACCTATACTGTTCGGGTATTTTATTTTTATTTGTTCATAATTTAATAACGAGATGCAAGATACGTTTTGATGGTTTTTTTTTTTTTTTCCCATACGGATATATCTTTGAATAATTTTAATTATATATGCGTAGGGTTTCTCGCCCTCGTGTCGGGACGATAATATTATTCCGTTGTCATTTTTATCGTCGGTCCCGGACGACGGATTTACGACTGGCAAGCCCGCCGAGTGTGATTTGTGAGTTTGACCGTCTGCTGTCTTCTCGCGACTTGAGCAATAGTAGTAAATAATATAATAATAACGAATTACACACGTTTCCTATATATATTTATAAAAATAAATAAAATAATAAACCGTGGTACACACTGCACATCCGTGGAACATTTACGGAACGCGAGAGGCGATACTAGTGACAGTTTTTTTTTTTTTTTTTTTTTTATGTATAAAATGTGTAGAGACGGCACGCCGGGGGGGTAGTGACGTTTAATACTTGTAATATAATAATACATTTGTTTTGTCTTCTTTTTCTTCTCCTTAGCCGTGTGTTTGTAATAATATAAATAATACAATAATATGACGCTGTTCCCGGGACACGGATTTGTACCGGTTTTGAACTTTTACATATCCCGGAATTTAAAATCGTTCTCGTAATTCGTATACCTCGCTACTCGGCAATCGGTTTTATTTCGAACGAATACTAATTGCGAATATTAGGAAAAAGATTCGATAACGAACGTCGGAAAACGACCGTAGTAATTGGTTTAATCGATTTTAATTCCCAGATTCGCGCGCAATGTCCAGAGGGTAATATACACCGGTGAATAATATTCTAAGTACACCGGATTCCAGAACACTAATGACTTCCCGACGATTACCATAGTTTTCCTTATTGGATTACCAACGATTTTCTATAAGATTACCACGGATTTCGGTGATTACCCGACCGTAATGTGTTTACTGTATACATAACTATACTAGATGTTACCCGCGATTTCGTCCGCATAGACTTTTATAACGCCTTCGTTTTGAATTTTCAAAAATCCCGAAACACACGTATCGCTTAATATCTAACCGTAACCCACATCCAGTTCCCATTTTTCTCCGTCTGACATTGAACCATAAATATGGGCTGTAACGAACAGCGACCACACAAAAACATTGATATGATATTCAAGCAGAGAACAATATCTTAGTCGACCGTTTTAACATTTTTACGAATTTAACTTAAAAAATCACGGATTTCCATAGAAAATTGCATCCCCTATATTACCTCTACAGACAGGGATGGAATAAATAGTACACGTCTACGGTATAATAGATACTTACCCTTTTAATAATAATTTCAGCTTTATAACTTTAAAGCAACGCTTTTTATCATAATTCAACCTAAATTTCGAAAAATCCTGAAAATAGTTATTAGTGATTATAGTAGTAGTAACTCACTCAATATACCAAATTATAGTTACGATAATATGGCAACTTTAAAGCGAAAATTTAAATCCTCTTTATTTATTCCCTATCCTGTGCGAATTAAAAAAAAAGAAAAACAGACTTTCTATTCCTCGTCTACATCATAAAGGAAACCTCAGTGGAAAATTACAGAATTCTAAGTCCAAGGGTTTGGGCTGGACGTAAATGAATCAGGACATTTCTTTTTATATATAGGTATATAGACGATAGATAGGTATTTAAGACGGAGATAAAAATTATACAGACAGTATGTAGACAGTAACAGTGGCGTATCCAGGAGAATGGTTAGGGGGTTATAGCCCCTCCCGAAATGTCGTCTATATACATTTGTTTAAGATATATTTAGATATATTATAGATACATTATAGATGTATATTTAGATTAATCAATAAAAATGATATCATATTAGTAACGAGAAGAAATTCAAATGTAAACGTCCCCCTGGAAATATTTCCCTGGCTACGCCACTGGACAGTAGATACATATTTACCCGTTTTTTTCATTCGATAATTCGGTGATTTCAACAAACCCGGTAACCCGCATGTTGGTGTCAGGACGGCGGCAGGGCCATCCTCCCCTTCCAAATGTCTTTACGTTCCCGAAAATAATGCGACGCGATAACATCATTTTATCGGGCGCCTACCGTGTAGCGTTATCGGCGATCGTTTCGGTAAAAATAATATAATACGACTGACACAAGAAAGACCCGTATATTACTGTGAAAATCAAAACTGGTATCGTTCCTCCCGCCGTCGGTACGTATAAATATTTTTATGACCGCCCGCGGTAGATAAGTGTAGTTTGGGGCCGGCCGACGAATATATTATAATAATAATAATACGACGACGACGACGACGACGACGACGTTACGTAATAATATTATTTTCCAAAATTCTACAGCCCGATAAAATTAAAATACTCCGGGTATAATATATTAATATATGTATTGTGCGTAATCAATATTTTCGAGAATAAAACATATGAAATATGTAATCGAATAACCCGGGACACTTTCCAGTGGATATTGGAAAATATTCGGATTCCAGATAACCATGATGGGTTATTTATGGTTTATATTTTTGGTAGCTAGGTAGGTAGTATTATTATGTACTACAGTGGGTATTTCGAATAGAATAAAATATTATCTCGTTGTCGATGAGAATTTCAGATACCACCCCCGCATATAGTTATACATTATATTAATACTAGCTGCCCGTGAAAAATCATATTCCTCCTTTGGATTTAACCCCCTACTCATCGTCAGACTCTTATCGGCCCCTATCGCAGTCATTTATTCTTTCTTATCGTTAATCTCTTTAAAAAGAGCACCTTCTTGTTGCCCGTGACGACTCCAAATCAAATAATAACAACGGTTTTTTTTCTTTTTCATCGTGTCGCCGAGGCAACCCAGAAATTCACGTGTGAGCGCCTCTTTAAGGGACGAGTTTCCAAAAATCTTTTCTTATTTCAACCATACACCGTAAGAGATACAATACCACCGAAATTTCAAGCGTAAGCCCTGCGGTTAGTGAGTGAGTTACCATCACTTCTTGGTTATCAGAAAAAAATGTATAACTTAGGTGTCTCTTAGATCTATCTAAATAAGGCAAATATGCTACTAATTACGAGCTTACAAGTCATATGGTATAGATCCAAGTGTGTCATTAAACTATTAAATTAATTTATGTATCCGTGGCGTATTTAGGATTTTGTCAAGGAGCGAGATATTAATTTTTGTAAACCGTGTCATATTGTATAACGTGTAGACTAAAAAAAAAATCTATTTTTAATTTCGTATGAGAATCATTTTCAACAATAAAATATATACGTTTTTTTTTTTAAAAATAATATTATGTTAATAATTATAGACACTAACAAATTTTTTGATTTTTCTGTCTAAAAAGTAAAGAATTTTGAATTTAATAAAGAATTTATCCCAATAAATAATGGATTTTAACAAAATGGTTCAAAAGGAGAGATAATATATCTCCTTAATCACCCCTCAAGTACGCCACTGTTTAACTGTAAAATCGATTGCCCTCCATAGGTCGTGTCGTCATATTTTTTAGGTTTCTAGATATTCAAATAGCCAGGCTATAAACAATTGATAATATAAAACGATATTTATAAAACAAATAAAAACGCAGCTGGTTAATCAATATTCACGATTAACGAGAGTAGGTAGGTGGAAATACTTCTTAAAAATTGTTCTTTTAATTAAAATAAATTAATTCTCGCACGCAAATGAAGGTATTGTGTTTATTTATGCACGGGTGACGTGTCGCGCTAAGTTTGAAATATTTATAATAATTTGGTATAGCGAAAAAGTCGCGGGAAAAACTGGTCTGAGGTAATACTATAAATATATATATATATAACTATTAGTCGACCAAAAAATAAATTACAATACATAATGCAATTATTGTGAATATTGTTATTTTTTAGAGAACCTTTGAAGCAAACATTTGCTTGCGGTTAAAAACAAAAAAAAAAAAAACATTTTTTAAAGTATTTTAGATTTGTTGCGATAATATTTTACTACCATGCCCAACTACCTATAAAATATTTTATGTTCTAAATTCCCTTATTTTTATAAAGTATAATTACACCGAGTGGAATGAATTAGCACTGTGCCGCGGCCCTTTTGAATTAATAATTATTAACAAACTTTCCTTTTTATATTAATATTTCATGAATTAAAACTTAGAAATTACGACTGTAATTTAACATCATTATATTACAAAAGTCATAGCCTAATAATGTACCCACTACCAAATAAAAACATAAAAAAATATATTATTATTCATAACAAAAACTTGACATTGGATAAAATCGATAGATTTTCGTATACTTTTTTTTTTTATAAATATATAAATGTGGTTATTGCAATACAAGTACAATACTTTCTAATATTTGATAGCGATAGTTGTCGACAGTTCCGAATAAATAGCAAACACAATTTATTTAATTATTATTTATTTTCATATCTTTTTACAGATTACTGTGCTTCGCTGAGATAATTCGCATGAAGGCCCAGAGTTACATACATTCACATATAGAACTATATGGCCAATGGTCATACGATATTAAATCCATCTTATTATCGATCATATATCTCAAAAGCGAAATAGAAGTCTAGGTTTTTTAGGCGATTTTAAATTATAAAAATGAACATAGTTCACTAAATCGACTTAATGCTGCGAGAAGAAAAATATTACCAAATATTTATATTTAATACCGAGTTCCTGTGTTTTTCTTAATTATTCTCGAAATATTAATATAATATCGTTGGACACGTTAAAACGACATAATATTACTAATAAAATGTATCTCCTAATTAAAATTAAAATTGTCTATATTTAAAACCCTTAGCTCTATAGTCTATACGAACGGTCGTTTTTATTTAATTTATTTTACGATACCGCACTTGTATAGTATGCATTGTACATGACATTTGCTACTTGAAATAGTCGATATATAATGAAAACTGAAATTGTATTTTTGGTAGTAATACTAGAGTATCGAGAAAAACGTAGGATTAATAATATAGTATTATATTTTGTTAAATATATCAGTGTCTTTAATTTTTGTTTACGAGGAACGGTTAAGTTGCGGATTGGCTCGAAAAACGTACAACAAAATGCGTTTGTTGTACACAACAGAAATAATAAAAAATATCCTTACTAGAAATTTCCGTTAAAATATAGTGCTCTATATATTGTTATGTTTCGTATTTACTTTATTATGTATGGTATATATTGTACTCATTTTAATTATTTTCTATTATTATAAAATAGCCTGTCTGTTCATATTATGAAAATGATTTTTTTTTTTTTTTTTTTAGAAATAATTTCGAAAGGTATAACGAGTATAGTGGACGTGAACGCATAATACTGGCCGTCTGCGGGACATTCGTCTCGCTTCACTCACTTTGGTGCGAGGCGATGTTGTACACTATTTTTGAAGTTTTTAATAATATTCGGTGACGCGAGATTATTAATCGAATAAAATATTATTATTATGTTCGCGTCGTAAAACGAGATCCTTGTTAAGACGTTAACAACAATATGAAACACGACACTTTTTGAACCCGATCAGCCGGCGTGTGACCGACAACTATAACGACTGAAATCGTATACTGTTTATTGACGTTATTACAAACCGCAATTCATTACAATTTACCGAATATAATTTATAAACAGTATATAAGAATAGCGCGAAGATGCGGGATATCGTACGATATCCAATCGAATTAAATTAGAAAGTTGTAGACAAGCGATCACTAATCCGATAACCTATAACTGCCTACCGAAATAAACGATATACAAAAATGTTTTTAAAAAAACCACCTATAGATACCCAATTCCATATACCTATAAACTATACGTATCAGGCAAACACTGGACAATCAACCTCTGGACCTCTGATACGTTTTAAATAGCGCTACGTAAAAGAAAAAAAAATAATTTTTTTTTTTTTTTTTAACATAAAATGTCGACACGTATTATATACACATATTATATTAAAACAAAAAACGTCTGCTACTTTACGAAATACCGTTAGAAATGTCTGAAAATATGAAATTATCTAAACTTTTTGAGTCATTCAGTATTTTATTTGTATTTTTGCCTCTAGTGTAAAACGCGAGTAAACTGAGTGATGTATATTAGCTCAACTAAAATAAACCATATAATATGTAAGAGAGTGCGTTCCATTTCGTAGTCTCGATTCCAAATATACTGTAATAACGAACGCACTAAAAATACATATTCCCGATATTATTTCCATAAAACATATTTTCACGAAGGGCCCTATTAAATAACGGACCCTCGACGTCGTCATGCGTCGCCTGCACCCTCACTTATAATATACACGTACACGCACATACAGTTACCGACGGCACCCGTAATTATATTAATTATTCCGCCTAAAAGACGATCTCGGCGGGACAATATAATATTGTTAGAATTATTATTAATCATATACGTAGACTACGTAGACTGGATCGCGTCGGATTACGTCATCGGGAATGAGCTACACTGTAAGTATATTTAAATTGGGCTGTTGTTTCCCGTCACCTGTACACGTCGAACTTACAGGCACTCCAAACAAAAGCCAAGACCAAATCGATAGCGGAGCCCGCGGTTTCTTTAACGATTCGGGCGGCGGTCTCGAAACAGATTCGTTTGTTCTGTAACTCGAAGCGTACACCTTTTTAAAAGTAACGGAGGGGACGGTGGCGCTACTCTTATATATATATATATATATATATATATATATAAGGTATAACGGCAGCATCATCATTTTTATTTGTTCATTTAGTTTTCGTTTTGATTTATTTTTTTAATTGATGGCCGAATCGTTTTCAAATCGATTCAGTATTCGGCTATATAGGTACATATATAATCAGTTTTCTTTTCTTCTTATTCAGTTATAGCGCTATTGACGTAATTAAATTATTTAAATTAAGCAATAATTTCAACAAAAAAAATCAATCAGATAAATCAATACAAACAGTATTATATTATCATTTGATACACAAATAAATAATAAATTATTTAACAAATATACAAAGATACGTCGTCGATACCAAATATAAAATAAAAACGACGATATACGAATATTGAACAAAACGGATAAACCTTTGACCGCGGTAAAAAAGCAAAACACTTTCGCGTATCAAATGTAACTATTCGATAAACATTCGTCGTGGGTATATGCAAAAAAAAAAAAAAAAAAATAAAAAAAATTTGCGTATGAATTATGCAAACCGAGCTATAACAGGAAATTTATTAGATTCCAGACGTGTTGAACATTTGAACAGCAATATTGACGTTTTGCGTATACGCTTTAAATTCGATCGTTATGAACGTTATACGCATTTTACTTTCGACAGAGCAGCATAATGTCAACATGCGGGGCTAGTATATTAAAGTCGATGTGCATGGTCGAAATCGTCCAAAATAAACGTCACTACGCCTAACCCAGATTACGAAATATATTTGCCTTTTTATTCGTATACGTTTTTATCCAACACAAACGGGGTCGGTTACTCATAGGTTTTCCCTCCACATCTCCCCTAATAACCTTAATAGTCACTTTTTCAGTGGCCTACCTCTTCCCCCGGGCTGCATCTACATCTCAATAGCTATATTCTTGACCGTTTCATTATTTCTCATCTTAGCACGCAGCACATAATATAATACGACATACCGTCTCAATCATTGAGGATTTTAATTTATCTCGTTTTACCAATCGTTCCTAGTAGACTACTTTTATATTATAGTTATTCCTAATCCTATCCGACTGGGTTACACCTCGCATTCGGACTATAAAATTCACATTTATGCCTATCTCCGCTCTAGTTCATCGATTTTAATCATAACCTAACACTTAGACTCCGTATAACGTCGCTAGCGAAAAAATAATGTATACAAAAAATCCACACGTTTGAAACAATAAAGAAAGTGAATATAAAATACATTATTTTTTTTTTTTACGTTTTAGTGTTCACCGCAATAAAGGTTAGTCCTTATGCGGTTTATTCGTTTTAAAAAAATCTTGGCGCCACTGCTATACGCGTGTATACTGTTTTTTTTAATAGTTTTTATTAGAATATTTTACGTATATTTCATAGTAGTAATATATACTATATAGTTCTATAATTTCTTTATCTTTGTTATATTTGCAGTACCCATCAGTTATGTTAAAAAAAAAAAAAAAAAATGTCGTTATGACAAAATGTGATAAATCGACAATGACGACAGTTTTTTTTTTTGAAACGCATTAATGTCTAGAATGAGTGAAATCAATAAACGCTGACAATAATTGTGCGTAGACTTAAAAGCTTTTAATAATTTATCAGATGTTAAAACGTCATAAAACACTTTGTACTCTTTAAAATTCTCGTCTTAAACGTACAAGTAATAATTGTAATTTATAAAATACGCGGAGAGGGAAGGAAATATTGGTTTTTGTTTTTTTAAGTAAATATTTATGAATTTTCATTAATTGATTATACATTAGACTAATATAGATTGTAAAACTATACAAAAATAAACTCGCGAGAAGGGGGAAAAATATATATATACAACATGAATTTTAACGGGTTTATAATTGTACAAGTTGTATTTTATCTATAGAGACAACAATTTGTTAAAATAAAAAACAACAAACCATCATGATCAATATTAGGTGCGTTTAAGGAGACCCGAATGGGAATTTTTTCTAGATCAGTAATGCTTAACCTTTTATAGGCACCACGTTCAGGAAACCGTAATCGATGAATCACTTTCAATTTTAGATTAGGACAATTTTGTTTAGCTCATAAATAAAACTATGTTTATGGATTAATCGTGATGATTACAATACATGTAATTTTCTTAGATTTTAAATTATATGTATACGTTTTTTTTTTCTCGAAAATGTGCTTAAAAAAACTATGTGATATTCTGATGGGTTTACATAGACCACACCGGTGTGGTCTTGGGAACCACATTCGTAGATTCTAAAAACAGTTATAATAATATAATAAACTCCAAACGTTTCCTAAACTGTTTATAAAGGCGACTTACTTCGCGTTCGCGCCATGGGTGGCCCCGCTGTTTTAGGAGAGAATTCGGAAAGGTAGGATATATAGGATAATTTAACTTATATCCAACGATAAATCATTGCGAACCAAAAACGATTCTGAGCGATGTTCGATATAACACGTTTCGATAAATTTAAATTTAAAATTGTATTCATTTGTAACTATAAAATAAATTACATAATTTGTATCCCCAATGAGACAAAAAAAAAAAAAAAAAAAAAAAAAACTAGAAAATGTCATATATCTATAAATGAAGTAGGACGATCGGAACGAAAATGTATAAAATAAAAAACAACAACACTGCACCGCAACACCAATTTAATAATTAAAAATCAATATTTAAAGTAATCGCGTATAATAGTACGCTACGGTAAATAATAATAAATGCGGTGTACTACTACGACGAGTCCGAATAACGAGAGGTTTACAGAATCGGAATATTATATTTTAAACCGAATAAATTAATTAGGTAAGTAGAAACCTGTGTTTATAATAATAATATGGAAAAGTACAAAAACGCACTACTCAGTTGAGAGTAAATGTTTTATTTTTTATTTTTTTATTTATTTATTATTATGAAGGACATAATACGAAACGAGGGAGAGATAATCGTTTGTTGAAATGCATTGCAGAGGAAAAGGTTTTAAAGGGTCGCACCTATTTTATTGTTGCGCGTGTATTTTTTAAACGTTTATTCCGCGTTTGTCTAATTATCGTAAATCATAAATGTAAAGACAAAAAAATACCATAAACTAAAAAGTGTTTTATTTCGAACGATTATTGTACAAAATAGGTATGCGCACGTGTACGCATGTATCCGTTCCGTTGTCAATTTTAATTTGAAAATAATAATTTCTCCAATCGTATTTATATAATTCGAGTAATTCCCATTTAAAATAAAATTACACGTACGAACCGGTGCGCACGTTGGATACAAAAACTTCAAAGTTAGAGAGACTTATTATAGAGAGTAGTAAATCGAATACAGTGAACGCGCCGCAGTAACTTTAGGTAAGTTTGATTAGACCAGTGTTTCCCAACCTTTTTACCACCACGGACCACTTCGACAATATTTTATAGGTCGTGGACCACCTCAATTTTACGAAAACTAGGAATACCTTTTTTTTTTTTTTTGCTCATTAACAAGAATACACAAAATTTATCGATAAATGTTAACTTTTATTATTTTACTTTACATTTTATTACTATACTTCACTAATATATAATTATACTTCAATGTATTACTCTGATACCTAGACACTTATAAAAGTGGAAAATACTTATCGGTCTACAGCAGCAACAACGATACGAAGTCGTAATTTTTTTCGCTATTTTAAAAAAAAAAATAATAATTTTTTTTTTTATTATTTATTATAATTATAAAATGTTTCAGCACACCTAGTGCTATTACAACTTTTTAATTTTTACAATTTTATTTGTTACAAATTTAGATGATTATAAATTTATTAATGACATAATTATTAATAGTGAGAATAATAAATAATAATTAATTTGTAATAGAAATCGAAGAAAAAATCTATAGGACCGCGGACCACCGGTTGGGAAACACTGGATTAGATAGAAACATAATTTCCCTTTGATCCTCTTTACTCGCACCCTCATTAATGAACGCAATACAAAAACTTGATAACATTTCGAATAAAAAAAAACAAAAAAACAATGCTTTATGCTCGTGAAAATTTTAGGATTTAAACACAAGTTAATGAATAATTAGTACTAGGTCTGACGTTCTTTCCACCCCACGTCAAAAATAATATGAAATCGTAATTTTAATACATTTAAATTTATATTATGAGAAATAAAAATAGTATAAAAATTAAAAACAGTATTAACGACTTGTTATACACGATGTTTTATGTTATGTCGAAAAAACGTTTGTTTAAACCTTTTTAAGACAATTAGAAATCCGTAATATAATAATAATGTCCAACAGTATTTGTAAAAAAAAAAAAAAAAAATACAAAATAGGAACAGTGCCTGAAGATTTTTTTTTTTTTAACATTTAATTTCGAAAAACTAACGGTAAAATGCGATTTTAATAATTTAGCTCCGGGTATTTTACCATAACAATAGAACCCGTTTCGTATATAGTCGAGCGTACGCTCGTTTTCGTATTGTATACTATTAAAGACGTACAAAATAATATATTAACTGTATCCCAAAGTGGGTATACCACTCGGTCGACTATATAATCTAAAACGATGCAAAATAAAAAAAAAACGCACGTTCTAATAACATATAGTTTAGCATCACTCGTTAAGCTTGTTTTAGCAACAACGCGCTTATAGAACAGATCCCGAAATAATATCAGTCATCGTATTATATTTAATATTAGAAATTAATTCGGAATGAAAATGACTTGTAATTGATAAACAAAAACACTTTACAGCCCGTTTTGAACTATGATTTTTTTTTTTTTTCGTTTGATTAATAATAAAACGATATCGATACGAAAAAAACTTAAAATTTACTTTTTTAAAGTAATGTCGTAAAGTTTATGATATTTAGATATTTAGATATACGGATTTCAATGCGGGTTGTAAGGCAATCGTTCTTTTTCAAAAATAAATATCGTAATCGGATCATTCATTCATTAGCCATAAGAGTATCCCACGTAATTCGTGTTTTTATGAAAAAAATTCTAAAACTGCAATTTGTGCAAAAAAAAAATTATATTTAAATTAATATTTATGCGAAACACGTTTTAACCTCGACCAAAAATAATACTAAATAACCTAACCTAACCTAACCTACTAGAATATTCAATAACGTGTAATAGACAATCGTAATTCTGATACAAAAAAACGCGCTGGCATCGGGCCTCATAAATTAACATTTGTCGTAATCGGGTAGTCGAATCTCAAATGTACTCGTATGTTCAACTTATTAACACCTCAGACAACCTAATCTATAATGACAATTAATACGAATAAGTAACTTTTAATATGTCACTTATTCTCCATTTTCCACTAGTAGTGATAATTTTGTTATAGAAACAATTTCCATGTTTATGCGTGGGCACGTCACGAAGACTTGCAACGTGAATTAAATCAAGTATGTAATAATTTGGATTATAAAATTGTACACATTTTTAACCAAAAAATTAATTATGTAAACTGTTTACTGTTTTATTAATGCACTTTAAATGGTGATAAAAATAAATTACAAAATTTGAATCCGCGTAAAACAAAAAATCAGAATAATTTGGACATTTCAAACAGGTATTGATAACTCCAAAAACACCAGTATATTTTCAAAAATTTCACCACGTTAATAAAGTGCTTAAATAAGTATTCGGTAAAAGTTTCAAGTTTCTACGGTTATCTTTAACTGAATCACAACATCCAAAAGAACAGAGACCGTTATTGTGTAAATATTCCTGTTTTCCTGACGTTTTCTCGGCCCGGGCTTTCCCAGCTTTTTTGGAGAACTACGAGAATAGTAAAAATAAGAGATTTTCGTTGCATCAAACAGCGTTCTACCAGCGTTGAAATCGACGATCGGAGCAATATGGTTTTGGTAGTAAAGTTGTTGTTCACAGACAACAACAGAAAAAAAAAAACCACACACACACACACATCATAGTAAAACCAATGCATTCCACAATCTAAAAGAATCGAGGCAATTAATTCTCTACCTCTCTCCCGCCCCCTGTGAAGCGATAAACGACATCACAGATCTCCCTACGACGTTACACGGAATGATAATATTTAAACGGACAATTGAACGTGTAACAATAATTTTTAGTACGTTATTATAATAACGGTTCACGGTTTTAATAAATTTATGAACAACGTTTTTTTGCGTCCGCTATACGAGCGCATAGCATACCGGCTTAAACTTTATCGCTATCGTTTAATTATTTCATAAGTGCGTTAAGTTAGTCGAGTGTTCTAGGTAAACACTCCCTTGATACTATACGCACACTCCGCGGGTGTTTGATAATAATAATAAGGGCCAGCAGGAGAAGGTAACCGCTCGTGTAATAATTCAATAAGTCGGCGGTAGGTATCCGACAGAACAAATAAATAATATGCGGGATAATTTCAAAACGGGCTATTTCGGTGTCGTTAGTGATAACTGCAGCGTCGCATTAAAAATAAATTTAACAATTGGGCGGCTGCTTAAACAAGTTTAATTCTCGACAATATTATTCGGTAATTGTATAATATAATACAAATCAATTTAAAATCGGTTTTCAAAGATCTCATCAAATACGAAATATATATAATTTATGATAATAATGATTAAAAAAAGTAAGAAACACGCGTAAAAAAAAATTATTGTTTTTTTTTTTTTATAATCGTTTAAAGTTATGTATTTAATTTTAATGAAAATCGTATAAATCATTTTGCGCACCTGTTATTTTCCGATTTATGCGAATAAAACTTTTTTGGCTCTGTACAAATAGAGTTGCGGGCGGGAGGGATTATTGTTCTTATTTTTACAATTGCTTTAATTGCTCTATTTTTTTTTTTTTTTTTTAAACTTTTAAGCGCTTATTTTGATGATATTTTTATAAGTAGGTATACTCAAAGTCCCCCGGACCCGAGTCATATTATAAAAACGGGAAATGTACCTCGAGACTACGGATATATATATATATATATATATATATATATATATATTTCGTAAATATAAATACATTTTTGCTCTTTTATCGTAAAAAAATTGACGCGTGTAAATTGCATTGAATATTAATATATATTTTTTTATATGTCTATATTATACAAGATTCTACGTAACAGATGCATATATTGATTGAAGACCGTATATTATTATTTATTTGTTTTTCGAAATTTATTATCCAAAACGTTAGACGGTATATTTTATATATAATACGTTTACGTAATATTATTTAATGGGCGCGCGTGCGCGATTTATTTATATTTGTATAGAAAAATAACGTTAAAAACGATTCGAAACGATTATTATTATTGTAAATAATTTAAAACTTGCTAAAAGCCGCACTTATCGTGGAAACACATGATAGTAATATATATATATATTATATTTATTTTATTACTCGCGTTTTATCTCGACACGAAAATGCGGCAATAACTATTAGAGGAGATTTGCTGTAGACTAATATTATTCAATATAATATATTATAACTATGTAATGTACGCCTAGTTAGCGAAAACTCTAAATGTCATTAAATACGTCTTAAAAGAAAACTTGAAACTCGAAACGTTTCAAAGGGACGCTATAAACACAATCGGTATAACTCTTGGTTTTCTTTTTAACGTCACCCCGATCAAAGCATATTATTCATATTTAATATTCACTGTTAAAAAGGACGCGACGCCCTGTTAAGTGCACTGCTCAATCAATATTCTTGTTTTAAAAGGGGTTTTACAATATTTTAACTAATAGCATTATATATATATATATTATATCGTGTGTTCACGATATGAGCTACCACTTAATATTTACGCTGAATGATCTTAGATTGAAGTGGGGTTTTCGGAAGGTGATAAGGAGCACCGAAATGTACATTTTTAGATAGATTTCAAATTTTTAATCCTTTCGGTAAGTGCATGCGCAATACAACTTGTTTTTTTCCAAATGGTAATTACAATTTTTTTTTTCTATAGATTCGGGTAGAAGAATTTATTAAACAATAAAAGGTTTTTTTTTTAATTGCAAAACTGGCAAAGTTACGGGATGTTGGAATTTAATATTAATTAATATATTACATATGGTATCTATAGAACCTACTGCTATCAAATCTGACAAAAAAAATCAAATCATCTTTGGAATATTATTTTTTAATTTTATATGTATATATGGATGCCACTTAAAACTCAACTGCAATATAAACATCACGACAACCCATAATATATTTATATATGATGTCTTTATTATTATATTTGTTCAAGTTTGAGTAATTTAAAATAATTTTTTAACTCAATGAGTTTTAATATATTAGTCAAAAAATCAAAATTTTTACATATTTCATATTTTAAAGTCATTTCGTTTGCATAATTTTTCATTACCTATTAAAGTAAGTTACGAAATAAAATTGATTTGTTTGAATCCCTATTCAGGGAATCATTGACGATTGTTCTCAACTACTTGCAAAAGTAATTGCTTCTGGTCTTCGTGTTAAGTCAATACATAATTAAAACTTTATGTAAGAGCAAATCCACGTTCTGCGGTTCTATTATTAACTACGTTCTACTTCATGACTCTTTTTCTTAGCTTGTTATATTTCTCGTCTTTTTCCTATGTACTTGGATGATTTTTAAAACAATTGTATGATAAATGAAGTGCTTCAAAACCTTTATTGGAATTATTTGTAACACAATTTGATAATTGCATGTTTGGTATACAGCCTTCGTCCAATTTGATACGCTTTAGAGAATCTCCTTATTTTATAAAAGATAAAACTAATGATTCTTTTCATCTATAGTTACTTGATTATCAAAAAAAATTTTCTAAAAATTTCATTGAAATTGTTCCTACAAACTTTTAATTGCTACTTCAGCTACTTTTTTTATTAAAATTTTTATATTATACTTTATCAGTTCTTTAATTAAATTTAAAGAGCATTTCTTGGAGCTGACTTTGCAGTGAACCAATATTTTATATACTACACACTGAGCATATATACATTTTTGAAGTTTTTCGCGATTTTCCATTGAATATTTCAAAAAAATGAGTCAGTACATTATTATTTATTAAAAACTATTCACAGTTAGTCGAAACAAATTATGAGTAGAGCTAAAAGTTGTTGGTACCATTTAAATGCTTATTGTTTCTTTTATTCGTCGTTAATTTTTAGTTAAACGTTTAGTAAATTTCAGGGTAGGCAGTTTATAATTTTACGCAGTTGTTATTTTATTCTTCAATTACAACAGTCATTTTAATCTATCGATGATCATTTGTTAGATATGGGTAATTTAAAAATATTATAAAATCAATTTGTTAGATGAAAAAAAGAAAACACGATATAGTTTACCTACACGTCGTCCGTGTGAACAGAATTGCCTATACCGACTATCCTTGTAAGTATGACAATTTTAATGAATTACACAACACGGCGAAAATATAATTGCGCCGATCAGGATTCCAGTATACAAAACGTACGTTTTACACGTGGTTAGTTTACGTACGACTGCCTATATAATAATTATATATCATTCTGTGATTTAATAAAAAAAAAAAAGATTATATAACCGGTCGAAATACTTTAGCGTAGGGTACTTTATAATACACGAATGCTCGTTTGTTTTCAAAATACCTTACGCGGATTATATTTTAATTTTTTTAAATATGTGATACGGGTTTGAGCATGCCCCTTTCCCTGGAAATTTTTCCACAATGCACATTTTTTTTTTATTTTTATATCACACAAATATACCTAATTCATAATGACTATTTTGATATTGTGTAATTTTTGAAAACTGACCCCGAAATTAAATCCTAGATAAGTGCTTGGGAGAGGCGGATTTGACGATTTCCGATGAAAATCTCCAGGTCTCCACGATTATTATTTTTTTATTGTTAAGAAAACTACAAGAAAAATTAAACAAAATATATCCATCAACTAGAAACAATTTTCTACCAGAAACCGTGATGATGATGATGATGATTGGAACGAGATTTAAGTTGTTTACAGACAATACAAATTTAAAAAAAAAAAAAAAAAACCCGGCAACACAGCGAAACTAATACTTATAATATATATATATATATATATATCATGTATGTTTCGCGTTGTCCGATTGTAAAAGTGAACGTTTGTACGAGTCTGCATTATAGGACCTTGGTTATTTATTTACCTACAAACCTACGGCGTTTCACTCAATAAATACATAAAAATAAATACCATTTTTTTTTTTTCGAGAATATAAATATAATATTTATATATATATATATATATACCTAATGAAATAAAATAATCCGGACAATCGTATATTTTATAATATTATATTATGGTACTGCGTAAATATAATTCGTTTATAATATTCTAAAATATATTAAAAAAAAAAATATATATATATACAGTTAATATTAACGTGCATGTACGGAATTTATATATACATATATATATAAAAATAAAAATAAAAAACCAAAGAAATATCGTGCGCCGAACGGCGAGACGAAAAAAAAAAACCGTACGATCGCATAAGTCCCTGGTATCGTTAATCGTCATATATCTTCCTCTGCGGTTTATATAGACCACCGGTATTTTGTTAACGTTACTAAATAAATGATAAATGATTTTTTGTTTTTTTTTTTACACTACCGACCAGCGTTAGTACACGTATATCGTATTATTATTGTTATGCGTCCGACGTATGATCTACATTATAGAGACCGTATTAAATCTATACGCCGATTGAAAACCGTCGACGTCGACGGCAGTAGTACGGACACGCTAGAGTTATATAATTTCGATATTTAAATTAATTCGTTTTTTTATTTGATTTTTTTTTGTTTTTGTTTTTTTGTTAAATATAATAACAAGTGTACGGTGTCGCGGAAATTAAACGATCACGTGCCTGGGATCCTGATACCGTCGTCGGTCCGCGTCGGTACCACCTAACCACTCTGCGGTACGATATTTCTCGCGTACGCGGACGTGACCACACCGCGGATCACGAACCGCTCGCCCGTTATTACGATATAATACGTATTACGCGTGACCCAAATAATTTAGTCTCATCGGCAATATTCTCCAACGTGTGTGCGTCTTTCAACGGATTAATAGTTTAATAAATAAGACCCGCCGGCGCGTTTTTTTATACAATATCAATAGCGACAGCGTATACGTTATTAGGGCCCCCCCCCGCCCGGCGAGGGCGTATATATTTTTAGTCCCGGCCCGTTTCTCCCGATATGAAAAACCCGGGCCCTGCACTGTTTACTAATTTACGAGACCCTCGCACATTCAACATTTTATACAACGAAGCCCACCACCACCTATCGTTATGAGTTCATCGAGCTTATCATAGCAGCGGCGTAGACGTTTAGTAGTTAAAAACACGGTATTCGTTTAAATTCAAATTATTGAAAATGTATTAAAATTATTAATTTTATATAATATGTTCTACACCACGTTTATAAATCTAACCTAACCCAAAATGTGTACAAATTATGAACCGGTAACACCGTCTGGTAGGCTAGCAAGGGCCTATATTTTTAGGCCCGTTGGCGCCCTACACTGTTCTAACTTGTAAAACCCAAACCCGCCTAAATTTAAAATTATAAAATGAACCCCATTCGGCCCGCCTGTAAAAAATATGTGGCCCGGCCCGTGCAGGGATCTCGTAAACATACATACTTTGAATATTATTATAAATAATTAAGACCCGGATTTAAATGTAAAGTGCATTTTTGGGGACGTCCTAAGACAATGCATTCCAAATACATAATTTAAAAGCAAACCATATATTTCAGCATTTTGTGTTTTTTTTTTTTTTTAAATAATTTTTAGGCCATTTTATTATTAGTTGCACTCTTTAGTGTCCATCTTCATACTAGCTGTACAATAATATATTGACAACAACTATACGTGATTATTATATTTTAAATATTGGAACATTTGAAATTAGGTGAAGTACAAATATCTATTCGGTATCATTGTCGGCTATTTCCTATATGAGTATAGAACGTTGCCACCAGTGTAACATATTAAATTATCATGTCGGTAGGTACAACACTGGTTTTTTGATAATACATCGAATTCGGTTTCATCACGAAGAGTTTTTGACAGATTACATTGTTATCGACCACACTCGATACCTCCCCTTTAATTTATATTTCAACATATTGTCATCTCACAATACGTCTTATCAGCTATCAATATAAAGCCATATTTGACTTATTGAATCTTGACAATTTTCTTTTACAAGGGCTTAAAATAACCAAAAAATCCTAGGTGAAGGGGTGAATCCCCCCCGTAAATTCGCCACTACGTATAATCGGTAAACGGTGGAAAATCGGAGGTGCAATCGGTGCGTGCTCAGTGCCACCCTGCGGCGCACCGAATCGAATCGAATACTTAGATAGACTTTCTCGGCGTGGAGTATCCAACTGAAAAAAAAAAAAAAAAAAAACAAACCGCACCGATATAATAATAATAATAATAATAAAATCTAATCGGGAATCTGACCCGGTGAAATACGCGAACCCCCTCGGGCACCGACTATATAAATCGGCCTTACACGTATAATAATATCCGACCGTATGTCAATTTTTATAGCTAATGCGGCACCGTGATGGTATACCGTTAAGCATCGATCGACCGGAAGGGCGAGACTCGGCCGAACGTGCGTCCCGGACCGCTTCCGCAGTAATATTTAATAAAGTCTAAAAAACCAAAATAAAAACCTACTATGTTAACTATTGCCGGTTGCCTAACGATACCTACCCTACACCTGCTGTAATAACTGACTATAATAATGGACCTTAATAGGACTGTAAATAATCGTTTAATTACAGTACGGCATAATAAAACTAAATACCTATGGATACCTTAGGCCAGAGCACCACAATCGGAGTGCCACGAGCTTGATTTAAGGGCACCGTGAAATTATTTCAAATGTAAAGCAATCGCACATATTTGTCATAATTTAAAATTAAAATAAAAGATAGCGTAGCGTGCGTGTTTAGTGCAATAACACGGTTTATATAAAACCTATTGTGTTTTATACAATCTGTGATAATATTGTAATGTTCAATCTATTTTAATTGTCATACTGGATTTTGTTCGCATTTAACTGCCTTTGAAGAGGGTTTAGTTGACTACTTTCCCGATTTAGATATTTCAAA
This sequence comes from Tuberolachnus salignus, assembly GCA_956483605.1. Taxonomy (NCBI): domain Eukaryota; kingdom Metazoa; phylum Arthropoda; class Insecta; order Hemiptera; family Aphididae; genus Tuberolachnus; species Tuberolachnus salignus. Next base: position 42,314,581 of record OY101429.1, on the reverse strand, counting down.
ATACGATTATAAAAAATATAAGTTTTATTGAATGCAGTCTTGAAGAAGAACAAAATGATCTCACTGAAACACGAAACAATCGAAATCTTTTAACAAAACACAAAAATGTTTCAATAAATTAATTTTGGATTAATGTTGTGAAAATGGATGCTAATATTGGTTTTAGCTCTTAGAATATCACTACAGTTTTCAACGTCGTAATTATGTGAATAAGGATTTTCCACACTTGTAAATATAAAAACGAGTATAGTATGTTTTATTATAAAGAAACCAAAAGTTATAAAATATAAATATAAATACACGATATACTATTATAGAGTGTATCCGGATTTTTAAAAAATACTTTAGGGTGTCTTGAGTCAAAAAAGGTTGGGAACCTCTGTCCTAGATAAACCATTAAAAATCCGAATTGCAAACCATATAATTATCATCAATGCGATCTTATATTTATTTTATTATAATAATCCATATGGCAAAAATACATCTCAAAACCGGTTAACGTTGGCGATATTCTTTAAGATTACCAACGATTTGTGTAACTACCAAACACCTCTACACCGATTTCGGTTGGTGATTTGCCCTCCACAAAATTTAATAATACATTACACAGATTTATTTTTAAACGTATAAAAAATTACAATTTTTAATTACCAGTCGACTAAATTTAAATAAAAAATATAGTATAAAAGATATTTTTAAAAAACAAAATTGTATACGTATAAAAAAAAGGCGTACATACTTTGCATAATGAGTGGGTCATTGTTGTAGATGGGAAGTTGGGAAGGTAGTATATAGAAAGGAATTTAATTTATACATGTGTGTAACGTTGAATTGTAAATCAAAAACAATTCTGAGCGAAGTAGTAAAAGTCGTGTTTTTTCATTGTTGCCATGGTAACCATATCAACATAAATAAAAAGAAATAATAAATCTCGAGTGAGACAAAATCGTGTTTTCGTCATTTTTGATAGATTTTTCTATCGCGTTAAAAAATTAAAAGGTATATCGAAAAATGACCTCTCTAAAGTACCAATCAGATAGGATTTGCTACCGGACCCAGTGTAGGGTGTCAGATACAGTTTACTGGTAAAAAATGGGTTTACAGAAAAATAAACGTCATTGCAAAACCACCTAAAATGCAAGGGCATATTTTAGTGGTTTATACGCGCATATACTTCCAGGCCCTAATCATAACTTACGCGACAAGACAAATAGCTATTTTTTTTCCCTGTAAATAACGTCCGGCGACTTTTTATCTAGCGTGGTTTCGACTTTCGACTATAATATTATTGTGGCGGCGGATCGACTGAAATATTATTATAACGTCCGTCGTTATGATGATTAATCGTTTTCCCGCATTCAGCACCGACACGAATAGTAGTATTGAACGAGAGGACTGTTCACATATAATATTTATTATAATAATATTCTCAAATATAACGGCTTTTCGCGACGTTTTTAACTATACGACTACACGACGATAATAATTTATAATTTAACAACTCTGTTTGCAAAACGGCGGCGGCCCGTTAACGCTAAAAATAAACGTAATAATTTACGTTTGCGACAAAAAAAAAAAAAAAAAAATAATAATAAATAAATAAAAAGTACTAAACACCGCATATTTTCAATGCCGATTTTATTGTTTTACTGCTTTGGCCGTGCGGTATTGGCCGTTTTAAACAAACCGATTGAACGATTTATTTATAAGTGTCGGTTATACTCGACGTTCGATAATAAAATACCCACACGCCCCTCTCCGCGTTAAAATAACTTAAAATAATAAAAAGGCGTCAATTTACTGATCGCCACCGGTCTTAAGGGCACGTTTAAAATAATAAACATATAATGATTTTTTTTGTTTTTAAACGCTTGTTTGTATAGCTAATCCAAGCTGGCAGGGGGGTTGGCGAGTACGAGGGCCAATATATTAGTCCGATAAATGCATTTCCGTTACGAGATATTAAAAAAAAAAAAGTGTACGTATACGCCCACGATAGGCTTTAAAACTTTAAATAGACAGTCACCGCTTACTTATAAACAGTTTATTATAGCCGCCAGAATTCGAGTAAAGTTACGAGTTTCAAACGATTTTCGCACAATTAAAACATATTGCGTATAGACAGCATTCCGATTAATTATTTTTTATGGAACAAAACAATACGTCCGTCGTTAAATTTGAAATCGCGCGCAATTACAATAAATATTTACAGAGTCTCATGTTTATTTACAACAATAGTTTGAAAAGACGCCAAATTACCATATTATCGTTATATTCACCAGCGTAAAATTTAGTTTTAAAGTACGGTGCGCAAGATTGTGACTACCGTGTGAAATTCACTACCGTGTGGCAGTTACTATTACGAACTAACGTCGACAGGGCGATAGTTACTATCGTGAGACTATTGCGACAGCCGTAGGAATTATTATCACGTGCGATCGTTCTATTTTACTGTCGCGTCGCACTTTCACGGACGTTCAGGCCGTATTTTTCGTGAATTTCCACTGCGTGTTCACTTCCCTTTCCATAAAAAAAAAAGCTCCACCGGTAGAAAAACTCAATCTTTCCCCTTTATCGTTCAGTCTTACCCTGTTACATCCCACTAGTTAATGCATTCCATACATGAAATATTATATTATACTTAAAAAAGCGTTTCTGTTCGTCCAGTTATTGCCAGATATGTTGCACAAACACAACCCCTAAGCACTTATCTAAAATGAGCACACAATTTAGTTTATTAAGAAAAACCTTCACCTAATCATACACAGTATGTGCCGAATACAATGTATAAATAGTTTTATTTTAAAAGTATATTTTTAACAAATCATAAACAAATGCTAATTTCATAGCCAATTTAGGTATAAAGTAACGAAATATTGGTAAATACTAATAAATTTATTTTTATCGTTTATAAAAATGATGTATATACGTTTTTAGTACATACAATTTACCATTTATTTTACTGGGCGCACAGTAAGTCAAATGTTTGACCGTCTAGGTGTCCATATTGTGCTTAATTGTTCATTTGGCCAGAGAAAATTTCTTTAAAAAATGCCCTGCAGATGTTCCTATCGTTGTATTCCCTAGGCTACAATTTATAATCCACTACTATACCGTTGTTTACGGACGCTATCTCTGTGATAGTTACTATCGAGATAGCCGCAACACCGACTATTATGGTAGTATACTTTCGTCGTGTGAACCCGGCGTATTAAAAAAAAAAAAATAAAAAAATATTTAACAATTATAATACGAATATCACTCAATAACGCATTTTAAGATTTTCACGGTGGGTACGTAGCAGTTTTAGGATTTTGATCTCATGAATTGAATAAGTTTAATATACGGGACAATAATATTTTATACGCGTAGATAAATTACTATTTGCTTTGATGTGAACTTTCCGGAGGCGTTCTAAAATATAAACGTACGAAAGTTTAATAAAACCGTAAAACTATGCACTACAGTGTATTATATTGACACCAAAGGGCAAAGGAAAACGCGTATAATATTTACATTCACCTCGCCCGTTGTTTGTTACGGACCCTTTACCTTTAAAACTTATTAATTCACTTTCGAATTCTGTACCTACCGGCGTGTATGATGTTTTGAAGTTCATGCAATGGACATAAGTATTATCCATTTCGTGAAATGGAAACCTTCGTTTTACATTTATGTAATTTTTTATGAGATCTGCACGATATAGATACGAAAACATTTAATGAAATGGAAATGGAAAGTAATTTGAAGCATTTCCATATTTTGTCTTAGTACTTCGGCACATACCAGGTAGCTTATCAAAAACAAAATTCGATTCATACGCCACATGGTTCAAATATAAACATTTTATTTATTAATTTTTTTTTTTTTTTGCATTTTCTTATGATTTTCATGAATAAATGCATTTTTGGTTATTTAGCGACAGATTATTGGCTTTTTTTATTCATTTTTTGTTAATCATTCGACATTTTATAATTTTATAAACAAATATTTTTTATAACGAATTACAACTTTCCCAATATACTTTTATTAATAGGTAGGTGCCTGCATATTTATCAAATTAAAGTAAATTTATCGTCATAAATGACGTTATTTTAGAAATATAAACACAGTTATTTAATGGAATTTCGTGAATATGGTGAAATATTATCAACTTAATAAAATACATTTTCATTTATTGTTTCTCATAAATATTAAATTGTATTTAGGTGTTCTAAGAATTAATTTTTTTGAATATACGAAAATGTGTTCATTAGTAATTTATTTTTTGGTATTTAAAATAATTTCAAAATAAATGTTTACATTTTTGAATAGCATTTTCATGTTTGAATGTGAAAAGAGTAGAAAAAAAAATCTCAATGCTACTAGTATCATATAGGTTAAAAATAACAAAATAAAGTCTTTAATTTTAAATATTAAGTAAAACGAAATTTCATTTACGATTTAAGTCTAGAATATTTCATAAGTTTTTCTTATTGGTTTTAATTTATTAATTTATAATTATATTTTATAAAATATATTAATTGTTGCCTCTGATGGTATTGGACAAGAAAACAATCATAATCTCAATAGGTAACAAATTAGTATTTATTATTATTTAATTTACATTTCAACTAATTCAAATAAAGAAAAATATTTTCAAGGTTAGGTTAGGTTAATATTAATATTTAGATTAAATATTGTTTTACACCTTAATATTGGCTATGAAATGTCCTTAAAATACTTATACATTTACATATAGGGAACAAGGTTATTATCATTGATAATACAATTATATCTTATTTTATAAACAACGTATAAAACAGTTAAATATAAAACATATATTATACGTAGAGTATAAAAATACTTAGTTTTGTTCTGTATAAAAGTGATTTTTAATTTATAAATTTAAATATTTATACTTATAACTATTATTTATTATAAATTATTTTATTTTGTTATATTATTTTTCAAGTTTATTTTTATTCTTTTTGCAATATTAATTTAAATATTGGTTTATCTATATAAATAATTGAAAAAATAAATTCATTATGATATATGTGGTTTGAAAAGTTGTGAATAATAAAAAAACAAAACGCATAATAAAACCATTACGCTACACTCATAATCTAAAACAATAACAAATTAATTACAAATCGGAAATCATAACAAATCTCACTGGCCTTACTAGAAAAATGGTTTTTTTTTCCATCGCGTGTGTATTAAGTTTAAAATTGATACTAAAAAAACTTGGAACAATAAAATGTTTATTGTTGTAAAGCTGTAAAATGTATTATAATATAAGAGTCGCATCATAAATTACTAGCGCAATAACAAAATGCAATAAGTTTTTAAAAATACCGTATTGATTTTTTTTTTTTTTTTTATGTCGTATAGCAGTTTTGTAAGTATATTAATATTTTGGTATAAATAAATATATTTTTTATAAACGCCATACTTATTTAATATAATACATACAAGTACATCAAACACCGTAATATCCCATTTAAAATTGGTTATATTTCGATACACTTTTATATTGAAGTATGGCGAACGATTTTGAAAATATCATAGGCTTTGTTTTAGTGGCACACAGAGGAATTCCGAGTACACATTCGGCTTACGAATGTATCCACCCACCCACTCTTTTTAGATTCCGAGCGTAAATTATTAAGGCGCCCGCACACACCTCCTTCGTGTTTCGTGTCGAGTCGTGTTTTTTACCATCCTGCCGTGTCGTGTTTTTTCGTCGGGTCGTGTTGGTAATAATGGTAAAAGATAAATATTCCCGCCCACGACGTGTTCTCGCCTGATATAGTGATACGACCAATATGATATTTAATTTATACAACAATTATAACTACTGACCTATTTCATTATATTTTGTTTTATAAAAAAAAAAGTAACATTACTTACTTTTGAAATTTAATTTTAAAACGGACGTAATTGTTATACGAATAACAGTCTGAGTTTATACCGATACGAAGTAATAATAATTTGCATATTGAAAATTATTAAAAATAAAATAAAAGGTACTTACTAATTGTATTATAAATAATTTACTAATTTATACAATTAACAGAATCTATCATTTAGTATACAATGTGGTTTCTTAGGCAATTTTATCCATGATTTGAATCTATTCGTAGGTATACACACTAATAAATTATATACTCTATCTATTTCGGTGTTAAACAGTTTTCAAGATTATAAATGAAAATGTTATAACTAATTGACTGCTGCTATACTTGTGTGCTTTACCGTTGAAAATTCATATGAATAAATACGATAACATATACTTATAAGTACTATGTGTATGAATTCATTATGGAATATAATCCAGATTTTAAATATTATACAATGATTGACTTCAGAGTTCAGAATATTCAGAATATTCAGTTCGTTATTGTTGTAATATTTATTTTCATAGTTATTTTTATTATCATAATATTATATCAAACATTCAGTTAGTCACCGCATGACGAACAACTTGAAATATTTCAACTAAAGTGGTACACAGAGGAATTCTAAGAGCACAATACAATAAACAAATGTGTCCATTGTCCACCCACTATTTTTTTAATGTGACAGCAATACAGGGCCTTAAGCCTTTCCATCGCCGAAATTTAAGGACATTTTATTTAAGTATGCCTATGCTCTGTAAAATATAAATTGTAAAAGTTCAATAAACTAATTTCCTAAATCTTGTTTTTTTTTTTAAGTATGCGAGGTTTCACACATATTTAATGTCTAGTCCTGGATCACGAATAAGTATAATTAACCAACGACTTTTGTATTCAATGTCTCTCAACCCAACCTCCTGAAAAAAAAAAAAAAAAAAAGAAGAAATGTTAAGTACGCGTCTGCACCAATACACCAGTAATTACACCCACCAACTTCGAGAGCAATTGAGCATTACTCAGTATAGGTCGTCTGCGCGACACTGCATTGTTAAAACTACGATATTAACTTGATATCGTAAGTAGGTGGGTACATCATAATTCGTTTAACTCTGAAATTTATGTTTTTTTTAACAGCTTCTAGTGTGCTTAATGACATCTTTGGATAAGAGCCGGTCGATGTATGTGAGTTGATATATGTAAGGTACATCAATAATCGTGTCCGAATAATTTCGTGTTGAATAACTACACTAATTGCGGTAATAATGATTGTTGCTGTGCGATTCGTCAACAGTTTAATACGGAATAAGTAATTTATTATCGAATTCGTAATTGGGCAGAAGTCTTTAGTAGAACTGGCTTACTAATAAAACACAAAAACATTTCAGCATGGTATAAAACCAATAGTGAATTAGTGACCACTTGTGCTAAATAATTTAAGAGATAGATAGATAGAAAGAGATATTTTACAATTCACACGATTTCCGATTTTACACATAGCCCCATTTATTTACATCGGGTATTGATTTCAAAATTTTAAACCGTCATTTTATAATTGAATATTGTAAAAATACGTAACAATTGACGTTTTACAATTAAATCCTACGTATTTTTGACAAATATTCTACACACTTGAATATAAACTTTTATCCAGAGATAAGACCATCACTTAAGTGTTTTTCAAATTTAGTCGAAACGTTATAATCAGCTGTACTCATGCTTGTATTTGAAGCTTTAAATCCAGAAAATTAAATGTTTTACTTAATGGATAGTGAGTAGCCTTTATCTGTATACAATTTTTAATTAAAGTTACAGTAAATGGCCTAGAAAGGATAAAGATAAGGCCTAAAGATAAAATGTATTTATCTATACTTGTGCGTACACACAAGTTTTAGGAAATTTAATTTTGGCTTTTTTTCCAGACATTTTAGAACCGTTGAGTTATATTCTTTACAATATTACAAAACTTTTACCCTCGTTCCGTATACCAGCATAAAACATATCACAATTTTCTAAAAGTAACCCGCATTTTTGGACAAATATGTCGAATGTGAGTTTACGTTGTTGTTTAATCATATCGTTAAACGATTCTAAAATATCAGTGGCGTAACTAGGTAAAAAACTAGGGGGGGAGCAAAATAATGTATTCACCAAAAGGTTGAGGGGTGGTGTAAATATATTTTTATTCTATGTATACAAAATAAGCAAAGACTAATTTAATCACTTAATCACTTAATTAAACAAAACTTAACAAATAAACAAAAGAATACATCATTATTTTAATGTAAGTTTTCTTATATTTATAACCCAGATTATGCGATATGGTTGACGTTACGTCAATCTCAACATATTATAAAACAGTAGAAACGTGAAACATATATAAACCTTTAGGAAATAATTTGAGGAAAAAAGTATTTTTATCTTATGAATATAAAAAGTAATTAATATATGAATATATTGCATTATTTCTTGATTTTAGAAAAAACAGAGATTTGTACTGTTGTCAAACCTGGGGGGGGGGGGCAAAATGATACCTTTGCCCCTCGAAAAAATGTCAGGGGTTCAAGTTCTCCCCTTACCCTTTTACACAGTTATGCCACTTTATAATATAATATATCTTCGTATAGATATAATCTCTAGTTCGTAATAAAAGTATCTACTACTAGTGCTTTACTAGATAATTTGTATGCAAGTATACTGTTTCCTTTACTAAAAGATAAGGATTTGATGCTTCCGTTGGCTGCAGCGCCCGCAGTTATACCTATAAGCTATATTCATAACATGTTGAAATCGTTTTGGCTTTAATTCAAATTATTATGCACAATGAATTTTTATTCATTCGGTGCTTTTCATAAATTTTTACTATAGTAGTTTTACTGGTTGTAGGAAAATATTTCACGATTTACTAATTTAGGTATTAGTTTAATTTGTCGTTCCCCTTCCACTCCATAAATAGTAATCGCACTCTATAATGTAAATTTATGTGACGTTTAAACCATTTGTATAGTTTTTATACATATACTAAACGTACATACCTGCCTAGTTAACCAAATCTAATTTTGAACGCACAAACATCTTTCTTTGTGTAATTATTAACTTTGTGTGACGTTAATAGCCGTTGGATTTTCGTCTCGTATTAATATACAATAACTTGACTTAAATGAAAATACCGGCGGATAAATGGACGGCATAGCAGCGGAGACTAAGCTAAATAATAATAATAATAATATAATTATTAGTGTCTGAAATAGAATTTCGTATAAAGATAAAACAAAATAATATAGGAATATAAATCGATGATTTTAGCGGGAAGAAACTCTAAAAAAAAACGGCTGTATATATATATATTTGAATTATGTAGAGAAAAAACTTCGACCCGGAGTATTGTAAAAATAATATTTTTATTTTCAATTATTTTTAACGGACGCGTAAATATCTGATCTACACTAGCTGTGCCCGTTAATATTTCAATATTTTCAAGTTTTTATTTTTTTTTTTGACATACGTTAACGAAGCGTATGGTGATTTCTATAACAGTTCGAGAGACAGGAACACATTACATCTGTCGTGTGTCGTCTTGTAGGGAATTGAATCTGTTCCAAAAAAATAAAAAAATGTATTAATGACATGTACTTTCTTCAATAACCGACTTACGAGGTTTCTGTATTTTTATTTTTTTTTTCTTCTAACAGATCAAGGGATCTGTTAGAACTGCTAATTTAACAGTTAATTATAAAATATGTAGGTAGAAGTATTACACTTATGTAAATACGTATAACGCGCATACCGAAATATACGGACGTTCGCGATTATCGTAAAAAAAAAAATTACGTTATTTTAGGTTAGGTGAAAATTTTAAAAACGAAATAATAGTTTACTTACGACCTATTATTACGTTTAAAAATTAAAATTAAAAATATACGTATAAAATGTATTAAATTAAATCGATATCATTACTATTATCCAAAATGTGCGAGTAAAACAATTGTGTTTTTCCGTCTAAATATATGGTTTATATTATTTTGTACACCGTTTTGTATAATATATACAAAATACGTAAAATATATTAATTTTCGGTCCCGTCCCGACACCGTGGCCGTAATTTATTATAACGAAGTCGTTATGCAAATCAAAATATATTTAAGTTTAAAACCGAAATATAATTTTTCAATAAAGTTAAACACAACAATCATTTTTGTTTTCTCCGTCGTCGCCTCGTATTTCGGTCGGTATACTCGTATATATATATATATATACACACGTTTTGAATTCGTTAACATTAATTTCCTATGCAACGAAAACAAAAAAAAAAAAAAAAAAAATATGGAATACTTGTAATTTCGGACAACCTCATCCCCTTTTCTATATGAATTATGCATAAACCGGTGTGCGAGAAAAGCCTGTGCGAAAACACTTCGGCGGTGTCGGTATTTATGTATACGGGAAATGGAATGGAAAAAAAGGGCTACCAAATATATATTTTTATGTATATATATATATATATTTTTTTTTTTCATCCGCTTAAAGACACGAACGTGAAATTCGTATTCCGGAAAAATTCCCCCGGACCTATTAAACGCAGCTGATAATAATATGTGCGTGCGTGCTCGTATATAACGTTATAAATTAAAATATAAAAAAATACAAAACGCAGGGTAATTCGTTTACGTTTTACAACGTGCCGGGCGTTTGTCTAAGAACGTACTCGAGCAAATTTGATTTCGGTTGTTTTTAGTCGTTATGGAATTTACGATTAATACGATTTTATTCCGTACGCCGTGGAACCCGTCAGCTATATTGATTTGCAAAATACGGTATTTCACAACTCGTAAAGAGAATATCCACACAACATTTTTCAATGGCACTCATTGAATAAATATTTGTTTCCCATTTAACTGATAATATTTAGATTAAAATATTTTTAAAAATATATAAATGTATCAAACCAAATATCAATGTTTAACATTAACAACTAAAATGTATTACCGGCATATCAACAAACATTTTTATAAAAATCATTTCGATACATCGGGAGTTCAAACGATTTAAAATTTAAGCCCCGGAGGAGTTAAGGACGGTTGTTTTATTACTGTTTGGTTATATAGCAGTGGTTCCCAAACATTTTTCTCATATCGCGGTACATTGCGATTAATTTCTATAAGTCGCGGCACACTTTGGATAAATATCGGATAAAGAAAACAACTACAGATGTTTCCATTAACAGCAGATATTGATCCACATGGAGAAATATCGTCTGCTTTGATTATTAATCACCCTATAATTTTATAAGAAAAAATGAAGAAATATTTCCCATCATTTTCGGTTGACTAATACGAATGGGTACACAATACATAAACAGTTACATCGGATGCTATATCTCATTTAAAACTAATTGAACAAGTACAACTTTCGGAACTTCAGTCTGATCGTTCATTGAAGTTAAAATTTAATGAACTTACACTCATCCATTTTTGGAATTTAATTATTACATACCGAGTATCCGATAATTACAGAAAAAAACAATAAATACGCTGTTACCATTTCCTACAACATACCGTTGCGAACATGGTTTTTCCATACTAACTAACATTAAAAATAAGAAACGTGAACGACTTCTATCAGTTGAACAAGAAATGCGAGTATGTTAATCGTCAATTCCTACTCGAATTGAACTATTATGCAACCAGCATCAAGTACGCGTTTCACACAAAAATTGTACTTATTTAGATTTAGAATTTAAAATTTAGCTTAACATGTACACTATTTTTTTTTTTTAACATAAATAAATTTGTTAAAATACAAAATTCAAGTTTTCACGGCACATCCTTTGGGAAATACTGGGTTATAGGTTTGAAATTGTATAATATCTCGCATTACTATATTGTGATATTAGGATATTAGCAGGGCTAATATTTCAGTTCATGCACCGAAAACTGGCAAAACATGCGCCTAAAAGTTCGGAACTATGCAATTGTGTGCACTAAGATTCTAAAACTAGGCGCTTAGATATGTTTTATTTCTTTTGATTTGTATACATTTAAACTAATCCAACACAAATAGATGTGTAGAGTTACAAGTTTTCTAATCTTTATTTCTTAAACAAATAAACCAAAACGAATACTAATATTTTGTAAACATGAAAAGTAAATAAGAAATAATTTATAAGTATTTATTTGTCTGAGAATTTGTTTCTACCTATCCCGAATAACGATTTTGCCGAATCTATACAAAATACGTGCCAAAAAAAAAAAAAAAAAAAATCAACTTTAATACCCCAAAATAAAAGTTATTAATGTGTATATTTGTATAACCGTTGTTATGCAACGGATTTGTACCTTGCTTATAGCGTGTTTTCCTATGTTTGTATATATATATATAAAGAAATAAAAATCCATTCATGATGTGTACACGAACTTCGTACGAGCCTTGGATATTACGTAGTATAGTTTGCACGTCAGCGTTTGTGAAAACGTGATTTTCTTTTTAACAATATCAAAGTTTAAACATGTGTTTATTACGACGACGAAGACGGGCAAACACGGGCGGATTGGGCAAAATGTCGATAATAATGTTATACTAATCGAATTTACTCGCGAAATCTAAACGATCTTAAAGAATCGCCTTGTACGCGATTTGTAAAAAAGGATCAAAAAAAATGGGCCGACCGTGCCAAATAGTGTTCGTCAACTTCTGTTCACAGTCGATAAACACTTTGCGTATATTATTTATAATAATAATAATGATAATAACGATGTCGCCACTATATAGTTATATAGGGAAAAGATGCGTATGCATTGGCTGCGAAAATATAGGAGAGCGGTTGCCAAATCGGCGGTGGGAGGAGCCCGCGGGCTTCCTCAATGGGCATCTTCACACCGCTAGTAACGTGCGGACGACCATTTGAAATGGATAGTAACTTCGGACGCGATATTATATAATATAGATTTTAGCTGCGCCCGCGTTTTTTTGCCGATGGAATCGTAGAAAAAAAACCAAGAAAAATTATTATTAAAAAAAAAAAAAATAATAAAAAAAATAATCGTTCAGCGTTGCGCGATAGCGTCCGCTACTTGTCGTAACGCTCGTATAATATAATTACGTTTACGCGATGACACGGGAAGACGCCTGAATATACGTGAGACTATAATATTTTAACTGTATATTTTGTTTGTTTTTGGTTTTTTTTTTTTTTTTTTTTAATTTGTGAGTATTACGCGTAATATTTTCTAAACGGTACTTTTAAAAACCGTCGTTCGATCATTATTTTATTTCAACTAGTCGTACGCGTATACCCGGGCCAGTAACGCTATAGCTGCAATATTGTCCAAATTATTTATAAGGTCGGAAATCACATAATATTATTACGATATTTTGTCTAAACGAACGTATTCGGTAAAATATCCCCGGGATATCGCCACTGGATACGCATATATGTATATGTGTACTGTTACGCGCTTATACAGTGGCGATGAAATGTTTTGTCATATTATTTACATAGTTTTTTTTAATATAAATTTACCGATAAGACAATTTATATTATTACGAATATCGTTGGAAAACAAAGTCATGGGGGGGGGGAGTTTGGCCCTCCGTTTGACCGACCCCGCGACTTTGTATACGATTGATGAACGGGCATAGGATTGGCGATTATAAATATTGTAGGTACATTTTTCGAACGTGTCGCTTTCTAAAGTACATCTTTTACTGTTATTGTACCTCGGATTCAAAACATGTATTCGTTTTCTATAGTATATTCGTGCGAATAATATTACTGGAATAGTAATCGCACGATAAAATCGTAAATGTGTATTGTAACTAAAAATCGAAAAAAAAAAGAAAAAAAAAAATGCTCCGTATCGTACGTTTATTCATAACGAATTATCATTCGTTTTGAATAAAATGCTCTCTAAAACCGAATAACATATTATCATTTGATATACGCGCGTGTCCCATCTGCCCTGGTGTGTTTACTTTGGCCAGTCGCTGTTTGTACAAAAAAAAAAAAATAATAAATAAATACTACTAACACACTATAAAATGACCCAAATATTTGTTTTACACTATACGGTACACTATAAAATATACATAATATAATATAATTAAATAATACATGTACAAAAAAAAAAAAAAAAACCGCCATCGTATGTATTAAAATGTTTTTTTTTTTTTTTTTTTAAATAATATTTTGTGTGTAATATTTCAGTTGATATACTTGCAATTTTTACCGTTATTAAAAATTTAATAAAAAAACTAAGGGGGGATTATTGTCTAATATTTATGTAATACATATATAATGTGACGCATTTAATTTTGTATTTTATTGACGGGTGGTTATAAATACACTTTTTTCGTTAATTTTTGTTCAACCATGATCCCTTCCGAATATTAATTATTTTTGGTGGTTCGAGAATAATAAGTTTATGAAAAAAAAAAATGATAATAATAATAATAACAATAATAGGTAATATATTATGATCTTCTAATATACAGTGTCCTGCAATGAAACAGAACGATTTCAATATTTAATTACTATTTAAAGAATGAATTTATTTTTATTTTAACAAATATAAATATAAAGTATAAGTGTTACCATTTGATGTTCAATACAAAAAACCTATTTTCCATACATTACGTTTGCCAAATGACCTCCATTGAAATGTATACATTCTTGTAGTCGGAACTGAAAGTTTTGCATGACCTCTCACAGCATATTAAAGAGAATTGCTTCAATCTCGTCCCCAATGCGTTGTTTGAGGGCTTGGATAGTTTTCGGTGGATTGGCCTCAAACACTTATGATTTAAGGAACCCCCATAAAAAAAAGAAAAATCACAAGCCGTTAAATCGGGAGAACGAGGGAGCCATGGGATATTCCCGTTCCGTGAAATGACAAAACATTCACAGCATTCATCGAAATTCTTTCAGTGTGGCTTGTTGCATCGTATTGCTGAAAAAGTGTGTGTTCGTTCACTGGGAAAAGGGCTAGGTGTGGTGTAAAAAAATTATGAACCATTGTAACGTATCGCTCAGAATTAACGGTTAACTGCATTTTTAGCTTTTTATTTATGGGGATTCCTTAAGTGTTTGAGGCCAATCAAAAGTGTCCGAGGCCACTCCACCGAAAACTACCCAAGCCCTCAGACAACTCGGGACGAGTTTGAAACGATTGCCAGTAATATGCTGCGGGAGGTCACGCAAAATTTCCAGTTCTCGCTACAAGAATGTAGTACAGAAAATGCATTGAATACAAGAATGCATACATTGCAATGGAGTTTATTTGGCAAACGTAGTGTATAGAAAATAGTTTTTTGTTTGTATTGAATATCAAATGGTAACACTTATACTTATATTTGTTAAAATAAAAATAAATTCATTTTTTAAATAGTAATTAAATATTTAAATCATCCTGTTTCACTGCCGGATCCTGTATAATCATATTATTATTATATTACGAACCCGGCATGTTTTAAAAATATACAGATTTTCAACGAGAGGAAGCGAGTCGAGGTCTATTTTTTAGGAGGGGAGCACAGTCCTTGACTTCATAAAAAGAAATATTATTTTTTACCTCGTAAATTGATATTCTTAATTTCCATAATAATATTTCCACGACGTTTTGGCCGATCGTAATGCTAAAATAAGAATAAATAAAAAGTCAATCTAGCCGAATCGGGCAATAGTAATAGTTTAGGATTGCGTACTGCCCCTTTAGCACCCCTTCTAGTTTCACCTCTGTTTTAAATTATTAGTACAGTATAAACAATAAATTACACGGGTGTGAGCATATTATCCCGCCCACGAATAGGTATACCGACTAATTGCACACGGAGGGGAAAACAAATGCATTTGTTCAGCGAAATAATTGATTTTTGTTATGGTCATGTTTAAAATACGCTCGATTTTCTCATTTTTGTCAAAATTAATAATATATATATATATATATATTTGAATAAAAACCAAATCAATTCAAATTTGTATACTGTAATATAATGTTTTTGTATTTTAAACATTAACATTGTTTTGTTCAATAAACGAATCGACTCTATTTAAATTTCTTTGTTGAGTTTATTGTGATAAATTATTATTAGTAATACTATTAGTAAAGCCTTGCGGAAAACGTTTGTATATTGAAATTATTGTTAAAATATTTATGCAGTGTAAAAAGTATAGAAGGTCACGACATTATTCGGGTTGAAGAAGAGAATGAGTAGTGTTGATACACTAATACATTTCCTTGTCTTATTAAATTAACGTAAATAATAATACTACGTGTTTTAAAAGTATATTCAATGATTAAAATATTTTTATAATTCAAAAACAGTTTCGGTGGTTTTTTTTAAGAAAATTGCACTTATTAACAATAATTGTTCTATTAATATATTCGAGATCATTATAATATTTCGTGTGCGTACGCGAAATATTTAAATATATGATTTAAGTTTTCATTATACCTACCTACACCATCAGCCAAAAATTATAACACAGTCATTTTTTTTTTTTTTTGACAACGTTCTCGACGAATCGCATTCTATTATTATTATCTACAATATTTTTTAAAAATATATTACTACTATTACATATCATACTACTGTTATTATGTGTGGATATGTAATAATATGATCAAAAAAATAATAATTTTCAACAGTATGTTTAATGTAATAATTATTACGTGTTCGATTTTTATAATACACACAAATACCAAGTAACGTTTTGTATAAAAAGTAGAACAAGGACTCGGAGCCAGAGATATGTGATTATGACGTTTATTTTTCTGGTGTGTAAACCGGTGCCGAATGTAAAAAATTAAAAAATCTTTTGTAAATTTATAATTTAATCTCAATCATACACTTCATATTCAATTTAGGAAAATTGAAGACACCATTTAAACGGCCCTAATGTAAATATCATACCCGGTTTCACCGGGATTCGTCAAGTGTTATATATATATATATATATATAATTTAATTCTTTGCCCCAAAGTTTAGGAGGCCCACACATCTATTTTTGGACTCGTACAAATTTATTTCTGTATTGATTTTTGCGGTGCCCTCGGTAACACGAAAAATTATATACACACGGTTTTTTTTGGTTGTCATGTGTAAAACTGTGTTATAGAGAGCGATTTATTTTATAACGATCCAGCGATAATCGACAAAGTTTTCGAGTAAATTTAATATTTTTCACATTTTCAAAATGTTACCCTTATTTGGTGAACTTCGATAATCTAAACATAGATATGAAATTTATAATCATTGTTTACTCCTCCGGTCTAAATTTTACAATTCAATAACTGGACATACGAAAGCAGTGTTTTAAGACATTTTTAGAAAAATGTTGTTTTGGTATTTGAGGTTACGTTGATATTTGAAAATCAAATTTACTAAAAATATCCGTGTAGACTGCCGCCGGTTCAAGATAAAATAATAATCCTGTATAAGATAATTTATTTTGCCTAGAATATATCCTCCTGGATTTAATTTAACGTTGGATTAAAACCCCCTACAGTAAAAATAACCAAGCATAACGGCGGGCAGAACACTGGGGAGTATTACAAATCACTTGTTACACCAAGAAGATTATCATGTCTAAAGTCTAATAATATAAGATTGGAATAAATAAATAACCGTAGACAACAACAGGTAACTTAACTGGATTTAGGGGAGAATGTAAAATTAAATTTTAGATTCTGAGCCGAGTGAAAAATGTATTGCTTTAAAAAATATATATTTTATTTTGTCCGGCCCGTATTTTTCGGTTACTAAAAATCCTTCAAAACGTTCACATCACCATACCTTTTACTTATTTTTTCTCCATCGACAATTTATTTGAAACAATTGTTTATACTCACAGTTTATCTAAAGAATTTAAAAACTGCAAATAAACGTCGATACGCCTGGTTTGGACAGCAAAACACGTAAAGGCTTTTTTGTTTTTTAATAACTTAATGCTTAAAGTCAGTTAAAAATCATAAAATTCAAATCGATTCGTTTAAATAAAATATAAAGTATCGAATCATTATATGCAAAATCGTTAGTGGGAAATTATTATTATTTATACAAAAATTACAATATAATTAATAAATGCATAATAAAATTAATAAGTCATAATAGTTTTCGATAATATTGCTGTCAGCGAATACGGAAGATTTTTAATACCTAATAAAACCAATTTATTTGCCAGCGTAATGGCCATGAGCATTTGTATGAACTATATGTGCATTTTTTTTTTAAAACAAATTTTCATTTATAAATTATCCAATGCTAAAATTAAATTAAACAGTATTTTATTTTATTTTTATGTTTAAAATTGTCCAACGCAAGTCCAATTAAAGTGTAATTTTATCAAAAAATTTTATACTTATTATAGTTCGGTTAAAATATTTCATTTTAGAAAAAAATACATTTTTATGGTAGATATCAGATAAAATTTTTGAGTCACTTCGCCCCTAGTTCAATACATTTATACTTAACGGTTTAAATATAATATGTTGGGATTATTTTCCCCATAGCCGTCTATTACATAAAAAAAAAAAAAAAAAAAAATACTATTACTGAAAAGGCAGCTATGCAGGCTACTTTTTCATATTCCATTCATAGTAAGCCAATTTCCTTATACTGTACTCTATACTTACTTATATCCTGCATCGTCTCGGCCTTTTGTCTACGATGACCCCGTCGTATTTCATCGTATTATTAAACTTATACTATCATCTTGTCATTTCTCCCCTTCATTCTCGTACAGACAGCTTTAACTTAGAAATAACGGCCAAGCCGATTCTCATATGCCTGAATGTTATATTACACGTCATTTTTTTTTTTTTTTTTACTCGATTTCAATAGTACCGTGCCGTATAGTAATGCGTTTATATTATTACTACATAGACGCTACATTATATATTACTGGTATTCTATTGAAATGCTCAACCTTCAAGGATTGCATATTTTTCAAAAATCACAAAAAAGCCGTCATTTTTCTAATATATTATAATAGTAATAATAGCACGACATTTCGGAGTGGTATACAAAAAGATAATTATTATTTTAACCACCCTAAACATGAAACAAAGTCGTACAATTATTATACGTCATGGGCTTCAAGTTATAAAAAAGTTATAAAAGTATAAAATTGTTAGTAAAAAATAAATACGCTGACGTTTTACTTTTTCATTTTAATACATTTTTTTTACGGCCCTTTGCCCGTGGTGTCAATTTCATTTCTCCTCTTTTTTTTTAATCATTTTAAAGTAGAATTTTTAAAAATTCTTACAAAAGCCGAAATCAATAAAGGAATTCAATTCAACGCGTATCCCGGTCTCACCGTGTCTATAATTAACTGTTGTTTTTTTTTTCATTTGTATTTCGTCCGTGTCGCTAAGGTAACTCATAAATCAACAAAAATAATTCGATTATTTTCCTTCCGAATAAACCAAAAACACTGTGTCAACTACTCTTTAGGGGTCGTATTTCGAAGGAACACGGACCCTCGTTCGTTGGCTTTTGAATGTACATTTTCAGACCGATATCGATTCTTCTGTCGCTGTGGTTCGCACACAGACAAACAAACACTTCCTTTTATTGTAAATTCAATTTTTGCCATCGAGTTCTATAACTTTGTTTATTTAACAATCAATTCGCAATAATTTATATGTTTTTCTGATTATCGCCAACCAGGACGAATCTATCTATAGTGGTATTGATTGGATTTGATTTTGGTTACCTATTAACGCGAATATAAAATATATTACCCATCTGATTGTCCTTCATTTCAAAGATTTTAACTGTTGTAACTAACCTGCTGTTTATCCAATATTTTGCATATCAAAACGTTTAGAAAATTGATTTTTGATCGTTAGTAATGTCGGTTGCTTTTTGAAAGTCGAAAGTTGATAAGTCGATATCCGTGTTTACGCGGTATACAGCGGAATAATGGTAAAATAATGAAATAATTGTGTAATAGAACTATTCTGTATAGTGGTAAATTCAATTGAAATCAACATAATATATATATATATTATAAAATAATTACTCTGTATAAAAAACTGCGGCGTATAACCGCCGATATTATTACGATTTATTTATTTAAAAAATCAAAAAAAAAAAATCAACGTACTATTTCAATACAAACAATACGTTCTCGACGTTTATACGGAAATCCGTATAAAATATAATTATAAAAAAAAAAAAAACGGCAAAATGTTTTCTCGGACAACTATTATACGAGTAGGCATATTATATACTCGGCCAGATTATAACGCGTAATTACGGCGCATTCCTTTTTAATTTCGACTGATGCATATTCATAAAGTGTTTTAATACTGGTGTATATAATAATATTGCTAACCTACTGCTAGGTTTACAACTGTAATTATATAAATATTACGTATATACGCATAGACGGGCACGAGAATTACACGTATAGAGTTGGTAGAATTAATTCGCGATCCCCTAGACTCGGGCCGAGCGTAGTCATTATCTGAAATATATACACGAAACTACCACTTTTGACGATACACATCGTTGGGTTTTATGAAAAAAAAAAAAAATAAATAAATAAAAAAAAACCGAGCCGGCCCCTGCCAGGTGCGGATATTCGTCGTCGGTTATTGAACACGAAATGCATGCGAACTATTTGTGCGTATAATTATTTAACTAATTAAATAGTTTGAGTAATTTTTTACCATGTATAAACGTATAATAACAAACGAGTGCGTTACATATATATTGCTCGATAACGTTTTTTTTTTTTTACGATACGGCAATACCAAATAGAATAATAATAACGACAATAATTATATCGCTACAGCAGAACAACTGACCATCGATGTTACGCACGTTTTGTCGTCCCACGACATTATTGTCGTGTTTATATTTTTCCAAAAAAATTTAATACATTTTACACACGATTTTACTTGTAAAATTGACTATATTCAGAAAAAAAAAAAAAATGCAGAATTTAATGCGGTTACAAGAATATTTCTACTATACACGATGAGTGCAATTTTCGTTTAGTCCGACAATCAATTATGTCCAATGCATACATTTTCTTCCAATGTAATTTTGTCCGTTATTTTTTGAAATCCAATGCACTTTTTTTTTAAGTAATTGTCAAAAGAAAACCAAATGGTTACATTTATTGTAAATTTAGTTTATTACACCACCATACAAGGGATAAACCAATGCTCTAAGATGTACGCTGATTTCGTACTGTTCTTTGTAATGAGCATATTATTACTTACTATATTTTCAACTCGTTCTTGATTGGCAGTACATTTTTGCGGGAACTGGAGGTTTGACACGTGTATGACCGCCTCTTATCTAGACAATAGTATTTTCGGTTTCTTCTTGAATAGGTTTTATATTTTTCTTAAAATGTTCAAATATTAAAACGACGAGGGCTTTCCAGTCTTGAATGGACCTAGATCTTGAGTTTATAGGACAAAATAGATTGGAATAAAACGGTATAGGACTAACATTGTTGGATTAAACATTATTTGGACCAAAATTGTGTTAACCATTAAAGTGTTCGAATCGGGGAACAAGGACATAGTGGACAAAGTTCCCGTTTAAATTTGTTCGTATTCAGCTGCTTTTAGCGTACCCCTTAATTTGATTTACCCGTCGGGTAATTCTAGCTAGGAACATAGCGTGTGTTTTTATTTGTACATTAGCACAACTGTATTAGTTGTTATCAATCCAAAATTCAAATTATGGAGAATATGTTTACATGTCGAAAATCGAGCTTGCAACGGAATTTAAAAAAAATGTTAAAATAAAATTACGTGTTACGCGATTAGTTTCTTATTTGACCGTTTTGCTATTGTGAAATTAATTTTTTTTTTTTTTTGGTTAATTTAATTTTTGTTAACTTTATCATATTTTATCTACTATATAGAAACCATGTACGATAGGTTTTAAACTTGATCAATGAAAACCTGCGACCGTTCTCAGGTTTTTCCCCGATTCGAAAACTGATGAATAAATGATTTATAATACGTACTACCATATCATATTTGGTTTATTAATCATAAAAAAAAAAAAAAAAAAAAAACATAAATGCGATTGAAAAACTGTATTAAATTATTCAGTATAATATACTTCGTAGTCAGTGCCGGAGCTAGGTTTTGCGTGGCCCTAGGCCAAATATCCCGAAAAGCTCTGAAAACAGCTTATACAAATCAACAATGAAAACTGAAACAATACATTTTACCCTCCCTTTCTCTTAGTATTGAATTTTGTTTTTTAAATATATTTTTGGTCGAATAAATACATAAAATAACATCACTACTCACAAATTATCAAATTTTAATCGACTATGATTCGTAGTCTATCATAAAATTATAAAACTCGATACAAATCGCAAGTAAACAATGACGGAAAATAATAAAATCCGGAAACAAAGGTAAACATTATATACTCGATCGTTTTTAAATGAAAATAAAGCAGTTTGGCAACGTTCCGAACGTAAAAATATATATATTGCAATGTTCAACAGCTGGTAATAGGTACTTAAAAGGTTACCTATACTGTCCATATATTTTAAGGAGCTAGTGGTTGCTGACGTTTTTTTTAAAACTAAATATACATAATAAAAATCGACGCGTTAAACATTATGGTAAAATGATAAAAAAAAGCCATGAATTGCTACTGTTGTAGGTGGGAACTTTGGGAAGGTAGAATATGTATTTATTTAGGTTATTTAATTTATATCTTTACACAACTAACAACGATTGTGAGCAAAGTTCTGCGGTTAAACGTGTTTTAAATTTGAATTTAAACTGAAAATTATATTAATTTTTAACTGAAAAATAAATTACAGATTATTGGCGGATTATCGACCAATTATAAAATACATTTCAATTGTAATACTACGTATGAAAGTGCGCTAATATTATTTCGTGTTCGTACAACGCTCTTTTGGTTCAAGAAAACTAATATTATAATTATGTACCCAAAAAAAAAATAAAATGTAATAAATTATACAACGGTGGCCTAGGTATGTACCTATACTTTTATTTCTCACCGTGGACAGTAGAAAATACAAATAATAAAAATACTAAAAAGACACTATAGGCACGTGAAATTGCGCTGGAGGCTTATAAAAATTTACAAGGATTGTAAATACGTACGTTGTAAGGTGATCCCTCGTCGCCGCGCAGGACTGTTCGAATGTTCATAAATAAATAAAACCAAAATATACCTACGTGCATATTATTTATAATTCGGATAAAATGTTTAAAAAAAAAAAAAAAAGCAATCCAATGGACGAACGAATGGCGCCGACCTGCTGGGACATCGAATATCAAATTTCTTGTATGGTATTTTATTTATTTTTTTTTTACCATTCGTTGTCCTCTGCAAGTCTGTTATAGGTTATGTATGAACGTAAAATTCACAAAACGAAATTTATAGTTTTACTATTTTCGAATTTTTATTTTTGTTGCTCGTAACTCGTAAAAGGCCCGAAATATTCACAAAATATTAATATTAGCCTTATCTAGCCACGGGTGAATTTTAACCTATTTCTAAGAATTTGATGTTTTTCAGTTTTTTTTTTCCAATTGTTAAATTTATGTAAATACACAACTTTTGTAGTTTCTTAAAGATACATACACATTTGAGACGAATAAAACGGAATAATGGAATTTATTTTGTTGTTACAAATTAATACAATTTTCCATTATAATACAAATATTTTTGCCGAATTTCGTTCAGAATCGTTTTTTGTTAACAATGATTTATCGTTGCGTACATATATATAATTAAATTCCCTCTATACCTTCTTCCAACCCAACTTCCCACCTACATCAGTTGTTCACACATGGTGCGGTGTTTTTTTTTTATTTTTACGTTTTTGCCTTGTTTAATCTCACTTGTCCGTATATTAGGAATAATAAATAGAAATAGACTAAATATCAAAATATCAATAAAAAATATTATGCTTTATAAAATGCAGTTGATTTTTCGTATTAGAATTACATTTAAGTGTATAAATTCGAAATAAATACACTCAACACAAAATTGATATTTCCAATATTGTCACGGAATTTTAATTAAACATCAATATATGTTTGTGTTGTGCATTTGGCTGATATTTTCATTTATTTCCTGTGCCAGATTTGACCGGAAAGAATTTTAATCGGAACGAAATCCAATAATAGTTTATGATTTTCTTTCGATTTCCTCCAGTAAAAAGCAATAAAAACACAATATTTGAGATTTTATCGGTTGACGCGATATATGCGAGGAATTGGATTTTATTGTTTCGGTACCAAATCGAGTGAACCAGACGTTATGAAAAATATGTAAAAAATCATACTATCAGAATTATTTTTTTTATAGTGATACCATATTATACGGAAGTTATTATTTTTTTGTAATTCGACGTTGTAATTTTAAACTTTCGACTATTTTATCCGAAAGTTTTGGGATACATAAATCTATACGACGGTTTATGAATAAAATATTTATACTATTGTAAGTTTTGGACGATTGAACAGAACGTGGTACATCGCGTTTCTTATCTATTATATTAGATTATAAATTCGCTTCGCTCGGAACCTAAAAGACAATTTTTACATTACCAAAAATATAATATTCCGGTAATCCACTACGAAATCGTTCGAGATAAATACGCCTATTTGTTTTACGTTGTCTAATAGAAAATTCAAGATCGAAACACTGTTGGAAAAACTTGAGTTAATTGACTTCAGTATCGATAATATCGAATTAGAAAAAAATTTGGTCTATACATTCCTATATTCTATACACTTCCTATATTGGTATACGAATACGCGTTTTGTGCGTTGAAAATTAAATATTTTATAACGGATATTGCTTTAGTTGCCAGGACGGATAGGACAACTGAGTACTGTAGCCAGACAATTCTTTAAAAGAGCAGGTGCACTTAGGTTATTGTAAATCTAGAATACTTATCACCTGCCTTATTAATTTACAGTAAACAGACATGCTCATTTTTTTCTTTTGAAAGAAAACCTCTAACCTAACCTCTGTTAGCAACGGTACACATTTAACATAACAATACATTAAAAATGATTGCAAAATTAACAATTAATTTTTAATTCAATTGTTTTTATCGATTAAACTGTTTAAAGAAGCAAAAGCCAAGACACTATTAAGCAAATATAGGCGCGAACGGTTCATTGTCGATTAATATACGAGTAAACCACCTAAATAGGTGCACGACCTCGGTTAGTTGATTCACGAAAAACTGGATCCCACTTGGATTATTTTAACTTAATTCCGTGCTTATCGGTCATCGTTAATGTTATACGTATTTATTATTTTGTAAATCGTGAACTTTGATATTACGAATGACTTAACACAAAGCAAACATTTTGTGAATACAAATAAAAAATAATTTATTCTCGTAACGTATTGATATTTGATTAAAAGTCTAACGGCAATATAGCAAAAAAACGCTTACGCAGTCTCAGTAGAACACGATTGTTTTAGAGTAAAAGTACAACAATTAGTTGTTTGAAAACGTTGAAACGGTCTATATTTCTAAACGAAGGTATTGAGCGTTATATTCGGGGTAATGGAAAAACACGATACCGCCTTGCACTCCGAAATATTGGCATATTTTTTAATTTTTTTTTTTTTTATAATAGGTAATTTTACCCTATAATCGAAATCAAGCGAATTCTACACTTGGTTTGTGTAAAAATGCGTTTGATAAGACGCCGGTTAGATATACAGAAACAGCAAATGCCGATGTGGCGTCCTCATAATATAAGGAATTATTATACGTCCACTTTATACGATCGGCTACAAACCAATACCAACAGTTAGGGAATATTAGGAAATTTATCGAAGACATTAGCAGATTATTTTTGTGGAAGTTAAACATTTTTTTAAGTTTAGGTGGGCCGAATTCAGGTAATCCACCCACTTTGTCCGATCGTATCCAAACAAACGCCAGTGGTTAGCAAATAGTTAGCAAATAATAGCAAATTTATTTTTGAAATTAACGAATCAAAATTGTATTTTTGGCGAATTTTCGTTTAGATGTTCGCCCGTACGTAATGCAATTAATTATAATTCTTCAAACGAACACCCAACAAAAGTTATAATTTTTAATATTTTTATTGTTATACTAATCATGGCACTGTTGTAGGTGGGAAGTTGGGAAAGTAGAATAAAGAGAGGAATTAAATTTATATCTATGCACAGCGAAAGTTCAACGAATCATGTTTTGAAATTTGTACGTTAATTATTTTGTTTGTTATCGAAATTTGCATTTAAACGTTTACTCCAGCCCGGCTACGGCACTGGGACCGGTAGAGATGCGACCCGCGGAGGGGGGGACTCGATAAATTCCTTAATCCGGCACAAAATACACCCGGCGTGTAAAGCAATAATATTTCATATTCTACACACAGGGTATACGGGCAACGCCGATCCGGTCGGAAAATCGAAAAACGAAAAATATAAAACGGCTATAAAACCGGTAGAGATGATTTTTTTTTTTTTTTTTTTTTTTTTATACGCGGGCGGTTGGATTTCGTCGCGCACATAAAGTTGAACGGATTTCGATCGTACGCCGCGCTGCACGTGCGCTTCTGGCAAACGTTCCGTCGGATAAAATGAGACCCGGTGTACAAATCCACCTAGTCGCACCGTAGTCGCGCGTCGCCGTACTAAGTGCACGCGCACATTGTCCTCGGTATTTATACAATAGTTTACAACGCGGGATAAATATTTTGTATCCCTATGGATTTTCGTTTTTTCGTTGTTTTTTTTTTTTTTGTTTCGCACGCGCGTTTTCGGTTTACGGTGCCCGCCCGTGCCCTTTACAACACGGCCGCCGCGTCATTCCAAAGGACGAACGACGTTTGGAAAACAAAGAAAAAAAATACAAAAACACACGCAACGATCGCCGAAGGCTAATGATATTAATTTCATACGGTTTTATTGAAATAGTAAAACATTTCCGAATACCAGTAAAACACCCGGCCCGTATAACGGCTGTTTAGGTTATCGCGCCTAACCTATTATCCCCATCGAAATCGTATCGGGGACGAGGCGTACTTGACGGCGAGTTTTTTTTTTCAATTTTTTTTTATTTTAAATCGCACGCGCGTTATTTTCCAGAAAATCCCGTACCGCCGTAATAGAATTTTGGTTTTTCTTCCTTGCAGACGGACGCCCAGTGATAGCGTGAGGTTGGCCGATGCGGTATTCGGCGGCTTGCTGGGCGGCGGTATGGCTCCGCCTGCAGGCACGTCGTCAATGTTGCGGTCCCGGCGCCGGGACGCTACGCTCAAGCCGAACCGGACGCTGGACAGGAGCGCGTCCCGGGGAATGTTGTACGAAAACGAGGAGCTCCGGTTGCGCACGATCAATATCAACGCCGAGGTCGAAAAAGGTACGTCGTCGTAATCCGCGGTGTTCCTGTGAATCCGTTCGCCAATCTAATCCGGGCGATTTGCTCGGCAGATTTATGGAGTTTAGGAACCCCCCCCCCCGGTTTTTGTTAATTCGTCGGTTAATACCGCGCGATTTAAGGTGTAAACCCGTCACGGGCAAAGGCCGCATTGAGGTATAAAATTATGCCCGCCTTACGAAAATTACCACTAACAAAACACTTATTATGTATAAAAGACTCGTATTCATCATACTTTGTGATTGTATTCCCCTAAGTGCCGTGTTGCCCAACCTTTTTACCACCACGGACCACTTCGACAATATTTTATAGGTCGCGGACCACCTCAATTTTACGAAAACTAGGAATACCTTCTTTTTTTTTTTTGCTCATTAACAAGAAAACACAAAATTTATCGCAAAATGTTAATTTGTATTATTTTACTTTACATTCTATTACTATACTTCAATTTATTACTCTTATAAAAGTATTATACGGTTCCTCAATAAGTCGTCATTTTTAAAAAATAATAATAATTAATTTGTAATAGAAATCGAAGAAAATATCTATGGGACCGCGGGAAACACTGCCCTAGTGTAAAGTATAGAGAAAGAAAAAATTTCAGAATAACTTATTGTTATTATCGTAACAAAATGTAAGTAATGTTGAAATCAAGTTAAAACTTTGCCACCCCTTAAGTCACCTAAAGTTCCCCTGCCCCTTGTCCTTTGTAGGATGCAGCTCTGATCTCACGGAGCGTAATCGCCGATAGTTTATTCTTATCGTTGTTTCGTTATTAAACATTTTTTTTTTTATTTATTTTACTACGGATAATTTTGTATAAACTCACGGTAACATTTATGGTTTCATTCACCTTCAAAATAAAAATATGCCTTTGATTTGAAAAAAGATGCTTTTTTTTCGTCATTTTTTTATATTTATCATTATTAAAAATTATTTTTTTAAATTGTATAATAAAAAATACATAAACATTTTGTGTAGGTATGATAGGCACACAATAGCCGCCGAACTTCTACATTATCCACAACGTCTAAACTAAATGGAACTTGTAACATTTAAACATTTAAGAAAAGCAATAAATACCGCTAACAACTACGAAATAAAGATATTTGAAGATTTAAACACATTACACAAATCACGTAATTATATAATCACAAGGGTGTCGGAACAATGGAGCCAATTTGGGCAATCGCACCCAGAAGAAAATTCCCTTGGGGGCAAATCTCCCACATCAAAAATATATAGGTTTCAGTCGTCTCCCACGATTCGAATGTCGAATATTGAAACAAAACTCGAAACAATCGAGTCATCGTTGGCATTCTAACCAATATGAACAAATGATTTAAAACAAACATATTTGTTTTGATAAATAAATTGGAGCAATATTAAAAAATATATATATATATATATATATATTGTATTATTTTATAAGAGCATTTTTAATATATTTAATTAATTGTTCACTAAAAAAAAAAAAAAAAATATATACATATTTCTGAAATATGTTTTTAGTCACGTTATTTTATGACAATAACGCTTTACACATAACGTTCAGTCCCCACGGTTCAAAAATCGTTCGGCGCCACTGCGCAATCATTAAATTTATCGGCATTAAAATTGCTGATAAAGCAATCCGATTGATCACTTCTCCTCCGGCAGATTGGTCAGCGGCTGATAAACTTGGGAACGATAAAATCCAGCGGCCGAATTTCGAAACCTATGGAATATAGCCGGGCTCTATGACTGGACCGTGCCGTGTCATATCGTGCACATTTCCAGTGCTCCCATTGGCTTTACCACGTGGTTAAATATGGTATATGGTTGAATTCGATAACTGAACATGACGTTCGTATATTGAGTGGCATTTATTTAACTTTCTCGAACGCGTGACGTTACGGAATTTAATAGTGTTTTTTTTTTTTTTTTTCTGTGTCCCCAACGATAAATCGATATCGTATATTTATTTTGTATTTTCATTTTTTTGTTAGTTTTGCCCGTCTAAATCGTCCAAAAGCCAGACATCGATCATACAGTACAACACATTGCATTCCCTTTCCTCGGTTATTTGAATCGTATTCTTCCATGCACACATATATATATATATATACACACAGTACAATACAAATACGTTATTTTTTTTTATCTATACATATTTATTTGTATTATACTAGTGTATGTCGTACAGATAAAGTTTTATTTTTTAGTTACTGTAATCCATACTAGCTCTCATTCGTTTTAACTTTATTGTAATAAACGCAATATAATCGGTTTCGTTAAATACGCACTGTAAATTTCAACGTTATGAAACGACACGGTTTAGTGGGAACCCACCCGGCTTAAGATAATAATAGTAATAATATAATCGGTTTTTTCGTCAAAATTGAGGTTATGATGATTTCCCGTGTGGAATTTGGTCACTCGTCTTTTTACCTATTTTCATTTCGACACATATTTTCAGAGCTATTAGTGATAAATTACATAATAAATAACCAAGGCCGACTATATTATATTATAATTGATTTATGATCCATATCCTTACGCGATTTAGCAAGTTCCATTCCGAATTGTTTCAATTAAATCATAAAAAGAACAATATTAAATGAGTAATAATTTATGTTTCAAATAAATTTGTATTATTCATAAGACCATAAAATTTAACACACTCCTCACAGACGTTCTAACTGTGAACTTGAATTTCTGCCAGCATGATTTAGTAAAATTTAATTAGACGAAAATTTGCTTTTGATTGAGAAGTTACAAAAACTAATGGAAAACCGCTGGTTTGATCACTTCTGTCACTCGGCACGTAACTAAATGATAACAGATCATTATTTTCCCTTAAAATTGAAAGTGGTTAAAAAAAAAAATCGGAAATCATTTCGGCCCATCGTTTTTGCTAATTGATAGGTGTATACTTAGTATAGGTATAATTTTTAAACGTATATCTTCGTTATCACCAGCGGCTACTACAGATATGCAACCATACTGTACTGTATACTACAACAATATGATTCATAATCGATATTTATTTTTACTATACATTTTTCGCGACCCATGTCAGCTTTGTTAGCCATGAAAATTAAATAAAAAAAAATCTAAAATTGCTTAATGCCTTAATGTCATTGTAAAAGCAATGTTATAACTGAATAAATACAAATTAAAATTTTTGTATATAGTATTCAATTGATAATAATACAAAAAAAAACACAAAATATTAATGTGATGAATTTGACTTTGATTGTTTTCATATAATACTCCACATAATTCCATCTTGGCTCGATTTTACACAGTGCAATCCAAAAATCATGTTCCATTTGAAGTCAATTTCTTTTTGATATTTTCAACAGGTTACTCGTTTATTACTATATCCGATGCCATATCGCGTACATTTTTTTAAACTACATTTTAATTTATTAATTTAGTTTGCCAAGTAAAATTTGTATACTTATTATAATTTTATAATGTTAATTTTAAAATGTGTTCTACATTAATAAGCGACTCGAACATATTGTATACTGGCCCTTTAGAGTCCATCTAAATTATTACATACGTATTAGTTAGTAAAAAATGAGAATGATAATCCAAAATAAAACATTATAATAAAAAAAGGGTGGGTAATTGTTTGTGGCACGTTTTAAATTTGAATAATTGGTGGTTAGGCTGATGGTTTTCGTATATCCTCGCCATATATTTGTACTTCGGCGCCATTTAACTAAATCAGTCGTTTTAGTTCTTCTAGAGCTTCGATGCCACTAGATTACTACTAGAAAAATACAAATTTAATGACTTAATAACATTGACTACAACAACAACAACAACAAAAACTATAACAAAACACTCAACTTTTTTTTTTTTTATTACGAAGTATACAACTTATGATGTATATCGTGTAAAATTTTTAGACATTTTTGTTTGGCTAATACAATTCTATCCGCACAAGACCTAATTCGATAACTTAAAATGCCTCTATAAATAGTTTAAAAATCGATAGAATGTTTTGAATTTTTTAACGTTTAAAAAGGGCTAATACTAATATTCTGTAAAAATGTTAGTTCTCTGCGGTTGTTCATAACTGAATAACAACGAAAAACAGAAATCAAAAATAAAGACACCCTTATTGTTATTGTCGTGGAATGATACCCCCTCCCCCCATCACACCAACTAGATCCAAAATGCTTTCAGAAAAGATACTGCACTCAAAAATCGGAGCAGGATTTCTGGTAGAAAAATTGTTTATAAAAAAAAGAAAAAAAAGCAGCACGCGTCATAGTAAAACCAATACGTTCTTCGCTCAGAATCTCGAGAAAAAAAAAATCGTTTTCTATTATTATAAATGTATATGCGAAAGACAAACTATACATTAAGAGACAATATTATGTATAACTAAAACGTATCAAAAATGGACATAAAAATACTGAAACCAAAGTAATAGTATTTTATTTAAAACCATTTTAAATTACGAGGACATATAGTGCGGTTTGTTGTACTTTGTGCAGCAGTATAATTAATTTCGTTTGACCTTATTTACACGGGAAACGTCATATATCGCAAACATAATGCACTTCTAATTTTAAATATAATACATATAAATAAATATGGAAACGAAAAGAAAATGAATTAAGTGTCATAATACATTATGGAAATGTTCATAAGTTTCGTAATATTTACGTGCGAGTGCGTATTATTAGAATATAATCACGTGTATATGCGTTATTATTATACAATATTAGTACATATTATTTTATCGTTTCCTTCGGAAAATCAATACAATTGCACACATCGGATTTATACTGTTATTATAATTCCCATGTACGAATATATTTTAATACCATATTTTTAAAAAAAAAATATATATATATTTATCATATACGCACGTTGCGAATTCGAAACTAGAACGTATAAATCCGAGTGAAATTAACCCAATTTCATGAAAATTACCATATGAATCACGTTAAACCGCTCGTACGAGATAAATTGATATTTTGATTTTAATAATATACGTATTTTAGACTTTACGTAGGTAGGTATTTATAATGCCCTCGGCCGTTGTGTGTATGCGACTTTCTGAAAACGTTATTACTGTTTACGCTTGTTTTACTTTCTTTTGATGCGAAACAACACATTTCGTATAAATAAATGTCGGGAATAATATAAAATATGAGGAAAAAGTCAATCGAGTGTAAAAAAAAAAAAAAAACAAAAAAAAAAAAATAGAGTCTCGCGTGGGCCTGCCGTTATATTCGAATCGATCGAAATCGTAATAATATAACAGCTGTTTTGATATACGTTATATATGTTTGACTAAATAAAACGAGAACATCTCCCCCTACATCTCGGTTTTGTCGTAAGAATAAATTTGACGCAAAGTAAACAGAAAAGATCGGTTCGTCTTATACGAATTTATGTCTATTTAATACACTACGGAATTATTTTTTGGTTTTCAAGTAACGCTAAATATTTTGAAGTACCTTGGATTTAAATACGGTTTACGGAAGGTAATAGCGCAAGTATAGTACTAAAATATACACTTTCAAATAAATCTTAAATTTTTAACCATTTCGGTACTCAATGGAACGCACATTTTCTTAAACCAAAACAATTAACAGGTACTAATTTCAACACCATTCTCGAATAATTTGCAACTTTTACACTCTAACGGTGTTTTTCTATCTCGAAAATTGCCTAAGATTCCCGAATCTATAAAACCAATAACATTCGTTTTATTGATGTTTCAACAAAATTAAAACAAGACGAAAAATTACAACATATTGTTTTTATGGGAAATCGAGAAAAATTCATATTGGTTTTTAATAAATCGGAATGGCCATATCTCAGGCTATTTTGGAGAGATAAAATAAATAAAAAACTATAATCGTCAAAGTCGAATATTGAAAAAGTTACGGCTAATCGAATCCGGTGTTAAAAATTGCCGTTTATATTTAAGAGAACGTATGTTTTATTGCGCAGCACACGTTCACCGAATGAGAAGTATAATTTTTAAGTTTATCCATAAATATACGTATTTCAGTACTTTTCCGAAAACCAAATTTAAATACAAGGTCGTCTGGCCAAAACATTTAATGTTGCCCGAAAAAAATGATCGCACCGTACGAACGTATAATAAACAAAATTACAAAATTACACCGCACAATGTAAACATTTTGGTTACGTACTGATTTTGTTTGAAAAAAATAAATGGTCTTTTTTCATCATTTTTCATTAATGCGCATCGTTTTGGCAACGTCGAATCGTTTATTGATATCAATATTATCACAACACCCGTGTTAACAATATTAATAATATTTACCGAACGTTTTATATTCACTGCCCACTGTCTTATTAATTGTCTAGTACAGCGTTTCTCAGCCGGGGGTCCGCGGGGAAAAAAATCGTAATGGCGGAAAAATTGAAATTTGTTGTATTTTAAATAGCTAAAATTGTATTTTATTAAAATGTTCTTTGAAGACCACTCCGTTCGATTGTCATCAAAATTTAACGATCATGAAGTTTTTTTGAAACTAAACCATCTAAATTTGACTCTTCAAAACAGTGCAGTGACAATATTCCATGTGACTGACAAAATAGAATCTTGTGTTAAGAAGTCAGAGATATTATGTATTGAGAATAACCAACCTGATATTTTTGAAGCACTACATGATTTTCTCTGTGAAACTGATATGAATTTGTCACAAGACATCAAAGACCAAATTGTTCAACATTTGAATGGGCTCAAGGCAGTTTTTGAAAAATACTTCCCTAAATGTAGAAGAGAAGATCACTGGATTGCGTTCCCTTTCAGTGAAAACTATTTAAAATCTGCAGTTTTATCCGGCCAAGAAAAATAAAAACTGATTGTACTGAAAACAGATTTTTCACTTGAAGCAGCATTTCTTGAAAAAAGATTCCTCATTGCCTTCTGAGCTGATGTTAAAGACGAATATCTTGAGCTTTCCTACAGAGCATTCAATTTTCTATCTATTTGATAAATCTGATTAGAACTGTTAGAAAATTGTATTGTTATGGTTCAGCTAGAACCTTAAAAATATATCTAAATATAATAAACGTTTTCATACCAAAAAAATCGTTTAAAATAAAAATCTTGTGACTAATACACACGGCTACCAACTATTTACATACCCTTAAATAGTTCAAAAGTGTATACAACAATTTAAAAATCAAATTTCCATCAAAAATATTTATTTATTTTTATTTTTAAACACAAAATATTTGTATATATTTTTATTTCGTCCACCTTTGAAAATAATTCGAAAAAATAAAATGCAAATTTAGTTTTTTATTTAAAATTTAACATTATGATTTTAACCGTTTCAGGCCAAAGTTACATAAAAAAATTACGTCGGGAAAACGAACAACTCAAGAGAGAGATATGGAATTTGAGAGAAGAATACGAACGGTTGGAAAACTACGTAAAAAGCCGAGAACAATCGGAAAATGAAGAGGTAATTATAGAAATTGAATTGTATAATATCAAAATTACCGAAAAGTTATTTAACAAAACAATTGTAGTATAAATTAGTAGACAACGTTTTTAAAATGAATACATTTTAATGAAAATGCATGTTTAAAGCGTTATAATATTGAATTTTTTAACGCGAAATAATATTGTAATCAGTTTATTAGAAAGTTCAAATTCTCTATACAATCTCTAGAATTTCTTTTAAATATATTAGTTATAGTGTTACGTTCAAGTTTAAAAGCTTCTACATTTAAAATAGTTTGGATTTTGTTTTTAGATTCCGAGCAAAGCGATGAGGAACGTATTAATTTTACTAATATACAAGTTTTTGCCAAGCAGAACTTCTTCAATAATCAACATCAGCTGATGTTAGACGAAACAAAATTTCGTCCAGTCAGTGAATCTGGGAGGGAGGGTCGTTTTTCGATTTTTCTTGTAGTTCCTTTTATAATAATGAAAAACGAGAATATTTACGCAATCACGGCTTTTGTTAAAATTTTAAAATGAATTTGTTTTTAGTGTAGTTCGGTGTAAAAATCTGGAGAGATTATAACTATTAATAATTGACATTTTTTTTTTTTTTTTGGTTTTATGTAGATAATATTTGTTCAGCTCTGTAAAAATGATTAAAACTTTGATACAGGGTTCACCAAAAGTGGCAATTAATAGTAAAAAAAAAATTGAATGTAATTTCTGTTGTTACACTTAAATTTTCAAAATATATTTGACGAATTCCGCCGGAATTGTTTTTCGATTGCATTCATTTATCGGTATTCAAACTAAATTTAGTCTAAATCGGGTAATTACCCAATATACTATACCCAATTTACTCCCGACTCCTCTGCGCCTACAAAAGTGGCCTACAGCTTTTTACGCGTAAAAGATCGCTATGTTATAAAATAATCAGAATGTATATTATAATACTCAACATAAGTTAAGTGGTTCTCATCGCTAAAACTTTGCCCATAACAATTATATAACGTACAAAAAGTTTTCTCTTAATAAACACACATTAGTACGATAGTTTAAGTCTTTAATGAAAAAAATGATTTATTAACAATTTAAAACAGTTTTACATATTATTTAGAGAATATCGTGTTTATTACATATTATTATAGTTGTATTACTACGTTTTGAACGTAGCGTGGACCCGGGCAAAATATTACCAGAAAAATTTAAAATAATCAAACAACGTTTGTAACATAATGTTCCAATTACGCTTTTATCGTCGACAATTGTTGAGAATAATTATTTTTCTTAACTAATGATGACAAATAAAATATTTCGTCGACGAAATGGATTAATGTACAATACCTACTCTACACTTTAAAATTATTTATTATACTGCTGAAAAAGCACTCTCGGAATTGAATGAACAGAAATTCAATGTATTGTATTCAAATAAAACGTCGACGTTTGATAATAATAATTATTATACTCGTTAATGTCGAATCGATTAATTTAAATCTCAATATTCTAATTTGTTAATAGCAAATAAAGCTGTTAAATAAAAAAAAAAATTATTAATTCATAATTTTTTAGTGACAGATTTAAACAGGCTACATATTGTAGTGATAAGTTCGATAGTGTAGACGATTTTAGTGATAGTGTAGACGGACTAATTGTATATCCGTTATCATTGTTATAGTATAAAGATAATATAACGACAAATGTATTCCAAAATCAAAAACCGGTATGTCTGAAATATATTGTTTTTCACTGTATCGAATATAACATTTTATTTATAATTGTTTATACGATGTACTAAAAAACACGCAATAAATAAACGAGAAATAGAAAACTATCAAATCGTGTAAATAAAACTATTGATTCATAGTTTTAAATATAGATATGGATCGACACCAACGAGAGTATACGACGAACAAAAAAAAATAAAAAAAATCAATATTTATTTAATTCTTGTTTGTTGTCTATATGCACATAACAAAATAAAATAAAATACGATTTGAAGTTAACGAAATGGTATAACCAAAAGTGCGTTTATACTTTCTGACGGTTTGTATTTTAAAATGTCGTGTAGCAGTTTATTTTGTCGTTATTATATTGATTATTTATCAAGTACTATTTGTATACTGGTAATATTTATAGTATTTTCATGTTGGCTAATTTAGTCATTTCCGTCGCATTGACTAAGAGATACAAATAACTTTCTTGATAAAGACGAAATAGACAATTTTTTAATTAAATAATGAAACTTGAAATGTTTAAATATTAAAATTGAAATAATATGTTCTACAGTTACTACAATAATAACAAAGCTGCGGGGCAATGAAAAATATTAACTCATTTAAGTTAAGTAGATTGAAAAATGTTAACGATTTAGATCGTTAAAAGTGAATCGTTTTATATAATTAACTGAGTATAAAGTTATAACTTTAATGTTAGTTTGAAACTTTGACTAATTTATTCACCTAAGTTAAATGTATAATTATTTATTATTATTTTTTTTTTTTTTTGTCAACTCGTTATGCCATAGTGAAAATGGCTTAACTTAGAATTTGAGATTTTTGAAATTAAGGTTTGAACATTGTAAAACATGGAGGATCACGTGGAGAATATAGATTCAAGAATTCTAACCCAATAAATAAATAACATTAAATCGGGACAAACATTGTTATTTGTACGATAGTTATTAAAAATGGATTACAATCTAAGTAAATAGTTGAAACTAACTCAACTTTCAATAACACATTGTAAAAATAAAAATAATAATACTATTATAACAGAAATACTTTGATTATTATTTTTTTTTTTACAATTTTTGTCTATTGCTACGGTTTGAAAAACAAAAAAGGTTATTAAAAAAAAAAAATTTAAAAAATACTTATTTACATAACAGCGTATATATATATATTACACACGCGCCATCTAACGGTATAAGTATATGCCGGTGATCACTGGATCAATTAGAAAATATAAATAGTAGAGTAGTAGAGAAGGCGGAGCTAAATTTCTATAAATATACATCATTTATTATGTACTTAATTTTGAATTAATATTATACTTTAGATTCTGAACGTAGCGAGGAGGAATGGTGTTCATTTTGCCAAGTTGTGCGCATTTTCTTTCTGCGTGTAAACAAATTTTCGACCAATAGTCTTGCTCGGGTTATTATCGACTTCGGGGGTATTTTTTTGGAATCTATAGTTGGTGCACTGAGGTCGGTCGTTCTGTCGTTTTCCCCTGTGGTTTTTTTAATAATGGCGAAAAATCGGGATAAACGTTGAAAATACCACAATATTTTACGAAATAACAAAAGCTTGTTATATTCGATTTTGTTTTGACATTGTACTTCAGTTGTAAATTATCGTAGAAACCTGAAACTATAACCGAATACTTACATGTCAACACATTCTGGACGTGGTACAATTTTCGAAATATTCTCACGTTTCTTGAGTTATTTTTAGCTAATTTAAATTTTAAAATTTATTCGCTTAATTATGTTTTTGTCGTGTGAATAAAAATGTATAAATACACAATTATACAGATTGAAATTTATGTTGGTATTCGCTAAACACACGAACAATTGTAATTTTTTTTTTTTTTTGTTACAAATTAATACAATTTTCAATTTATTATAAACTTATCATTAACGTGTTTACTCGACCTTCGCTCAGAATCGCTTTTTGTTTGCCATGGTTT
The DNA here is from genome assembly GCA_956483605.1 of Tuberolachnus salignus. Taxonomy (NCBI): domain Eukaryota; kingdom Metazoa; phylum Arthropoda; class Insecta; order Hemiptera; family Aphididae; genus Tuberolachnus; species Tuberolachnus salignus. The sequence continues at coordinate 42,276,159 of OY101429.1, read as the reverse complement.
ATCGTTGTACAGATATAAATACATTATCCTATACTTATAACTTCCCACCCACAACGCGAGCTACGACCCACCCACGGTGCGAAGTACAATAGCTGTTAACGATAAGTTACCGAATTCATTTTTGTATTGATAATTTAAAAATCGGCGGAAAGTAAACGAATAATATTTTAACCCAATTTCCTAGTTGATTAATGTTATTATTATTATTTTTTTCTATGTTTGTTAATTGTTCGGCTTTGTATAAATTTATTTGAATGGATTCGTCGTACCCTGTGGCGTTCGAGCGTTTTATTAATTTTACGATCGAGACGTTTGTCGTTAACATCGATGAAAAATAAATAAAGAAAAAAGCATAAAAACGACGTATAAAGAAACCATAAATATTAAATACTATATTATAAATCGCAGAACGTCGTCTTAGGGCAAACACTCTCGTAAAAGTTGGTCACGTGCAATAAACGAAAACGAGTAAATAACAGAATTCGCCCCCTTAAAAAAAAAAACCATCCCTTATATGCACTGTGTACTTAAAGCGACAGTTCACCAGAGTCGCACACCTATTGGTATTACGATTATTATTATTATTACTGTTATTATTATTATTATTATTATTATTATTATTATAGATCAGGGGTGCCCAGCTTGTGACTCGTTACACGTTTTAAGTCACCCTCGAATATTCTAAAACCCTGGATCAAAATGTACGTGCCCCACTATAATACCTATGGACGACGCTCCTACTGATAAAATATATAGGTTTAAGTAACCATCTATAATTTGTATGTGGAATATTGAACCAAATTGTGAAACAATCGAATAGAGGAGAATCATTGACGTTGTATACAGTACGGAAAATGATTTAAGGCCCCTGCAAAATTTTCTCCAATTTTTTAAAAATTGAATATTATCTTTTACTTTTTAATGATCAGACTTTTCCACTTATCTACTGCCCGATACCCATTTGAGGGGAAGTGCTACGATAGATTTTACGTTATTTATGAACGTAAAATAAAACGATAATATGTTTGTACTCATAAACAAGATTACTTTTCATCGACTGGGGAGCACTTTTTCAATTTTATCAATTATTTTTTTATAGATTTGTCAATTCTCAATGATAAATAATTAAATATTAAATGTTAATATCAAAAAATATGCATTGACCTATGCAATGTAAAAATCGAACCACAATAAGTACTACGGTATATCAATTTATATCTGTATTCAATGATAAATCATTATGAATGAAAAATGGTTCTGAGTTCCGTTAATCATGGTTTGATTTTTATTGAAATTAAATATTATATATTAGTTTCATACTACAAAAAAAATTACATTTGATCGTAATTTTTAGTATCGAGTTTTTGAGTATTTTTTTTTAAAGCCAAAACAATTTTGTCTACATAAAACCAAATAAAACTAAAAAAAACTATATAATTCAAAAAACGCCAGAATGTTTTAGAAAGTATAACACGTTTTAAAAGAGCTAATATAGGTATTCGGTGAGAATGTCAGGTATATACGATTATTTATTTTTTATTAAATTACAACAAAAATCAAACCGAAAATAACAATAACCCGTTATTGCGTAAATATTCCCGGTTTTTTTCCATTATATTTTAAGGGAAATTACGATGAAAAAAAAAAATTAATGACTACCCCGCGTACCAACTAGATTGAAAATGCTATAAAAAAAAAAAAAAAAACGCTAAAAAACGTTTTTTGCTTTTTATTGGAGACATCTTGATATTTAGTAGAAAAGTCACGGGGAAAAATAAAAACTCCATAGTAAAACTAATACATTTCTTTGTACGGTCAGAATCGAATAGAAAGTAATTTGTGGCCAACTAACACTTTTCATCGCCAAAGGTGGCCCGGATTACCCTAAGAGTTTGGATATAGGTCGTGTTAACAGAGAGGTTTTATTATGAAGCGGGGGAGGGAGGTGGTCAGTTTTTACAACTTACCAAAGACCATAATTGTTTATATAGGTACACTAGTTTGATTCGGTTTTGCAGGAAGACGAAGACAGCGGAGGCGATTGCAGCAGCGGCTGCGACGAATCGCCCGTTGCCGAAGACCAGACGGACGCCGCGGCGATGTCGGAGGCGCTGTTGCTGGAGACGGTCGTCGAGGAGGACGACGAGGCCGAAGAGGACGACCGACAGCCGCGACCAGAGCCCGAACGGGACCAACGGCCAACGCATTCCGCCGACCGGGTAACGTTTCAATTCGCTATGACCGGATGTCCGGTACAGTTTTGTATAAACGCACCGCCGCCATAACGACATATGTACCCCCTCTCACCGACATAGCCGAAAAGAAAATTGTATTTTATTTTATAATATTCGAAAAATAAACACACAGTATAGCTTATATTTTTAGTACAATACATAAACGCCTACGAAAATTAGGTAATGGACATTTGAATTATGTGTATTCGTTGTAAGTTTGGAAAATTGAACGTTTTGAACGCCCCCCCCCCCCCGACTAAAAGTGAAGAAAATACGTCCACTGTTGATTTTAACCGTCGACGAAAAACACCGCGAGTTAAAACATGATAATTTTGTACGAAGTTGAATTCAGTGGCGACCATCTGTGAACGCTTCGAAAGGAGGATTCGAGGACTCGACGTCGTGAAAAGAGAAGATTAACAATAAGCACGGAACCGGACATAAAAAAAAAAAACCGGCTCGGAACCACCAAATAAAAACCATCCCGCCGAAGTTCTTTTTTCGGTAAATTCATTCGTGTAATATTTTTCAATCGAGTATTTTTATAATATCGATTAACTTTTTGTTTTTGTTTTTAATTTTACAATTCAAAAATCGCCCCTCTCCACTTTCCCGTGACCTTTTAAATACGGGATTTTCACAGGGTGTTCAGATTTTCAGAGGGCGTGGAACAATTTTTCGCTCCTCCCGGGAGGGACGGTAATTTTAAAACGGTCAAGAAACCACCGCGTGTATATATGGTACGTCTGGAAAGCCAAAACAACGTTTCCTGTTGTGTTTTCGAGCTGCGCGCTCGCGGTGATATCGCCGCGAGGAATGTTTATACGCCCGCAGTCCTTTCCGGTCGATCCTGTTTTTTTAAACTTTTTTCTTCTCCTTCTGTTTTTACGGGTGCTGGCCGCGCAGTGTTTTCTCTTTAGGTCTCGTGTATTTATAGTCGCCATGGCTGACGGTACCGGCAACTGTTACGACGACGGTGGCGCGCCGATTTTGTTTACGGTTTTAGTAGCACGTTTTTCGACGGACGTTGATAGGAAAAAAATAATAAAAATTTACAACTGTAATCCGTGTGGCTATATTTGGTATTAAACACTCCAGCAAAATTATAAGAGCGTGTATAAATAATATTATTGCACGCTCGAACGTTACCGGCTTTCGTTTCGAGCTAATATTATTTATAATCGTATGTATTTTGTTTTTTTTTTTATAATTTTTTCCACCGTAATAAATGGAATATAATATTAGTGCCAATGTATAAAATATAATGTACCGAATGATGCGTAAATATTTACCACGTTTTACTTCTGTCGACATGGCGGGCGGGCTCTCGTGAAAAAAAAAAAAAAATGCATTACAAATTATTCGGGTAGAAATACGCTCGTGTAATTTAAAACGCATAAAAAAAATATCTCTTACGAGTGCAGTTGCGACCCGCGGCCGATTGCAGTGCGCTATATTTACACGCTATACAAAGTTATAATAATATCATGATTTTGACGATATAGTCGACTCGGCCGTAATTATTATTCAAAAATATGCGAAAACCACCGTTTGACTAAACACGATCGATATTTTCCCGGTTTTTCGCATATTGTATTAAGAAAACTATACAAGAAAAACCAAACACGACCTTCTCGTTGCACCGACTTTATAGTAGACCAAATTTACTTAAAACTCTGAATTTAATGATCGGACCAAGATTTCTAGTAGAAAAGTTGTTAATAGACAGAAAAAAGAAGCCCAAATCATAGTAAAACCGATAAAAATAATTACGCCCTTACTCCAAGTTCTCGTATAACTCTCTCATAACTTCTGGCCACTTTTTCCTCTGCTTACCTCTTACCCGGCTCGAATACACTTGACTCTGTACCCAAATCTTCTCGTTTATTCATTCGGTTTTCTCTTATTTGTATCCTGTTTCGTTCTTATTACTATTTTTTTCTTCAAAATTGTTGAATGACGAAATATTCCCCCATTCTTTTCTATCCAAAGCTACATCCTTCCATGGGCCTTTTCCTATATCTAGCATAATTTGTTTTATATACGACTGCCTAACTGTTCTGAGTTTTCCTTCAATTATTGTCGTTACCCGTGTATTATTTCTTATGAGGTGTCCTATTTACTTCATTCTTCTCTTCGCGATTGTCACCCATATTGACCTTACTTTTTTTTATCATCTGATACACTTTTTTATTTTTCACTTGTTCTGTCCACGAAATTTGTAATACCCATCGCCAACACCACGTTTCAAAAGCCTCTATTTTTCTTCCGTCCGATTTCATTATTGTCCACCATTCAGCTCCATACAATGCTACATTCCATACAAAGTATTTTTATTAATGTTATGCTAATAATTATATTTATTGCATTCGCAGTTAGTAATTTCTACTTTTTGGAAAACATTCGCTTAGCCTTGTTGTGCTATTCTACAATTAATGCCAGTGGCACTTTTCCCGTCACTTGTGATTATGTCGGTGTCTACTTGCTGTCTGCTCCAAACAAGTATCTTTGTCTTAGCCTAGTTAATATTTATCATTCATTCTTGTTTAAATACTAATCCCATCCACCTTGAAATTCCGCATCTTAAAATTTCATTTTTGCAACTCCAGTTGTATGTCCAATAAAACACTGGTCGTGCCCGTAAATCGCGGTTAGCCTGGCCACAGTTTTATACAGTTTCCCTTTTATCCCCTCGACGAGACCTTCATTTTTTCCCCTCCACACCATTCCGTTACGTAAACCCAATACTTGTCGACTCGATTTGTTTTTATTTTTTGGCTGATAATGTTATCGTCGTTTAGCTGGACGGTCAGGTGGTTTGTAGGGCGTCGTACCGGCGACGACACGGCAGTGGCGAGGGAAATAATAATAGAAACGGAGGCGGACGGCGGACGGCAGCAGGAGGAAACCGGCGACTCTGCGGGCGGAAAGCCGTCGTCGGTCGGTATCGGGGCGCTAAGTATAGAACGCGACCCGGGGACGCGGCGGCGGAGGGACTGCGCGCGTGTGAAATGACGCCGTCGCAGTATAAACCGTCCCCGGCGCCGCACCATCCGATTGGTTTTTTTTTATTTTATCATTATAATTATCGTTATTATTGTTTTTTTTTATTATTAATATTATTAATACCGTATTACGTTACCCGACAAGCTCGTGTGATTAAAAAAAATAAAAAAATAAAAAAAAAAATCGTAATAATAGTATCACATTATAATATTGTATTAATACACGCGGCCCGGGCGTTTGTCGTCACTGTGTTCTCCGTCGCGGTGTTCGGCGACCGTTTCGCGCGATATAATAATATTTCCACCGTACACGTACAAATACACAATATTTTATATTGGTATAGGTACCTAATAAAAAACAAAAAAAAAAAAAAAAAAAAACGATAGTCGAAATATTACAGACGGATATATCGTTTTATTATTGTTATTTTTTTTTTTTTCGTTAAACGTCTCTCGCCGGAATCGCAGCAACAGCAGCGGCAGCAGCCGGGTAAGATTGTGTGCACTGTACTGCAGTTGTGTGATGTGTTTATAGCATGTAAAACGTCTTGACACGTGTGCGGGGTTCGTATTTAGGCTTATGGGCTCGACGAACGAGACGTACGTCCACGAACTGTTTTATGTCGAATTCCTGTCATCGTCGTCGGTTTTTTTTTTTTTTTTCTTTTATTCATCCTAGTGATGGTTTTGTCTTTTTTTTTTTTTTTTTTCCGCCGCCGCGGCCATCGACGATCCCCCGACGATGACAGCGCGTCAGACACGGCGGTGGCAGTGGCGTTTTTTTTTTTTTTTTTGTTTCCGAGCGAATAACCGTGGAAACATTATCATATCGTATTATACTGGATTTCCTATTTAATATGACATGTGCTGCTTTTTTTTTTGTTAACATTACGATTTCGACCGGAAAACGTCGTATACACTCCGGCACAACGTTTCGCCGGACCATTTTTTATTATATAGAATTTGGGATCTAGTGAGCGCATTGAGTAGGGGCTGTTAACTCCTACCGTAACAACGGGAAAACACCGTTAAACAAACGCCAGTAAAACAGTGAATAGTGTTTTTTGTCAAAATCCATTCTGTTTTTTCGTTAACAATTTTTAGCGTAAGAAAATATCATCAAGACCCGAACATTTCCAGTGAATGCATGCGATTAACATTTTCTAGACGCGATACAATTTTCGATATATTTCTGCTCGTTTTGAGTTATTTTTGTTATTTTTCGACATATATGTAGGACAATTTTTTTTGTTTTATACAACCGATTCTGAGCAAAGCGGGGAATTTATTGATTTTACTATGATGTGTGATGTTTTTTCGTATCCGTTACCACACAATGGAGATTGCCTTCGAATTTTAAATCAAATCGGCGAATTGGAAAGGTTTTTACCGATTTTTCTTAAAACCTAATTGGAAATTAAACGGGAATATTTACTCAAAATCGGGTTACTGTTATTTTCGATTTGGATTTTTGTTATAATTCGTTTAATAATAATCAGAAGGACCCGAAACTTTTATCGAATTTCTAAACGTGGTGTAATTTTCAAAACATTCAATCGTTTTATATATAAATATTTTCAATGTTCAAGGTATTTCAGTTTTATTTGAAATATTTGACACAAAGTTCATCATAAGTTGTTCTTATATCCATAAAAAAAAAAAAAAACACTGAAAATCCGTAGTTAAAATTTTGTTATAATAAGCGTTGTTTAAAGGGAAAAATTTGATTAAAATCGTAAAAATCACATCGGCATTTCACGTAATTTATTTCGATTAATGGTAATAAACATTTTTTAGCCCTGCGAAAATAGTCGAAAGTTTGGCATATGGTTTATCATAATTTTTTACTTTATGGTGAAGAGCGGAATGCAATAATATTTTTTTTTTATTAACGTTCAATGTTCGAATTTTGATGAAAATCGTATAAAGCATTTTGTATAATACGATATCCCTGCTTTTTCCCGATTACGCGGATAAATCTTTTTTAGCTCCAAAGATATGCTCGACAATTCGATACGAAATATTACGGACAATTGCAAATTATTTTGTTGTTACAAATTAATAGAAATTTCAAATTTATTATGTCAAAGCGTTTTTACCCCGTACTTCGCTCAGAATCGTTTTCCGTTATCTCTCTATCCTCTTTATATAACTCACTTTCCAACTTCTCACCTACAACAGTAACCGCCCCACGAGCAGAAATGGATCCTAAATTTGTTTGCCCTTTTTTTTTTTTTTTACAAGCGCATTTAAAATTCAAACGTTTGACGTATCTCATTAAAATCACGAACAATTTGAGTGTAAACTATTCTGTAGTTGAATATTAATATAATTTACATTTGTATATTGTTGTCATAAAAATGTTAAACCGTTTTGTACCACTCGGGAATCGCATTTTGTTTGCAACGCAATTTTTAAGTTTTTCCTTCCACAACCGAATTGTTTTTCTTCCGTTTCGCCGCCAACGACCACCGGACAGTCGGTGGGGTTATAATATTATTTGTTTCGTCCAAAATTCGTTCTGTAACGAACCGCCGCCAGTCAGTCACCTCCATTTGTCATCGCGAAATTCGCACGATTGGTTTTCGGGCCACGGTACCGGGGGACTTTGATTGATGGAATCGTTAGGGTCTCTGCGGTTTATTTCTACTTTTTTTCTTTTTTTTTTTTTTTCACAATCCGCTCCACGGAAATATTCAATCTCGGCGATACGACTGGGATTTTATAATACGTCCGGAAAACGATTTCGCGAGCACTCGGTTCTAAATGGCCCGTTTTCAAACGTTAAATGCGCCGAGCGCAACGACTTCATCTCAGGCGATATCATAATACTCGCAGTAATAATAACAATAACGTCGACGATTATGACGTTATTATATTTTATCCACCCTAATGGGCAATTAATGGTAATGGTAATTATTGTAATAGTGTACAGTTACATTATGAATACTACTGCTGCGGGCAGGGGCGTATTAAGAAACTAATAATAGGGCGGGTAAAGGGGAGGGGAGCACACACACACACAAAAAAAAAAAACAAATCCATAATCACTCTAGTCTGTCTAGTATTATCTTAAACCGCGTTCAATAAATAATAACCGGGGAAAACTCGATTATATTACCTCGATAATTTGCAAAAACCATCGTAAAATTATTTTTACCGTAATAAATTCTGACTAAATAACCATAAATAACGCACATACATTTGACCGTACAAATTGGAGTCGGGTATGGGCGCCTCGTGCACCCAGTAAATACGCCACTGGCTGCGGGGCCGCAACGCAATAATTGTGCCAAACGAATCGTCTGGCAGTTAGTATAATAATAATTATCGATAATCTCGGATAGTATTGACTTTGATCGGAACGTTCTTTCTTGCGAAATTTAACATCGACACGTTTTTATTTATTTTTTTTTAATTTTACCTTACCCTTATTCTGTCACCCGTTCTTCCTTTGGTTTTTAAATGGTATTTTAACCTATTTTTTTTTTTTTTTTTACGAACTTTATAGCTTTCACATACTTTTCGAAACCATAATTTTCTAAACATAATAATCATTTAAATACTTTTGCAGGTGAAACGCTGCACTAGAAATGCAATTGGCTACGACTATAATAATTGGCTTTCGGAATATCGAATGTACACCGTGCCACATTGTTGGATAATAATTAATTGCAGGGTTGCGGGAATAGTAAAATAGTTATTAAACATTATGACTGAAAATTAACCAAATTTCGGCGGTAGTTAAATAACGATAAAAGTTTATAAATCAAGAGTCGTTAAATGTTTTTAAAAAAATTAAAAAATGACCGTGATTAAAATTTGAAAAATCGGATTTCATATGAAAATGGATGATATTATGAGTGTTTGGACACCGTCCGATTCCATGCCGTTTTACACTTTCCGAATTTCGATTCGGTCCTGTTTTAACGGCTAGCCATTTAATTGCGTCCCGAGGTCGGAAAAATGGAAAATATTCATATATTCGTCATATATGCGTTCAGTAAATTGCCATTTGTGTTGGGCCGCTGAGTTAAAACATATTTGTTCATATTATTGTTACTAAAAATCTCTCTCTATATATATATATATATATTGGTGACCGTAAACGAGATCGAGTGCACGTTATGCAGTTGATTATCTATTTTGCCATATATATTTTAATTCGAATATGATAATATTATTATTGTGTGTAAATTAGCTGTTACTGCAATACCGTACAGGTATTCGCGTAGTTTTACCAGACACAATAGAAATACTATAGAATAATCGAACGTTTACCGACTTTGCATAAGAACACAATCGAGCATTGGAAAGGCAAACAAACAGGGTATCGGAGGACCAGTGGCGTATTTTCATCTTTTTTCTGGCACTGATATTAGAAAATGGATATCGATAATCGATGTTATTAAAAATAGTATGGGGGACGAATTTTAACAAATATGTATATTTTATTTATAATGATATTTTACTAATTTGAAGTATAAATTCGAATCGTTTTATGTTTTTACTAGGTTCATCCAAAATTTTATGAGGTGATCTTTTTTATTATGATTTTTTTTTTTTTTTTCTGGTTCTGAAGCGGTCCAGTACTCCTAGACCCCCTTCTGCCGTAAATACGTCGCTGCGTCGGATGCAATAAACACGATCGATTTTTCATTCACCTGAATTCGGGTTGCAGCAATCGAAAGTCTCCGGAGTGTTAACCGTTTTAAATAAAATCATCTTGTACAATATTATGGAGAACTACAAGCAGCTGTCCTTTTCAAAATTCTGGTTGTACTTTTATGGAAAAAATCGTGACCCGCGTGTAGTGGCGCAAATTCAAAATTAAACTGTGGTAGCAAGTCGAATAGTTAGTGTACCACCGACTAGCTCTCAAAAGCAGACCTGCGGGACTTGTTGTTCGTCAATTATAAAAATAGAATTAGTTGTACCTTACGTTATAATTATTAATTTACACAAATGTAATTCCTCTATGATTTCCAACATAACGTATAGGTATTATTATATCTAGCTAAAATTCTGGGGTGCCGACCTAAAATCCTCAAAGTACCGACCAAACTACTATAGTTTTAAGGTCGTCGTTTTTAGAACGCGAAATCCGATCCCTCCGCATGATTATAATTATTTTTAAACTATATAATGCGTTATTTACCGTATTTTAATATTTTGATTATTTTTCGATCGACTAGCATATGTGGTTTTTGCGTGGTTTTCCAAGTAAAATTAATGTTAACATTACATTTAATTGATGTTAACATTAAATTAGAGCCAAACAAATAGAAACGTTGCTAGTAAACAACATTACTCGATAATGTATTCGATGGACGGATAAAAAATGTTTTAATTGTCGCGATAAAATACAAAAATTATTACATACCAGAGAATGTAATTTTGTAAATTTTCGTTTATTTCTGCACAGCTTATGATGTACAAATGTTTCATATTTTCTTCGTCAATCGGGGACATCTCTCACCGACGTAAACGAAGGCGTTTATCTGATTTTTATACCGAGTTTATGGCTCCCGATCGGTCGCGGTTATCTTAAAAATCAACGTTTACGTTGGTTTAGAGTGTTGTATATTATTTCTATTGTAAAATATTAAATTTGTTGCCGTAAAAATAATCTGATAGTGTCTAACAGTCGATAATACGGTCTCGACCGGTATGGTTATTTTTATAACCATTACAAAAATCTAAATATTTTTTTTTTATGTCAAACGACTCTGATTACGTTGATTACGTTTTTTTACGATTTCGCTATAGTTCACCAAACTTGATAATATTCCCCAAAACACCGCATTCGCATTATCGGTATTATAGTTAAGTGCAGTTTTTGTGTGAAGTATACAGTGCGATTTTTGTTATCACGAGCCAGCTGTTTTCTGGGAGGATTTTCAGTCAATTTGATTTTTGCTTTTTCCAAACATTAATCACTTGTTTAAACTTAATTTTAACACTGTTATTAGTTATACCACAATTCCTTATACCTAAATTAAGTATTAACTTTTGATTTTCAAACGCCGACTACCTCTTTTCAAAACAATTTCTAAAAAGAATATTTCTAGAAAAACGTTGATACGCATAACACTTATTATATTGGATATGAATCGTTTATTGGTTAAAGTTTAGACAGGCCGAGTAGGGAAGGATACAAAAGTGTCCAATATTAGTGTTAGTATTATGCGTGACAACATTTTTGAACAAATTTTCTGTTTTCTTATCTGATTTGAAAGGGGGAAATTGAAAATAAATATTTGATATGGAGAAAAATAGTAAAATGTTGAACATATTGTGACTATAAGAATGAAAAACAAAAACAAACGGATATGTATTTAACACCCTCCGGGAAAATCGTTGAATCGTGGCAAAACATCGCTCTGTATACACCTCCCATACGTTTGTTTGGTCGAGTCAGTCCCCCCCCCCGCACATACGAGAGAATACGTGGTGTTTATTTATTTATTTTATTTTTTTTCGTCGCGTTTCGTCTACTGTTGTCCGACGACCGTTGTTGACTAATGTTTCCGGGTCAAATGACGATAGATAGGTTCATTTTCTTTCCGAAAACCATCGTTAAAGAATAACGTTTGCTGTTGTACGAGTGTATATTACAGACATTATTTCACAAGAGACCCCCCCCACACACACACACGTTACGAGACCTGAAGGGCAAACTGCAATAATAACAATTATAGTGCCGTCGGGGGAAAAATTGCGTTTATCCCCGTATATTATGAAACGTTGTTGTCCGGCTAGTAGCCGAGATTTTATTTCACGGGTGTCCATTAGGGTGGTCATTATTTTTTCGACTTTCAAATGTCAGACGTCTACGACGCATTTTGTTCAATTCTATATGAAAGTAATTTTGATAAAATTCGGTTATTATTACTCATCACCTCCCCTCCCACCGTCACTTCCTGTGCCTATTGATGGTTGAAAAATGTTCAAAGAGCGTAGTTTTTTAGTTTTTTTTTTTTTCTTAATTTTATTCAAAAACTATTGATTGCACTTATTATAAATGTATAAAAAACCTTAATTGTAGAACTAGATTTTTTCCACAATAATTGTATTTGCACAATTTGTCGTAAGTTTCTTATTTTATGGTTAAAGTTTCGCGGTGACCGTTCGAAAACTCCGTAAAATGTTGGAGCTCACAATTCACCGAACAAATCAATTGTTTGTCGGTTGATTGACAAATTTTAAGAATACGGTTCGGTACAAGACATTAAAAAGCCCCGGACGTCCTTAAAGTGGCCGGAGCGAAGAAAATGTTGCTGTTGTGCGCGATTGTGTTACTGGGAGTCTAGAAAAATCATCTTGGGCCGTCGTGCACAAGAAATGCACATGCCAACAGCAGCAACAATGCAAAGAATATTAACAACAGAGCTGCACTTATGCCCGTACAAAGTGCAGTTAACACGGGAACTTAAACCAGCGGACCACGGAAAACGAACTTGATGGGGCAATATGTGATCGGGTGATGGTGAATTTCATGGATCTAATGATCGCGTGTAGGGCTAGTAGGAGAGGGTGGTGCAGATATTAGTCAGATATTATTTTTCACGTTTTAAACCTTAGCCTCTTCTGAAGAGAACGATATGTTTTTTTTGGAATTTTTACATAAATAAATTTGAACTATAACAGTTTTAGATCCGGCGTTCTGTTTGAGACACTCTCTATACATATATATATATACGAGGTGTGACAATAAAATAACGAGACTTTTTGAATAAAAGTTGTTTATTTTAAAAATGTTATAACTTAATGATTATCACCTTCAAAGTACCTTCCCTCAGCATCAATACACTGTTGCATACGTCGCTTCCATTCTTGAAAACAGTGGTGCCAATTGCTTTCATTCAGCCCTTTTAGAAGTTCTGCCGTTTTCATTTTTACGTCATCAACTGTTTGAAAATGGGAAAAGAAATAAGAAGAAGTCACAAGGAGCAAGGTCTGGCGAGTACGGGAGATGTTGAAGTACAGAAATTTTTTTTTCAGTTAAAAAACGTTGAATTGAAAATGCACTGTGAGCTGGAGCATTGTCTTGGTGAAGAACCCAGCCATTTTTCCATAGATCTGGTCGCTTCTTTCTGACACGTTCTCTTAATTTAATTAATACCTCTTTATAATAATATTGATTAATTAATTTTGTCGATTTTTTCAACGTTTTCGTTTGTTGAAGACGTGGTAGGACGTCCAGAACGATCATCGTCTTCGACGTCCTCCCTTCCACTACAAAACCGTTTGTGCCATTGAAAAACACGAGCTCTTGATAAACATTCTTCACCATAAACTTCACATAACATACGAAACGATTCCGCGGCAGTTTTTTTAATTTAACAAGAAATTTAATGTTAACACATGTTGTTCGATTTTTATATCTAACATTTTTCGGCAGTATAGTCGAACTCGCACTAATAACAAGGCTACTAACGTATAAGAAAATGAATCGATGCCATCAGTGTTCATAGTACTTTTAGATAAGTGTTTTCTAATCATATTTCAATAAACGTTTTATAGATAATGTTAATAGTTTAGGTTATATTTAGAAAGTCTCGTTATTTTATTATCACACCTCGTATATTAAATAACGTTTCGACATTTTTATAAAATGTGTAGTTAGATGGTTCAATTTCATATTATTATTTATCATGGAATTTGAAGATATGAATATATACATATATTATACTATATCAAATATTCGGTTATTGGGGGTTGTATTCTATACGGTATACCGTGATTGTAATCTGTGCAAGCGCCGGCTACTGTTGGACATTATCGATAGATAAATGACGTCGAAAATTCTAGAATTTGTTGCGTGATAAGGATGTGTGGGCACTCCTCTCCCCGTACACCATAAATAATTATAATTTTTAAATATAAAATGAAAACACCAGCCTTTAAAAAAAAATCCTGGCTACGCGCCTGGTATATGTATACTATGACGAATAAATCACGCTATCGGGACATTCGACGTACCTAAACCCTCGGCAACAATGCGCCGTGGTCGGTGTTTTATCGTTATTTTCCAGTATAGGTAACGCCGGTTTGTTAAAAATGTTTCCGGCGATAAAAAACGAACGAATCGGTAAATTATTCGCGTCGATTATTATTATTATGTCGTGGAATAGCCGACTATTTTCTTGTTTCCCGGTTTCTGAGTACGTGTGTAACCAGACACGTTAATTGTATTCTCGACAGACAGACGATTAACGGATTTATCGTATATAATATTGTTTTGTAACGATTCTCAGTGTTTTACTCTCGTGTACAGCGCGATTGTTTTATCCCGTGAACCTGCAGTGATTTAGCGATTTAAATGTACGAAGATCAAGATTATCAATATTTATTCAAATATTATAAACGCTGGTTCGCGATGAAATATATAAGAATCCGTTTTGCGTATGCCTTGTAAGAGACAGACGATAAATAAATATCGTATACTTTGGTCGAAATAAAACCGACGAAACGAAATATAGCAAGAAAAAAAAAAAATGATATTACTCTTCGATCGCGTGCCTGTATAAAAGAAATCTACTCGTTAGCTTCGGAAGACCCGAAGAAAATGAAAAAAAGAAGAAGAAAAAACGAATACGAAATAGGGTCGTATACCACACGCACAGTTTAAATATTTGTTATGGTGTAAATGCGTATACTATTCGGAATCACTAAACGACATATATTTTTTTTTTTTTCAGCGTAGTCTCTTGAAAAGAATAATAAAAAAATAATAAAACTCCCAAGTCATCACCACTCGAACAGAACGATTTCGACGTACACTCTAACGGACTCCGTCCGACAGATGATATTTGTTTCCGCGCGTGTAGATCAAATATTTAAAATGACACCGCGATAACGGTTGTATACAGGGTGATTTTTTTTGATCACGAACCATTGATTATCTACGATAACGACCATTAAATTCCATGTCGGTTTTCAAATAGCGACCCGCAGGCCACGATCGATTTTTAACTCCTCGCAATCAAAGTGAGAGCGTGACGCGATTGTAATAAAGACGAACAATGAAAAATAGAAGCTTTTCAGAGATGTTGTGCTACGGTAGAACGCTCAAGATTTTGAGTTATACGGATACGGAGACGATTAACGAAATAGTATTGGAAAAACAATCAGAAGGAAGAGAGCTCCCTCTCTCTCTATATATGGAAAAACATCAAGAAAAGAAGAAATTAACGGGGTGGACTGATAGACGACGTGTGCTCGGATTGACTATAGTAGGGTGTGTGCGGTGTAAAATATATTGTTCGACTAAGTAGACTACAGTGTTTAATATTTATAATGTAATTCGTACGGAAAAAACGTAGAGGAAGGCAATAGTAACGCGGAAGAGTGGAGGATTGCTGCGAACCCATTACCTATGCCAGGGTTGATTACATGAGAGAAAACGTAGAAGAGTTATAAAAAAAAATGTTTAACGTTTATACCGGATGAGTAGGGAAGGATAAAGTTTTGAGAGAGAGAAAAAAAAAGCCGTATAATGTCCGGCAGGAAAAAATAATACCAAAAACAAATTTCCTCGAGATAAAATAATAAATAAAAAACATAATTTGATTTTTTTTTTTTTTTTGTTCTTTACACGCAGCGAATTCAAGCTAAATAATAATAATATAACTTCCCAGCTGTTCGCCTACAACAACCAGTGTGATGGCTGATAATACTAGAGGTGCGAAAGCATACGGGCTTTATGCGTTTTATATCCATCGGTAAATGTGTTTTACTACATAATACTCCTATATTATAGTATTAATTATTAGTGTGATTAGTATAATTTTTTTACTAAAACTGCGACAAACTTCCCAAGGAAATCTTTGTATTTATTTTATTCCGATTGCTTAAAATTATACAACGATATAGATACCTATTGTAATACGTTGAAATTAATTTTACTTGTATTACAATATTAGTAAAACACAAAATTTAAAATACAAAATGAGAATGAAATACTAATTGTTGTGAATACAATTTGAATATGCGTATGCGTTATTTTAATCGCGTAATTTTTGATGTGATATGAGAATAAAACGACGCGCCGTGCGTATTTTGCGACAGGAAATTGATGTACTGAAAGTGTTTACCAGTAGCATAATAATTATAAATTACCAGAATAGTAATGGCAACAAAAAAAAAAAAAAAAAAAAAAAACGATTTATAACCAATCAAACGTTTTCGTGAAAGTGAGACAAAAGCGGGACGCGGATGTGAAAAACGGGGTAAATCCCGGTTCCCTCGGGGATACGGCACGTCTGGTCGCCACTAAGTGTCGGAACATTTTACATGAAATTTACCAACGGCGAACCGTTCGGTTTCCGGGATCGCATTAAATCACATAGTCCGCGAATACGAGGCGAAACGCGGTCGCGTATTTTAGCCAACTGTGCCGACGTCAGACTATTCCAAATACAGCCGTGTACGAAGTGTTGCATAAGTCCGGAGCCGTGAAAGAGCATTTCGATCGGTGAATACCGATAATTATCGCACTCCCGGGTATAACCGTAACATTAATAGTTTTAATATTTCCGAAATGTTTAACATTGTGTCGGCCATGTCGCCCGTACCTAATTAGTTTTTCAAAATTTCTACGTACTCGTATAGTCAACACAATTCGAACTTTCAATTTTTTCGACCGTGTTCACATCGCGCAAAACGGCCCCTGTCGGGAATTCCCCCGGCGGTTCGGACGGCATAAACGATTTAGCGCACTGTGGTGGTGAGACCGACTGTGCCGTGGCGACTGTGTTTTTTTTTTTTTTTTTTTATTTATTATAATTATAAAATGTTTCAGCACACCTAGTGCTATTACAACTTTTTAAATTTTACAATTTTATTTGTTACAAATTTAAATGATTATAAATTTATTAATGACATAATTATTAATAGTGAGAGTGTTATAATAATGTGTTACATATACGAATATAATAATAACGATGGGGTCTAGTATATTAATAATGATCTTCATTTTCTGATGATGAGTCTTCTGTGTCTGTTAAAAGAATGTCCTGGGGAAGTCGAGGCCGCAGACGTCTATTGAGTGTTTTTTTTCCTATATTGTAACGACGAGCACTGTCCAAGTTTTTTAGTTTGGCGTGGAAATTTTTAAATTGGGTTTTAATCCATGTGTTTATCAGGTGTATTTTCGTGTCATTATGGATCTGGCGATTTCTCATGAACCGCGGTGCTTTGAGAGCGCCTGTGTTAAACCGCTTAACAATTTCTAAATTTGTCTTTATTTTCCGGTGTAAAAAAAAAAAAGAAAAATATATTATATTTATGACATGTTTACAACTGGCAGAGGGGGGGGGATAAAATATATTCTGTTGAAATTGTAATCTGTCTTGATATATCCTGTCATGGATGGGTGCTAAGCAAACATGTTAAAGCATGTTTAGCACCCGTATTGACTTTTTTTACCCTATGATTTTACCGGGCCGGAAAAAATCGACAACAGTAAAATCATTATTTTGTGTTCGTCTTGATGCACGACGATGAAAATTAAGCATAAAAACCATACGTATTAAATCATCCGAAAAATGTGCCTACTACTTTTTTACCAAAAAAAATAAAATATATGTATACGTATGTATTTCTAACAATGCCAAACGTAGTTGAAAAATGTCCCGAAAACGGAAAAGCGGCTAAATATGCGATATAAAAGTCTCGTTGTGAATTACGTCATGTATCTGTTACGCGTATCGAATTGTGTACTCGGGAATCGCCATTGCATACTCACGCACGCGCTGGACACTATTCGCAACGGACACGGCTTCGCTGCATATGGCGCCGTCCCCGTCGTCCGTAGTCGTTCCGGCCGCTCCGAGTCGACATCGTGTAAATGTCACCGTCCAAACCGACATTTCCCTCTGTCTCGTATCGCGCGGCTGTCGCTGTCTCGTATCGCGCGCGTGCGACGTATCAATACGCGTGTTTGAATTTTGCAGGTGAACCGCGCGATCACCGGCAGTGACCGTGATGACGGCGCGACCATTGCCGACGCGGGCGTCCCGCGGACGGACACCTTTTCCGACGCTGACTCGCGGGACCCACTCGCCCCGGTGCCCGTCGCAGTGATGGCCGACGACACCCCTGCGGCCGTGAGCGGCGGCGGCGGTGGCGACGACGACGACGACGGCTGCGGCGTCCGACAATTGCAGATCCCGGTGCAGTGGGACGGGCCGCGACTGGGAGATCCGTTTCCGGACGGGGCGGCGGCGGCGGCTGTGCTGCAACCGCACACCGCGTGCTTCGACACCGGAAACAACCGTCAACTGGACCACCTGACGGTAAGTGTACCGCCGCCGGTATTGGGTTTCGTGAAAACCCATCGAATTATACGAATCCGCTTACTGCACAATGAGGGTCCATGTCCATTTTCGCCAATTTTTCATTTATTATCACTTTTTTTTTTTTTGGTATTTAACATGCCGAAACACATCCGCAGAAACCGAGACCAGTCCGACTGTCCAACAACAAACATTTAAAATACAGGTTGACATTAAAATATTAATTTTAAAATTATTGGGATTTTTTTTTTATGTTCTACTTGTATCAAGTGACATTTTGATATAGGCTATTAAATGTATGCTAAATGTTTAAAACCATATCTCTATTAATACATTCAATGTTTGGTTTTTCGGCTGTCGTGAAAAATGAGAAAGACTGGACTGGTCGCCTTTTTGCAGTCAGTGATTCGTATATCTTATATGTACCGTTCTGCCGAAGCATTGACAAATTAATGAATGAAACTAAAATAAGTAGTCGTAAGCTTTACTTGTATCAAAAGTTTATCATATTCAATCGCTTGCTTCTTCTTCTTCTTCTTGTGGTCTTCAATCTTTCGTCTGGTTGGCCGAAGCTCTCCGTGCGCTTCTCTACAGTCAAAACTCAAATACTCAAATTACTATCGATAACCTTTCAATCACATGACCTCAAGATTTTGCGGCATATACCATAATAAATACTATATTTGGTTTTCCTCTTCCGATTTTACTATTTGCTTAATCTCTTTATCAATCAACTTCAATAAACTACTACCGTATGCGACGATAAACTATCATATTACCCCTTCGATTTTGTATAATTCGCCAATGTTGTCTTGTGCGCACATTTCAAATGCTTTTAGATTTCTCTTTACCGAGTTTTAACGAGTTAATTTTTCTTTATGCTGAGTCCGATGCTGTTCGCGGTTAATA
This sequence comes from Tuberolachnus salignus, assembly GCA_956483605.1. Lineage (NCBI taxonomy): Eukaryota > Metazoa > Arthropoda > Insecta > Hemiptera > Aphididae > Tuberolachnus > Tuberolachnus salignus. Next base: position 42,256,710 of record OY101429.1, on the reverse strand, counting down.
AGTGAATTTTATTTTCAAACGCTTTTTCGTTTTGTGTATTATGTTTTAAAATCGAATACAGTTTTACCGGGGGGCCAAACAGAGGTTAAAAAACGACGGGTATAGCGGATGTCAATGTCTAGCACCGAAATAGATTAGATTAGATTAGATATAGGCCGGGCATAAGTTAAAACGTAAACGGTAAGTAAATTGTCAACGGGGTTTTGCACCCGAATTGAAATATTTCGGCATTGCGTCAAACGTTCGAATTTAGTCCGACCGCTTGTTTTTCGCGTTGTTTACACGAACACTGTGATATTGTATTACGCGATTTGCTCGTTTACGACGAGAGTTTTTATTTGCGCCGTTAAAACAAACCAACCGACTACCGGATATACTGCAAGACCGTCCAAGGACGGGCACAGTGCGCGACCGGGTGGCGTACTACCGTTCTACACACGGCTGCGCTGCCGGTCGTTGCTGATTGGCCGATTTCAAATATCGCGCCTTAAAATCGTATTGCCATATCGTGCGACCGAATTATTATACTTATATATATATATATATATCTTGTTATCAAATTATAACAACGTCTTGGTTAGGTTAGGTTAGGCTTCGCGAGCTCTTGTCGGAATTTAATTCGAAAATAACACTCGGTTCGTTATGTAAAACCCCCGGTGGGGTAGGTCACAGGGGACAAATTATGAAAAAGAACACACGTGTACTATGGATTTTCGGTTTCAAACCGAAGTTTGTGGGGAGGTCATAATGCTCGATACCGATCTGAACGAGGTAGTTATTTAAAATAGTGAAAACTCATGAGTACCGAGCGATCGGGAGACCAATCAGAAACGACCGGTCGCGTAGCGATGCATACAACGGCAATACGCGACCGGGTGACCCGACGAGACTGTTGGAAACGAATAATTTGTTTGGCAAAATAATATCATAGAAAATAATCAACTAATGTAGATTGCGTCATTTTGCTAATAGTAGTTTAGATTTCCTACCAATTTCGAACATTTCTTTCACTTTCCGCACGCGTTCGGTTTTCCCCCTAATATTCAGCAAATCATTTCATTTCATCGATTTTTTTTTTATTCATTATTTTTCAAATAATATCGTATTGTCCACACTTCTAATTACAAACATATTAGTTTATTACTAGATTTTTATTTTCTTTGGCCGTCATTGTCCAACTTATTTTTCACAAGTTGTACTACAGGTATCTGTATTGATTTTGTCGAAGAATTATTGCGATATATTTATATTTTTTTGTAAATTATAGATTATTTGTTGGCTCGAGATAACGTTTTTGAGACGAATGCGGGGTAACGTCGTAAGGTGTACTAATTTTCTACTATATGAAACGCAAACAGTGGGCGGCGCCAGATTTTTTTTAGAAGGGACAATAATCGTTTTCTTCAAATCAAAAGTGGGGCGACTTGCCCGTCCTGGCCCCAGTGTAACGCCGCCCGTGAACGCAATTGTTGTATTTACCGCTCGTGCACCTCTGTACCATTTTCCCTCCCCCTCCGAGTGAAATATACTTTATTATTCAATATAGTACACGAAGACGGATTAAAAAAATATATCGAGACGATTATTATGTCTGAGGTGGGAATCGATAATGCCGGTGGAGGCTTACCCCGCATCTATACGTATTATTATTATTATTATCATCAAATTATACGAAAGACGCGTGCCGAGGTTTGGCGTCTCTCTATGGCGCCGTTTGCGATAATCGCGACCCGAAACAAGGCGCCATGCCAGTTTTCAAGTCCCTGAAAATGTTCGCCAAACCGAGTCTATAGATTTTCAACATAAGTAACTCTTTTAAATACAGGCCAAGAACAATAATAATATGTACCCGCGACTGTGTTAGCGTCTAATTTACAAACCTGTCCATCGTAATAAACCTGAAATGTGTCGTCGTGTATATTTGTCCAATTTGCACATACCCCGCGAGTTTCAGCTCGCTTTATCGTCGGGAGGTCCCTAGTTTTATTTCGCCCATGTGTGTGTCCACGCACGACAATGGCCTACCCGCGGTGCGGCCTTTTCAGAATTTTGCATATTCATCGGATTTAGACCTGTCCTGCGAGTTTTAGCTCGCTGTATCGTCAGGAAGTCCCTCCAATGACGTACATCATGTTTAACTGTTAACCACCGCATACCTACTAATGGTGATAAAAATATCATTATGCATATTTACACACACACACACGTAGATCTTCCCCATATGCCCACCCATCACGTCAGTGGCCTACCCGCGGTGCATTTTACAACATCGTGTAACGGCGATAATAAGAAAAAAAACGTTCTTATCTATGCGGACGATAACGGACAACGGCACCCACAGATATTCATATAGTAAAACCTCCCCAAAAGGACTCCTTCAAATAGCGGACATTTTCACTATTTATCTATTGGAAAATCTCTAAATACGAGACACTCTAAATAACGGACAATTTTTTGGCTATATTGTCTAAGTATATTTTATTACAATGTACATTAAACTAGTTTATCTTATCCGTTGTAGTTAATGGCTGGCCGTCCATTTCGGCGTACCCGTTGAAATTTTATCGAAATATTTTTATCGTATATGTCATGTTCACATGAATTCAATAAATTCAGCATTCCTATTCGTATTTAGTGAAGGGCATACGCAAATACATGTCTTCTATCGAGATACAGAATACTTCATTGTTCTCTAGCACAGTCGAATTAGAAAATGCCTTGACATACGAAATTATTACGCGTCAAGGTCGAAAAACGAACTACAATAACTGATTATAGTGTTAACCTTAATTTTTTTTTTTTAAATACCTATTTTATTACCTATAATTTATACGTCAATTCAACATTTGATATTAATTAATTTTTCATTTTTAGTTTTACAGGGAAAATATAAATCGAAAATCAAGTATTACAGGGTAACGTACGTATATTTATTCGACAATTTGTATAACGTTAAAATATAAATCCACAGGTTTAGAAAAAAAATAAAACAATTATAAGACATTACAACAAAAAAATAATTAAATTATTATTACTTACTTTATTCAACATTCTAACAAGTCAAGTTTATATGTCTACGAGAAACAAAAAAATAAAATGTTCAGATGTTATCACTAAAGTTAACAATCTAATATATTATATATCTCGTATATCTGTGACGGCACAATAAAAATCACAGTAGATGATAGCGATATTCGTTATGTCAGGGACGTTATACTGAAATATAGAGGGAAAACTCCAAGGACTAATTAATTAATCGTTTTATTATATAAAGAGTTGATTTCCGATATAACGGATAATATAAATGCCTTATATAAATCATTTGGTTCATTATAATAATATTTTTAATTCGTTGAAAAATATAATTGAAATATTCGATACTGCTATACACCAGATATCCGGTCGATGCCCTATTCTCTATTATTATGCCCGTTCTCTAAACGTATTCCGAACAACAATATTACGTTACCGCAATATTCAAATAACATTCGAATACCAGTAATATTATAATAATACTAGCAAAATGTTTAGAAACGTTATGACAACATAATGACAAAATTACGATGGTAAATAAAATAAGATTTTCATAACGTTACCAGAAAATTAACCGTTAAACACAAAAATCTGGTGAAAAAAATGCAAACACTTTGGTTTGCACATGAGGATTTGAACTTGGGCCATCCTATCTGTGCCTGCCTACCACCTACATATTACATACCTACTTGGGAACCCTGCGTTTACATACTAATCACTGGCGCCGCTATATTAGATGAGAAATATATCATAGAATCGTTCATATTTAAACACTTTCTTCTTTAATTTAATTTTAGAAATTTAACTTATTTTCTGAGGGCGGGCATAGGATTCGAATTAGTCTACTTCACAACCCCCCCTCCCCGCCTACCAGCTGGTTGACGAAAATTGTATTCTCAAGATCGATTCGAGCGTCACGAAGTGACACCTGCCCATAAAGTATACTTATCCTGTGCATCACTTAAAAACTTAACTATACAAAAAAAAATTAAAACTATGCCCACGACAGATTGTGAAGGTAAAAGTATGCTAGTAAAATGTTTGTACTTTTGAAAACATTTTGGAAGTGTATAATACCTCATGTAACCCCCCTCCCTCCGCCAAAGATACATACAGCCATAAAATATTTGGTTTTTAAATTTAATACATCACAATAGAATATATTCCTAAATAAAAATATTTACAATAATCATAATTTTGATATAAGTTAAAATATTAATATTTCCAAAATCTTCTTAACGAATTTAAATAAAAATATTGGAAACTCCATTGAAGAAAGGCTATATTGGAATTATCAAAAAGATTTTGTCCAACAAATATTTTTTTTCTTTGGAATATTTTATTATCACGCAATAATTATGACATCATGTATGCATACCATTACAATCACGACTAAGTAAACAGGTATGACAGCAACTTTTTGATCCGCACAATATGGCTGCCATCTACCACCTGTTATCAGTTTTCAATTGTAAAACAAACTGATAACAGGCAAAAGCCGGTAGCCATTCTGTGCGTATCAAAAGGCGTTTGGTTGCTGGCATCATACATGTTTATTTTGTCATAACTACAACCACGGACTATCTAATTGTTTGTTACATGTTATCTTTCAATAAAATATATGAATATCGACTAAAAGATAAAAGATTTCGCTTATCACGTTTTTGGATTTTCTAACTCATGTTGTCTCTCTCGCAAGTATCTTTACACTTCCACAAAGTACATCGACTAGATACGATATGTGCGGTCCGTTCTTTAATATGTCTATGGTATATAATTGCCGTTACCAAATGGATATCCCAGTCTGCTGACTGGGATATCCATTTTAAACCATTTGGGGGTTATATTTCTTAAATCGACCAAAAACGTATTAAACTACTTATATCCAATGGATTCTTGAATGTATCCATCAAGAAGATTTGGGTTATTGAACACGTTTTTACCTTAAATCCCCCCCCTTTTAACCCTTTACTGGTTGAATTTCGGAAAATCTTTTCTTACCAGTTGCCTAAGAGTTATATAAGAAACTTCTGTACGAATTTCCAAGTGTCTAGACCCAGCGATTTGGGTTGTGCGTCCATACCTCAGTCAATCAGTCTTTTTTTTTTCTATTATACTCGTTACTCGTATATACTATATAGATTTATACATGTTAAATACATATACTATAATATTAATATTAATATAATCCTGCGTAGTTAACATTGCACAGTAAGCGGCGATAACGATTAAATATTAAAATAAAATATATAACAAAACCCACATCGTTTATTTCACAGACAAGTTAAGTATAATGTGTCGGTTAACATTTCATGTTTTATCAATGCGGTATACACTGTGTCGGTGAATTTTTAAAATTTTAATAATTTTCAAAAGTGCCAAATTGTTTGAGGTACCCAACATCTCGTATATTATAATAATAATATTTAATGACTTGTACGTAACGAGGTAGATATAAATAATATTGAATTGTTATAAAAAATTTAAATAATACAACATTTGACTAAATACCAATATAATAAGGATAAAAATGTTGTAGATTTTGAACACAACCATAATATTATTTTTCATCGCATAATTTAATTGAATTATATATATATTTTTAATTAACTTAGTTTATTCAAGAAAAAAATACACCCTAAGCACACCCACCACCGTTTCTTGTACGTTTAATAATATATTAATTATTTTCTGAATTTGCTTATATATCCACGGAGGGTTTTAAATAACCAATTTTTTTAAAGACATATTTTTATTTATTTATTTATTTTTTTTTTTTTGAGTGCCTAGGTTCAAAGAACCTGTCAAATAAATTAATAATATAAAGCAGCGGTCGCCAATAACCGGTGGTCCTCAAAAAATGTTAATACTATTGCAATTTTATTCAAAAAATAACCTTCCATAAGGGCGTGCGTTTTATAACAATAACGGGGCGTGTTTCGGGGTCATGGTACACCAAAAATAAATCTCTAGATACGCACCTGAGATTTATTTTAAAAAATAATTATAAGCAGTCCGTAAAATTTAGAGCTATGGATACAATGGTCAGTAGTGAGCTTCAAAAAGTTGGCGACCGCTAATATTAAAAATACGAACGAAAACAACTCCACTCAGTCTCTCGACCGACTGGTATAATTACAATTTTATAATTTACATCTCGCCAATTTATTAAATAAATCGATTAAGCCAAAAAGTGAATTATGTTAAAATGCCATAACCCCAGAGAACCGTATTGATTGTTTTTTTAGAATCTGAGTGTAGCAAAGAAGTTAATTATTTTACTAAAATGTGGTTTTATTTTATCTCGGAAAACACTTTATTGATTAGTAAAAATACGCAGACTTTTTACACCATATATTAAAAGATGTGGATTTTCCGCCCTGTACCACGTGGTTCTTTATTTGAAACGTTTGTTTGAAATTTTCAACACGGTTCATCCGCTAGATTAGTTTTTTCCCCCCCTAAAATCACCTTTTTAGTTAGTAGAAATTCTCTGATTTGTTCATCCCGTGCCTTAAAAGTTACGGTTTTTTACCCAATGGTATTTTTATTGAAAAAAAAAATGTCTAGATTATTAACAGTTTTAAAAACATTAAAAAAACCTTACAACAAATGTCAATACATGGGTTTATTTTGTTGGTTTCGGGATTGCTTTGGCTACAAGGGAAAAAACACGACTTATAATATAACCTCACCGAGTATCGCTCAGAATCGTTTTTTGACTGCAATGATTTATGGTTGTTTTGTTACCTACTACAGCGGTGCCTACCCAATATCCATGGTGTGAAGTACGCCCGGGATTTTTTTTAAGTTTTATTACTGTTGTGTTTGTGAGAGCGAGTAATTACATAATATAAAATAGATTGCATAGTAAATTTTCAATTTCTAATCTAAAATTTATAATCTATTTACAGGAAATGCTACGCATCGGCGTTTAGTGGCCATTTTCTATATCATTTCCGTTTTTTTCCCCCGATAAACATACAATCTTACTTAAAGTTTATCTTTTAAACGATCGCTTATAAATTGTTTAATTTTTCTCTGCGTATATCTGCAGGGTGAATCTATATGAAAAAGCAGTAATCGTTTTAGTGTGAAACTATTTTCGAAAAAGATATATAAAATATCCGAATGTTACTTATTCCATTAAATTTTTATGATGTTCGCCGTAAACAATAATATGTATTCGCTGCAAGTTTTCTAACTACACTATAACGTAATTTGATATAAATAAAACTTAACAGCGTACCTCCAGTGCAATCATTTTCTCCTTCAGTAAATATACTTTTATTGTGTACTCCTAAGAAGTTAATAATCCCGCACGTTGCAGAAAGTAATACCAAAACCGTAACTTTGGAAAATTGGCATTTAAACTAAAATAAGAAAAAAGTCGTCAATACTGCTCGCGGGTGTGCACTGTTTTAGATGTCATGTCAAGAAGGTAGGATAAAGAGAGGAATTTAATTTATATCTGTACGCAACGATAAATCGTTGCTAACGAAATACGATTCTGAGCAAAGTTCGGTTAAATGATAAACATGTTTGAAATGTTGTGATTTTTACGATTTTCGATTTTTTTTTACTACCAAGACATAACTCATGACGAATGTCGTGTAAAATTTTCAGGAATTTCGACTCGGCGAAAGCAATTTATCGTCATAAAACCAAATAAAAACACGAACATTTCAAATGCCTACAAACAGCTCAAAAATTGAGAGAATATTTTAAAGATTTGTCCACGTCTAGAAAAGAGTGCTAATATTATTATTCTGTAAAAATGTCAAGTCTCTAATTCTGCTCTTTGCAAGTGTAGCACCTATTCTAAAAGCATTTTGAATCTAGTCGAAGCATTGAAAATGTCATTTTTTTTTTTTTTTTTTTTTCGTTGTAGTTTTCTTAATATTTTGGAAAAAACCATAGGAAAACCAGGACATTGTACTGCGACGGTTTCATTATTTTCGATTGTTTTTCTATTTGTTGGAACTCAGTTAAAATAATTGTAAAGACTTGAAATGTTCATAAAATATTATTACTAGGCCTTTCTAATATGAACTATTTATAGGCATTTTATGTTATTTTTCGAATTAATTGAATAAAACTGTTTTTTGGCCGAACGGAATCGTACAACAATTTGAACATGGCTTAGAATCGTTTTTCGTTAGCAATTGTCTATAGTTGCATACATATATAAATCCCCTCTATATCCTAGATGTCTCAGTTTTTTTAATTTAGTTTTTACAACTTATCATACATTCAGTCGAACAGACATTATAAAACCACAAAAACCTACGTGGACGAAGCCGCGGATAACAGCTATTAGTTTAAAATAATATAAAATAATGTTGCACATAATATCTATCTCCTTATCTAACTACGTCCTCTGCAGTAACTACGGACGGACACAACAAAAAACTCTAAAATTTAAAATCACTATAATCATCCATAAAACGAACAAATCTATACCATATGTCTATAGAAAATATGTTGAAAAACGTCTGTCTTTACGATTATTTCTCACTAGAATTCTAAAAGTTAAACCAACATAATATGTTAATATTATTTCAATAGCTTGAAATCAACTGGTACTTGAACACAATACATGTTCACTTATATATTTGTATTATAACTCCTCAGAAGTTATTAGTATTACTTACTATATGCGAGTGAAAATTACAAGAATAACTGAATAATTTTGATATGAATCGCGGTAGTATAATAAGCTATACGGTTTTTAATTTTTTTTTTTTCAAACCAATATATAAAGTTTCTTGAAACTATTCGAAAAAATATACAATGAAAACGATTATATAACATAATTACGTAATTTATATTTATATTGGTTTGAGTTTTACGCGTAAAATAAAAAAAAACATACACCGCGAAATATCGAAATACAAAAGATATAAAAATAATATAATGTTTCTAAAATAATTAAAATAAATAGATTAGCTAGAAACAGAAAAATAGAAAACAATCTTCAGAAACAATTCAGTTTTCTTAATAAAAAAAAAATCAAAATTTTAAAAGCCAAAAAGTTTTATTGAAAAATAAAATATTATACATTAAAATAGTTTATTAGTTATTATACCATAACAACAATATCACCTTTCCTATACATCCCGTGTGAAATATATCTAAATGACAAAAATAATTCGTTAAATCTGTGTAAAAAAATTATTAAAAATATCGTAAAGTGAAGAAAAAAATAACCCAAACAAGAGAAACAAAAAAATACGATGAATAAAAGTTTGGACAGAGTCTATTACCGAACTAAGAAATTTCCAGCCTTCTAAATAATTTTATACCTATATACTTATAAATTTTATATTCTGGCCACGAATATTTTTGTCCTCGGTCATAGAAGATATAGTCGGACAATTACTCCCCCCCCTGCTGGAAATGTTCTGCTTATTTAGGCGAAAAATTGTTATCACATTTTTAAAGAACACTGTTGATTAGACGATTTTGAGGAATTGTATTCAAGAAAAAGCTTCCATGAAAATCTGTGGATTTAAAGATTTAAAGACCCGGGGATATACGAAAAAGTAAATATTTGTTTTAAAATTGTAATTTATTTTGCTCAATTTGTTTTATTTATACGAACAACGCGGTCCTACGCGTGTGACACTGTTCTTGCGACCAGCGAATCGTGGTTTTTAACACTATTTCAACCTAACGTATAACTAGCAACGCTCAATTTTACAGCGGCAACATTTTAAACATATATTTGTCCAATAAAGCGGATCAGTAATAAGGCAGAGTTGTCCGACCTTCTAAGACTGTGTTTATGTGTAAATAATTGTATATTTAAACTACGACATGACGACATATTAATCAATTAATAAACTCCTTGTGCACAGTCCCGTTATTTATATCATGTCTATGGTTTCCCCTTGCCTACCACACCGCAGTGGCATCTTTTATTTCTAATGGATGTTGTTCAAGTATATAAACGCATTTATTATACTCGCTCAAAATCTAAAATGATAATAAAAATAAAACAATTCCCATCTATTCGCGTAGAGCAATGGGGCGTAAAAAAAATATGTATAAACAAATATCGACAATAATGTGAATAATTGTTACGTTTTTCATCGGCTAGTGCGAATAAAATATTCTACTGCAGTGTAAAATAATATTAATATAAACACCGGTTGTTTATTTAGACTAATGCAGCACGCGCGTTATAAATATTTTATTAAATTTTTTTATACGCGAATTCATTAAAAATAAAAACAAAAGTAACAAAAAAAAAAAAACGATATAAAGTTGTAATACCCGCGAATCAAAAAAAAAAAAACGTTAAATCAACGTATCACATCACTGTTCGACCACCGAAAAATCCGACTAAATATCGAAAGAGACCGCAGCAGCAGTCGATAGCCGTTTGTCGCTACGTCGAGATTTCTGAATATTGCACGCGGACCCGGTTGACACCTGCATTCAAGCACATAAAAATATACCAATCGATTCGATTATTGCACGTCGTAAGTACACGGATTTCTTTTTCTTCCACCCACCGTCGACTTCGACGACATTTAGAAATTAATATTCACTTCCCGTAGGGTTTTTCGAAGAGCCGGTCGGCACGATTAACAGTAGTTGTGTATGCTATGACAATTTTTAAATGATTGTAGGGCACGCCGGCGCGAATTTGTCACATAGCCCGGTGCGTACGACGCTTGTTTTACGGATTGCTTGTTGATTGCTCAAGCGAGCTGCTGTAATTGGCTTTATGCAAATGATTTACACTTGCCTTCGTCATACTCACAGTCGGATTTAGGGGGGAGCCCGAGGCCCCCACGAAATAAATACATTCACTATTCTATTTAGCACACGGTGGTCCGGAAACGCCAAAGCATTTATTTCCCTATTGAAAATTTACCAAAGTGACCCGTAATAGTGTCAAAAAAAAAAAAAAAAAATTGAGAAACACTGATTTTCAGCAGTAAATTTCCTCGCAATTTTAAATTAAAATTTACTATAAACATTCTGTACCTGATATTACCCCGAATCCGTGCAGCTACATGTATTTTCGTTATTATAAATATTACATTATATGCGATTCGTCATTATAATTTTAATACAAATAATTACTATATATTTAAAACAAATCAATACTATGGCTACTTGCTTGCTGCTTAGAACAAGTTTTTCTATACGAATTACTCGGTAGGTATACCGATTGTATTTTAAATATTTCTTTTAAAATTTATTTATGCTTTTTAAAATCGAATATGTGTTTTGAATACTTTTACCATTTTCATTTTTATGAGAAATATAATGTACTTGAAAATAATTCTCAGGTATTTGTACAGAAATATCTTTCAGTACAATACACAGATATACGTAATGATTTAATCACATTTATTACTGTATTCATGTTCGTACTCGAAATATAATTTTAAAAGGCTATAATATATTTTAGAAATCTGGCTGTAACGTGTCTCCCCATATAGTATTTATGTACGTTTCACTCGACTGTTTTTTACTCTTTACTTGCAATTCTGTGTACAATATATATTATACATTATGTATTTTATGTATAGTGGAATATTTCCGATACAACATTTAAACGTCAATTGTATAGCCTACCACAATGTACGATTATTAATGGCACACACACATACTGCACAGGTGGACGAAGTGATCGACGCCATACAGGACGCCGAGCTAAGGGACAAATTGAGGACGGTGTGCTTGACGGACGACAGATGTTACATGACGTTCGCCAACGCCGAGTGCTTGGAACGGGCACTACACTCGGCGGCGTTCAGAATCCGTGACGTGCCGGTGCTGCTGATGGACACGGGCGCGGGCGCCGTAATCCTGTCGCTGACCGGCGTACCGGACGTCGTGGCCGACAAGGACGTGCTGAAGTGTTTGAAAAAATATGGCACGATAATCGGTAATCGAAATATAAAATTAATACGAGAACTTCACCCCCTCCCCCCCCTTTTTTTTTTTTTTTTTTTTCGATGGGCCTACATGTTCGCGACCGCGGCGATTCAAACTTTCGCGGTTGATTATTTTTGTTTTTCTCGACAATACATCCCGAAAACCGTTTTTCCATTAAGATTTTAGAGTGAAATTAATTGTAACCGTTGTCGTCGGTTAGGTTAGGTTGGATCCGTCGGTCCGATCCGCGACGCTCCTGTAAAGGCACCGTGGCGTCCACCTTGGAAACCGCTGACCTAAGTTATTATTATTTATTGTTATAGTTACCTAGAGAAAAAAAATACAATTATGTATTTTTAATAAACTGTTTTAATTACTGGCCGACCCCCTTCCGCCTGGCGCTAGGTGTCCTCCTTAGCGAGATTTTTCAACGTCAGCTTATAATCTCCTAGTACACAATATTTCCGGACATTCCTTAAGATTAAAAAAAAACTGTAATTTTATAAAACGACAATAGTAATGTAACCGTAACTCGGTTGTTTTTCTACTTACGCGGGTATCAATACTAGTATATTAGTTATAGTTCTATTACTAAGTATATCTCGGCGGGATATGGTGATAGGAAAGTGGCTCGTACCCTCACACAAGTCCTTTACACAGATGGGTTTCATACAATCCCCTTCAATGGACTTTGTCCGTAGTAATTGATCTAAACATCGCCGTACTTGTACGGGAAGGGATTTTTTGATATTCAACTATGGGCAGGACTTGTGCAGGGTTCCAAGCCTATTTTTTTGGCGTTTTATCTCGCTGCTATCACCGAATCCCGCCGAGATATAGTAGATCCGAAAATCGGAAGTGGGGTTACATTTAATATGTAGTGTCCGTAACAGTCCTATATATATACTAGTGAATATCCCACCCGCGTACGTTAAACAACAACCGAGTTACAGCTATTTATTAAAGTTCCTTAAAATGTTTTAATTTTAAGGAATATTCGAAAATTGAATACCAGGAGACCAGAAGCTGACGTCAATAATTTTCGCTCGGGAGGACACTTGTCGTGGACACCTGTTGCTATGCAGACGGCACTCGACCGGTGAAGCAGGCACATCATACCCCCAGGATAACTATAGCCACCCCCCCCTCCCCAGTACGATTTTTCTAGGACAGAGATTGACAACCTGCGGCTCTTTAGGATACGCATCAACATCGAACATTTTTTATTGTATTATATTACTATAATATAGTAAGTATACCTTACCAATTCCTAATCTAATTTATGACGACTAGAAAAAAAAAAAGCCTGTTTATTACACCAATGCAAGCTCATTGAACTTTGTAACTTTTGTAAATTTTTATAAAAAATAGCTCGTCCCTACGAAAAGGTTGCCGATCCCTGTTCTAGGATATAAATACCCCCTAAATTCATATGCCGGAGGTATTAATATACTAGTATTATCATATTCGACAGAATAAAAATTCTAGGATTTATACACCCCCTGAATTCATAATAGAAAAACAATACTTCCCTGGAAAGTATGAAATTCCTATTCTTTTAACCATATGTGTTTTTAGACCAGAGTTATCTGGTCGACGGCGCCACATTGGGAACCCCTGTCTTAGACAAACTACTGGAAACCTAGACAAATTGTTTATAGAAAATATTACTTAGACAAAAATTACATCTTTAAGGTAGGTACGGTGTTGAAAAAATCTAAGCATTTTTACTTATCGGAAATTTATTTCCCCATATCTGTAAAACGTCATATCTTAGTAAAACTAGTATAATAACTTCTTACCTTTACTTAGAATCTAAAATAGAACATTTTACTAATTTTTAACACCCGGGCATAGATTTTATTTACTGTGATTTTTACGAGTTTAGTCAATATATTGTATTATTGTAATTTAAAACAAATAAACAAAATTCACGCGTACTATAATATTTACAGTAGAACATTTACTACGTTTATTTGGTACAAGATAAACTTATTAAATCAAACCAATTTTATAATGTCATCGATCTAAACTATACGTGACTTGTTAACACACGATTTCAGAATGAGTCTTAATCATAAACCTATTAATTACTGGACCGCGCTTTGTACATCCTTCGTATTGTTCGAAAATCAGACAATATCTGAAAAGCAAAAAAAATTGTTCGTGAAGAAAAAACGAAATTTTTCATGTTTTTTCCATGAAAATCATTGATTTATCACTACGAACGTCCTGGTTTATCATAAATAATAACATAGATAATGTATTAAGTTATGGATAAAACAAGATATGTTTCTTTTTTCTTCTAGAATACCCCTTTCTGCTTATCAGATATCGTCTGACTAATATTCAGTCGAGGCGCCATATGTCTTAATATTTATCAATTTGTTCATTTCTATAAAAAAAAAAAAAATAAAAAATCATAACGTTTTCATGCCCGGACCGACAGCCGATTTTATTCATGAAACCGAATTCGAGCATGAAGCATAATTTTAATCATGATGCAACAGCTTTAATTTTTAATCTCTCTTTAAATGTGCACGTAAACGTAGTAATTATTATTATTGTATTCGTAATAATGTTAGAATTGTTAATCAATTATTATGATAACGACCATCGCGTTACAATATTATAATGGTATTTTTTTTTTTCTTGTTCGATTTTCCTGATTACGATTTCCGCTGGTTTGTACGGGCGACTTTATACAAATATAATATACACTCTCGTTTACTGTTAATTTCATATTATTTACATTTTACCAAAAATAATACGTAAACATATAAACGACGAGAAATTTCGACAAACATCCGGACGGCACACCATAACTATTTATATATTTTTCCATCTCATATTATACGGGTCTTCTATAATTTCTTACCGTGTTGTTCGGCAGTATGGTATATACCTAATACCCACCTATACGTACAGATTTCCTTTTGCTTGTATTCTGTTACGTATCTGATTCAATGTATACAATTTGTATACGAATGTTTGTTAACGTGCAAAAACTGTTTTACGCGCCGAAATAGATCGTTATAATTTCGTTTGTGTGTATACACAGCACGAGTTATGTCGATGATTGATATAAAAGAGACGGTTGTTGGCGATGCACTGGTCGAAAATAATAAGTGATGAGCTATATGAGTTCGGCGTCTAAAAATATAAATCGTTTGGGTGTGCGTTTACATTACATTTCAAATTAAACCGCAAGTCTAACAAAATACTAACAGATAGATTTAAAGAAAAAAAAAAAAAAACCATTAAACACAATATTTTATTAACTAACAATTTTTTACAGTCTATAGTATTCAGATAAAATAAAACTACTCGTTAAATATTGTATTTTAATCGTATTTCGTATTTTAATCGTATTTATTTATGAAACCTTTTAATTCCGTAAAAGCTTTTTATACGTATAGCCAGCCATCTATAATTATATTATTTTATTGTCCGTCATATTATATTATGAACAAATTTCAATTAAACTAAAGTTAATGTTTTAACATCAAATACACGACCCCGCTAAAGTTTAATGTAAACCAAGGGCGTACCCAGGATTTTTTTTTTTGACGCTAAATAAAATGATTTTTATATAATAATAGTAACTATTTTTAAATATGTATAGCAACCCGAAAGCACGCTTGTACAAGAGCTTTTACTCACACTACAATAAATAATGCATTATAAAGAAAAAACAAAAAAAAAACAAATACTTTAAAAAATGTTTTGATAATGGATAATATATTATAATTTCAGTCAAAACGTCTGTCCAAAAAAAAAACAAAAAGAACGGTGTATAAAATATTAGTTAAGCCAGTTTATATTCATGCTATGGGCAACGACGAAATCGGATGAAAAACGGTTAGGACGTTTTAGATAGAAAAATATCAAAAAGAATCCTTAGACCAAAGAAAAATGACAATTGTGATTCGGAGATAATAAAAAATATGGAAATGGAGGAAAAATATGGGGAAGCAGGAACAATAGGAGTTCTGTAAAGCACTACAGACTGAGGTGGGCCGAACATGTTTGAAAAGATGGAGATCGAATACTATACGGGCAAGAGGACGTCATAGGCTAAGATATTTGGACAGAGTTAAGGGAAAGATTTCTGGGTGCTGGGTGTTGTTAGGTGACGCAGATGGTCACAGGGAGAGTAGAAGCAACACATTGTCGCGGTCTTAAATCGTCTCTAAAAAGCCTTTAAAACATAAATATTCTGGAACGGTGTAATTTGAAATTAACTATATGAGTAAAAAAATAATTTTAAATCGTAAAATTCTTTCAGCAGGAATGTGCTATGTTGAGGGGAAAATATATACGCGTAGTAGTACATTTTTATGATTCGGGTTTAGAAACTTACAAATACCGCAAAACAGCAATTAAATGATACTTAAAAGTCACAAACCACACATAAAATTATGAAATAAAAATGAAAACTCCAACCATAAACAACGCCGGAATGTAAGTACCAATAGCAATGTTTGATAAAATAATATTATTTCACTGTGGCAAGCGTCTACAGTGTACATTATAATGATATCGTTTGTATAATTATTAAAGCGAAAATATCGTACGTACTTATTATTTATCGCGAATCCGATAAAACAGTTCGAGCGGGCAAGCTCCACTTGGAAATACTTACAAAATCGTTTAGTTATATCATATATAACTATACTGTTCCATACATAACTTGATACATAATGTTATAAGCTATCGTAACAAATATAGTACTTTCAAGACCAAACTATTTTTAGACTCTGAGCGGAACGAGAGAGTTATTATAGTTTTGCTAGTTACTACGATATTTTTTTTTTTTTTTTTCGATAAGTAAAAATGCCAAATAAACTATCCCACACCGTATACCTTAAAAGAAACTGATTAGTTCCCCGAGGATACTTATTTTGAACTATTTTTGTTATTTATTTCAATGTCAACATATGGATTTTGAATATTTTTCCCTTGGTTTCTATGGTTACAAAAAGAATACAAAAATATAATATTATGATTATTCAATACTAAAACGATTGAACACATCCTACACATAATAATTTATTATTTAACCGAGCTCTGCTCAGAACCGTTTTTTGGTTTGCAATGGATATCGACATTCCTATCGTATTATACAAATTGAATTATCCTACTCTATAATATTATATACATTCCCAACTTCCAATATTTCAAGTAAAGTTCCACTGTTCGGTATAAATATTGAAAAATTAACTTCGAGTTCGAGTCAGCACGTGTTAACGTAATATTCAATTATTTTGTGTACCAACACACACCGGTTAAAAGGGTGAGAACGAATGTATCTCAGACTCATCCTGATATTGGAGTCTGTTGCGTCTACAACAACACAGTCCTAGCCATGGTGGGAGTCATATACTAAACTTTTTTTGTATGTGTTGATTTCCAAATAGAAATCAAAATTAAATTCGATTTCATCTGTACAGACGTACAGACGTAACGTTATATTATTTTGACACGGACAACGGAAAAAAGTCACGTTGATAATATCGTAATATATAGCCAATGGTTATCTAAAACATACCCA
Source organism: Tuberolachnus salignus (assembly GCA_956483605.1). Lineage (NCBI taxonomy): Eukaryota > Metazoa > Arthropoda > Insecta > Hemiptera > Aphididae > Tuberolachnus > Tuberolachnus salignus. The sequence continues at coordinate 42,239,225 of OY101429.1, read as the reverse complement.
CGGATATGGAATTTATAACTCTTGCTTATACTCCTCCGAATTAAATGTTGAATTATTTAAAATTAAATCGTGTTACGTCTAACATGCCTATGATAATTCGTAGACAAAATTATTCTCGTTCGGAACCAGAGTTTAACAATACGGCTTGCTATTCGAAAATAACATCATTAAATGGCTAATCGGCTAAATACAATTACTGTAAAAAGCCAAAATCAATTTGACTCGTAATTCCCTTGTAGATGTTGGCGATAAAATATCGTAAAATTGCGCTCGGGCTAGTTACTACGCACTCTATCGTTTGCTGAGCGTAAAAATAGCGTTCGTTATTTATTTGTATTTTTACACGCCGCACGTGCGCGCAGGTGGCGTGGAGAGAAAGACCGCCCGAGGAGGGGTGACCGGCGGCGAACGTTACGTGCGCGTCCGGCCGACGCTTGGGGCGCCCAGATACCTGTGGTTCGGGTCGGCCAAAGTAATCGTCAGGCAGCTGACCGAACATGAGACGGGCACGATGAACAGCATCGCTCGGCGAAAGTCGTTCAGGTCCCAGATCAAGCTCAACTTGAAAATGGCCGACCCGTCTGGAACGTCGTCGTCGGCAGCGTCCGCCAACGGATCTCCGACCGGCTTCGTCGGTGGCGGCACCGAATCAAAAGAAAGCGGAGGCAGCAGCGGTGGCGGCGGCGGTGGCGGTGGCGGTGGCGGTGGCGGTGGCGGCGGTGGTGGCGGTGGCGGCGGCGGCGGCGGCGGCGGTGGCGGCCCTGGCGGCAGCGACAGTGGCGACGGCAGTGGTGACGGCGGCGGTGGCGGTGTCGGGTCTACTGTTGCGACCACCGCTACCGTATCACTTCACAACGGATTCAGGTAACGTACAATTATAATTACACTTGTACTGTGACGTCCAACCCGAACCCCAGTACACGTTACCTATCCTACAAGGGCGGGTTTTGTATAAATATATATTTTTTTTCTCGCATATTACTATAAAAATTGCATTTTATTTAAAATATTCGCTGTTTATCACGGAACCCGATAGTTTTGTTCGGATTTCCACTGCAGCTATTCAAAAGGTATAAGTAATAGCACAGGACTCGAATCGGATCAGGCGAAGAAAACTATTCGTTATAACGAAAACGCAATAGAAAATCACAAGAATGTTATTCTGTCGTAAGCATTCAACTCTCGTGTCTAATTACGAGTAATGTAAACACCGTATGTTTCGTATTCATTGCGATTTCCAACTCGGGATTTTTATTAAATCGTATATATATTTAGTGAATTATTGCCGGCAACTAACTGCTACAATGTTATCGAATTATCACTCACGACGATTTCCACAGAGACTTGCGTTAATTCGATTTCAACAAAAACAGCAGACAATTGAGTCTATTTTGGACGGCTTTCGGCTATTTTCTTTAGCACTGGTGAAATTGAATAAACACACCACTACCACTATATACGGCCGCGTGTTAAAATTTATGGTATCTATTGATGTAAAACGATTTTCAATTCACACACCGCAATTATTATTATCGATTAGCACACTCGAGTCCTCTAGACAGGGAATGTAGCTGTCTCCCCTTGCATTACCCGTTCGCAAGTTAATGTAATTCTTGCAAGTCGTCACATGTTCACGATTGCTTGAGCTGAAAAAAAAAAAATTGAAATAAAGGTAAAAAAAAAAAAAAATCTAATTTCTATATATAAAATTATAAATTATAATAGTCGGATTCCGAAATTGTAGTATTAAAAAACCATAAACATTTTGCGTTAGACGATTATTTTCATTACAACTCTCCCAACCAATGGTTTATACAGTTCTGAGCGTACATTGGAAATTATTGATTTTAGTTTTTCTATTAAATGTGCTCTTTTTTTGTCTATGAAAAGTTTTCGACTAGAAACTGCAGGAATCCAATCAAAATCTTCATAGGAGTATTTTTGGCGCGTTTTGTATTTTGTTGGTACAGCATTAATGGCGTAGGTAGTATTTTTGAAATACATTTTACTTGTTCTATTGATGGGGAAAATTCGAGAAAAAACATCGGGAAATATTTACGCAACATTTTTTGGTTTTGTTGTATAATTTAGTAAGAAATAGTCGTTAAGACTTAAAATTTATCTAATACTTACATTATAAACATTGTCTATAATTTTCGTAATATACTGGCTTTTTTTATTATTTATAGCTATTTTTAGTTTTTTTATTTTGGTTTTCGATTTATGATCAATAATATATATGTTCAATGTTCATTGAAGTTGTTCTTACTAGTCAAAATAATAAAAGTCGAGTGCAATGTCACAATTATTTTTTTTATAAACGTTTGATATAGGTATTAAAATTTATACGAAATTCGTAAAAATACGAACATTTATTTAACTGAACTCCACTCAGAATCAAATTTCGTTTTGTATACTTTATCGTATACAGCTGTGATGTATGCATTTTTTTAAACAAATATTTTATCTGTATACTACTCCTACTCCGATTAAAATTTTAAAAAAAAAACTTTCTTGTAGCAATTTTAATCGTGTTAGTGCATTGGGTAGGTTACTTTTTAATATTCCCTGTTGTTTTCTTAAAAATAGAAATTAACGTAGGAAATGCGAAAATATGTACACAATAATTAATGGTTTATGTTATTTTCGATTTATTATTGGTGATGTAATTACTGAACTAAGTGAAAAATAACCGTAAAGCTCATTAATAATTCACAATTTCTACCGGACACTTTTATTAGCACTTTCTAAACGTAGTACAGTTTTAAAATATTCTGTCGGTTTTTAAGTTATTAATAGTTATTCGAAATTGTCTAGTCTTTTGGATTTTATGTGAATAAAGATTTTTAAATAGTTGATAGTTGCCCGAAAATATGATTCAAAGTTCATCGTAGCACTTAGTAGTTAAGAAAAACAAAATCATTGCAAACTAAACCCGATTCTGAGCAGCGTGATATGAATTAATACAATTTTCAAATAAAATTTAGCAAAACGAATGGTTAATCGATCCCCAAGGCCTGATTAAAGAGTTTGGGTTGATTTGACGGCCACTCTGGGGGTGAAAAACATAAAACGTTTAATGTGTTTATAATAAAATGAATTACATTTGGTACAATATTAAGCAAGAGGAATTAAAATTGTAAAATGTATGATTAAACTTAAAAACTCATTAAAAATATTTTTAAAAAAAGTTACCTTTATTTTACAAGGAATATTTTCTCCGCGAATCGCATGACGATAATCTAGACGAACACTCACAAGATATTGTATTATAAAATATTATATAGCAATAAAAAAAATATATTTTACCTATAATTTTACACGCGCGGTACTCCACTGATACATAGCTATAAGTTTTTTGTACAATACCAAATATTTAAAAAATTGTAATTCGGATAACTTATAATACACAATCTGGACAATCCGTGTGTTCTGTTATAGGTTCCCGACGGACACGAAAACGACGATCTTTCCCGCGGCAGGGGAACTGAAGACGGCGGCCACGGCGGTGATGGCGGCGTCGGGGATAAATTCTAAATCTACCGGGTCGCTGAAACGGACCGGAAAACCGGGACCGAACAACGACCGGGACGGCTGTCCGCCGATGACCGCGGGCTCGGCGGAATCGCCGCTCAGGGGTCGCCGGAAAATGTCGCTGATGGGTTTTCGGCGGGACACCATCCGGCACCGGGGCGGGTCCGTGTCTCGCGGCGAGGACGCCGACAGCGACACGAGCACGATTTGCCGGCGCAAGTTGAGCATCACGGGCCACGAAGGGGTGGAGAAAGTGCCCTGGTGCGGTTGCTGGGGAAACGGATGTCTGTAAGTCGCGTGGTCCGTGACGAGTATTTTTTTTTCGAAAGTGTCGTAATTATTTTTCAGTTTTCGGTCGAAAAATAACCACGCAGCCGCGTAACGGAATATCGACGATATCGCGATACGCGCGCCTTTTGTAAATATTTAATAATAACGATAAATGTAACGATTTATATATTTTTATTGTTGCGAATAACTGATTTTATTAAACATATTATATGACAATTGATATATATATATATTTTATATTATGGCGTATCTTTGTGTGTACGATACAATTTCTGTAAAAATAATATTTAGGTATTTACATGTTTTTGATTTTTTTGGTGTCATCACAACGAGTCAAAATCTCTCCTCTGAAAAAAAGATTTTTGATATTTACAAAAAAATGATCTTCTTAGATTCTGAAGTGTAATAAAGAATTTTGTCTATATCTTAGTTTTACTAAGATGCGTTATTTAACCCCTAATGGGTGAGTTTCAGAACAAATAACGCTTGATTCCGACATAATAAATTAATTTTTAAAAAAAATCATTTTATGGATAGCCAAACTTAATCTGGGTAAGGCCGGGTGTGATGGCAGCTAATTCGTATATACTAATTGTTGCGCATTATATCTGGTACGTCGTCAAATATAATTTATAACGGATCTAGGTGGAGTATTTCACCGTCACTATCCGTCATATATAAACGTTATAAAAAAGAATAATTTATATATATTTTTTTTAAATCGTACAATATTAAATACCTCTATAGAACGATTCATTTTATGCTACAGAATGTTGTATTTGCGTTTGTTAAACACAGTAAACGATCATGAATATAATACGCTTTGATCAATGCGTTTGTATTATTTGCATATACACGCAGTGCACGTAGAGTTTTTTCTCAGAAACTTTTTCTTAAATTTGGAAACCGATCGATTCGCACGACGACGAGCAGAACGTTTAAATATTTATACAATATGCATGATGATGTACAGGAAAAAAAAATTATTTTCCTGTACCGTATTTGTCTACAAATAATATACAACGTGTATGAGACGGTGTGTTGAACAATTGTTTTATTTTATATTTGATTGTCTGATCATAAACGGCACTTGGGAGAAACTCGCGAGGGTGCAACAACGTAAAATGATTCACAGATCCATGAGTGGTTTTGCCCCCGCGTCCCCTTAAAATATCTAACTTATATTTCATTACTACTGCCACAGCAAAATTGGTAATATTAATGTGTTTATCAATTTAAAATTCTATGTTATGCTGTCTAAACGTAACCATTAAATTGTAACAGTTTATGATAAAAATATACACAGGTTGATCATCAACATTACTGTTACCTACCACCTATTATGAGTTTTACACTCATAGTTGATCTTAATTTGTTAGAATAATGTTTATAACTATATATTGTAGTGATATATTCCCTAGTTTATTTATTTTAATATTTTTACATATTGTATGTGGGTGCAAAATGATACATTTGTCTCCTCAGAAAATTCCTCGTGGGTGCAACTGCACCATCATGCCCCACTCCCAATGCCACCACTGCATCTGATGGTTCAAAAATGCGTCCGAACGTTCTAAAATAATATTGTTATAATCGTATAGAATGTATGTAAATATACGGGAAAAGCATTTAACACCAGTAATTGAAGATTTTGCCAGAACAAAAACTTGTCAAAAACTCTGATTAAGCTTTGGTATTTATTCGTTTTACCTTTAAATAAATATATCAATTTGTAAATTACAAATATTATAAATAATAATTATTTGGGCATTCCTAGTACTGTACGATACACGGTGAATACATAAAATGTCATCGGTTTATTATATATATAAGAAAATATATAATAAAGATATATTACACTCGGGTACGCCGAAAAGCATTGCTCTAGTTGTCTATAGCCAAGGACACGCGGCGATGAACGGGTGTGTCCAGTGGCAATACCTATTTAATCTCTATGCAGTGTTCTAAAAAACAAATATATATACGTATATAGGTATCTACCGAGTATTTTTAATGTCGCCCGCCCCTATTATTGATATTAAATATCGTAATTATTCAAAACCTACACTATACCTAATATAGTTAAAATTTCACATTTTATGAATATTAAATACCTTAAACATCGAATATTTACTTTGATATATGCGATTACTAAAATTAATCGTCTATCTTAGTAAATTAAATATAACCACTTAAATCGCGTACATTTTTTCCCTTTTAGAAGTGCACAAACTCCTGCTATAGGAGGTTATAGATGGCTACATAAAGTAGCACACAGTTGAATCTTCAGAATTGTGAGAATAATGAGAATCCATAATTCTATTATAATAAAATATTTTTACATATACATCCCTCGAAAACAGTCAGTTAATCATAATTTTTTTATAATAACTATAATAAAAAAAAATCTCTCGGTGTATTAATATTGAAAATTAGTTGACTGTTCGGAGCAAAAACAAATAATTCTATAAACTCGTTGCTCGGTTTCGTAGAGAAATAAAAATATTAAAGGAAAGTATCACAATGTTAAAATGGTTAATTATTATTTATCGCCACACTCCCGATATAAAAACAAGCAAATCCTTTTCCTTCTCTTCAATGCGCCAGATAATATAATAATATGTGTTATTTGTTACCTATACCTACAGTAAAATGTTGAAATAATCTTATTACAAGGTCTTATAACAAAATCATTAAAATGCTGTTTTTATTTTTACTAAGCATAGTGATTTACCTATGTTTATTATTTTTTTACGTGTGATAAATAACTTTTCGACCAGAAATCTTGCTCCAATCAAAAACAGTATTAGGAACTTTCTTGTATTATTTTGAATTTAATCGGTGCGTTGGAGAAGTATTTTTTGCTTATCCTTGTAGTGTCCTTAATAATGGAGGACTACCGGGAATATTAACGCGATAACGGTTACCGTTATTTTCGATTTTGTTGTAAATCAGTTAAAAATAACAACCGTAAAGCGTAAAGACCAACTTTCACCAAAATAGTTGTTTGTAATTGTCCAGTTTTTTTTTTTTTTTTTGTTTTATGCGGATACACACATTTTGTAATTTCTTTTCATCAGCGTTTCAAAGTTCGGATTTGTGTTAAAAATTCTTTAAAATTCCAAACAATTGTAATTTATTTCTTAATCACAACTTTGTTGAACGACTTCCACCGAATCCAGCGTAGAATCGTTTGTTATTTTTATATCACAGATATAAATTCAATTATATCCTATACCCACATCATCCCCGAGTTCCCACCTACGACAGTGGCCCCGCCCATGGTGCGAAGTATATGTCGGCGCTTTTTTTTATACATATATATATATATATATATATATGGGTTTTATATAATTACTGTTATTATTTAATATTATGCGTTACTTTCCATCGCGTCAACGAATTCTCAGTATAAATTAATTGCACACGAAATACATACTTTTATTTTACATACTGACACAGAAACACAGTATAATCAATAATTAAAACATACCTATACGTATCTAAATGTTTGTATTCCAGTTATTTATGCATCGATTAATTCGCAGGGTAAACGTTTCCTTTTGGCTCTTACCGAGTTTTATCCACTAATTTTTTTATTTTTTTTTTCTATATATATATATAAGGTGGATTACACGAATGCGCCTATGGCAGCTGTAGATGACTGCATAGGTACGGTCCCAACGAGATACGAGAAGCAATATCCTATAAGAGGATGGATATAAAAAAAAAAAATAATAAAAAATAAAAAAATGTTTTATTTAAAAATTGAATTGCATAATAATAATATTTTGTAACGTCTTTAAAATATTACCTTTGCGTATTGATTTTCGTATTGATTTTCGTATTGTCGCAATAAACAATATACATTTCGATATATATTGCGGCGACGACGGCGTATGAATAATACAATTCGTACGATGTAGCGTAATATTGCGAAAACCTATTTATTATTAATATCGTATATCGAACAATTAATGTAACAGAAACAATACTATCCGGTAGAAGCATACCTGTATATAAGTGCCAAACTATTTAAATTCAATTAGAAACTCACAATTTACCCTTGAGATATTTTATTTTGTATAATAATCAAATGTTGAATTTTTAGTTGAAACTAAGTAATAATCGCATTAAGTAGTCCGATAGTATTGTACGCGCATCCTTTTACGGTCTTCTTGTAAGATTAAGTATAGGTACTTAATCGTATTATACTATTGACAAAATTAATCTATTACTTTTTACTGAAAACATTTTTAATTACTTTTGCTTAACTTAATTGAGTAAATAATATTCATTAGCTTTCTCAATTTTGTTAATATTAATATATACTATTGATATACGTACTCCATTTGTCTACATATATTTCAAATTTAGGTTTATGAATGTATTTATTTTAATTTATTAATTGTATAGCTATTATTATTTAAAAAATTGTATAACGGTAAAATAAATATAATGTATATATATGTGTGTATGTGTGGAATACAAATAAAATATAAAAATATAAAGAAAAAACTTAGCCTTAAGTATTATAGGTTGTGTGTGTTTTTGACCGATTTCGAAACTACAAAGGAATTTTTTTTTTGTATTTCATATATGTGTCGGCCAATTCCAAAACTCACTAACTACCAGAAACTAAAATGTACAGGAGACATAAAAACACCATTTGGAGAAACTGATCTAAAAATATCGAACATTACTAACAAGTAATAAATCAAAAATGATGTATGTAATTACAAGGAGAAAACTGATCGCATTATTGTCAGGAACATCAAAAAAAGGATACAATTTGGAGTTGGCGATTTTTTGAACAGGAACATGGATCTGATATGTTTTTTAAAAGTACGCAAAGAAATTAGGGAATGTAAAAAAGTTCATCAGAAACAAAACGCTCAGTTTAATCAATTTGAAACAAATATGTATTTACTGGAATATAATATACAAATAAGACGAAGATTTTAAAGAAAAAATGGTTTATTATGAAAGTATATAATAGAAAATTTAAAAAGAAAATTAAAAATTCGGCAGTTAGAAACCACGACAAGTATGATTTAACAATAATATTTTGATCACAAAATAAATGTTCGAAAATAATAATATAATTTATCAGATTGAAAAATGTATTCTCTTTGGAGAAATGTACAAACAAATTCCCGACTATTTATAAAGCGAGTTTTGTTACAGTATATTATTTGCCTTGTTTTATATGGTTTGGATATAGGTAATTCAGCAATGCTTTCCCGTGCAGTTAATGAGTTATGAAATATTAAGCCTGTTGGATTTGGTAAGTTGCGTTGCAGTAATCATTTTCCAATCGCATATTCTACACGGATTTAACTACTTTAGGAAATCAAGGACCTTATTTACGTGCAGAATATTTGACCGAGAACAACACGGCAATCTTCTGATTGTTTGGAGTTAATGAGTTTTAGAATTGATCCACTCATATATTATACATTTTCTATTGTTATATACTTTGAGTATTAACCACTATTTTTTTAAAATAATTATAATTATACTGTCCAAGTAGATAAACGTGTAACGGTATAATAATAATATTATTCAATTTGGATGGTGCAGGCCATATAATAATCGGGCCTGGTAAAATGTTTGAATACGTTTATTTAATTCGGGCCGGTAATTGTTTTATTTCGGGCTGGCTTGGGCTTGTAATATAAAGCCCGTGCAGACTGCAGGGCTCTAGTGGCTCTACCGGGTACCGTTTTCAAACATACATGTAACATACGTTTACATTCATGTATTATCATAAAATTCCTTCGCCGATTTTCCCAATTTAATGGGGGGTGTACCATTGAAATAGGCCGTTTACATTTTTCGCGACGCGTTTAACCAACGAAACGATATCCAAACTCGCGTCACTAAACAGCGCACACGAATGCCACTCGTCTTAACCGATCACGCGGCGTGTATTTGATATACGACGACACCCAAGCGCCGATTTTCTTAAAAGGGGGTGTTTTAATTTATACTAAAATATATCTTGAGGTGAGGTTGGGGGCGGGAAGTCACATATCTTTATCACTTCACAAATTCTAGAGTTTTCGAGACGGTCCGCGAGGTCGTTTATCGATAAAAATGTCCAACAGCAACCGGTGCTGTCACGTACACGATATAGAAGAAAACCACCACCAATAATTATTGTCAATTATCAAATATTCGATACAGTATTGTGTATAATAATATCAAATATGAAATACAATCATAAAAAAATACCGAAACAACGTTATTTAATACGTTGTATCTAATATATTTCTGGTTTAAATACGGGTGAGGGGGTGTTTTAACATGCTAAAACAACCCCATAGCTACGCGCCTGACTACACATTTAATAATATAGTGACTTTCGATTTCCACCCCCCGGATGATAAGTCTCGTTACTTTTTGAGCACGTATTACAGGTTAAACATATGTTTTTTTTATAAAGTCCGCGAGAGGCGATAACGTAAATTTGCGCGCGTGTAACAATGCTTAAAACACGATTATGATTAAATAGTAAAATTATTCGAATCGACGGCGTGTCCCGCGAAACTAGGACACGGACGTTTTAAGGACGACGACGGCGGCGCGAATAGTATGCGATAATAACGACGACGGCGATGAAGACGGCGACCTTGGGGCGTGTCACGGACGTTATTATAGCCACCGGTTAAAGTGAAAGGCCCGACTAAAAAAAATACAGTATTATTATGGTACGACTAAACGTCGATGCCAATTGCAACGCGACTGTTATAAACGAAAAATATAAATAATAAAATACTAACTTACCGAATAATATAAAACAAAAAAATTACAATATTATCGTTATTATAATGGCGGGTTGATAAAACAGTCAGCGCGCCGAATGGCGGTAATAACATTAATAAAAAAAAAAAAACAAATAAACAATAATTACAGAACGATAATCAAAATTTTCGTTCGATCGATGAACATCACTATTATGACGATCAGTTTTTAACTTTTATCATACCCGAATAAATCGCAATTAATACATTTACTAGAAATAAGAACAGATTAAATATTCAATTTATAAAAATATGGTCTATAAACTAATTATCAGATCACATCAACCGTTCGACCTTTGTTGATATATAGATACATTTTTCTACCACTCGGTTTTTTGATAAGTAATGAAAAATATTATCTTTTTATCTTATCTAGATAAAAAGTTTTTGAATATTTTTATTATCTTTATCCAGATAGATAATTACATTTTTGTATGTCTTTTATCTTCATCGTCTAGATGAAAAACAATAATATAGTAATATAACTGTTTTTTTTTTCTATTCTATACAAAAAATACAATTCAAAATATAATTAATAAACATTATATTTTATAATATAGTATTATTAATATTATATAATACATTATACGCTAAGATCAAAAAATAATACGCTGGTAACAGGATTTTTTTAGAAACATTCTTGACCACAATTTGTACCATTTATCCGTGTAAATTATATTTTTTACTTTTGTTAAAAAAAAAAAAACCATTTTAAACAAGATAAATTAATGTGTAAGAATTCCGAATGAAAAAAAAAAATTGCATAAATAATAAAATTAAACGTAAATCTATATTTACATCAAAAATAGATAATACAAACACAAAAACACTTAATAACATGGTACTTATTTATTATTAATATATGTTGTTTTTTTTTTTTTATATTTAATAATAATTAATCATTAGCTTAAAAATAATAATTTATTTATATATAAATTATGTTATTTATAATATAATATAATATATTATATGGTACAAACGCAACAAATTTATTGAGGTAACAGGATTTTTTTTTTTTTTTTTATATATATTTCTTAAAAATAAGTTTTCAATTGTATATTCCGAAGCGACGAGAACATAATATTTATACGTTATTTTTCCGAGTGTTCTCGTAACTTATAAATTATAAATATAATAATTGTAATGTATATTAATATGTGTGTATATATATATATATATATAATAATAAAATATTCATTTAAACAACTAAGACAATAATAAGGGATAAAAATAAAAATAAAAAGCTTATGCTCTAAAGCGCGGTAAACGTTTACAAAAAAAAAAAAAAAAAAAAATATGTTTGGGAGGGTCAAATATAATTATACACAATAATAATGATGCCAAATATACAATAGTAATATTATTAATAATAATAATGTATGGAGAACAAAAAAAAAGAACCAACAGTGTTAAAACCATAATAAAAACTTAAACATTTCATTATTTTAAAAAATAAAATATATTTTTCTTTTAAAATAGATAAATAAAAATATACTTCCAAAATATATATATATATATATATATATATGTTTTATGTATTAATAATATTATATATTTTATTTTAAAAATATTCAATCACAATGTTTGATCACGAATTCATACGAAAACCCTGGACACTTTTTTTTTAAAATAATTATGATTAAACATTTAATTTTTTTTCTTTAACTATTAGTTATCTATAGACCTATGTGTGGTCAGAAACAGTTAAGACCCGGTCTTAATTCAAAAAATGTTTTTTTCTTCCTTCATTCAATATTTTACAAAAAAAAAAAAAAACTGACATAGATTTGCAGTGTTACCGCTGCAAGTCCCAAGCATATATGTACAGGAAGACAATGTTTGAGAAGTGTCAACGGAAAACACGGCAACACACTCATTGAATGGTAAGCTCCCGTCAAGAATACTATACGATCAAAAGTTGGGATTCTGGATCTCGTGTGTGCGCGCCTGTGACAAACTGAATAAACAATACAAGCATAAAAAAAAAAAAAGAAAGATAAGAAAAAGAAAAACAATGAGCAAGTACATAGTAATATTACTTACAAAAAAAAAAAAAAATTTAACGGTAACTTATAGTTTCATACAATCATTCTTGTTATATCATTTTTTTTTTTTTGTTTTTTATTTTTTTTTACGACAATATTTGTTTTAAAATAAATATTTTTTAACACCTAACATTATGAACCACAAAGGTATATTAATATTATAATATATGCACTAAATCTATGTATACACGCATAAATAAATAAATCTCTAACCTAAGATCTACAAATCTATATTATAGTAATTATATTACACTTATAAAGGAAATAATATATAATAATGCGAACACTAACTTGTCCATCACCTTCTACCAGGAGAACAAATTAAAACAATTTTAGGTATTTATTTTTAAATTTAATTTAATTTAGACGGAATGTTTTTTTTTTTTTTTTTTTTTTGAACAAAATCCAAAAAAAAAAGATTGCCGATTTAATGATTTTATGCCCAAAAATCCCCAGGGAATAAAGTTTATAATATACATGAACATGTACAAACATATATGCATATAAATGAAAACTAACACTAATGGGGTGAAAAGTGATAACAAATTGGTTTTAGAAATATATTTTGTACTCGTGTTTGGGAGGCAATGGTAGTCAATTTTTTTTTTTTTTAATTTCAATAATGTTGAAATATATTATATAAATACATATTATTATGTATATATATATACATTTTATTTTACATTAAAATTGTAAAGAAACATAATTAGTTTGCGGAGGATGTAATAAATAAATAAAAATTATATTATTTAAATATTTATAATTTAAATCAAAAAAAAAATAATAATAATAATAAACAATAGCAAATTATAAATACCGTAAATATTAATATTTACTGCCTATAATATTTAGTGTTAATTATAATCATTCTTTCTCTGCTCACCTTTCTCACTTATGTAAACAAAAAAAAATGTTTGCAAGTAATAAAATGAAGAAAACCAGAACATAACGGATAAATATCTTATTTAAAAATTGGAACAGCATGTAGGAACTGATCGGCATGTATTATATTATAAATAATATAATATTTTTAACATTTTTAAACCTTGAGCACATCTCCTTTTACTGGCCTTTTGAGATTTGGTAACCAAACATTAAATACCTAAGTTAAGCATTAAAATCGTCATAATATATACAAAACTTAATCGCTCAAAATAAAAATATATATATATAGATACGTAATAATATATATATATATGTAATATTATATCCATACATAATGCACTATATGAATGTCTTAATATAATTAAAACTATTGGTTTATTTTGCGACTGTATGCACAAGTTAATTAGTTAATATTTATAATAATAAATATAGTTAATAATAATATTTTTGTGGTGTGTATTTGTGTATGTTTGTGTGTGTGTGTGTGTGTGTGTGTGTGTGTGTGTGTGTGTGTGTGTGTGTGTGTGTGTGTGTGTGTGTGTGTGTGTGTGTGTGTGTGTGTGTGTGTGTGTGTGTGTGTATGTGTGTGTGAATGTGTGTGTGTATGTGTGTGTGTATGTGTGTGTATGTGTGTGTATGTGTGTGTATGTGTGTGTGTATGTGTGTGTATGTGTGTGTATGTGTGTGTATGTGTGTGTATGTGTGTGTATGTGTGTGTATGTGTGTGTATGTGTGTGTATGTGTGTGTATGTGTGTGTATGTGTGTGTATGTGTGTGTATGTGTGTGTATGTGTGTGTATGTGTGTGTATGTGTGTGTATGTGTGTGTATGTGTGTGTATGTGTGTGTATGTGTGTGTATGTGTGTGTATGTGTGTGTATGTGTGTGTATGTGTGTGTATGTGTGTGTGTGTGTGTACATTAGTGTTTAACATGGTGTGTAAGAGTAGTTTTGACCAACATCGCGTACGTGTGTAATGACGCTGTCGACGAGATCAGTTGGTAACTCTGTATGACTCAAATTGTATTATTGTAAGTTGTCATGGTAACGTGGCTGTTGCTCAAATAGACGTTTTGATGATGGTGCTTGCTTGCTCTTTTAAAATATTCGGCCAACCCTGAAAATGGAAAAATTTCAATTATTCAATTAAGACGGCGAATACTCGATGGTGGTCGTGGGTTAAATGAACAGGTACGCAGACTAAGCAGCGATCACCTAATTTTCCCCGCGTTGATATATCAATATTGTTATTAGGGCTGGAGGAAATTATAACGCCCTATATCAATTTTGACGGGACAAAGATGACATAATACGACATTTTATGACCGCTTTTCGCTGCAGGGAAATATCGTTAGGATAATATAATAATATAATTAATGTGGCACGACAAATAAAATAATAGCATAGTACACACAGTCGCTGAATAATTAGCCGCGCACGTACGGCGGCGTGAAAGACGACTATGTAACGATGCGAAATAAATATCCGAGACCGGTCTCCCTTGACACGGGATGATCGTTCGGACGCAGAAAAAAAAAATTATATCAATTATATATATATATATATTATGTATTCCAGAAGAACGAAATAAATAATACCAGAACCGTCGCCGCTCTCCAAACCAGTCCAGACTATCTACTGAAAAACGGGTTAAACTTGTCGCGCGCGTTCGAGCGATTTTCAGCTACTAAAAACCCACTGTCGCCGCGACGATGACGCACTCCCCTATATAATACAACGAATACAGGGTGTAGCAAATGACGCCCGTTAACGGGCGGAAAACAATTCAAATCCGAAATAACCGCGTTCACTCGTCCCGTGCCCCCCTCCCCCCAGCTCACACTTGAAAATATAACCGATAGTAAAAACAATTCGTTTTTAACAATTTTTCGTTGTCAAAACAACAAAACGGTTTACGGACTTTTGCCACATCCCGTATAACCTGTAACGAGAATATAAATTATAATACTCGTACTCTGCACTTACGTGTGAACATGTACGAGGCGTGCGAGTCCCTTCTCCGCATTGATGATGCTGTTGATGATGACGTGTGTTGTGGTTGTGGTAGGTAGTGGTAGTTGTGGTGGTGGTGGTGGTGGTGGTGGTGGTGTGGTGTGTTGTGTTTATAGTACGTATATAATATATATATATATATATATATGTATTATATACACGGGGAGTGTGTGTGTGTGTTGTTGTTGTTTCGGTTGGTGTTATTTTCGCTTGGCGTGCAGCATCTCCATGAGTAACGTCTGCGTGGGAGCGCCGCCGCTACAGTGCTTCAAGTACAAGCTCTCCTCGCCCCTGGTGGCTATGTGATGGATGTCGGACAGTACGGATAACAGTTTGGAAAATTTGTCCTGCAAAAGTTTAGGTCGTGTTACGTTAGACCGTTCGGTACACTCGGGAAGGAAAATATGGGGGCGGTGGTTTTTATTTATATATATATTTTTTTTTTTTACCTGTACTTGAGAGTTGGCCGTCATGCAATAATCCAACAGGGCTTTCAACACTTGTTCGTGACCTTCGTGTACGTGTTTACTATTTCCAATCCCTTTGACGTCTAAAAAAAAAAAAAAAAAAAATATATATATAACCTTTACGCAAAATTTTAAGCAAGTGGAAGAGGAGGAGAGAAAGTACAAGCGTCACATTGTAAATCCGTAGTCATATTATATTCTTCGAAAAATAAATTCTTATTGTTATTGCAATTTCTTATCTGTTTTGTAAATATAAAAACATATAAGGCGTGTCTTCCCCCCCCCGCCACCGATGTACATTGATTTCAATAAAAACGAGGGGATGACTAGCGTCTGTTCCACCTATAGTTTCTCGATACTGTATATATATTAAACATTTTTTTTTTTTAAAAGTTCAGGAGAGTGGATCCGGCTTAGATCGGTCGGGACCAACGACTTACCGGGATTCAATAGCAACAGGAACTTTAGGCAAATGTAATCGCCTACATCAAATTTGAGCTCCTGCAGCCGGTCTACGACACGGGCAAAACAGTCGGCCATCGTGGTGACACCGAGAAGGCCGAGCGCGAGCAAGTCAAACTTTTGTCCGTTGTGCAGCATTATCTCGTTGGCCAAGTTGTTGTGCATGTGCTGATGTATATGGTCCAACACCAGCATGTCCGACCACGAATGCTGCAACAGTTTCATTTGATCGTCTACCTGTAATTGGACAAAAACCAACCGATGGTTATTAGAAAATTCGAAAAGAAAAACGATACGATTATAATAACCGCGACGTGCATAAAACGGTGTTCTTTAAATAATTGTTAACAAATTTATAACGGATGGGGGGGGGGGGGCAGAATTAAAACCGATTTTCGGCTAATATCCTGCTAAAAAATTCGCGGGGGTGAAATTTCGTTATCTTTGAAGGGAAAATCATTAAATCTTAACTATCTTCACTGCCAAGTGGGCGGGGAGTAAATAGACTGTTTCGCAAATGAATTTTAAATGCGAAAAAATACATAAAACCATAAACTATGGGGCGTGAGCCACCTCTTATTAAAATATTGTAAAAAATAATATTATTTTTTTTTGTTTTGTTATTTGCTTTACGAATGATAATATCTACAATGTAAAGCGCACAAACAATTATGTAATATTATATGTAAATAATTCTGTTTTTTTTTTTTTTTTTTGTACAAAATATGAATGTTTTTAGGTACATATTATTTTTTTGTCCCACGCTATAAAAACGTAACGTGTACTACGCATACTTGATAAAAATCAGTCGGACATTATTTAAAAAAAAAAAAAAAAGGCAATATATATACATATTTTTGTTTTAAGGCCACTTGTTCATATTGTCTCTATATATCTAGCCGCTCTCGGCCCCTTAACTTTTAACACCGAAACGCGGGCAGTAAAAATGTTATTTTTTAGATTTTGTAAATTTACACGTTCGGAGGGCGCGCGCACACCGTCAATTTTAATATAATAAAATATATTTATTATTATGACGGCGATAAGGCACGGCTGTCCGTTATGTTATTATTATAATACATCGGGATAAGACACCCCGCCACGTCGTGATTGGAATTAATATTATAATAGATTGTATACATCTAAGCTCGATTTCTCGATATCGAGAGAGGGTATGGGAGTTACGTTGCGTAACTCGGGACGATGACGGCAGGTCGTCGTCGTCGCCGATTGTAATATATTATTATTATTATTATTTTCCCAACCCCCCCTCCGATATATTCTCCTACCGTTTTATATTATAAAATAAAATAAAATAATCTCGGCACATCGCGCGAGCGCGATATATACACGTCCATTTACGCGTAACGAATCGAAAGACCTTGAAAAGTGAAAGAAGAGTCTGTGACTTCGGAGGCGGCGGAGCGGTAGGTGTATAATACGACTATACACAATAAAAAAAAAAAAATAATAATAATAATAATAATAATAATAATGATAATAATAATAATATAATAGTATAATGTAATGTATAAATCCGTAACGACTCGCGTGCCGCCGCTACACGTTTTCGGTCGGACGGCAATAATAATTTTCGCCTTACAATATTCTCGGAGAGTCGAGTATACGACTTTTACGCGGCTTACGACTACTAATACTCCAACTACAACCACTACTACTACCAATACTACTACTACTAATACTAACTAATATTACTACTGTTGCTCGCTATACCCCAACTGTAGTAACAACATCTACTATCAATATATTGTACAGCAGTATTGTTATTATGTGGACACTTGTTGGACGGTCGTAAACTGTACGCGTATAGTCGGCGGCTACGGGGATTTCCGATTCGTTTACGCCCCCGGTGCATTAATATTATATCCGTATTAAGTCTTCAAATCGGCGATATGTTAAACGGCCCGAATCTTCTTTGCGTCCGGGGACGAATCCGTCTTCATATAATTTATATTTAGGCGTTCAACGCCAAAATGCGAGGGTAAATACGAATTTAAAGTTTTAAAAAAAAAGAAAAAGGCGTCCAGTTCCATCACATAAATATCGGTAGTTTTATTATATTTGGAAATTTAGAAGCAAAGAAGCGTACAAAATTATTAATAATAATTTCACCTTGACCACAACTGTATAAAACAGGACAAATTTAATTTACCAACTTTTTTGAAAAGTTAATCGATTTTGTACATACAAGTTGTTATTTCATACAACACAGAAACATTACGTCACGCTATAATAATCTTTCTACGTCGTTCTTTCTCGGCTTGTCCCAATTATGAAGAAAACTACAATGGGAAATCAAAAAATAATCTCTCCAACTAGACCCAAAATGTCTTCAGAAAAGGTACAACACTCGAAAATCGGAGAAAGATTTCTGGTAAAAAAGTTGCTCAGACGAAAAAGAAAAAAATTGAAGAAAAAAGAGCTTTGCTCAGAATCTAAAATAATACAGACAATTTAAAAAATTATTCTTACACTGTTTGCACATTTCACATTATTTGTTTGTTCAGTTTTAAAGTAAAGACTTTATTATCCGATTGATATATAAATACAGACTTTTTACATTTTTAACAACTCGAAATCAAAAACAATATTTAAAGAAATTCGTACAGACTGACGAATAGTATTAGATAATAATAATAAAAACAAATTAAGTTTAAGCAAACTGTAATATTATGTAAATATGACTACTAAAATCGTGTATATACACAAATAAATATTATATAACAATAATAATATATGTATATAAGTAATGGATATATTACAAAAAAAAAAAACCAAAACGCGTGGTCGTGTATTTATACTATACCTATATATATATATATATAATATTCGTATATTATTATCATGTCTATCTAGTATTTAAATTGCAAAATTTACAGAAAATACAAAAAAAAAAACTACGAAGCGGTTTACAAGGCTATAGGGCTCGTATATATAATAAATTTGCCCCGAGAGTCTATATGTCAGTAGTATATATATATATATATATATATATATATATATATATATATATATATACTACTAAATGGTAGTGTGGATTTATATTATATATTATAATATTATTATAGTCATCTTGTCGGCGGTATGACGATAAAATTATAGAAAAAAAATGAAATAAGACCAAAAAAAAATATATATATATAATACGCAGCCGCAGCGTTACAATATATAAACGTGGTTACTGCCATAATAGTTTGGTATTTTGTTCCTCCCCTACCCGTCTCATCCGAGTTTTCCGCTTTCACTGGAAAAACCTTGAGCGCTCCAAGGCCAATGCCGATGACGATTTCACTCGAACGACTCCCGTGGAAAATCCGACACGCCGCCGTAAGAAAAACCGTCGCCGCCGACGTAATCGTCGGTTTCCCTCCGGTCGGAAGCGACCGCTGAGTAATAATCTCGCGTATAATATTATCGTTGTTATATTGTATTATAATTTAAGAACATTATACTCGTTTCGTGCACTGCGAACACGTCGACGACAATGTATATTCGAATAAATTATTATAATAAATATACGGATAGGACATTCGATCTCTCCGGGTGGAAATTTATTAAAAATGAATTGAGGCTCAATAGAATTTTATTGATAACAGGCGGCGGTGGTTCATAAAGGACGCTGAAAATAATAATTACAATATCGTATAATCGTAATATAAAAATATACAATTATTAATTTTTTGGAACATGACTTCGAAAAGTTCGCCGATGTCTCTCGTAGGAAATTGATATTCTCTGTTCCCAAAAGAGCACGGTCATCGATGAACTGTCATGGGCGTGTCCTATCCGTATGTTTATCATCTATGAGTTACACCCAAATGATAATAATTATTGTGATAGAAATTGAACACCGACAAAACACATGTTTTGAATTTTATATAATTTTATTAACATTATCCTTAACTGCAAACATATTTGAATTATCGGCAAGTACTATATTAGTTGTATTGCGGATAACCCCGTTGCAAATGTCCACAATGACGTGTCCGTTTGTTTTGCAGAACGAGCGGACCCCCAGCAATAAGACGTACAATAAACAAATAGGAGTAGTAAATTTGATATAATTAAATGCTCCCAAAATCTCCACCATTAAACATTACACTTCTTACAATATGTACACAAACGTGCAACTTTTGCCCCTCACCTCCGCAAATTTGTCTTGGACCTGAGCCCCGCAAATCTTCGGGACGGCCCCGCTCGCACATAATAATACGACTTTGTAAACAATGTATTTTACTAAACGCTACAACACGAACGATATTATCGTAGTTTTGTGTTTAGGGGAAAACTCGTGGGGGCGCCCGTCCGCACAATTAATACTGGCTGCCGTGTCGTACAATAATAATATTATTAATATTAGGTTTTAACGCCGATTTTTTTATTAATTCACAAAAATAAAAACACCTCGCAATCGTTAAATGGGACACCTGTGGCGGTTTATACTAATACAATAACTGGATACGCGCCAAACGGAATAATAATAAACAATCGCGATAACGTAATAATCATGCGTGAGTTTCATGGTATACAGACGCGGCGCTACAAGACCTACACGCGATTAATACTATTAAAAATAGTAGTCGTGTACATATATACAGATTTTAATATCGCAAAATTCGCGACACACGCCCCCGAGTACTTATTTAAGGGGTCGCATATAGGCAATTTTAACGATACGAATGTGAATCGATAGTCTATTAAAAATATTGTTCGCATTCAAAAATAAAATTACACTCGTAATAGTGTCCCGCGATGTCATATTATTATCGCGAATATATTGTTTTATAATATATTGTGTAATCGTGAAATTTACTCAAAAACATACGGCTCGTCTGGCAACCCGGTAAAAACCACCCCGGTTAAAGTTACGAACGGACAATATATTATATTGTTAAGATTAAAAAAAGTTTTAAGTATGAAAAATTGTTCGTGTTATTAAAAATATACACTCGGTGAACAACAGTAATAAATGTTGTCGTCATTAAATTGGTGAAATTATTTTTGTTTGAAGTCTATTAGAGTCCGAGTACTAACGGAAGTACGAAAATACACGTTTGCTATATTGTCTGTTAGATAGATAGAGATAGCAATTGTGTCTTCGTAAACGTTTTTATTGAGTCCGACGCGTAAAATTATCGGGTATGCAGTTATTATTAGTGATATGACTTTTTTTCCGATATCCGAACATTTTTTTTCAAATAAAGTCTGTTTTAAGGTACGGTACAAATGATTTAGAGAATTTATACTAATTCAAATGTGTTTCCCGAGCAAAAAAAAAAATGTTACTAATAAAATACGATGGGGCGAAAAATCAGCATTTTTTTTAAGGTACAGCATGAAAAAATCGAAACAATTTTACAAATCAAAAAAAATGGTTTTCCAATACTTAATATGGTATAAAATATATCGTATGCAACAACAAATATGAAACAATTGAAATAGATTATATTTAAAAATCTGGATGTCAGTCTACAATTTGTGGCAATTGCCCCCCCCTCTCCCCGACACTTACTACCAGTTATTATAGATTATTACACACCGTACGAATCCCGAAAGCGGTTACAGCGTCAAACAAATTCACCCGTAATATAATATATTGCGACGTTTCGAACGACAAAAATGTCCATAAAACTAATTTATAATAATAACAACGATGTTGTTTTTTTTTTTTTTTTGTGAAATTAAATTATTATATCCGCGAGCATGCAGTTTGCACTGGGCATTATCGCGACGACGTTGCGGTATAAATATAATAATGACAACTGCAACAGCGTTGCACCGGGCCCGGTAAGTACGCCGTTCCGGTCGTTGCAAAACACCATTAAAACAACAAAACTAATATGGGAATTTAAGCGTATTTAGCACCTGCACCTTGAGCAGACCCTTTTTTTTTTTTTTTTTTTTTTTTGATCGGCCACGTTTTTAATTTCGATTTTTAATACCGGGTTAATAGAAGTAAAAAAAATAATAAAAAAAACATATATATATATATTTATAACAGTGGTTACCAACTTTTATGACTCTGCGGACTATTTAGAGAACTACTATAGATATAGGTCGCGGACCGCCTCGATTCGATGACCTTTTTTTTATAATTTTAATGTGACCTTTTGATAATATTATTGTCGGTCACTGAAAATAATACGACAAGACGAGCACACAATAGTCCGCCGACTGCTACAATTGTAATATAGTTGGTAGTCGGTAGGTAAGTACAGTCCAATTTTGTATTGGTAATAATAATATATAAACGTGAAATATATTATGATAGCATTTAAAATATGCGAAAAATTTTTCGTTCGTAATTCCAAACTTACAAAACTTCAATAGGTTAAAAAAAAATTCGTGAACGTAACGACAAAAATAATAATAATAATAATAATAGGGCAAATATCGTATCGATTAACCCGCGAAATATTTATTTTGTGCCCCGAACGCGATGATGTGCATAGAAACCTAGGTATATAAAATTTATAGAAATACAATATTTTAAATATGTGTCGTATTTATAAGTATCTAACCGCGTGTATTCGCGACATAAACAAATATAATAATATTATAATAACGGCATGAGAGGGTTGAATGGATAAAATCGGCTATTAGGCTTCCCGTTTATTACTCGTATTTAGTCGTATGGCGGTCAGTGGCGCAGTGAACGGCGGCGTTTCCCTAATGCGATCGCTCACCCAGCTCTAGAAATATATGGAATTGTGCGAGGTCGTATTTTAATACTTTGCTCGGGGTTTTGAAATAGGTTCACTACGCCACAGTGTACGGTTATATCTCCGTTTGTATACGGGGGGAGGGGAGGAAAAATGACTGGTGCGATATGAGTCTTGGTGCGAAATATTATTGCGACAAGAGCGAACATATAACGAAAACACTTAACGAATTTCGGGCCGATGAACTCGAGAAAAAAAATAATAATAATACAAATTTACAATAGCAGTAGTACATTATTGTCTCGTGTTTAGCATTAGATATATGGAAAGAAGTCATGTGTCCAGCGGTGTAGTGATGTTATGATGTTTACGCGTTGCCAGTTTTTTCAACAACACTTCCGCGTGTGTAGACAGTGCACATGTGTATATATATATATATATATACATTTATTTATTTTTTTTTTTTTGCTATTTTTGATTGTTCACCGGTGTTTATAAGAGTATATTAAGAACACTGAGCGTAGTATTTCAAGGTGACAAAAAATTGGCATGCGGTTCGTGACATTAATATTTACACTAAAATCGTATGTGTATTTTTTTTCTGCCGCAGATACACATAATACGATTGTATACACACAGGTGTTCTTAACCCCGAACCAAGTATATTATGTGGAATACAATGAACCCGTAACAATAGTGAAAAAAAAAAAAACAGAAAAAAGTGTCGTCTTAAAGATAAATCTAATAACACCATCCCTCTCCCCAATTATAAATTAACGTTTAATATAATATAAATAATTAGGAAACGTACAAGGACCGTATCATTTTTATTTTATTTGGCAACCCCGAAAAATAGGTCATCGAGTGAAATACAACGGTGATGACTACTATGACGACGACGTTGTTATAAAGGCGGTATTATGTCGTCGTCGTCAAACTTTTATTGTATTGATGTACATAAAAAAAAAAAAAAAAAAAAAAAACGAAAAAAATTAACGAAGCCCTTTATTATTATTGTACTCGTAATAAAAAAAAGTATAGGAGAAAAAACCAATAATTTTTACGTCATCGTCGTAAATTAAAAGAACCTAATTATACTTTTCACGCTGTAGGCGGGGGCCATTAATGTTTTAGGCTTATTCGATCAATATCTGTATGTAAATGAAAAACGATTCTGAACAAAGTTCCAGGTTAAACACATTTTGATAAATTTAAAATTCAAATCCTATTGATTTTTAACTAGAATATATAAATATAAATATTTGTGTTTTTAACGAGTTTTAAGATAAATTTGAATTTAATAAAACACGCCGATTTTAATCAATCACAAAAATAGCCGTTGTTCACGTGTACAACACCAAAAAAACCCGAATAAAAGACGCCGAAATATATTGAAAATCGTACGACGCGTGTGGTATATTTTGTATACGGTGGCGAAAAATCGAAAACGAACCACGTAATTGGAGCACGGCAGGGGTGTGAACAGCGCGGCGGCGGCGTCTCAGGGCGCGACCTACAGACACACGCACACTATCGTGTTATTATACTGGTGATATATACATTACGATGACGTATGGCCGCGGCGCACCTCCCTCCCGCCAACCGGCCCCTGTATGGTCGTAGAGGATCGATCCCTGGCCTGACCATGACCTACCGTAACCGAATTAACCTAGTTACTGGTGACCCCCCCGCAGCCGTGCCGACCCAACCAACGGACGACGCCAATGCGCCGCTCCCTCGGGTGACCACCACCCCCACACACACTCCGTCGTCGACGTCGCGGCCGTCGTTCGGGCTGCACGACCACCGCGAGTGTAACAATAGTTATACAGGGTGTCGCCTATGCGCCATAGGCGTCCCAGTAAAAAATATATTTCAAAAAAAAAAAAAAATGAATTTTTATGTAAACGATAATTTTTTATAGTCCGATTATTGGAAATTACTTTTTTAATACTATTACCATATTTATACGGGTAGAAGGGAAAAACCGATTTACTGGGACCACATCACCACACTGCGGACACACCATCCTGTATATTATTTATACCTACTGTTTATATTATATAAATATTTTTTTTCCTCATAGCTTTTATCGTTTTGCGCGACGAAAACTCCCTAGAGACGGTGGATTTTATCACAGCGTGAAATACAAACTTAGGAATAAAATAATAATCTCGGCGGAAAAACTAAACGAAAAAAACCGAAAAAAACTCATTATAAAACCAATAACGCAATTAAATATAATCATGGCGTACTTTATAATATTAGAGCAGTGAATTTGAGGAAAAAAAAAATACGTAACAAAAAACTTAGTTTTGAAACTTAAATGATTGTATTTGTCGACATTTTAGGTTGTTTTTTTGGGGGAGGAGGAGTCACCTCTCCTTTTTAAATGCATTTTATAGGTATTTTTTTTTTTTTTTTTTTTTTTTAAATCTATGGTTTTTTACGTTGTTAGTATAATATATTTATAATAAGAAAATTAAAACTACACAAAAATTGTGTTTTGGGATTAATAACAATTAAATAAATTAAATACTATTTGACTTTATTTGTATATGTAGTACAAATAAATTTATAAATATATAGAAAAAACTAAGTCTGGAGTATTATATGTATTTTTGACCGGTTTCGATTTTATAAGACAGTATAAAGGGATTCAGACTTTCTTTTAAAAAAAATTTCAAGTGCTTTATAAGCTGTATTTCTTTGGATTTTTAATGCAATTTAAACCCGTTTTGAGCGCATCATAGCACTACTTATTATTGTATTATAATATACCTACTCCTATAATTTCGTGTATTATAACATATTGTATTATTGTTACCAATATTACCGTATTTCGTATACACCGAAGAGTGGTTTTTAATTATTCAGGTTAGTTTCCCTCCCGCCAAACATAAATGCATACATCTATTGCAATAGGCGTACTTTAAATTAACCGCGTAACGAGACAAATTAAAAATCGATAATGTTTTAGTGTAAGAGTAATAATATAAGTGATGTGGACGATAAAGCGTTAACAAATGTTACAAAACACGTGTAAAACGGCATAAAATAAAGTATACAAAATATTTTTTACCAATATATATATATATATATATATATACTCGGCTGTTAACTGTTACGTAAAAAAAAATATAACCAAAGACACACATTCCGACCGGTAATGGTCGATTAATTTAGTTATATTTGTTGTTACCAACGATTAGTACAGTACTATAATAGTACTGGTTGTTTTTTTTACAGTTTTTTTTTTTTATAATAATCGGTACCTAACGAAAGTATTTTTTTTTTCCGTTTCATTTTCGACCAACCAAGCGTGCGAGTGTCTCGCTTGGCCTTGGTCCTCGACTACAGTGGCCTATTATTTATATATATAATTTTTTTTTTTTTTTAGAAATTCTCCAAGAAAATATTATTTAGCATACAATATTACTCGTGAAGTAAACAATAATATTATTCTCTGGGCGTTTAATTTCAAATGAAAATGTACACAACAACCGCTACACTATAACGTGTTGTTTTTACGTCGTCATATAATAATTGGCTGTGCTTAAAACACGTTTCGCGAGTATTCTTTTCGGATGCGTCTCGCGAAAAATTATATTATGATAATATAATATTTTGTTTTATTCGAGTTAATTATTTTAATTTATTTACTATATAAAAAAACACGAAACGGTCAATATATAAACATAACTTATATATGTACTTATAACACACGTAAACCGAAAAATGTATATGTGTCACAAGCGTTTTTGCACACCCTTTATTTCCTCATCCTGTACAACAGCACGTAGCCCGAACAGCAGCAGCGGCAGCCGTTCAGCAATATAAGTACGCAGTCGCTAAATGGGAGTCGCCCGTCGCCGTGATATCAACAGAACACACACACACACACACGTATATATTATAATAATAATATTATAGTATCCGGTTTACATTTCATATATTATTATGTTTTGTGCATATGGATTTTATCCCGGCGACAAATACGCCGCGACGACGATAAAATATCGCATTGGCAAATGCAATAAACCACGACGACACCGAGTAAAACGAAAATTTCAACCGAAACCGTCAGAATAAAAAAAGAAACACGACAAAAAAGATTCACAGCAAAGTTCGGTTAAACACGTTTTGATAAATTTAAATTGATAATTGTAAACTATTCGAAATATATTACGTGTTTTTAACGTAAATTTGAAATTAAAAACTCGAACATTTCAAATAACTAAAATAATAACTAGACAAAAAAAAAAACGTACTGCGTCTACGAAGCGCTGAATATAAGTATTCGGTAAAAGTCTCAGCGATTATTTTAAACTTAATTACAACGAAATAAACAAAATATATTTCAAAAAAAAAAAAAAAAAATACCGGCGTTAAATACTCCCATATTATTTTCAGTTTCCCCCAAAAAGAAGAAAATCAGAAGGAATATCTAAAAATTTCCTCTCTAAAGTACCGACAAGATCCAAAATACCACAAGAAGGTTCATATGAAGTTTATAATCGGAACTAGTATATTATTTATTTACTAAGACATTAGTCTTTTCTATTTTTTAATATTAATATTCTGGGAAATTTTCAGGTCTTTACGATTATTTTTAACCGAATTACAATAAAAAGATAAAATCGAAAATAATGAAACTATTATTGCCATACATTTTACTACTTTTTCCTCAATTATTACAATGAAAATCAAATCAGATGCAAACAATTTTTAGAAAAGGAACTACACTCAAAAATCGGAGTAGGATGTCTGGTAGAAAAGTTGCCCACAGACGGGGGGGGGGGAAACCAACATTCGCTTTGCTCAAAATCTAAAAATTATAAAGAAAAATTAATGAGATATATTGAAAATATAAATGAATGAAATATTAATGAGGAAGTTCACCTATAAAATTTAAGATTAATTGTTTTATATAGCGATAACCCTATTGACCGTTTCAAATTAATATATCTCTCAACATTTTATCCCCCTTCTCTCTCACTCACCTCCTCTTCTTTTCATCGTCGATTTCCTCTCTCAATCATCGACGCGGGAATATAACAAAAAAATGACGAATCCTGAATATCACTAGACTTCACAAACGGACAGGAAAAATAAATAAATAATTTAAACGCGAATAAAGCTCGGGGGGAGGGGGCGATATTTTTATCGTCGTCGTGTACATCACACGTGAGTCGCAAATATATACAGGGTGTTACTAAAACTTATTAAAACAGATTATTAAATATATATATATATTTTTTTTTTTTTGTTATGATTTATATATAAACCTTGTTTTAGTGGTAGAAACAAATTTCAAAAACGCTTTTTTACAGGGCGACCCTACTAAACGATAGTTGGTCAAAATTATATACGAATACAGTCGAGGGCGCGTTGTTTCGATTAAACATTTGTTAACGACGGCGGCGGCGGAATGGCAACGCCGGCCCCGACACATAATGAGCATCGTCGAAGGTACCGGCGGTGGCGGACGGAACGGCGGCGGTTACCGACACACCACCGCCGCCGCCGCTGTTAGCCTAAATCGGGCCCCCGGGACGACTACGACAGGCCGGTGCCGCCGAGGCGGCGGTTCTCTTTGTGCCGGGCCAACGGCAGCGACGAGCGCCACGCGCTCCTACTAATCTTTTCGTATTTTTTATTAGCTGCGGATTATAAACCGAATGCGCAGTCGTTAGTCATCATTAAATAGTAATAATTACATTAAATAATATAGAGAATGAGCCAATAATAAAATACCAATAAAATAAACATAATGTATTAAAAAAATATATTTAAAAAAAAAAAGATCGTTAGAAAACCGTATGAAACCGGCTAGTACCTCCAACGTAAAAGCTGCTCTTAAGATTTGCGAGACTCTATATAATTTAACGATTAACGCTTAAAATTAGCTAACCCGATGTGATAATATAAGGGGAATTATATTATTATATGAAGTATTAAGAGACGTGAGTGTTTTTGAACATAATAATCGTTTTATATCGATACGATTTAGCAATATGAAACAAGATGTAAATATAAAAAATTACGGAATTTTTTTTAATTGTAAAAAAAGCCCAATCAACCGTCTCATTCGAGTAAATTTAAAACATTAACCCTAAGATAATGTATTTAATTTTCGTACTTAGTCTAAAGTCGCTTCGAACGGCATATTTTTTTTCTGTTTTACGTCGACGTGTTTTTAAAAAAAACTATTCTGATTTCACAAAAAACCGTATATGATAAATATGATACGGAATCAATTTAAGTTTTTTTGGGGAATGATCAATATTCATTTTTCAAGAAATTCGTTGAAATTATAACCCCTTCTAAATATTAGGCGCGTGACACCCTCTCGTAAAATTTACAAACAAGTTTGCCGCAATATAATATAATAAACTAATTTATCGGTTATACTTTTTTTTTTTTCGAGCACGAGTACGTTCGGAACGTAAAGCCCTGGGCGTGAGCCCCGGTCCCCCTATAATTAGAGTGGTCCTCGTGACAACGTTGTATGTATATAAATATATATATATATATATATATATATATAGGGTATACGACGCGACATTGTATATTAAATTATCACCGCGTTGCCCCTACTGCGATTCGGTTGGTTTTTTTTCGGCGGTTATTATTATTACTTGCCGGTAATTAAAAAAAAAAAAAAAAAGTATACACCTATACGCGTGTGGCACCTATACGTCGCAATCGCACGCTCGACGGCAGCGGCGGGCGGCATTGTTCTCGCTACATCGCGCACACAATATTGGGTTTTAAATCGTTCGGGTTTGCTGTGCGCGGCACGCTATACCGCACGGTTGCGCAAAACCATCGTCGTCGTATACATATTTGTATATATATTATATACCATTATAATATTATTATATTGTTAGTGCGTGCGGCGGCGGCGGCGAAGAGCGCGCGCGTTGTATATATATATATATATATACACACTATACAATTATATATCTATATACAAGACGATGACGGCGACGGGAACGCTGAACGGTGCGTGCGCGTGTGTACGAGAGGCAGCGCGGCGAACTTGGCCTCATTTTTTTTTTTTTTTTTTTTTTTTTTTTTTTTTAATGTTCTTTTTTTTCATTTCATTTTTTTTTACCCCCACCTAACACGGTCGTCGTCGGCGGCGCCCTGGACCGCGCGAAACCACTGCTGTTCTATAATAGACTGCTCACGCGCGCGCGCATAATTATTAATCATGTATATATAATATTTATTATCAAGCAGTTTTGGCGGGCACCAAATGATAACCAATTTATACCGTATAACAATAATATTATACACGTTACAATAATATTGTAATATTTACCTTCAGATCTTTGAAAAACACCGAATTCCGCGCCCAGTCTACTTGAGAGAAGAGATTTTGATCGAGCACCTTGCACATGAGTTCGAATAAGTCGACTTCGCACTGGTTGTACGTTTGGCTCTGTAATAGGCTGAACAGCGAGGTCTGCCATTCCCGGTCGTCCAGTCCGTGCACGAATTCCCGGATCATGGGCGACATGCCCTTGCCGCCCCCGCCGACTACGGTGACGGTAGCCGGCGACGCGGCTGACGTGCTACTGCCGCCGTCTACCACCTGCAAGTGCTGCGATTGCGGTTGCTGTTGTTGCACGTGATGTTGCTGCTGCTGCTGTTGTTGTTGTTGTTGTTGTTGTTGGTGGGCGGATAACAAATAGTTGTTCTTAGGCGAAGTCGGAGGCGACCACATTTTGTTCACGGACAACATGGTTCCCGCCGGACCGGACGACTGTTGTTGCTGTTGTTGTTGTTGTTGCGCCTGTTGCTGTTGCTGTTGTTGCGTCTGCTGGTGATGCTGCTGCTGGTGTTGGGGCGGTTGCCCGTTAGTGCCGTTAGCTCCGGTCATATTGGTTACCACCGATGAACTGTTGTTGTTGTTGTTGTTGTTACTGCTGCTACTGTTGTTGTTGTTGTTGTTGTTGTTGTTAGTGCCGTTAGCGGAAGCCACGATTTGCAGCGTCATCTGCGAGTGTTGGTTGACCGAGCACGTGGTGCCTCCGGCGCCCGTGGCCAGAGACCCTAATCCGGCTTGGCCGAGTGCCACGGCGATCGGGCTCGGTGACGAGTCGGGTGACGACGTCAACGACGACACCTGTTCGACGAGACAAAAAAACACAAAAAAATTCAAACAAGTGCGACAAGAATTTGTCAAACGCAGAGTGTGCTACAGCACGTTTTAAATATATCGCGTAAAAAATCACTTAAAAATCGTTTGGCGGTCGAAACATAATAAAAAAAAATTTTAAAAGGAGATATTTGAAAATATCGGGAGTATTCTTACCTGAGGAATCTGTATTTCTTGTTTGATGTGCAAACTGGACCCCGTGGACGTGATGTTCGAGTTAGGGTACTGGCCTAGCGTTACCGCGTCGCCAGCCAACATGGCGAATTGGTGATGACTGTTGGCTGCGGCCGACGTGACGACACCTCCGCGCAACGTCTGCACGGCCATCTGTCGCTGGCGCATCATCTGCAACTTTCTCGCCCTGTCCCGCTTGTACATGGGCCCGAACTTGTTTCGGCCACCTCGCATCCTGTCCGCTCGGACGGCTGCAAAACACACACATTATTATAATTATTATTATAAACCAATTATTATTTAAAACGATATATAAATAATACATAATACATATATATTATATTGCTATTATGCCTGTGCAACCGGAAGAAAAACGCGTTCGCGACTTAACATTACGTATATCGACACGTGTTTTTTTTTTGTATTTAATACGCGTGACAAAATCTATTTATACATATATATAAAAATAAAAAATATACATTCGTACTATAAAAGTTAATAAGTAATTGTGACGATTCGATATAATATATATATATATATAGATAATAATTCACGGATATTAATATATACCGGAGACGGTTGTTTTTTGCGTTATAACGGTATGCTAAAATAAGAAAACAATAGACGATTTACACGTGCGCCCAAATGAGATCCGCGTATTCATAATATCGGGAGAATTGGCTGTGCGCCGGGGAAATGCGGACGACAATATATTAAGCGATTTATGACGACGCGCGTGCGCGTGGCGCAATTCAACATTTTCCGATTTTCTCCGTCGGCCGATACGACCTGAAAACCTGTTTTCGATTTTTTGAATTTTTGTCATGCCTATGTCAAAAATAATGGTAGAGACCCGCGACATCTGTGAAACATTAACATCAGCTCTTTTTAGACGTGGACAAATTTTCGAAACATTCTGGCAAATTTTGAACTATTTATAGGGCGTTTAAAATGTTTGGGTTTTATGTATTTATAAATTTTTATTCGATTTTATCACGTGAATTAAATTGTTTAGGCCGAGCAGACATCGAGAGATAAAAACCGTCAGTTCCACCGCGAACGAAGACGTAAAAAAATAATAAAAAAAATATATATATTATGCGGCGGACCATTCGCGTGCGCGCACACCGCCGAGAAATTATATTATTATCGCGTCGAGCAATCGAATATTACTCGCATACATGTATAATATTATTATTATACGAATACGTGTAGACTGTATTATATTATATTATATATATATATTTTATTTTTTTTTGTCGACAATGGTTCTCATCGCACACACAGCCCCCGCCCCGTCGTCGTTTCACGTATACCCGGGAACAATAATAATAGTGGGAAAAAAAAAAAATCCTCCTCCTATTATTAAAGTTATTACCAAACCGACGAATATAAAATATACGAACGAGGAGACCTGTGATAGAGGGACAACACCACGGCGTAATGACGACGACCATCATAATATTCTAAGCGTACGCGGTGGTATTGCATAGTCATTGCCTCTCGTCATCGCCGTGCAGCACTTGTGTAGAAAATATAATATGACGTAGGTATATGCGACCACGACCCGCGGTACACACTGTATAATATTATTACAGTGTATACGCGTTTTTGTACGAATATACCACACGGAATAGAAGTTTTTTTTTATTTCTATTATTAAATGGTTTATATATGTATATATATAGATATAAGTTTTATCCACCGTGCACATAATAGTATGTCGTCGACGGTAAATCGACCGACGCGCGAGTACACAAAATCAAAATGGGTCAGTGGTTTCAAGTTTAAAACGGCGACCGGCGACCGGCGGCGGCGTCTCATCGGGTTATAAAAATAAAAAAAAAATTGAAAAAATAAAAACGCTACCGGAAGAGCAGCAGCAACGGTGGTGACCGAAGGATCGCAGTACACGCAAAAAGAAAATTAAAATCCTAGTGGTTCGCAATTATAATAATAATAATTAGTATAGGTACCGTACATACAGGGTCGGATTGTCCCGCTGGGAAACGGGAAAAATTCTCATTCGCGTTTTGTCTAACATACAAGTTGAAAATGTAAAACACGCAGTCGCCGGCCGTATTTTTGTGGATTTGATTTGTATTAAGTTTAAATTCATAGTTTGTTTATTATATTAAATTCGTAAAGTACTGGTGTTGACAAAAAAAAAAAAAAAAAAAAAATGTATTATATTAAGAACCCATTAAAAAAGCTAGTCTACCTATGTATAATAACTACTGTTATAACACGAAAGTGTACAAGAAAAACACACACACAAAAAATGAATCCTCGTAAATATTCTAAAAAAACAAATACTTAATAAATATGGCATCGCATATATTATAAAAAAAAAAATAATTTAAAAAAAAAAAATTAAATGAAAAATATTTTGTTTTATTATTATAACGTGTGTATAAGTACAGGCCGATAGATCTTGGTAGAAATAAAAATGTCGGTTGCTGTAAACAGAAACCGGTTATACCGCAGTTTATGACGCACGGAGTAACAAAAAAAAAATTAAATAGGTAGGTACATATTATTAAATTCATGTACGACGATGATTGATAACACAACAGATGGTTGCCGCCCTCCCAGCCGCTCTATTTGTATCGTGATAAGAAATTCGTGACACTCGATCTACAAATATATAATATAGTTTAATCTGTGTCCAAACACAATTCCTATTTTTTTTTTTTTTTTTAAATTAATATAGAAACTATACATTGAGAAGAACACAAAAATAAAACAGTAGTACTCTTACCAATATATTCAATCACTCAATCAATAAAAAATAATCAACAATTTATCACACTGGAGTTCACAATAATAATATCATAAATTATAATGACGATTGTCGTTAAAAAAATTAAACGGTTAAGCATTATAAAAACGTTTCAACAATCATACAACGATGACAAACTGTTTTTTTTTTTTTTTTTATGGGAATAAACAAACAATCGATCGAATAATAATAATAATAATAATATTTAATCGAACTTGAAGATTATATATTAAAGTTATTATCGATAAAGTAAAAATATGTTACACGAAAATAAATACATGTTGCTGGGCGTCTTCCAAAATGATAATATGCATTCTGGGTACTAGACAGATTTCAAATATTTTACTATCGGATATTTTTCAAAAACCCATTCTCCTGATCGATATCAGTACTTATTCGCAAACGTGATAGGGGAACCTATTATATTTGATAACGCGGGAATAATGTTCCCCTATCCAATGAAATCTAAATATTTTACTATATTCTATTACAAACTATTCCAACAGAACCCGCCGTTTAGTTGGATTTTGGAAGTCGAGGGTAAAAATAATTGTCGGAACCTAGCCGGCATAATAATATATAATATCGAGTACGTCATCGCATCGAATATGAAGATGTTTTCGGATAACCGTGGGATACACAAGCACGATTTTCTCGCCTATAAGATGCGGTCACGGATAGTAATTTAAACATCCAACTCTATACCTATACTTACATTGATAGGGGAATAAGAACACAAAAAAACAAAATAATAAAAAAATAGTCACATTCATTCCGTGTGTGCGTGTGTTCGTAAGGTACGATGAGATTTTCGGTTATTTGTATTTGTATTTTTATTTTTACTACACTCTTAAAATTGTACACGCATATACGCATGAGAAACTTGAAAATGGAAATCGCGCGAACGCGGCTATAAAAATTAATATTAGGTGCGTGTGGTGAATTTGTGCGTATTGCGCCACGCGGCCGAATTGCGTAAGGATATGCGCGATTTCAAAAGGTAATTTTAGTGGATACATATATCGAGATTGGGCGTTAAAACGAAAATAATTACAAGCGTTATTGCAAAAGTTACGAAATAACGTCTGTCGCCACGACGATGTTTCTCATCGATGGAATCGATTACACGCGATTCGCACATCGCAGTCGAAACTCGGAAAAAATATAATTTATAATGATATGTATGATAGACATGACACCACGAAGAAAATTCGAAACGAATCGTCCATATGATAATAAAAAATATAATATGTGCGTGTGTGTGTGTTAACGTTACATGAAAAGTGTAACACGCCTATATTAATTTATAGTTAAGTACTTACGACAAAAAAAAATGATTAAAAATTCAACATGGTTATTTTTATTCAAAAATTATTAACCGAAAAGTATGATTATTATTGGCAATAAATAATTAAGTGTTACTTAACGTAAGACACATCTTGTAATGTATTAACTTTTTTTTCCCGACAATTTAAGAAACAAGCAATTCTTAAATGTTACATTGCCGTATTTTTTTTTTTTTGTTTTTTTTCTGTCACTCTTATTTTCGGAGGTGAAACCACCAACCAATCAATTTTACCGTTGAAATTTTTAATTTTCGTCAACCCGTGGACGAGATATTCCACTTTTAAATTTGTCGTTTTGTGGGTAGGGAGAGAATAATAGACTATTTCATTAGAACTACTCTTGTTTCTTAAATTTCCAAGAGAAAAAAATTCGAAAAAAAATAATATGAGTGCCTTACATTTAGTTGATCACGAAATACAGTAAAACTTACATTTTTGTAAAGGTCATCACGATGGGATTGAAAAAAAAAACAATACTGTTATGCATAAAACAATATAAAGACGGGCCAATGGGGATGGTGGCGGATGTAAAAAGCCCATACTGTGTCGTCAATTGTGTAAATAAAATGTTCGTAAAAAAAAAATGCTGTAACACAAAAATTAACGTGCAATTTAATATATTGAAAAAATGCTAATATACGAGTTCTTCCCACAGTTTTAAAAAATATCGATACGATCTTTACGCTTATGACCAAATACATGCGTAACTCTATATTGTAATAATGGTATACGCTCTTTGAATTGAAACATAGATACCAGATGAACGGACGGGTGGCAGCGGAGGAGGGAGATAAGGAGGTAGGAGATAAGGAGGTGACCGATTTTCTCGACTGGCTCTGTATATTATTATTATTATTATTATTATTATTTTTTTTTTTTTTTTTTTATTAGGTTTATACAATACACACGCTGCAAGTAGTCGGTGTGCACGCACATAGGTTAGAAGGCGCGTGGCCTTGAGAACACCACCACCGAAGTGGGGCCGCGGCCGCTGCCAAAGCCACAACCGCCGGCCGATACGCGCGGGCAGCTTACGCAATAAAGCGGCAGCACTGCCGGTACCACCGGCCGGCGCGCGACGGCGGCTATGTAATAACATATTATATTATTCCATTAAGCGGGGCGGCGGCGGACGATCGTGCATATTATATTATAGAAACTGACGGGCGGGCAGCGAGTGCGCGCGGTGTCGCTGCGACGTTGCCGTCCGTCGCCGGCAGCCGCCGGTCACGGTGTCCGGAGACTTGAACGCCGCCGCGCCGGCACCGTCACGTATTATAGCGTATAGCATAATACATCGTATACATGAGTAGGAGAATTCGGAATCGAAAAAGAAAAAATAATAATAACGAAAAAAAAAATACTAGTACCATATAATAATATTATGTATACGTATTGTATAGTAACGATATATATATATATATATATATTATTGGCCATACCGTAATATTATAGGTGCAGCGGCGGTACGATGGTACGTGTCGATAGTATGGAGAATAAGTGAAAACTTAAAATCAAAATCGCCCGACGACGACTATATTATATTATTATTCTACTATATTATACAGTACCTGAGATGACGAGACACTATATATATATATATATATATAAAATATTATATTAGGCGGTTTTCGATGTTGAGACCGGCTATTGTTGCGCAATGACAAAGAGACGCGATTGTTGCGATGCGACGAGACTCGTTGATGGCTGCGACGACGCGGCGAATAATAGTGACGAAGACGACCGCAGTGCGGTGCGTGAGCGCGCGAATCCGAATGCGGTGGCGGTATATATTATATATTTATATATTACATATAATATATATATATATATATATATATATATATATATATATATATATATATATACACATGGAGTATAATATACGCGGTCAAGGCCGTTCGCCTTGGCCCAGTCGGTTGCGGAGAAAAGTGAGTGTACCGCGAGACTTTTATATGTATGTGTATATATACTGTACTTGTATGAATAGATATAAATATATTTATATATAGACGGATATATAATATAATACGGCGAAAGAAAGCGCGCGCGAATTCCGCTTTTACTTTCTTCGGTTTTGTCGAACTACAATAATATACGTGAAGGTCGGCGGATTCGCGTAATACCGCCGCGTATTCGCAAGAAAAATTAATGCGCAACCCGCTTGTTCTCCGGAGCACCGACCCGCCCGGCGCATCCGAGTCGGGTTTTGCGATCGAAAATCTTCGCTATTCGGGTCCCGGGTATCGCGGGTAGCACACTATAGTCGGGTCTAGAATATACATTTAGAATTTAGATAGTTCACTTAATAATAATTAATATATTTGCCATCTTTTTATCCGCCTGTCATCTATAGAATAGCGGGACAACAAGCTAATCGCTCTTCTTGTCCTTCACATCATCTCTGTCTACACTACTCAACATTCCCTCCGCATATCATCACTAATAAACTCTATAACTAGTTTTTTTTTTTTTTTTCACGGCCCATGCCACCCCCGACTTGCATCTACAATAGTATTACCTAATTTTACTGATGTACTTAAAAAAAAAAAGATTAAAACATTGTCGACTGTGAATAAATCTTTAATGAATATTTCCATGGGTAGGTTTTGTCGCGTTTTAACGAAGAATCGATTGCAAACAAATATTGGGAATAGTGACTGTTTTCTCTCTCTCGGCGATTCTATTCTCGTCGTCTGTACGACCGTACACCAGGAAGAGATGCTCCTGAGTTGAAGTATGGACAAATTTGCTTAAAAACGATACGCGACGACTAGCGGCTAAAAGAACGGATTGGAAAAATTATTTAGATTATAATACACCGAGCGTTGTGCAGAAAAATTTGATTACGCTGATAAATTATTAATTTTTCGTATACATAATATAATATATACAGTTTATAAAGTACTGCAGTAGCAGCTAGCGATGCCTGACACAACCGACAGAACGAAAACAATATGAGAAATTGTGTCGAATTAGATAAGACATTCGACCGAGAAAAGGTGTGTAGTAATAAAATATTGTAACGCCGACCACAATCGGTGTTGGTATTGGACTGTAAACATAATAAAAATAAACGTCGTATTATTTTTGAAAATGGCAAATATATAAATATTGTTTTGAGCAACCTGCAGATAAGGAGCGAAGATAATTTGACGAAACAAATTTCAACTTTTTGTTTCGTAATAATTAAATTATATTATTATATTATCTCAGCGATAACCATCGATGTTGACAAAAAAAAAAAAAACGGGTCGGCCATTTACACCGCGTTATAAACGATCTGATAAATAATAACAGGTAATAAAACGTTTTGAAAACTATCTAAATAAAAAAAAAAAACAATTCTCCGCGATAAAACCATTAAAAAAAAAAAAAAAAAAAACCCCGAAATAGAAATATAATAATAGGACTGCATATAGGTATAAATATTCAAAAAGAGAACAGCTCTAGCATATATTTCACAAGAAATACATAATAAAAATAAATGGACTGTATTAGAGAATAAAATTCAAAAACTGGACATTCGATAAATGCGATCAATTTTTTACTGTGCGTATGATAATTTAATGTTGTTTTTTTTTTTGCTGGTCGAATTTCAGTATTTATAGATTACTGCGGACGGTGATAAATAATCGATGAACATCATTGTTTATGTTTAAACGTACGAAACATATGTTATTATAAGTTTATTATTCGAATTTTGTTATCGTTATTAAAATATTTCATGTTATTAAAAAGCTTCATATAAAACTATTCATAGAACTTTTTTCAAATCGATTAAAAAAATTACAAATTGTAAGTACGCATAATCTGAAAAAAAACCTTTGATTTATAACACTTAACAATAAGGATCACATCCAACGAGAATATAGCGAATATACCGAGATGATTAGAGTCCAAACTTTATCTCCTGCGATAGTGAACGAGAAAGTATCGAACTTATTGTATAATATAATATGCTATACGTAACAGATAATAAATAAATACAAATACCTGATGGGAAAAAAGAATACAAATCGTCACATGAATAACGATAAGTTACTGGAAGAAAGAAGTATACATACTTTAAGTATAGAACGGTTATAAATATTAGACTTTCGTCATCCAAATCGTAACTGCAAAACATATTACATATAGGTAACAAAAACTAAATAAATTGAGGTAGCAATACTGCTACCTATATATATATATAGAGTAATTTAAATTTAAATCATCGCAAACGAAAAACAATTCTAAAAAAGTACATATTTTGATAAATTTAAATTTAAAATTGTATTAATTTGTAATTACACAAAAACTACCAATTGTTCGCGTTTTTACGAATTTATTATAAGTATTCAGAGAAAGTTTTACGTCTTTACGATTATTTTTAACCAAATCGAAAATAACAGAAACCGCTATTGCATAAATATTTCCATTCTCCCAGTCTCCTTCATTATTCAGAAAACTACAAAGAAAATGAAAAAAAAGCACAAACTAGAAAAATTTACTACCAGGAACCACCCCTGAAGCGGACGATCGGATCGATATTTCTGGTAGGTAGAAAAGTAGTTTTAACAGGCGGATAAGACAAAAGACACGATAATACGATAATAAACTACAGTACAAATAGATAGGTACGACGAAAATGGTCACATCGATCGATTTATTTTCAATTTTTCTCTCTCTCGGCGATTCTATTCTCGTCGTCTGTACGACCGTACACCAGGAAGAGATGCTCTTGAGTTGAAGGTCTCCAAAGAACATACGGAGAGATACACGACTAGGAAGTTGTCGCCGAGTTCACCTTGATTATCACTTTATATACCGCGCGCCGTCGTATATATTCGCGGTGTAAACAACAACCCGGAATGGACATACAGTACAATAACAATAACGTATTTCTGCATATAGAATATAAGTACCCGCACGCCTCCCCTATATACATTTTTTTTAAACAATAAAGCGACAAATCGATAAAAAAAATTAAACTATAACACATATTAAACCGCCCGCCGCAGCAGCAACAGCAACAGCATTACAATCGAAATATAACGAGAGGGGGGATGGCGACGCATGGGAAATAATGTCTGTATAATATATAAGAATAGGTAATATTGTATAGGTAGAGACGCATAACATATTATAATAATATGAAACGGAAAAAAAAACACAAAAATTTCGATTTTGTTTTATGTTAAAACTATACGGTAATACAACGATAATAATATATAACGCCGCACTCTACCTCATTTGTATTGGCCTCACGGGGCAACCCCCAAGGGGAGCTCTATCGAAACCGTACCACGCGCTAGAAAACTTTCTAAAACTATAATCTATATTATGACGTTATACCTACGAAGGTATATATATATATGTTATTATTATTACAACGGGTATATAATATTGTCGAAATGTCTATTATGCCCGTGATTAGGTATATTATTTTAAATTCTTATTGTTGTATGAATAATTAAGTAACAAACGCCTCTAGTGTCTGCGGTGTTGCAGTGCGCGTAAAAATAATATCGTCGTGAACATAATATACTGCAAGTCTTACTTATTTTTTTTTCTTCTAAATAACGAGCGCGCTAAGAATATTATTAGAAGCCTTAAAAGCAAAACTCCCGGATAAGAAACATATAATAGCCGAATAATATACATTATTAAATTATATATGTGTATAAGCCCAATATCGAGTATTTATTTGAAAATATTTATTTATGTATTCGTGTTTGT
This sequence comes from Tuberolachnus salignus, assembly GCA_956483605.1. Classification (NCBI taxonomy): domain Eukaryota; kingdom Metazoa; phylum Arthropoda; class Insecta; order Hemiptera; family Aphididae; genus Tuberolachnus; species Tuberolachnus salignus. The sequence continues at coordinate 42,197,847 of OY101429.1, read as the reverse complement.
CTAAACGTCGATATATATAGTTTATCATAATATACCTACACACAAATTAATTTAATCAAATGGTTTTTTTTTTTTTTTTTTGGAGTTCAAACAACTATAATATATACTTATATAATACCGCGTGTGGAAGCTAATTCAATTTATTTTTTTCAATTATACACACGAGTTGACTAACAAAAATGTTTTAAAAAAAAAAAAAACCCGTAGCATCGATATATTATTTTAGTCACGTAATATTTGTTTCGTTTAATATTATACTGTTTAGTAAATCCACGTTGTTTTAGTAAGTACGTATATATATAATATATATATATATATTATGGTGACAATAAAAGTTGTGGAACAATTTCAATTCTGTGCACTTTGACGTGGGATCTTATAATAATATATAAAATATATCAAACACGTAATTAATTATTATTATTATTTGAAAAGACAATATATACAAACATTACACTTCCACCCAACCGACACGGAAGTTAAAAATTTTTCAGAAAAATCGTAATATACAAATTGTTTAAGTTATTTTTAAGGAGAAAAGTTGTAAAAACAAAACAAAAAAAATTGAATAGGGTGTGGTGGGGTAAATCCAGGCACCACCGACTAGCGAACGCGAATCGTGCTCGGCCTTGAAATTCGCGCCACACCAGATTTTCAAGGGCAAACATAGCGCGTAGCGACGTCGGCGTTTATAATACACACGACCACAACACGTCGATAAACCGGCCAAGATAACGACGAGAATACGTTGCTCACGACGACGGTTAATCGTCATATTATTATATTATTTATTATCGTCGTAATATTATTATTATAGACATACCGGCCAACACGTAACACTATATATACACCACAATGACGACGGAGGCGGTCGGGTCGATTTTCTCTTTATGCCGTCGCCGCCGCCGCGCACTGTAACGACGATATTATTTTATATTTATACTAAAGTTCGGTGCGAAGATCGGTTAAATTTTGTTTTAGCGTGCGCCGCGCCGCGCCGCTGTCGTCGTCATATTGTGAAACTGGTTTTTTTTTTTTTTTCGGGCACGTGACCGTTTACAGGTGGTGGAAAAGAGACGACGCGAACGCGCGCCCGGCGTGTACGTAATGGTGAGGCCGTGTTTAGAGAAAGTGAACCCGACGTCGTGTGTGCGCGCGTATGTATAAAAAGAAGCGAAGAAGAATACAATAAATACATAACGTGTTTGTATGTATGTGTAAAATAATATATTCTATGGTAGGCGCATACGGCGACGAAGTGAAGAGAGGGCCGCACGAGATATGGGACGCGCGTCTACATACATGCTGAAGCAACCGAACTGAGGCGGCGGCGGCGGCCGTTGCGTAACGTTAGCTTCGGGCATGTCTGGTAGACATTGACAGTGGCCCATTTTGTTATTAGGCGGGTAGGTGGTATATTATACCATGTTGTATCAAACGTCCAGAAGAAAAACCTACTCGGAAGGAAAATATACTTTTTTTTTTTGTTCATGATTACCAGTGCATATTGCCTAGAATGAGAGCGGAATGTTACACAAATTATAAGGGGCCCGATATTTCACTGCTGCCAACCCTGTTCCCTCCCAAAATATCCCCGCAGTTTTTCAAATATTTCAACGACTCCTCGAAGTTTTCGCTCACTTCCAAGACACCGAGTTCCTTGAAGCCACAATTGACACTTGCTTTTATTTTAGAAAACTCTACCCATTAGATACGATATGGAGGAATCGGGGCGCTTCCGCGGAGAAAACAATATAGTCGATTACGCCAAACCGCCAATCGCACAATTGAAATAAAATTGCTATAACGATTTAGCAATATATAAATAATATATTATATTAATCGTAATAATATACGAGATGATCGCGCGGTAGACATTTTTACGATACCGAACCACCGCCGACGCCCACGTGATATATTATAATAATCTCTGAGCAGACGTCCCGCCGGTGAAAGCCGGACACACGCGCACACTGTGCTTGTAGGTTATATTTTTTTTGGCTGTGACCGCACCCCGCAGACGCTTTCGACATTAAGTACGGCGGCGGCGGACTATACAATATAATAATAATTGTCTGGACACATTGTCATTCAAAAACATTTTTTTTTTTTTTTTTTCGGTAGAGAACGAAACAGAAAAAAAAATTACCAAGTGAAAACGTCTGCCGGCCGTACTACACACACACACACGGCCGTCACAGCATTGCATTGTTTCGAAAGCAAAATAAAAAATTCATATTATTATACGTAAACGAGACACGGCTAACGTGTTTTTTTTATTTTTTTAACTTAGATCAGGGAGTATTATAATATTTACATTTTTGGTTTAGTTTTTTTTTTTTTTTTTTGAATTGCCGTAGAAACACGTATTACGCGTAGTCCCCTCGTATACAAATAAAGAACGGAAAATTATGATGCAAAACAATATAACGACGAATGTCGTAATATTAAAAGTAGACAAACGAAAACGGACGGAAAATATCGATTCGATTCGGACGGCGCGGCGGCGTTTTGAAATAATCAATATAGCGGCAATAGTTTTACGGATGGCGGACCAACAGACATTTTTACCCCGTGGCCGCTGTCGTTAAAAATTAAAAAACGCGAAATTTACTTTTCCATAAAAAAAAAAAATTAAATAAATACGCACACACCACGACGCCGACGACGACGCGTGTCGATACGAGAGCCGCGGGAGGAAGGAAAAACCGCCCAGAGTAATATTATTATACCTCTGCAAACCTATCAGATTTGGCGGTGTGAAACTGCGAAATTACGGCTAGCGGTGCGGTGAATTATATATGCATATATATATATATAATTATGAGTACTTAATAGGACGTGTATATTAGAATATTATTATTATTATTATTATTATATATTAATATTTTTACGCGTAAACGGAAAAAAAGCGAAACGAAATTAGGTCAGTTGTGAAATTTCGCGGCGTGAAGAGAGGGCGGCCGCCACCGCACGTTTTGGCGCCAAATCGGATTTTACGAAACTTTATCGAACGACGCGGGATAACTTTAACTGCACCGGGAGGATATTATACGGTCGCACCGCACAGCTGCTGCACATAATCTCCACCGTGGCCACTCGATAATAATATTCTCCTAATTATATATTAATACTATTACACGTATATATTATTATATACGGTGAGAGACGAGAAATCGATCGATGACGACTACGTGGACGACTTGCATGCAAGACAGACGACAACGGCGGGGCGGTCTGGATAATACATATATTTTTTTTTATTTTATGTATGGAGCAGACGATAGAAATAATCGACGTATGCGAATTATAGTATTAAGTACAACATTGTAATATTATATTATCGCGTATAGGAATAACAGCGATTGGCCGGCGAAAAAACCGGTCCCCGTGGTTAGGTTAGGTTAAACGCCGTACGGTGTGTGCGGTGGTAGTGTATCTTACTATTATAGATTATAAAAATAAATAAAACGTGCATTGTAACAGCGACGGGAAAAAAAGGAGTGAAGTAACAGGCAATTTTTTTTTTTGTTTGTTTGACATAGTGCCTATGTATAGGTAGAAAGCCATACAAAAAAAAAGGTAAAGAAATAATTCCTCGTGATTTATCATCAGGAGAGGGGAGGGGGCTATAGAATTATTATACTCGAAATATTATAATTCGGCTGTTGACGCGGGTAGTTTGTAATTTCCAACGCTACAGAATCGGGTAAAGAACCGCGGTGTGAGGGGTAGTCGTTATACGGAGGATAGAATAAATAGCAAAAAATATAGTAATAATAAAAAAATTGTTTTTTATTTTTTTAAAAACGTGTGTGTACACGATCGGCTGCACCGGCTATATAATATTATTATTATAGTGGTATAGAACCGCAACTGGGCCAACGGGGTACGCGGGGTAACATTGGGCGGAGATTGTATGACCTACTCGCCGGGACCCTAATTAAAGGAGCGCGTTGCGAAACGCCTAGGCCGCGCCGAGCGCGGCGCGCGCGCGCGTATACATTTGCGCGAGCGTTGATGTGTGTGTGTGTGTGTGTGTGTGTTTGCGAGTACGGGCGTATTATTTGCGTGCGAGCGTGTGTATTTGCGCGCGAACGTATGTGTGTATTCGCGTACGTACGATATATATTATTGTATGCATGTAAGCAGCGGGTGTGTGCCGTGTTAATGTATCTGTGTGCTCTGGGCGCGTACGCACACATACAAACACACACGCGCCGCACTGCGCCGAGCTGGCGCGCACGCACGTTTGTATATATGCTAATCGTACGTCGTTCCGAATGCATTGTGTATGCGTGCGCGCGCGTAAAATATATAGAAAAAACCGCACACACACACACACGGGCGCGCGCATAATATCAAAACCGCGTACACACACACATACCGCCGAGAGTGAGAAGAATGATGACAACTATTGTGCAACAGACTGTGCACGCACGCACGCACCCGTTCGCGTATATTACATACGACGCGACGAGCCCACACTACAATCATTACAGGTGTGTGTGTGTGTGTGTGATTTTCGTTTTCGTTTCGATTATTATTATTCATTTGTTGTGAATTTTTTTTTTCTCGTAGAAAAAACAACAAATCTCCAGACTCGCTTTCGCGCGTGCGGCCGATAACGCAAGAAAACTAGGTAACCCGCAACCGCTCCCCACCAATACCTGGCGCGTTACCGCGGATTATTAATGGTCTGTTAACGAATGTATAGAGCGAGGTGGGGGGTTACACAACACGACTGTCTGCTGCTGTGGATACTCGAGCGCGCGCGTTTCCGAAACAGTTTTTTTTTTTTTTGCAAAAAAACCAAAAAAAGAAACCGTAACACCTACTCGCGTACCATAAGCAACCGAAGATTAATAACACAGTTTTTATCGCGGAATTTTCTGGGCCACGACGTGCAATAATAAACAATAAATAAATAAATAATAATTTCACATCGTAATTATACAATCCACGGAATAATAATACACACGCCGTATGTCCGTACGATTACACGAATCTATGATGATTATTATTTTTATTATTTTTAAATAATATTTTTCAGATTACAATCGCGGTAAGAATACAGCACAAAAAAAAAATAAACCCAAACCGACATCATCGTTTTATTATTATAATATAATATATTATAACAACACCGCCGCAGAACAGGATTTCCGAACGCGATTATCAGCATGTATACATTATTACGCTATAATATTATACACACATGCAGAGTGGTAAAAATAATAACGGAAGTTCAATGCACATTACAATAGAATACAACAGATTTAAATAACGTATTCTGTGACAAAACGAACCACGCGCATCGCATATGGAATTATACGACTCTATAATCTATGCGGTATATATACCACACTTTAGTGCGGTGCCGCAGAAATTAGGTTAATTTTCATGCCAAAAGCAATTGCATATTATTGATAAAAAAAATTTATAGTATATATATTATGTAATATATTCGTACACGTGATTCCTCCGTACCATTAATTATAGGCGTATAAGATTTATTATCGCAACAGTAACGACCCCGTCGTTTTTATAACAATTTTCCACCTAGACTTTTTTAAATACTTTTTGGGAACGACGCGAGCAAAATATGTCAAAATCGACGATATACGATATACGCTCGTATAATGCCTTTTTTTTCTCGTTTACGTTATTTTGCAAAATACAAATAATTGTGTATAGTACAATTGCTTAATCGAGTTAGTAGTGCAAACAATTATAACGCTATTTTATTAGTAATGACCAGGGCCCAGATATCCATGCAAATTGCATCTTTCTTTTACTTTGATCTTAAACAATGCTCTCCGAGTACATAATTTATTTCGTGTAACAGATACTTCAAAGAAAAAACTTTTCTTTTTTTTTCATTTTTAGAACATTTGTGAGTTTTAATGCATATTTGTACGATTTGATTATTTAAATTTAACCAATTCAAAATATTAACCAAAGATATTATGTTTTCATAAAATAGGATTTTTGAGCTTTTTCCGTACATATTGTCAACCGTTCTATGATTTCGATAACGTCTTTATCTTATCTTTATTAATGGCTATGGAATCGTGGCTCATACTCAGACAAATAACAAATAATCGGTCAGTTACATAGCGGTAGCCTACATTTCATAATTTTTGTAAAGAAATATTCTCGTATTTTGTATTTTCGTGATTTAAACAAATTGTTTCGGGTATTTAAATCCGGGCCCTAGAAATAACCAATAGGTTTTGAATAGCTTATATTCTATGTATTTTGTATTTTAACATGGTCAATGGGGAAGGGGCTGAAGAAAATTAACTCCCCCCCCGGGGCACGTCACTGGTCCAATTATAGCAACAGCACTTAACGTCATACGATGCCGTCGAATTTAAAGAATATTTATTATAATAAAAAAAAAAATGTGTAGATTTATATATATATATATAGTAAATAAAATAAGCGTTATACAATTTTACCTTTTTTTTTTTTATTAATTCTTTAAAAAAAAAACCGAAAGACTGAATAGATTATAAACAAAACGTACGTACAGTGTACCGTCGTCGTTTTTATATGTATTTCTATTATATATTATTGTTATTATTATGTATTTGATATTCTACCGGTGGGACGAATTGCCATGTAATAGAATAGTAGCATACAGAAATAATAATAAAAAAAAACTGTATATATGATGTCATGGAAGAATGGTAGAAAGAAATAATAAGAGGACGGGAAGAGAGGTGGGAGTGGGGGGGACACTGAGAAAATCTTGACGATCTTGACACGGATTCGGTCTATGAAACAGAAAAACCGAGTTTTTTTTTTTGTATCATTATTATCTCTGCGTGTATATTCTCCATATAATATGGGTTACAAAATAGTAAATGTGTTATTTTTTAACTTGTTACAGAAATCCAATGGCAATTTTGTATTTTTTTTTTTATTTTAACATTATTATATTATATTAAATCAAGATTATTGTATTAAATTTATATATATATATATATATATATACATTTCTAATTGAATTATTTATCTATATACTGCACAACTCGATACTATATTATATCAAATAAATGCGGTTTCCTGGCAATAATTACATTGCACGCGCACGTTAAAATATAGCCCGAGAGTTGCTATCCTACATTGTATTATATTGGTTTATATTTAAATATATAAATAAATTAATAATACACCATCACAATAATATATTTTATACGCATTAAACCGAAAAAAAAAAATCATTCGCATATTATACAATGCGTAAACTTCCATAATTGTTTTTATTGTCTCAGCAGATGACGGTTACAAAAAAAAAAAAAAATTAACACATTATTTTAATTGAAATTTCTTCTCCCAACGTGCAATATATACTTTCGATAGTTTACGTTGAAACGATTGATATTAGGCAACGTATATATTATTAATCAGTGGCGCACGGACGGGTTATCGGACAGATAGTGCAACCGGGTGGGTGTAGATTGCCGGTGATTATCGGTGTCGCGGGGGAGCTTAAAAAAGAGAAGAAAAATATGGCGGCCGGACGGACGGTTTACGTCTTTATAGTTAACCGCGCGTGCTCTCGGAATTCCACCGTGCGCCACTGGTATTGTGACGCGGAGTAGGCGTAAGTAAACAATACGGATGAAACGGACTTTACTGAACGGCAGCAATTATTATTATTCGGCTAATATCAGTTTTATTCAATACTATAATAATATAAAATAATATATAATTAGAAATTATCTGGCGACACCAAACGCCGAGATTAAAAAAAAAAAAAAAAAAAAAAAAAAACACCCTAATGACTTGCGTTTATTTTAAGTATTCTTTCGTTATATAATGATTTTATTAATATATGTTTAATGTCCACCGGCCGAAACGAATTTGTTATAATGTAAATTGTTATTTGAACTTAGCTATTACGAGGAGTCCAAAACGCCTCGAACGAAATGTTCAAAATGGGACGTTTTTGGAAAAATATTAAAAATAAGGTTATTAAATCGACTGAGAAAAAACGACTTCAAACGTCCCTTTTACGTATAGACAAGACATAATAAAATATTCCTGGTCTAAATTAATCGATAAAAAAAAATCATTTTCATGTTTTTATTCGATTTTAAACGACAAAAAAATAAAATAATATAGGAATACTGCGAGATTCCGCGATTACCTACTGCAAATAAAGCAGCGCTTGGCCTCCGGCGGCGGTTACCTACATATAAATATATAGGTGGTAAGTTAGCTAGCCGTCAATATAATATCAAATTAAAAATAATCAATAACTATATTATTATTATAACGCTGTACACGCATAACCTCTGCAATGGTGCCCGAGTACCTATATAATATTATGAGCGTTGAAAGAACAAAACAAAACTCATGTGGGTCCTGTATAGATATATAAATGCGTCAGGAAAATTAAAACGAAACGGTCAAAACCACGACTCTATCTATATATTTAGGAACATTAATTTTAATTTTAAATAATAAAATAATATTACGGTAACATATAATAATGTCGGATCCGGAATGGGTAACTGCGGATCGGCTATTTTCTTTTAGGGTTAAAAATTAAGAGTTTTTTTTTTTTTGTAATTATTGTTATTATTGAAAAAGTCGAATAATTTTGTACATACTATACAATAAAAGATAAAACATTCGAACGAAATACATCTGAATTCGGGTGCTAAATTATTATTAATATTATTTAATAAGGGGCCAATTTTACAGGTAACTGTGGGTCAAGACGATCTCCCGAAACCCTCCCGGATCCTCCACTGATGGACAAACGAAATAATATATGGTTTTTTTTTTTTAGGCGTATAGGTATAAAAATACGGGTTATCAAAGTTGTACTTCGGGTACGCGCACACAGTGGGAAATTTGTTGAACCGCCCGCATTTTAATATGTCCTAAAACGTGACGAGTGGAGGGGAAAAACCACCTAAAAATACAATTATCGCATTCGTAGGTACAATAATAATAATAATATAGAACTACCAAAATTCAAAAGAAAACCAGTTTGTCGCCAATTGTTATTATTATTATTATTATTGCGCGTGTTTTACAATAATATAAAGGATATAATAATATTATAATATAATAACAGCATGTTTTTTTATCGTAACACGCACGTATATTTTTTTTTAATCTTTTTTCCCCAAATTCACGGAGATGTATTTCAATTAGCAAAAAAAAAAAAAAGGATAGGACGGACGATCCGTAATTGTACTATATGCTATAGTCACCGTACATACACGTGACGGAATCGGCGAAATCCCTTGTCAATTTATTAACATTTTATAATAAATAATAAATATATATGGAAGACGTTATCATCGCTGCTACCGCCACTATTGCACACCAACAAACCGTCTATGCTCCGTGCATCGGTATAATAATAACCATAATATAATAATAATGACAGTACACGCGCGCACTAGCAATTTATAGATTATTAAACGGGACGTAATTTTTTTTTTTTTCCTGCGGCGTATTATACTATATTATAATAATATTACGGTCGAGTTTGTTTTTATACTCTGCTATTACTACTGCTACTATTGCTGCTGCTGCTGCTGCAGACCGCGACGATTCGGCGAGAAAAATATTTTAACACGTATAGGTATATTTCCGTCAGAAATATAAAAAGATCCGATTAACAATTGCATTTTTTTTTTTTTAAATTAACCCTATATCGAGGCCGATATGAACTAAAATGGAGATACGTTTCTGGTACGCGAGAAAGAGCAATTTGGAAGGGGAGGCATAATAGCAATATTATTTAGAAAAATAATTATAGTAGATAGAAATATAATAAAACAAGACTAACCTTCGAGTTTCATGCCAACTTCGAGACACTTCTGGAAACGACAGAACGGACACCGCTTCCTTTGAGTCTTGTCGATATGACACGACCGCTCGGCCACGCACGTGTACACTTTTTTGTTTTGCACGGTCCGCTTGAAAAAGCCTTTGCACGATTCGCACGTGAGCAGACCGTAATGGTAACCGGACACCTTGTCTCCGCACACAGGACACAGTTCCTCGATGCCCTCCTTGGTGTCGGGCAACTCGGACCCGGCGGCGGCCGACGGGTTGATGGCGGCCGCCGAAACAGGCGTACCGCCACCGTTGCCGCCGACGGCCACGTACTGTTGGAGACCGTCCATGGAACCGGACACGCTGCCTCCACCGCCGTTGCCACCTGCGGAACCGAACAAATACGCTGTATCCACATTACCCAGCTGATAACAGCCCTGGTTACTACTGCCCATCATCGAGTACGCAGCGGCCGCGCTGGACGTGGGCGTTTGGTGCTGAGGTGGCATGTATTGGTACAGGGGCGGCGATGACGCCGGCGGCTGGTACAACGAATCGTCACCGCCGTCGTCGCCGGACGCTTGTGGCGGGCTAAGCCCGAAATGGGACAGATAACTGGCAGAGTGGTCCATGCCGGCTGCTAACATATGACGTACGTACGGGGCCTCCCGGAGGGGCACCCACCTGTCACACGGATTCGCACTGTTCGTCAGGAATAGGGGCTCGAGAGCATAGTATACGGACTATTTTTATTATTACGGCGGTGACGAATTTAAATTTGTGTTTGTTTATATATATTTATATAGTTTATAATGTACACCACCGCGTCCAATAATAATATCGCCCTTATGGCGTTGCGCTGGAATGTCGTTGTCGGCGGTGAGCCGGCCGCACACGGACGCGGGGGACGGTTAGCTGCTATAGCTGTCGGCTTTCGTCATGTCCTAGGCTATTACGCTGGTTGGTTTGGTCGGTTGGACGGCGAGACTCGTTTGCACAACAACGCGCCCGGCCCGATTTCGTCACTAAAAGACTGAATCGAGCAACGCGCGACTACTACACGGCGCGCGGGCTAACGACAACGACGACGACGACGACGACGGCGGTGGCGGCGACGAAACGCAATCGCTGCGGCTCGTCGCGCACACAGACACACGGACACACACGCGAGCGCGCTACACGCACACCGGGACCGGTGGGGGACCGACACACAACTGGCGCGCGCGGACACAATAATACGCGACGGCAAAAAACGGCGCGGCGCGGACAACGATGATCTAAACACGATTTTATAATAATATTATAATTTTTATTTATAATAAATACGCGAGTATTTTTATTACTATTATTATTATTATTATTATTATTTATACGATGAAAATAATATTATATAGAAGTAAGCGCACTGATTTGAGAAGAAAAAAAAAATCGAAATTAAAAAATATTTATAGAACTTGACGATTTTCGAAAAAAAAAAAAATTTTACAAGTACCGCGAGAGCATTTATTTTGGTATATCGATAGACCGCGAGCGCGTTCGGCGAACACATGTACGAAACTTCGCGCGGCAGTCAGGTTAGCCGTGGCCGTAAGATCGGATACCACACACACAGACACACTGACACGGACGGCACGACGAAACGGCTGAAACAAGTGAAAGTGACGGGGCCGGCCCGGGGTGGGGGCAAACGCGTAATGGCTGTGGCGGCGGTGAAGGCGGGCGGGTGGTTGTGGCGGTGGTGACGGCGGGCGGGTGGCAACGCGATCGCACCGGCGGCAGCGGCGGCGACGGGGCATAGGAGGGATCTCAATGACCTACTTTCAATTATACGTGTGTGTGTGTGTGTGTGTGTGTGTGTGTGTGTGTGTGTGTGTGTGTGTGTCCACAATGAGTCCGACATGGAGCGGGCGGGTACGCCCGCCTATGTATATGTATTTGTTTTTTTTTGTGTGAGTGTGTGTTTATATGGGCGTGTGTGCGTGTGTACACAGGCGTATGTTTGCGTGTGTGTACGCGTATGTGTTTACAAGCGCCGTCGAGAGGGGTGGACGAAGATACGTGCGCGTCTCACCTCAAGGTTGCTTAAATAATTAACTAATTTAATATTATGTTTGGAGGGAAAAAAACGAGTTTAATAATATAATATAATAATAGTGAAAAAAAAATTAAAAATTCGTAATTAACGTAATAATATTATTTTTTTTTTGTTAGGTACCTGTAGGATGTTTAGGACTTATAGGCTAAATACTATTCACGGGTTTTCCGAGATTTATACACAACGACCTAATCCACCTATGCAAATACCGCAAAAACTCGTTATAAACCGCCAGACACAATACAAGTACTTTTTTTTTTTTTAGATTTACTATCCTCTTTTTTTTAAAAAAGAACACAAGTACCTATAATACATATTGTGATGGTAAAAATCTATTTTCTTTTTTTTTATTGTTTTTTATACGTGTTATTATTACGTAATTTAACTCTGGTTGATTCAATAAACGATTTAACGAGTCGATTGCATTGTTCTTTTTTTAAAAAATAAAAACTATATATTTTTTTTACTCATACGGTTAGATAAATTAATGTACACTAATGACGGATATTTTGCCAAAAAAAAAAAAAAGCCACATGTGCAACTGACCGCGAGGATATAGTTTTTAGGTATTGTTGGTTAAACTTTATGTAAATTTTACACGCGTTTAATAAAGCGCAAGTAGTTAAGTATATATAATAATATTATGAGAAAATCCTCTTCCTAGCCAACCGACCGACGGACACGTACAAATAATATATTTTATTTCGTAATTAATATAGTTTACTACGGTGTGTATGTTATAATTATATTACCGAACGATTCACATGTATTAACTCTATACAGACTAGTCTTAAAAAAATAAAATAAATCATTTTTTTTTCAACGATTATAAAGATAATCGAAAAGCCTACAATAGGCCTTTGATAATAATATTTATAGCAACATTAACACCATAATATTTTCAAATAGGCAATAAACCTTTAATCGATGTAGATTTTAGAGAAACAAAATTTTATTATCTGAACAAATGTTAAAATCGAGTACGCACGTCAACATTTTTAACTAGTTGAACTAATTTCCGTATCATTGATAATTAAATATTATATATGGTACCTCGTGAAATGATATACGTCGAATAAAACATTATACAAATATACAAAACTTTAAACAAAAATATATTTCAAGTCGACGTTTAACTATTCTAATGTATTTTTAAAAGATTGAGTATTACAATGTTTTTTTTTTTTTTTTTTTTGCCAGAACTCAAAAAATAAATACGAGTGACCAATTTCGAAAATAATATAAAATTCTGGAAGGAGGAAACACACGTTTTGAGAAGAATAAAAAATTGATTGAAAATCACATGGAGCGAAAACTACCTTGTGCTATTGATCGGTATTGTAATTGTCTATCCAGTACCCGGCACCATTTTTGCGCGGTCTGAGTGTAAATCGTTTAATTACGGTTTTAGAGTATAAACGCAACACCTATAATACAATTAAAAGAATACAACATCCCGAAGTTCAAGACGAACCGTTTTTTTTTTAAATTAATTTTTTGAAAAGATACAGTTATTTTAATTATGTCGAAATAGCCAATGGAAAAAACGAGTCTTGCATTCCAGCCTATTGTTCTCTTAATTTTATAATAGGTGTTTTAACTCTAAAATTAAAGTTAGCGAGTAGGTCTTCGTAAGCATGTAGCAAAGCTGGACAGTGACTAGTTAAATAGTTAAAAGTTTAGTTACTTTTGTTGATAACTTGTACCTTCAATAGTTTAAAAAAATAATAAAACGTTAGAAAACAACTTAGTTATTTCTTTTAAAAAATAATTTTAACTTGACTTGGTTATTTTGTTAAAAATTTACAAGTATTCGATAAAAAATTATTTACGAATTTTTCGTTAAAAAGAACTGTGTACCTATATTTTTTATTAAAATAAAATTACGTTTTTTTATATAAATATTATTAATACGTAACAAGACTGGCATAGAATACAATAAGGATATATTCTTTTATTTAACCTCAAACCTTAAAGTTTACTACAGATTTTTGAATTAAAACAAATAAAAATATATCGATAAATTCTATAACCAACCTGATGTTAATTCAAAATTAAAATATTCATTATTATTGACAAAAATATGTCTATTATATTGTACAACATCCGTCGGGTATTTTTAAGTTCCCTACTACTCCACAGCCGTTGTCACCACCACTGACCCAATTCCCAAGGGAAAAAATATTTTCAACTTAGCATAAGCCCTTAATGATACTATAATATAATAATTATATATATATTATAAGATACGAATGAAAAAAAAGTCCGCCTCATCTTTGTAATTATTGTTCCGTAAGCGCACACCACTTCCAACCCAGGAGATATATCTATCCTTACTGTTTTTTATTACTATTCATAAACGTTTTGAGTGGTTTTTTTTTTTTTTACACGCCCCTATATATACGCCGCAGCTATAGTCACCTGATCCCGCGACAGGTGTAAAGAGAGATTATAATATATTAGAATAAATCCATTCAATATTTAGAAGAAAAAAAAAATATTTTTCCCGGTTAGAGACCATACGGTTTATTATAATAATATAATAAAACAATTTTTTTTTTTTCCCTAAATAATTATGTAAACGTGACCTATTTCCCACACAACTTTAGACCTAACCGATATTATAATTAGGATGCTTTTAAACCACATGTACTATATCCAAAAATATTCACCACACACACATATATATATATATATACAATGTTATTATAATGTATAGTATGTCACGCTAGGTATACCTATTAACCACATGACTGACTAAACATACACATATTTATTAATTTTTTATATAAGTAAACGCGGTATAAATTGTATTATAATAAATACATGTGCGAAACACGTTCGATATTTATTGTTTTTAATTCGTGCGAATATTTAGAAGATGGAAAAATAATCGTTATGTCGAAAGCTTCGATATTTAACATTATTCAATATTATATATTAAAATACACACCAACCACGGGCGACGATATGGATTATGATGATATGTACAAAGTGTTCTACTGACCTACATAATCGAGTGTGCTCTCGTTTTCTTATCAGCCGTCGTCGGAAAATAACGAAAAAAAATACAAAATACAAATAAATATATTTGCACACGCAACTCGAATAAAATCGATAAAAAAAAAAATAATAATAATAATAAAAATAATTTTACGAACATCACCACGGTGTAGTATGGTGTGACTTTATCAGTTACGATGCGAATAAAAGAATCAAACGGAAAAAAAAAAAATTATAATTATAATACGAGCTTTCGCATAGCATTATAAGATAATATATATGTAATAATATTATTTTAGACACACCAACGCGACGTATACGTTCGTCAAATAATCTAAACCCCCAAGGTGATAAATGTTATAAAATAAAAACAAATAGGTACACGTACAGAATATTATTGACAATAAATATTATACACTGCATAATATAACTCAATTTATCTGCGTGATAAATGCACGGATTCATTAAAATTAAATTCCAATCAATAATATATAATAATTTGCATGTGTAAATTAAAAAAAATAAATAAATTAACGGCTATTTATATTGTTAAATTTGTTATGTCGTTAAAAAGAAAAAAACATTTAGGTACGAAATTTGAATTCGAACAACTCGAGACAATAATATAGGTAACGATAATAACGTTGCAGTCACTCGAATATACGGTACGTCCATGTGTAGCAATGTAGATGACTTATAATACTAATAAATAACTGCAGATAAAGTGTCGAAAGGTTTCGCAGTCAAATAATTAAGCGGATAAAAAGACGGCAATTTATGCGCTAATTATGACGTCAAAATCGTCGTTGAAGAAATAAATAGAAATTTAATTTTTTGAAAGGTACGGAGGCATAATGTATACTCGTATATACATAATAGGTGTAGGAATATGTTTACTATTTTTTTAATTCGTTCTTCTATTCCATTTTTACTACTATCCACCTACCGAATACATGATACACGATTTGTAATACGCGCCTTTGAACACATTTTACTGTATATACACATAATACCTACGGTTAAACGGTTCACGTTATTTTGATGTCAAATCGAGGTGTATACTTACCTACCCACCTACCGATACTATTTTATTATTCATGTGTGTCAAAGTAGAACGTAAGTAAAAAAACAGACATTGGTATCGATTGTTATCGCGTCTTTTTTTCTTTCTTTTTTTTATGTTATTTGAGCTAGGGCATGCAGGTCCATAGTTCAACATACACATACTTACACAGAATATGAAATACCATATATTTTATGTATCTAGGTTATGGGTACTCACAATAATAATAATAATAATAATAATATTGTTTATACAATAATATTATTATTATACTTAGGTAAATATACATATATATATAGTTACAAGTAATATACCTGTGCACACATATTATATTATTATATATCTATCTACGTACTATTATATTAAGTATTATATCAAAATGTATGGAAAATTTAATTTATCGATTATACTCGTGAACATAAGCGGTACTTGGCCGAAACCAAAGAAGGTACAAACATGTCCGCCGCCCCTTAAAATATCTAACTAATATTTTATTCCTATAACTAGGTAACTATAATGTAGTACTGTATTATCCCTTTAATACATTTATATACATTCTGAATATATTTGCACTTTTGTTATATAATCGTATTTTTAAAAATCGAATACATAAAACTAGTGTATTTAATAATTTAAAGGTCTTCTCCGCTTTAAATATTTATCATAGATATTCAACCTTTCTCTTAAATCTAAATTCTATTTAAAAAAAAAAAAATTTTGGAATATCTAATGAACATTTGTTATTTAAATGTTTACTAATTTATTTGAATGATTTTTACGAAAAAATAAACATTTTTAATGTCATTTTTTTAGCATTTTTATTTTTTCAAAACGGTTGACAAAATAATATTATATGACATTAAATCAAAGCTGGGCAAGTTAACCAATTTTTTAAACTTATTTAAGTTAAATTATCATAAAAAAAATGTAACTAAGTTAATTTGAAAATATAAATGAATTTTAATAACTAAGTTAAAATGTACTTTTTCTTTCTAACCTACCCTTTACACTCTGCAAATATTGTGTTCTCTAACATTCTCTAATATTTAGACTTACTTAACAAAAATCATGTGGGCATGCCTGTCTTGTTATGTATTAATAATATATAAGTGAAAATACGCAATTTTCGTCGAAAAATAAATGCAAACAAAATTATACATGGGCACATTTTTTTTTTTTTTTTTTTACAAAATAAATAATTTTAATTTAAATTACTTACATTTTAACAAACAACTAAGTTAATTTGAAAAATGTATTAAAAGAAATAATTAAGTTATTAACTGAGTTGTTTCTAACAGTATATATTTTTTTTAAATTAATTGGGTTACAAGTTATAATTTAACTATTTTAACTAATTACTGCCCAGCTATGATAATGATAAACCGCCAAATGTCATAATCGATATTATAGAAACCTAATAAGATAATATTATAGTATAGCATACATAAGGTCATTTTTATTAAAATATTATATTAACACACATAATGATCATAACAAACATTAAATAACCCATTTTGAGATTTCAGAAACACGTTTCGCGTTACATACACACACGCACATAATTATGATTTTTCTTTTTTATGAAAACAAACAACGTTCACGTAGGATTTGGCATTAATGAAAAAAAAAAAGTTAATAAAAAGGGTAGACACGTTGGGAACAACGACTATATACAACATTATTAAATAGGTACCCCCATGAAAGTTCTTCCCGCGTAATAATAGAAAATCAAAAATCCGTGGAAGAAGTGAAAACATTTTCCCCTTCTGACCTACCACCGACGTAGTTTAGCAAAAACCAATCAAAGATAATTTTCGATTGAATTTCAACACGAGCAAGAGAAGTGAGCCGCCGGGGAGATGTGGCCTTATAAGGTCCCCAGAAACATTATTGGAATAATATATTTGACGTTATTGGGTTCCATGATTTTTTTTTTCCATATCAAGCCTACGGAAGAAAAAATTACCGGATCCCGGTATACGCGTCGTAATGGGTACGTAGAAAACCCGAAAATAAATTGACTTTTTACCCGAGTGAAGGGGGTACACATTACAGATAAGAAAACGCGATTACGGGAACCTACGCTATCATCGTTACTTCGTCATAATAAAAGCGAAAAAAATATTAACAATTTAAAACATATCATAAAAAAAGGGCGCACGTATACGTATATAATATGTTATAATCAAACCATTAGAAATTGAACGTAATTGAATTGTGTATATTTAAATAGTGCGTGGTTAGTGCGCTCGCGCGTCGGCCCAATATAACGAATGCCGCCGCCGTGCCGTCGTCGCGTATACGTTCACAAAGGGATTTGGCGGAAAGGACAAAATAGTCCATTATTGTACATGTAAATAAATAATATAAACGGACAATAGGGACGAGATAATACGTTCAATATATCAAATGGCCAAAGCCGCGACGGCAAATATTAATATTTGCTCAGAATTTATATATGTTTATATACATATTATTAATATCTTAGTGCGTTTTTTTATTAGTAAACGTTGTATCATAATTTTTTGTTTTTTTTACTAGTATAGTAGTTTTACTATTATACACCAAGTACGTACAATTACCGTGTTTAATGTAATTCAATTATAAATTATTGCAAGCGCACGTTTTTTTTCTTTTTTTTTTTTTAGAGATAAAGTAACAATTTGTTAAAAAGAATATTATGAAAAAAAACTATACGAGTTTTTAAATAAATTATAGCAAACGATGTAATAATAATATGAACCTAACCTATTAAACGCGAACGCCTGTGTATAGGGTGCGAGGATATACTCAGCGCGCGACGATATTATATTGGCATCGTTACCGTTTTACCACTGCGAATACGCTGTATACATGCGGACCGCCGAATAGCGGAGAGATATCTAGCGGGCCAGGGATAAACGACAAAACCGGCGGCGGTAGCGTATGGGTCGCAACGTTAACGCAGTTGTGCTGGGCACGAGAACGGAATAGCCAACGCGATGCGCCTGCGCGCCGCCAAACCGCGATACGACCTACTTACGTAATCGCAACACTTGCACTTGAGCCAGTTACGTCTCCGTGACGGTGGCAGGTTGTGTCAGTGGCGACCTCCATCCCCCTCCCCTTAACCACCACCATCGGCTATGATTTTTTTTTTTTTTTTGCGAATAAATTTCTCTCTCTCGCGCACGCGGTACGTACGAAATTTGTATGAAAATATAAATAGACGCGCGCGTGTATACTACGATACTGATTTTATATAATAAAAATACGTTGTCGTCGTCGTCAGGGCAAAAAAAACAAGAAGTAAAAAAGAAAAACCACACTGACAACAGCGTCAAAAAAAAAGTTAAAGTTAATAAATCTCTGGCTGCGTAGTTTGATAATATAATATCATTTTTCTTCCGACCATTTCACATGAAATAATATAAGCATGTGCGCATCAAACACCACACAAAACTAATAATAGTTGTAGTAGTCGTTACACGTAGTAATAATAATGCTAAACACTAATAGAAATAAGTTCAAGGATATTTTTTTTTTCTGTAAAACAATTGACGTAAATGTAAATGTTTCTAGGACCAATATTATTATTATAAATTATGTTCTAATATTATAATATACAACTAAATTATAATTCCACACCTATACAATATATACCTAGGCATTTTTAAGTGCCTAGGTCGTATAATTATTATCAGTATGAGAGTATGTATTCATAGTAGAATACATTAATTGTAGGCATATTATAATACCAAAACTATAACAACTTATTGATGAGAAAAAACATTATATTTTGTTCCAATACATGCATATAATTGCTATTTATTATATATATATAATTACTTTAATAAATTATTTTAAATTTAACTTAATTTTCATAGCAACTAATTATAAATAAACACATCAAAAATGTATATAAGTGTTACCGCCTAAGTACCTTAGCAACGAATTTATAGCAGTAATAAAAAAACAAAAATTGTAATAAACAGTATTATCAAACTAATGTATAATAAGTATTTAGGTACGACAATTCTGGTTATTGCATGCGAATCGTCAAATAGAAAATTATTTTTTTATAAGTCGTTATGTGGAATAATATTATGAAATATTATTATTTCCCATTTTCATGTAGATTAATATTTATACATTAGACACAAACTATATTCATTGGCTAATTTGTATTATCTCTAATATCGATTAGTATATAACCAAAAGCAATATCATATTTTATTATTACCTACTAATAGTAACACGATAAAAAAAAAAAAATATTATTTTGAGAGGAATCACTATCTGAAAGTAGTCAAATAATAATTATCATCATGATAATATCTTTAAATAAATGTAATGCATTAAAGACGAAAGTAATAGAAACGAGTAGTAATTTTGAATTTATATAATATAAAAATAACAGAAGTACAATACAATACAATACAATATTCGTTATAAAAAAATATAAAATATTAATCTATATAATATAAATATTTAGCTTCAATGGATTTTGAAAATAAAATTGATTTTTTTAAACGGGTTTTCATTCGCATCACTCATATTATATAAATAAATAACGATTGATTTAAATTAAAAATTTATAAAATCGTAAAATATCGTGTATATATATATATATATATATGGATATATGTATTATTATTATACTTTGTATTTATTTTTAGGTCATACAAAATACATACACGTTTGCTGAATAAGAGTTTTCATTCAATGTTGAGAAAAATAATAGAACTGCCAAGAAGTCGTAGTCCTTGAGATAGCTCCCCTCTACAGACTAGAATCGTAGAAAATTGTCACGGATTACAGTGCACGATAATTATTTCCCCGATTGTCTATGGATTTTACTATCGAGTACTCGCGTAAAATAGTAATGACGATGAAATATATACATTTACTTAAGAATTGGCATACCTGCGCAGCAATACATTTTTAAAAATCAAAAAAAAAAAGAATATATAAAACCGAAAGTTATTTTCACTTTTTCGTATAACAATAAGTGCCCGTCGGGGGTGTGACGACGACCTTGCCGAAATCCCAAATTCAATATTGTTTGTCATTTTTTTTTTTTCACGCGTGTATCAAATTGACTATAAAACGTATTATTTACACAAAACATCCCTGCAGCGACTTATAAATATTACCCCAGTTGGTAGGATAGGTTTGGTTTAATAAAACCTAACACCTATTGTCGATGAATAAGTTTTTATATATATATATATATTATTTTTTTGGTCAATAGAGATTTCCTCCATAGAACTGTAATACTAAAATATATTTTATTATGTATAGGTACTTGCGTATAAAAACAGGTCTTCTGTTGATCTCCCGAAACGCCTGTGCTCTATTGTTAGTCGGTCAAGGTTTCCGAAAGAGGGTGAAAATCGAATTACACGATTATCAACGCTTAAATATGATTATAAAATAATACATCGGATGATAATTTATCGTTTTCGTGTATATTTATATAAGTGTTTTTAATAATAATTCTTTATTTTATAGTGTTTACAAAAAAACCAATAATATTATGTATAGACTTCAGTGATATATAATATTTACTATTATACACATGGTCGTGTGTTTGAATTATTTTAAACTGTGCAAATACAGTTGCATAACGCCCAATAACGGTTAACCTATACGTACAATTTATTAAAAACGTAAATAAAACAAATATTGGATAATATTCTATAATTAATAACGAAATGATGTTCTATATACCATCGGCCGAATTTTCAATAAAAAAAAAAAATGTAATTAAATATTTTATTACTTTAGAATTCAAGTATAGGGTTTTGTTTGTTTGAGATTAAGCAGTTAAATAAACTAAAATAAATAAGAATAATTAGTAATTCTGAATATAATTTTTTTTCTCTATACATTAATATATAAATTATTATATTATTTTATATTTTAGTTTCTACGGTTTACGTTATAATAATATCACTATACGTTTTGAATTTTTGATTTCAATCAGATTCTGAACCAACGATGGTTTGTATTGCAGTAGAGGGGAACCGGTTCATCACAGCTCTATGGACCGTGTCGTTAAGTTGTCCTTGACACGGTTCCGTTGGATAGATTTTTTTAAATATAAGCCCTCTCTCTTCTATAACGTTTCCAGTGATACCAGTAGGTTTTCATCACACATAATATTCAACATAATAATATTCTATATACGAATTATTACATACAAACGAGAAACCTCCAGACACGTTTATTTGCTAAATCTCATAATATTATAATATTATTCAATTACTAATTAAATATATTTTATTATAAAATAAAATAAAACAATAATTTTTTCCCGCCTCGGGATATTTTTAATTACAAATATTGTTGAACAATTTTAAACAATATACCTAATCATACGAAATTGTATTTCTATATGTTTATATTAGCTAATGTAATACTTTATGTAGAGTGACTTAAAGATATATGTTGGGAAGGTAGGATATAGAGGGAAATTTAATTTTTATCTGTAAGCAACGATAAATCATTGCCAACGAACGATTCTGAGAAGAGTTCAGTTAATCATGTTTTGAAATGCCGTTATTTTTAAGATTTTCATCAATATTTACACTAAACACTTATAAAACACAATTATTACATTAGTCTCAAATAGTTAGGTTTTCACCATTTAGTATAAAATTTATGTAAACCCTTTGTCAAATTTCCATGCATATCTGTTCGGCCAAAACAGTATTATTCAATTAATTTAAAAAGAAAACTAAAAATGTCTATTAGTAGGTCAAACATGGCTAGAATGTTTTGAAAATTTCAGGTCTTTGCGATTGTTTTTAATCGAGTTACTTACAGAAAGAAAAAATCGAAAATTATGAAACCAATGCTGTAAATGTTCCAATTTTTTCCCCAATTATTAAGAAAACTACAACGAAAATATAAAAAAATAACCTCTCTAATACATTTACTACAACTAAAATATTTATAGAGAAGGTGCTACACTTGAAAATCACATCTGAATGTCTAGTAGAAAAGTTGTTTGTAGACAGAAAAATAATAAACTCACATCATAGTAAAACTAATAAAAAAAACCAACTACGTTGCATGTGTTAATAAAAATTCAAATTTAACCTTAACGATATGAAAAAAAAAATATATATATGTAATTGTTTAATAAGTGTAAAAAATAAAGATGCATAATGAATAACAAAAATTATGATAGTATTAAAAATGAATATACATAGAAACTAAATATAGTATGACAAGTGTATGAATCAGAGGGTAAATCACTAACGGAAATCGGTGTACAAATGTGTTTAGTAATCACGGTATAGGAATCTATGGTATTCTGGTATCTGATGTAAATAAACAATATTCACCAGTGATTTGCCCCCTCTGGTGTGAAGGTGAACTATAGATGTGATACTATTGACAATTGAGTAAAATTGAAAGAAAGTAAGCCTTAATATTTTAAAAATCTTTCTCAAAAACGATGATAGCCTTTTTTATTGCATTTTGGATCTAGTTGAAGCGTTAGGAGGTCATGTTTTGATTTCCCTAGTTGTTTCTTTAATAATGAGGAAAACCATAAATATTTACGCATTAACAGTTTTGTATTATTTTCGATTTTGTTTTTTTTGTTGTAATACTTATATTAATTTTTGAGCTACTCATTATAGCCATTTAAAATTTTCTGGGTTTTTTTTTTTTGTATTTATTTGGTTTTATGTAGATAAATTTTTTTTTAAAAAAAAGTTATATAAAACGTTTATACTTTTCAAGTGCAAATGTTAACAGAACTCGTAAAAATCACGACATTTCAAAGCATGATTAACCGAACTTCGCTCGGAATTGTTTTTCGTTAAAAATTATTTATCATTGCGTACAAATATAAATTAAATTCCTCAATGTAACCTACCTTCCCAACTTCCCACCTATAACAATGGCCTGTTAGGTTGGTAACCTAACCAATGAGCAGTTTCTTTCTTTTTTTATTTTGCCCATAAACCAATTTATTTGAGGATGTACATCAAACATGTCATGTTATTATATACTTTGTGATTCGTTTATTTACGAAGACTTTTAGACTACCACGGTTTTCTCATTTTCTTCGTGATGTTGTCCATTTAGGCCAGGGTGGCAAAAAAGCTCAGAACAGTGGCCCACCCATGAGCATTAGTTGAGTATTTTGTATACTCAACTTTGTAAAAATTAAAAAAATAACTTGATATGATATTTAACAAATTAATATAATTATCATGGTATAAATAATACCATTAGCAATCGTATTTATAAAAGTATAATTATTTAATGTTTTATTTGATATTTTAAAACTTAACTTATATTAAACGTGATAATAAGATTAATAAAACTCGATATTATTATTATTAATGAAAAATATACGATTTTTCGAATACTTTTATTTTAATATAAAGACGGCGTTTTGTATAGGCACAGTTATTCGCACTGCAATTCACGAGGTAAATTCGCGAATAACTATTGCTCCTTCATATCCGGAGACATAGTCAGCTGCAGTAGTTAATAATATACACAGACCCGAACACTATTATATACTGTATAGCAAAATAAACGTGAACGGGGAAAAAAAAAATCTGAATATATTAACGTGAACGACTAAAATAAACTTAAAATAAATAAACTTGTATAAAAGTGAAAGTATTATAGGTAATATAATTCAGGAATTTGGTTGAACCAAAGAACAAGAGAATAAAAAACGTTAATGTTCGGGTTATTAGTTTACGTACAGTGCAGGTGGATATTATAACAACTAGCGTCGACCAATGAAATTTAACTTAAAAGTTTCGGTTTACGATTTGTGTATGTGTGTGTGTATATATAAAAATGTATATATATAATGTATATATATATATATATATATATATACATTGTGTGTGTGTGTGTGTGTGTGTGTGTGTGTGTGTGTGTGTTCAGGAGGCAATAACCTTTTGGACGTGCACGTGTGAAAGTAAGCCTACCACGAGGAGCACACAGGAACGCCACATAAAAAAACCACATATAATAGGTATACTGGTATAAGGTATTCGACTAACTGACTAGATCGAAACGGATTTAAAAAATATTATTTGCACTATGAAATAAGATTTGATACCAAATTTTAACTTTATTTTATTAATTTTATTTAGTGATGAAAAATATTACTAGGCGTGTAGTGTATTAATGTATATACGAGGTGTGGCTAATCGTATAACTGATTGTTCTACTAAATATTTCGAAGTCTAGTGTTATAATTATATTTGTACAAAAAAAAATGAAAGAATGCAACTCTATATAAAATATGAATTATGGATGAAAACCTAGAGTCTAGTAACGGCCAATAACAAAATATATACGTTATTCTGACACAAAGTATATAAAACAAACGATGACTCTAGACAACCGCATCACATAGCCGTATACTACGATCCAATTATTATTGTGTGTAATTGTAAGTACCTGTTTGTTTATACTTTTAGTTTTAGTTTTTTGGGAACCCCTACCATCATCGAATTCCTGAACCGGAGCAATCTTCTCCAACGGCTAAGGTTATTACCCGTGACCAAAAAAAAATTTGAACACGTACTTTTTTCTACTACCTTCGCGGTCTGTTCGTGTCTCGTCCCTTTTATCGACCGACATCATCAGTCTTCATTGTTAGTGAACCGCCAGAGCGCTTTCTTTCTTCCATTCTCACACGGGTCAACCAACCCCGGGGATTCTTCGGGTAATTATTATCCGTGTGTATCCACCATTCGTCCGGCCGTTATAATATTATGGTTGACTTGCCACCGGGAATAGTAATGACTCTGCGGTTGTATATATACATTATATACGAGGTTTAATGACACTGGTTTTACCACCTCTCCCCCTTCCACTAACGGTCTCTTCACACCACCGAAAACGGGAAGAGTATATATGAAAAAATAAATAAAAAACGATTCTAAATCGAAACTCTTGTCACAAAACAGTATATAGAATAATAAAACGGTTTAAATAAATTTATATATACATACATACATATATATATATATATATATATATATAAATCTTGATACATGACTTGAATGATCATTGGGATATTATTTAAATATCAGTATGTATAGGAATTTTCTAAACCTTAACGGCAGCGGAATATTTACTCGTATTATATGTATATATATTTCTTTCTAATATATTATTTTTTTATACATTTTAAATTAGAAATATTTCTATAACTCAGAAGACTTAAGTAGGTATAATAAATAATTATATGAAACAATGTACGTAATATATGTATATTATTAATATTTTACATATTCAATTTAAACTTCTATTTTCATTCACGATATACATGCATTTTCAAAGATTCACCTATGGGTTAACATAATCTTAAAATCCAAACTCAACGATTTGTGTGTTAATTATTTTAAATTATAATTAAATAAATATTATTATTATTTTTTTTTTTTTTTTATATGTTCACGCATAGAAAAGTATGAGATAATAATTTTGGTGTTCATCAAATCATATAATGTGCCTTTTTTTTTTTTTTATCAAGAAGACAAGTTATAGTTTTAATGCAATTATATTGTGCTTTACTGATATAGATTTAAAAAAAAAAAAAACGAAATTTCAAAATAAGTATATTAAAAAGTTTAAATACTCACAATCAATAGTTTTTTAATTAACTAGCAAATAACACAACGCGACTATCATAGTATAGTAATAATATTTACTATTTAACTATTGATGATATTTTAAAATACGTACAGATAAGACAAAGAAAATATCTATAAGATGATGGTGATTTGTTCTAATTTAATACGAAATTTAACTCACATATTACGTATACATGTTGTAATGTGGCTAAATATAATATAAAAATTAAATAACATCCAAAAAATATATACATAAGTTATATTATTATACATTTTTATTGATTTTGTTTGAATCTAGAAATTAATTTGTAGATACATACCTATACGTAAAATAAAAGAAATACACATTTCGAAACAATTACGTAACGTTTATTCATCATACGCGTATTAATTAACTATAGAGCCAACAACTACAACTCTGATTATAAAGATATGCTAAAAGAATAAGCCCTATATGACATATAAAAATCATTAAAACAAAATTCATTGTTTAAGCTCAAGCTATATAGTGTTTAACTCATTACTTATTTTAAAATAAAAAAATATATTACATAATATACACAAACGAGATCGATGATTTAAAAAAAAAAAAAAACTCGACTGCCACGAAACAAAATAACGCTACTATATTTTAAAGCAATGCGTAATTTTAAAACTGTAAATTATATTCACTATTCGGGGTGATCTAACTATATAAAACAATAATTATTTTGGAAATGTTTTTTTTAATTTACCGTTGTTTTTATGATATAGATTTTAAGCACAAACCGGATCATAAGGAGTCCTAGATGACAGAGTAATCTACAGGAGAATTTACAAAACATAATATGTACACATAATGTATATTTAATGTATATATTTATATTTATCGATATTCTATACTCCAACGTTTAAATTAGGTAGTAAAATGATGATAAAATCATGTAAATCGAAATGTTCAAAAATAAATGTATAGGTAAGTATATTTTTTTAAGAATTTAAAATTCAATGTATAGGCTAGGCTGTCGTTTAAAAAATCAAAAGTTGGTATCGGGTTTTACTATACTATATAAAAGGGAGAGACGAGATTTTTAAAACCAATTAATGTAATAAGAAAAATGTACAAATCCTTATTTTATAGTCGGTAAATAATTCGGTACAGGATATTAATAGTTTTAAAGAGTAGCCTTATACGTATATTATAGTACGTTATACTGTTTCGTAAATGTATTTTATTCATTAAAATATATTGTAAATGAAACACACCGATTTAATCATTGGATAGTTACAAGTGATATTTATTAACTAATTATATTAGTTATTTACTATAACTTATAATAAAACTATAACTATCTATGACTATTGTTATATTATACATAAATTGATTATTAATTATTTTATAATCCAATATCTGTTTTCTATCAGTTATAAATTACAACCTAACACTCGTACGACGAACAAAATAATTACCACGTAATTGAATACTTTATTTTTTTTACAAATATTAATACAAAGAGGTCTCTGGATTATCTTATAAACATGATAAATAATCCATTACATAATTTTAATTTAATTTTTTATTGCGTAATATTATTGTTCCTAGCCGTTTAAATGTAATTTTTAAAAGACACGAGCCAAAATCGAGCAGACAGATGAATTAACAAGGGTGGGTTACTTTATTCGAAACGTAACATTTTATGGTTTACACCTTTACCGTGATAATATTATATTGTACGAGTATAACGTTTGACAGCCCAATATAAAATATATTATCGATATACACTCGTAGTTGTCGTTTAGCGATTGACCTTTTAGACGCAAGACTTGTCAACATAAAAATCACAACAAAGATAACCAATAATTTACAAGGGTTCTCTGTTGACAAAATATTTTGTATACATAACCCATTTGGTAAAAGGGATGCCGCTTTAACGACGACGACGTTATTATACTATACGGTTGTCTGGAAAACGGGGCGTAAAGATTTACTGTTTTATTGTGGCGGCGGTGTCCTTGGTCGCCACTAAATAGCTGTAGCTGTGCTCGCTTTCTATCCAGACGCGGCACGACCGAGTAAATGAGCCGTTGAAAAATTTCGATTTTATTCTCCCTTTACGAATGTGTAAATACGTAATTTACAACTAAATTACACGCCGAATTGTCGAACACAATACACCCAAAAGTCATATTTTTTACGATCCCGTCTGACCCAAAGACCTATATATAAATATATCTATAAAACGAGAATTGTTATATTATTTGTATTATTATTGTTGCGTCAAATGGTCTTAGAAGTATGTTTGTAGCACGTGCCTAAAGGACACTTGAATTATTGTGGATTTCAATGAGTAATAAAATCGATCGGTCGAATACCATTTCCATAATATTAGTATATAGTCGCTGTTATTCGACTGTATTCCTTACATTATATATTATGTATGTATACACGAGAGATACAACACAATAGTTTCAAAACGCGATTCAATAATTGTATAGAAAAAGATTTATATTTTATATACGCCTGCAAGTTTTACAATATTTTTTAAAATAATAATAATAATAAATGATAATATAGTCGTGAAACTTTCGTATATTTTAGGGTTATCCAAAAATAAGTCCGAATTAGGTGAGTAGGCGCGACCGTGACACTATTACATACGTTTGCAGGGGTGAGGAGGGGAGAGCAGAGGGCCCTTGCCGTCCTTGCCTGAGTACATCGTGGCGAATCGCTCAAAAGTGGGTCACTAGTCACAATGTTAGCGGCCCTGTGATGGCCTTGAGCTAATAACTGCGCGCGTTCATCCGCTGTCTGTGATTAGAATAATAAAAATACAGACGGGCAGCAACAATCAATTGAAAAAAAAACAACGAACAACGATTTCTTAATAGCGTTAACGATTGTTACGAACACGTATGGTCAAAGGGAAAATACATACTCCCCAGCACACATAATTTCTCGGTGTATCATGTAAAACTATAATATAAAATATTTATATTACATTTCGACACTTACCTTCGATAAAGTTGGGATCATCATCGCTCAAATGACTGATGTCTATACATTTCGAATCTGAAAAAAAAAAGTGAAACTCAAAATTATAGGCTCATACGGTTTGATTCAATATTATTGCCAACAATTTTTTTTTTTTTTTTTGTGCTTACATTATGTATTATTAAACACCTAAACGTCATTCTTCTTTAAATAATTTAGTTTTTTTTTTAAATTTAAAATAATTTTATTATCTCTCATCCCATATTGTATATTTTAAAATCATTTATTATTTACCTTACCTAACGAAAATAAATCGAATATTAAAATAATAGTGAAAAACTATAGCTACTATGCAAATTATATTTACAATTTTTTTGCAAATTACCTTCAATGAACGATTGATGAAGATGGTCATCTTCATTTAAATTATTGAGATCCATGCACTTTTGATCTGAAAAAGAATATAATATCATTTATATAATAAATTCACGATATAGGTTTTTGTGTTGTATATACTAGCTTGAAAACAGAATAGTATGCATAGAGGAATTTAATTTATATCTGTACGCAACGATAAATCATTGCTAACAAATTACAATGATGAGCAAATTTCGGTTAGAAATGACGTGATTTTAACGTTTTTCGCCAAAATTTGAACTTAAAACGCTTTTTTAAAAAAAAGCTAATATATTACGCTTAACTTTGTTTTTAACACTAAGTACAACTTATGATGAACGCCATGAAAAATGTTCAAACATTTCTACTCGGCCAAAACCATTTCATTCACATAAAACCAAATAAAAACTTGAACATTTCAAATGCCCATGAATAGTTAAAAAATCAAAACAAGATTTCTAGTGGAAAAGTTGTTCAATGAAAAGAAATCTTTTAAAAAGTGCATATCATAGTAAAACTAATACATTCTAGCATTTAAAACCAAATTGCATAACAAACAATTTTTAAAAACAATACATAATCGTAAATCTCGTAAAGAGTAAAAATGTAATAAGTAGGGTTCGGGACTTGTTGCATTTGCAAATTCTTTAAAATATGAATAGCCTAAAAAAAAAAATTTATTTTAAAACATAACGGACTGAAATACAAATATTTGAAGTGAATATTGACGAATTTTAGCAATTTAATTGTTATTTATAGCATATTTATATTTTTATATCAAATTTTATAATATAAAAACTAATTTTTCGCTATTAAAAAAAAAAAAATCAATTGCATATTTTGGTTATTTTATTTTTAATATGTACCTACTTATTTTTTTTTTTTTTTTTTTAAACCTTAGTGTTTTATGGATATTTTCAAAAATAAAAAAATTAGCTGCATATTTTGATAACTTTTAGTATAACAAGTCCCCGATCCCTAGTTATATGTATACACCTTAATATCATCTATCAAAGTGATCTACAAAAAAAAAAAAAACAAATTGAAATCTAAATGAATAACAATTTGAACAGTTCATATTTTTATTAAAGGTGAATGAAATTAAAAAAGGGGTGTTTTTAAAAAAAATTCAAAACTACTTTTTGCGACGTTCTACACCAATGATCGATAAACTACCTTATCGTGTGAAATTGAACAGATTGATGGCATTTAAAAATAATAACTCATACATGCGTTTAAAAAATCGCCAAATTCATATTATAATACCAACGAAAATAATATTATATCAATATATAATATACTTGTATATTGTATATACAAATTATCAATAATTAAAAACCGTTAACTTGCATTCAATAAATTTGCGATTCGTATAATAATAATAATCATTTATAAATACCATATACAAAGGGCGGGTATAAAATATTATAACGTTTACCGATACGAAAACACCAATTTTACCTATTGTTCATAACATTATATTCTACCAGCTATAATACAAAGTCCGCCCATAAAATTCCGATATCACTGCAGCTAGCACTTGTGTTAGTCTTTTGAATGTATTCCAAGTACGCAACGTTAAAATTGCCAATTTTTTTGTTCTAATTACATTATTAAACAAATCTATAAATAGATAGTGTCCGACTGTGTGATAAGAAAACGGGTCAACGGTCAACGATTTAGGTCAAAAATGTAACGAAAAAAAATAATAATAATAATGAAACACGACAACGTAATAGTTTTTTAAAATACTATTATTGGTACGGGTGTACTACAACAGGTCTAAAGTGTTTTTAAAATGATTAAAAACAATTTGTTCCCGTCCATAACTCATATTTCCACTTCGAGGTTTCCAGGGTTTGGCGTGATATGTTTAAAATATTATCTTTTTACTTATACTGTTCTCTTAAGACCACTATTATTTTGTTATTAATGTTTCTGGATGGTTAAATGTACTCTCCCATGTAGGTACCTAATATAATAAATTTCCTCTGTAGTGGTAGTCTGTAGGCTATAAATAATAACAGTAGCCGACTAACAAATAATATTTCAAATCTATACAATAAATCTACCTACAAACATGTAAAATAAAAATATTGATTAAATTCACGTGATCTACTATTTTGAAATAATTCAAATAACAACTTGTTTGTTGATTTTAAAACTTTATTCAAAATATTTCAATTAAAATAATGTACAAACGATAATTGCGATAAAAAGTACCTAAAACAAAGCACAGACATAAGATCAAAAACTAGTGTTTCCTAATTCTATGTCGAATTCTTCATGGAAACATTTTTTAAATACCTACAATAATATTGATCCATAGATCGTTGCTTTTAATTTTAATAATACGTAATAAAGAAACAGAATTGGCGTGTGCCCTTGCGGCCTACATTGGTCTACCCAAGGAGCAAATCGATTGTCCACTAGAAAAAACTAAATTTACATAAACAAATATATGCAAAATTATAGTGTAATATAATATTAAATTTATTTCGTAGGTAACTTTAATATTCTATAAATAAAATACGGAATTTTAAAACAATTGCATACCAAACTGAATTTATCTGGATATCATTTATAATACCAATCGATTGATTTTAATATTTACTTCACTACGTTTTACCGAAATATCAAGAAAAACTAAAAACTTAAAATTGAATAAATTAATATTCCACCCAAACTCAAAGATATAAATATAATATAATATTAGTTTCTCACGTTATGAAACATCAAAAATATGTATCTTATTCGTCTATACCTAATAAATTATTCATTACTATCTGATGACAAAATCAGCAAGTATTATTTTGTTGATTTTAATATTAACAATAGTATTCCAATTTTTAAAAACGTTTACATGTAAAAAATAAATTAACCTATAATAAAACTTTGAAAATCGACGTCATTACGTCTTAATGTACTTAACGTAGTAATGTTCTTAGGATATTAACATTATATTTAATTATTTTATTATATTTAACATTATAATAATATTATAAAACGAGATGTTTATAATTTTTTCTCAAGTTTATGGTATTATACTAAGTATATTAATATCAATAATTTCTATAATTAAAAAACAAAAAATAGTCGCCATAATATGAATAGGTACATACTATTAGATATATATATTTTTTAATTTTAACCTTGAAAAAGAATCTTTCGGAAGTCTGGAGAAAGATATGATCTTTTTATCAAAGGACTTGCAACACATACATAATACATAATAACATATTTGTCCTTAAATACGTAATCGCCAAGGTCAAATATTATACGTACATATTATTATTATGAGGTGAAGGTATTATATTTATACAGTTAACACATTTAAATTTTCATCTTAAAAACAATGTTGCCTGAATGCAAATCGTCTAGAAAAACTGTATAATTAGTACACTTGTATAAGTAATATAATATATTTATTGGCTGCCATTCACAAATTGTTTGCGAGTTAATTTGATCAATTTGTAGTTAAGTGGGTCATAATAAAAAGGTGGGAAAGTATATGACACCTATATATATATATATATCTACCACGTTCGGGAATGACTTCACGATTACCTTCGAGGCCGGCAGCAATGAGATAACGCCGGAATAACACACACATCGATGATAATATACAAAATAAATAGACGTTTATAAAAATTAAAAATTAAAAAACGATCACATAAGTATTATGTCGGTCCGAAAAGTGGGCCAATGTCAGATACAGCAAGTGTGTCAGTAGGTCAACGCGAATCTTAACAAGATCACTATACAATATTACGCGATATAAATATATACGGTACCTATTATATATTATGTATCACTTTCATTTTCGTCGCATTATTATTCGCATGCGCGAGCGAAGGAAAAAAAACTGCGGGCTATTGAGTCACAATAATAGAAAAAAAAAAAAATTACTATTGTGTTGATCAAAATTATATATACGAACTATACCTACGAAAATACCAAAGCATTCTTAGTGCCATTAATATATTCTATAATAATGCATTATCCCATAAATTATTATAAAAATAATGTCATTTTTTTTTTTTTTATATTAATTAGAATAGTAGCATCTATGTAGTCTAGTATATAGTCTGTAAATAGATTTACAATAATAGGTACCTAAGTATGTAATTAATATAAAACGAACACGGAGCACTGCAGTTAAAAAAATGGAACTATACCCAGTGATGATACGACAGTGTTATTTAATATTGTATTTTTAGTTGTTTTAGAAAATGCATCATTAGTAATTATTATTAGCTAACAAATAAAAAAAACTTTCACCCTCTCCCCGTATAGTCAAGGGCATGCGAACCTTTTAATGACCTAGGGAGTGTATTGGAGACAAGGTAAAAACTACGATCGAATACATACGCTTTTATTGTCCATTTTTAGATTAAAAAAAAAACGAAATTATTGTTAAACAACTATTATGTTAGATTATGTTTAAAACATGTTAAGCTTAAACAATATAAATTATTAACAGCTGTTGGATCAATTGCCCCAAACAATTACTTTTTAAACTTCCGAAAATAAAAGTCTCCCTACACAACAAAATTTAAATAATAACTTGCATTATAATATTATACGCGTATAGGTAGCGCCACCAAATAAACTAGTGGCGCCTCTGGGAGTCTAGGCTACCTTCGTAATTAATATTTTATTATGATTTGACTATTACCTATAATTTAAAAATATTACACCATCACGTAGTGATTTAAATCATTTTAATTAGATTGAAAAAAAATTATGAAATATTGTTAATAAAATATAAGTACCTATAGGTACAGCAATTATACATACAAATGAATACGAACAATTTTCATTTTATATATTACGGATTTATTAACATCAACAAATATATTGTCAAGTACCACGAGAAACCAAAGTATTTGATTGTAAATCCAAAATAATACAACTTGAACTTTATTTTTTAATTGTATTGCAAAATTATGTAATTTTTATTATAAAATATTGTTAAGTTAAGTATTATGTAGTATCTGCAGTATATATATTCAATTTTATTATTTTTTTATTATATAATATATAAAATATTTAATATATATATATATATATATATATATATATATATATATATATATATATATATATATATATATATATATATCACATTGATATATAATCAATAATAATGATATACATTACAGTAAATATCTAATTAAATTCAATATGGTAAACTGTAGATTATACAAAACAGTAAATACGACCAAACAACATTTGATAAAACAATATTGACGTCTTCATCTATTATATATGACAAAGTATGAAAAATAATAGCACGAAATGGTAGTTCAATATTTAATCAATCTAATGTCAATAAAAACTGCAATATATTTAAGACAATAATATAATAAGTTGCTATGAATCTAGGCCAAAAACATCATCGAATATACTTTTTATAAAATCAGCAATGTTAACCATGACCATGACTACGCAAAACTCAATGGACGGACCAACACAACGAAAAAATAATTATATTCTATAACTATTTAGTACTCTGGTACTTAATTAAATTAATCGTAATCTTAATCTAAAGCTACCTTTGTTTTCAATTTCTTTGAATAAATAAGAATACTAGTGAGAATAAATAATCATTTTGAGTAATTTGTTTAGACTTTAAAACTCTTTTTAATATTGTATCCGATAAAACAGTTTAGGACGTTTATATTGTAAAAACACTTTTTGTTATAGTAGGTAAAATAATAATTATTAAAAAGATAATACGCGCCCAATATTTAAGGGGTTGCGTATAGGCAATTTTAACGACATTAACGATCAAATGAACATTTATCAACTAAAAAATATTCAAATTCACTTTCAAATAAATGTACAAATAATCCCGTGTTATTATCACAAATATTTATAACGTTCTTATCTTAATAAACATTGTACATAATTTATATTAGGTACACAAATTACTAGAAATAGGTCGATATGACTTGTTACCTACCTATACAAAACCCATAAGGCCATAACCCATATTAATAATTATATTAAAAGACCAACATATCAAACAAGTTTTAATAAATTTGAGAAAAAGGTATAATTACAAATACGCCTATCCTAAATTTGTACGGATTAATGATAATTTTTAAACATTATAATATGCTGAAGTTGATACATCTGTTAAAGATTGAAATGTCATAAAAAAAACCATGTAGGTAGCGAACTAATTTCTTTTTATTAATAAGACAATCGAAACTTTTAAAATATTATTTTTGTAAATGTAAAATGTACTTTATAAACATACCTGTCTCTTTATGGTGTAGATTGTAACGACGTAACGATAGAAGAGTTGCGACAAG
Source organism: Tuberolachnus salignus (assembly GCA_956483605.1). Taxonomy (NCBI): domain Eukaryota; kingdom Metazoa; phylum Arthropoda; class Insecta; order Hemiptera; family Aphididae; genus Tuberolachnus; species Tuberolachnus salignus. Next base: position 42,161,573 of record OY101429.1, on the reverse strand, counting down.
ACCTTTGTAGCTAATGACCCGGTTATGGGGGATGAAATACGATATCAAAACTAGGCCGCTGCCACCCTGAGCCACAGGGAGGAAAAAACCCAGGACGCAAAATATGTCCCGAAGGATACACGTGCGATTGCGTAGAAATGTGGGCGGGCACTCCCGACCTCCCGAACAGAAAATAGGTCGACCTGTGCGAATTTGGTTTTCATTTTTGTCCCGAACTGATAATACATCATCGGTTTATACCGTTTATCGGTTTTTCATTGCCATTTTATAACGTATAAATTGTATACCTACACTTATTCAATTTAGTTAACAATATCAAGATCGTAAAACAGTTTCACTGAGATAAAAAATAATTAGGTACTTACTAAAACTATATTTTTAATACTATTTAGCAGAAAAACTACTGAATTTAGTAGGTAAATCATTTTTCGAAAACAAATTCACAGAAAAATTTTTTTTTTTTTTTTAATCACACAACATAGTAAAATCATAGTAAAACCATAGTAAATACATTTGCTTCGCTCAGAATCTAAACGAAAATTTTACATTTCCGAAAATATAAAACTCGAGGTATCTACTATGAACAATTCCGAGATTAATAAAATTTGTTAAACGTTATCTAATAGAAAACTCAAGATCAAGGCACTGCAAAAAAAGTTCGAATAAAGTATAGGTAATTTCGAGATAAAAAAGTTGGACTAAAGTTCAATAGTTTTAAAATAGGTAACTAAACATATTGAATAACATTTAAGTCTAAACCATAAACTAAGCGAATTTGTATACATAGTTCGTAGCTTAACCTTTAATATCAACTAATAACTTGGTCAATTTAAATCCGGAAACGACCAATAATAATAATTTCTCCCTGTTCTAGAGCAAGGGGAAAAATCATATTGTATGGTCTATAACTATTATGGGTCAACAATTCAAGCATTACACTATATTATTATTAAATATATAATCAAAACTATGTTTTTTCCTCTCTTAAGGGCATTAGATACTAATATTCTCTTATTTTATCTAACACATATGCAGCATAGTAATTAATTTAGACCAATATTCCTTCGATCAATCCGCTCGATGTTGTGAAGCGACAATAATTCTGAAAACAAATTCGATTCATACGTGAAGTGTACACGAGATATAGGTCGGCCACTCTTTTTCAATTTTATTTTCTCTTAATGTATATATATATATATACAATTTTATTTACTCTTAATGTATATATATATACATTTTCTAAGAAAATGTTCCTGTTGGACAGAAACTCGAAAAATGGACTCTAACTAATTGACCTCATAACATTATACACATTATGCACATTATGTACACTTAACGCAGCTAATTTGTTTTCAGAATTCGTATCATTTCACTACAAAGAACTTAAAAGAAAACTAATCTAAATTCCTATACTTCGTATGTGATTCTGGACAAAAAAAATAACATATCTGTCTTATCCAATCCTCTTAAAGTAAACTTTGATTATTATTTTTGTTCCTAATATGTTTCATTATATAAAACTAAAATTTATTTTAATTGGATAGCATTTATATAATGTATTTCCTAATATCATTATTTAACTAAAGGTCTAAAACTAATATTTTTATTTAGTTATATCAAGAATTTTAACCACATATTTTTTCCTTTATAAACGTTAACAATAAGGTAGGTAGGTTAGGTTAGTTATTGGGAAATGTTAAAATCTAGAACGCACTCTAGTGTTAAAATTGTTAACTAATTTAACTGGATATTCGCCGCACATCTGTCGTAAATATATTTTGTAATTCGATTAGCATTGTTAATTAAATATTATGGTACCAGTATAATATCCATAGGATAAAACACAAAAATACACACAACTTAAAGAAGATGGACATATTTCGCACCATGGTTGAGCTACTGTTGTAGGTAGGAAGGTATAGGATATATAGGAAAATGTAATTTATATCTGTACGTAACGATAAATGATGATTATTAACGAAAAACGATTCTGAACAAAATTCGGTAAAATTGTTTTGATATGTTTATAACTACTAAATAAATTACAACTGTCCGTGTTTTCATATATCATCGTAAAACCAATGGATTCCTATGCTTCAAATTTATTAAAAAATGATTAAAAGTCCATTTTTTTACTATTAGAACTAATAGAAAGCATTTTTAAAAAAATTGCGCATCACAAAATTTAATTGCTACTACTCAAAAAATAAATACGAATGGTCAATGTTGATAACACTATCAGTTTCGGTATAAAAAACACACAAATTTTGAAAAAACAAATTCAAAATATCGCATGGGGCAAAAACTAGCTTATGTTACTAAAATTAGTATTGTGCTACCAATTAGTAACCACCCAGTTCTCGGCGCTATTTTTGCACGTCGTCCAAAAATTACACGTCCTAACAAAGTTCATTTTATTTTTTAAATTAATTAAATCATACGATTCAATTTTCTATTTCTTTTAATAACCCTTTTAGTTTTGGGAAGTATAACTTAACTTTTTACTACAAGGTTTCTACTTTTTTCTACTCATTCTAATTTATAACTGGATTCAATAAATTTCAAAAATAATTGTTCGTATATTTTTCATTTAAGAGCTGAAATATTGAAAAAAAAAACAGAAACTCTGATTGATAATAATAATTATTAAATATAAATATTTATTCGATATTAGATTGCCCCCGTCGGAAACTCACTCAAAACAGTGACCTATAATATGGTGAAAATAAAAATCTAGTATCAATTAATAATTAATTCAATGTGTCAATAATTAGATGAGTAAAAATTAAAAAGCGTTCGGTCGAAAAATAAATATGCGTATTGTATACCTATTAATTATATGTTATGATTAAAAATAAACACGAAATAAGGTTCATATCTCGAGGGTATAGAATTGAAAGACTTAGAGGAAGCAAGACGAAATATTTGAAAAAAAAAAATGTTAATGTTTACTTTTACTAAAATAAGATGAGATGATAGTAACACAGACCTACGCGTAACATTTTTTTTTTTATTAATAAGTCTCATTTAAATAGTTTAATCACACGCTGAATTAAAGAACTAAAATATTATACCTACATGGTATTTCAGCCTCAATTTAAACGTTAAATTTTGTTTTAAATAACTATGTAGGTAATTATGTAGTATATATTCACAACATAGATAATATACATATTGTATAACATTAGTAAACTGGGCAAGTAACTTAAAGACGCAATAACTCACTATTTTCCAAATCACTAAACTAAAAATGGATTAAAGTTTGGTATGCCAAAATTATAAATATACAATTTTTCAAATAAGTAGAAATATTTAAAATTGTTTGTAATTTATTAAATAATAATATTATTCAGACGATGATAAAAAAATAATAATATATGTACCAAGGGAGATAAAATATTTCTATTTTCGAATACGAAATACCTACATCTAATTATTTTTTTTTTTTTTTTTTGTTTGTTAATTATTATTATTCAATTACGTAAATTACTATTATAGAGTTTAAAATGGAAAGAATACGTAAAATGTCCGTAAATAACTAAGAAGAAGAATATTATTATATTATATTGATTCCGACATCATAGAACAACATATTATTTTCCTTAAACCTGATTTTTAACCAGAAATAATTTACAAATTTAATTATAAATAATTATAATTATTTATAATTAAGTATTTACAACTACAACTGGTAAATAATAAATATTACATAATTTTGTCTTTTATAATAATATTAACCTTATGCCTATATTATTTCCAAAAATAACATACTAACCAACATTGTAACAAGCAACATTAAATACTGATGGGAATTCCAAAATCTTCTATTGTACAATCAGAAAAGTTTACTACAAAATTACAAGCATACAAACACCCATACATTTATATTATAATGACATATAAAATAAATTGCAATCGTATTAAGAAGTAATTTATATTTTTAGACAGGTTAATTATCGACACACAGTGGCAAAATATAATAAATAATATTAATGTACCAACTTGACAAATAGCTAATAGATATTTAGATAATTAGGTCAACAATTATTATTAAAATAATATTGGTTAAACGTTTTAATACGCATTTAAATATGTTTTTCACTGTAGTGAAAAAAGAACAGTGGTTCATCATTTATAGGTCTATTTTGTACTTGTTCAAATCTTGATTATTTTTTTTGAAATAATTTTTAAAGAAGGCGTACTTCATATTTTAATTATATTTTTTATCTAGTTTTTTTCACTTCAAAATGCATACAATTATTATACTATAATGGAAAAAACGATAAAGAAATATAAAATTATTTTATTTATTATCATATTAAGTGTGGAGATTATGCAATTAATTTCAGGTAGGTATAAATTTAATTAGGCTAATTATGTGCAAATTTCTAACGTCAATACCTACTTGAAATGTATTCAAATAAATACCCATCAACAAAATTTTTCACCGAAATCCTATCTTGTATACTTAAAACTACTTATTAATATCTATTATGATAAGGATTATTTTACTATCATAATATGATATATCTACATCATATATTATTATACTTGCTTACTGGTTGTCGTGTAGAGACAAATAATAGGAAGAGAAATAGGGTACACGCATACTTAATTATAATTAATATAATTGTACCAACACGTCATAAATAAAGCCAACAATTATTGTTTATTGCCCATTACACGAATCCAATATTGTTCGGATGTCGTGATAATAATTTAGAAATCGGATGCGAGCTAACTATGACGATTGAGATTTGTGGCTATAAAATTGCTCGAATATAATTCAGTTTACAGACCAATGACTACCCCAACCTGGGAACCCATTGTTGGAGAGGCACACAATCAGTCGTCACGAATACAATTTGTTTTATAATTATATCCATAAACGGGGGGGGAACAAAAATTAATAATGGCCGGTTACCACTAAACACTAAGTAATCTCTTCTTGATTGGAAACGTGAGATTGTTTAACATCTACAAGGGGGACGTAAAATAAAAAATGTTGGGCAACACTGCTATAGATCAACAATGACTACTACGACATAGGTATACGACGACGGTTAAAAAGTAAAAACACATGGTCGACGGGGTCGATCATCTAAAATTAGTGTGTGCGCTGACCTAACCTCGGTGCTAACGGACGGAGAAAATACCACGGAAAATCGTTTCAGGAGAAACGCGCGCTCCTAGAGCTTCTGAGCTTTGTTCTAAACATTGAACGCGAGTACGAATGACGTGCGAAATATCACCAAAAACAGTAAGTTTGGTACCCTACCGCCGTCCGCATCATCTAGTGTAAACGTATAATTCTGTCCTTCCGCAAGACCAACGGAACACGAGGATCCGTCATTTCCAACCCGACAAGCAAAGCCCGCGGACAGACGTTCCCCAGTGCTTTCGTAATGCTCAGAAGCGGTAAACGGTGCATCATTTCCACCGGAGAAGTGATTATTATAGGCGGCCACGACTAAACGTAGACCCAAAATAACTAATCACCGTGTCCACAGTCAAGGCTCTGCCGCCGTGCATGAACTTGACCAAATAAGGTCGCCCCACCGCCGCCGGCCACCGCACAACAGGTGCTGCTGTGCGTTTCCATCAATCGGCGATAAGTATCTACGCGCACGCTGCCGGCCAGAGTTATACGCGTGCACACACCACGCGACAGTCGACTCCAACTCCGACAGTCCGTGGCTACCGATGAGGGTGCACAACCACAACAACAACAACAACAACAATAACACGATGAACGGAGCTGCGGTGGCCGACGGCAGCGAACAGATGAGCGTGAGCCCGAGGAAGCCGGCAATAGTGGTGGTGTGTAGTAAAAGAAAAAGAGAAAGTGTTGCGCGCACCTGTCACCCGATCGTATACTGTAGGAAAACCCGGACGTCCGGTGACACGCCGTACACGCTTTTCGTTCGTGTTTCAACGACAAATTTAGCTTCAAAAACGCATTACACACATACCCCGTAGAATACGCTTCGAGAATGTTTCAAAAAACGTTATAAAATATAGGTAAAAACGTCTCTCTTACCTGAACTGCCGTCTGAAAACGATGAGGACCGTACTATTATTTGCCCCAGTCTTGTGTCGTCCCTTTGTCCGACATCCATCGTGTCTTCGTCGTTTACGCCGGCGCCGTTGTCATCTATTTTGAACGAAATCAACACCACTCGTTCTGCGGTAACCTCAGCCACTGAAGCCGAAGCTGCTGCAACCGTTACAACGGCGGCGGCGGACTCGTCACCATCAACGACGACGACATCGCCGCCGCCGCTGCTGCCATCGTTGCTGCTGCTCCCGCCGCCGTTATCGTCGTCACCCGCCATCGACGGGCCTGACGTCGCGTATTCCGACAATTGTGCCGTCATGGTCGTCGTTCAGCGGCATTTTCAATGGCGGTCCGCAACGGCAATAATGTAGGTCGGTAGGCCATATCACTTGCACTTGTTTTTCACGGTGGATACGCACACGTCAGACGTCGTATTGTGCATGTACATAAATGTATAGATGTATATTATATGTATTTATATATATACATGTATATATATATATATATATATATATATACAGTAGCACAACACAGGACGGCAACCGTGCGGCAGACGAAGAATTATTATAATAATATAATAGACAAAATATTAAACGTAGGTATATGTGTGTGTGTGTGAGTATGACGAGCACGAGCGTGTGTGTGTGTGTGTGTGTGTGTATGTGTGTGTGTGAGAGAGTATGTATACACGTCGGCGGCGAACGATTATGGCGTGTAGTGGTTGACAAAATCTAGACGCGAAGGGATGCGACGAATTCGACGGCGGACGAACGTTTTGTTGTTATGATTTTTGTCCTACGCACACGAGGGGGGAAAGATAAAAAAAAAAGTGAAAATGAATAATTTGGTTTACGGACGGGGGGAAAAAAAAAAACAATAATAACACTGCAAATCGACTTACGTAGAACGCAGGCTTGCCGTCTCGACGGTCCTTTTGGAAAGTAGGTCATCCAACGTGAAAATTGTCTACATCGTTAAACAGTACCGTTGAACTCGAGAAAACATTATAATATTCATTTATACGCAAATTTTAAATGAAAAACCAATCTAAAATCGAATAAATTAAACGAGGACAATAATTTTTTAACCCTAATCCCAGAATAACGACATCTGTTGCCTCGACGGGAGACTATGTTTGGTCCGTTGGTAACACTGTAATGGCATATCGTTATCAACAGATTTATTTTCTGGAGATTTTCTAAAATATATATATAATATTGTATTGTTCATGGAAATTAGTACTAATATCTTATACATATTTACATAAGTTCAGGATACTATCGGTAAGTATTATTGTCAAATATAAGTCAAGCAAATTCATTATTTTTAATATTATGCTTCCTAATTTTAGTCAATACTACTAATATGGCCGTTTCTGCAACTTTACAGGTAATACAATCTATTGTATAATACATTTCATTGATTCATAATATTTTTATGGGCCTTTTAGGATCTCACCATATTATTTAGGAACAATATTATATAGGTAATAATTTTCGTTATATCATTTTACCTATTAAAAATTAAGTAAATATATTATTTATATTACTTTCAAGTTATATTTATTTAACAGGAACTTTAATACAAATTAGGTAATTACTAGAACAATAATATAATATAAAATAGATATGCATACTATCTTATTTACAACACCAGTAAAATGAAGTTGGGAATGATAGGTTATATATTTAAATCGTATTGGGAATATTATACACTTACCATAATTATGTTCTTATTATTATTTTATTAATGATCTATTGAATTGTCTGCCTACATAGTGTATAAATTTAAATATCTAGGTACTTAATTATTATTTTGTATCAATAAATTTAAATTTTTATTTGTTTCAGAAAGCAATAGATCTAGTTACTAAAGCAACTGAAGAAGACCGTAATAAAAATTATGAAGAAGCTCTAAAATTATATGAAAGCGGTATTGAATACTTTTTACATGCTCTTAAATGTAAGTAAGGTATCAATATTTGAATCCAGGAAGTTGAATCCTTGTAATATTAAAAGTAGTTCACAGATGTTTTGTCCCCGAATTCTATTATAAAGGGACAATTGGTTCCCCTGTATTTTCAATCATCAGTAAAATTGAAATAATATAAAGTTTGTTAATCAATCTAATATTATTTTTCATAATTTTTTGATGACTTCGGTAATTATTTTCCTTATAAGTATGCCACACAGGTGTTTTTTCTCTGTCTTAGTGATAGGCATAATCAAATGATTTAAATAGTCGAGTTATCGTCAAAATCAAAATCGTGCTTCAATTAGTAGTACTATCTATTAACAAAAGAATGTATAAAAAAAAGTATAAGGTTAATCTGTATTTGATATATTTTATCCTCTCCCCTATATTAAAATCCTAGATTCACACATAGTTTTTGGCTTTACTATCCAAGAAACTATAGTTCTTATAATCAATATACTACCCGAAAAACCAAATGAACTATGATTAAATACTCCAAGGGACCAAATCTCCATTTACCATAGATAACACTTAACGGATAGGGCATGTGTATTCATTTACATAGTGATTAGTGTTCCTGAATAAAGCATTAATCTGTAATATTAAAATTGTATCTTTTATCCTACTCAGCGAGTATTGTGCCGGATAATTCCCATAGAAAATAGTTACACTTTTATTAAGTGAGACAGAAAAAAAAAAGAACATCAGACAATCAATAGGACCTATATATTATTTTTGCCATTTACTGTGAATGGAATATCTGTGAGCTCATTTTTTTTGTTTTTATGGAATGAAATGTCTATAAACCTTTTTACAATAATTTTTAAGCACTTACAAACATTTTTGTTTAGATGAAACTCAAGGAGAAAAAGCTAAAGATAGCATACGCAGTCGTTGTACACAATATTTAGAAAGAGCAGAAAAACTTAAAGACTATTTAAAAAATGGTAAAAATAAAAAAAAACCAGTTAAAGCCGGAGAGTCACATTCTAAGTAAGATTCTCTAATAATCAACAATATGAAAAGAAAAATAATATGTTATGACTGTTTAAAGAAATGATGATAAGAAAAATGATAGTGATGATGATGGAGATGACCCTGAAGCAAAGAAGCTACAAAATAAATTAGAAGGAGCTATTGTTGTAGAAAAACCTTGTGTAAAATGGTCAGACATTGCTGGTTTAGAAGGAGCAAAAGAAGCCCTTAAAGAAGCAGTTATACTCCCTATAAAATTCCCTCATTTATTTACTGGGAAAAGAATCCCATGGAAAGGAATATTATTGTTTGGGGTAAATTATATTTAACTTTGTCACACTATCCATGTAAATTAATTTGACAGTCCTCTTTTTAGCCACCGGGAACTGGTAAATCATATTTAGCCAAAGCAGTTGCAACAGAAGCTAATAATTCTACATTTTTTTCCGTCTCGTCATCTGATCTTGTGTCGAAATGGCTAGGCGAGTCTGAAAAACTTGTTAAAAATCTGTTTGAATTAGCCAGACAACATAAACCTAGTATTATTTTTATTGATGAAGTCGATTCACTTTGTTCTTCGCGTTCAGACAATGAATCTGAATCAGCTCGGCGAATAAAGACTGAGTTTTTAGTACAAATGCAAGGTATCATTAGTATAATTTATTTTAATTTTATCTATATGTGTACAGAATTTATGTTTGGTGTATATGCTATGTAATATATTTTTTAGGTGTCGGTACTGATAATGAAGGAATACTTGTGTTGGGTGCAACAAATATACCTTGGGTACTTGATGCTGCTATACGAAGACGTTTTGAAAAACGTATTTATATACCATTACCAGAAGAACAAGCTCGGTTAATAATGTTAAAACAAAATTTAGGGAACACCTACCATGTACTAACTGAATCTGATTTTAAGATATTAGCAAATAAAACTGAAGGGTATTTTACAAAATTAATATATTATCAAATTTAAAAAACTGAAAAACACATTATGTATAACAGATACTCAGGAGCAGATATCAGTATTGTCGTGAGAGATGCATTAATGCAACCAGTACGTAAAGTGCAAACAGCTACACACTTTAAACGAATATCCGGTCCTAGTCGATCAGACCCAAAAGTAACTGTAAATGACTTGCTAACACCATGTTCTCCGGGCAGCCCTGGTGCTGTTGAAATGTCATTCATGGATGTCCCTAGTGATAAACTTCTTGAACCACCTGTATCAATGGTAAGTCAGTATTTATTCGTTATCCCTTTCTAGATGTAAACAAATTTTCTAAACAATCCAACGATTTTGAGCTATTTATATAGATTTAAACTTGTTAAGTTTTTATTCAGTTGTATGTTAATAATATTGTTTTAGCCAAGCAAAGTTCTTGGAAGTCAATAAAAAAAAATAAAATATTTTTTATATAAGTGTTAAAGGTTCAAATTTTAATAAAAATTTTAACAATCACAGCATTTCACTTATTATTATTTTTCGATTTATGAGCATAAAGTATATTTGACTACAGAAATCCACAAAATTGAGTATAAATTATACTGGTGAAAAAGAAAAAAGTTAAACTTAATGTAATAGTTTTTCTTTTTATAAATGTGTACATTATAATGAAAAATGTACAATTTACTGCATTTTAAAAAATTATTTAACGAACTTTGCTCAGAATCGTTTTCTGTTAGCAATGATTTATCATTGCATACAGATATAAATTCAATTCCCCTCATTATCCTACCTTCCCAACTTTCCACCTACAACAGTCGCCCACCGATGGTGCAAAGTATGTCGGTGTTTTTATAAATATAAAATACTATACTACCAATATATATTTTTTTTATAGAATGACATGTTACGATCTTTGGCCACATCTAAACCTACAGTCAATGATGATGATATGAAAAGATTGGATAAATTTACAATGGATTTTGGTCAAGAAGGATAGCAATATTAATATTTACTGGTTTTATACTTTCAAAAACATAATAAATTCTTTTCTTTTTTTTTTTTACCAATCCATGAATTTAAAATTAAATATTGTTTGCGTTTGTATGAAACAACTGGATACGTTTTTTTTACCATTGTATAACACCGCCTTATGTCATCATATAAGGGGGAGTCAGCTATAAATGTTCAAAAAAAAACTGGTTCAATATTAATTAACCAGTTTTTTCAATGGATCAAGACATTATTTATTTTTTTTTTTTTTAACTTTAAACTAGAAATTATGTTATATTTATCGGTTATACATATTTTTACTTATTTACTGTTCCCATTATGCATAGTTTCTGTTTAGGAAATTGAGAACTTACATTAAATTACCTAGTTGATCATATTCCTATGTAATTACTAGAAGTATTTTGTAGACCTTATAATTATCCAATGCCTCTTCATATCAGTTATTTTATTCATCTTTCTTTAATCATCTTAATGTATAATTTAAATAATATATTTTTATATATATATATATATATATATATATATATATATATATATATATATAATCATATTTTATTTATTTACTACTAGTTGTAATTATTAAATAAATTATCAAATTTCTTTTATCGTATGTAAAGTATTTTACACAATGAGTAATTACAAACAACATATATAATGTTTATTAAATTATCCAAAAGTTAATAATTAAATCATTTTATTCAACTTATTGTCAAAAATAAAAATATTCAAGATTGTATTTAATAATTATGAGGTTAAATACAATAAACTTTTTTTTAATTTCTGTTTGATGACACCAGTCATTATTTTATTAATTTCATAAACTATCTTTAAAGTGACTTTTTCAGAATAAGTGGGCCCAATGTAACCCAGATTAATAACATTTTTCTGTGATATAAAACTTGTGAACTGATATGATAATTGTTTTAAATATTGGATAAGATTGTTTTCTTGCAAACATCATTATGTTACATTAATATAGAAGTTTATAATTTCAGTATAACAAAAATATCTATACTTAAAATATTGGTCTGATATTTTTTCTTAACTTTCATAAATAAATATCTGTTTAGATTGCAAAGGTATAATTGGTAAAATAAAAATCATACTGTTAATACCTCACAATATCATAACATTCATAATCACATAATAAGTATTATATTTATTATTTACAAAATATTATATTATATTGTTTTATATCTTAATAAAGCAACTAATTTAACAAATTTTAAGTCTAGTAATAGTTTAATTAATTCAATATAATTAAAATATTATTTTTTAAATACTCGTGTTTCTGTGAATATACATATACGCAAATTATACACAATTTCTGTTAAAAAATACCATTTTTTTTTTTTTTTGCTCTTATTCATCCTTTTCTAGAATTTGAATAATATTCTAATTAATGAAACAAAAATATCACGAGGTTTGCATATTAATTAAGCTTAAGCAAATTCATAATAAATCTGAATTGTCAAAACTTAATGACAACATTTAAATGTTTGTTTTTTGTTTAATTATTGTTTATTAGTCGGGATAACCGGATTAAATAAAATTAAAAATATTAACAAATTGGAGACGAATGACTCTTCAGACAAGTCCATATTATTTTAAATGAATAAACAATATGATTTTTGGGCAGTGTTAGGGACAAGTGACTTATACAAATTATCTTTGTTATAAAAATATGAATATTCAGTTACCTCCATTTTTGTAATATAAACAGTTGTTATTTACAAATTTCTGAAATTTATGTAGGATAAAATCAAAGAAACTTATGCTCTTTCTCCGATGACAACCCCCTATATTCCTTTCAACATATTTTCGAAAAAATAATTTTTTTAAAAAATATTGATATACACCAGTATTAGAATTATTTATTATCAGTTTAGAGTTTATACTGAAGCAGTAGGTAAAGGATCAGGATCATGTATCACCCTGTATTTTTATTTTCTAGCTAGTTAGTTATTCAATTAATTTTCTAATTCTTTCATAACAAATTTAACTGTACACATATTAAAATAAGTAATATTCTTTAGTCTACAACATTAACATTTACTTTTCTTATTTCAGCCTCTATTCTCTTGTCACGGCTTAAATATTAATATCTATATCATTGATCCTTGCATAGTTTAGTTGTATATCAAAATACATATTAAATTTTTAATGTATTTTATTCAATAAATTTTAAAGTTCCCCACACACCACAGTGGTATAATCAGGACCATGTTATTATAATACAACTTAATGCCACCACTTAATTCAGGTTATAAAAATGTTACAAATTCATTATAGCAATGGTTATCAAACTTTTTTGGTTCGCGTTACCATACAAATAAATAATTGCGCCTCCCATGAATAAATTCATTACAAATTTGTATTATTTAAATATTTGAACATTTTTATTTTTATGGCTAAATAAATCAACCATATATTTAATTTCAATTTAAAGTATTACAAAATATTTTTGTTTTTAAGAAATAATGTGAAATTGGATAATGTTTTTCAGTAAACAGGTCTTTAATCCAATTATATTGTTTGATTTCTTCTGAAAAATACTTCATGAAATGACTTCTAAGAGTCATTAGATAATCAGAAATTATTGTTAATGAACTCATTGGCAATTCAAAATCTTCAGGAAAATTTGTTAGAAGTGGTTTAAGCAGTAAAACTACCGTTTCTTCTGCCACTTTCCTTTGCACTGAGTCAAATTTGTAATAGAAGCAACCGCTTTATCATTTAATTGCAGAATATGAGTTTCTTTACCTTGTAAAGATGTATTGAGCATATTAAGTTTTTCAAAACTGTTACATTATTATGCTAATTTGGTTACAAAATCACTATCAATAAACTTGGAATAATTATGCGATTATGACCTTCACTCAAATAAGTATTAAGATCTTATCTAAGGTCGAACACTCGTACTAGTACATTATCTTACGATAGCCATCTAGAATTACAATAAAATAGTAACATAGTATACTCTGCTCCCATTTCTTCACATATCTTTTTAAAAAAACTTTGCTTTAACAGGCCTTATTTTAACATAGTTAACTCCTTTTATAACTGTTTCACGTACGGTATTTAATGATGCTAAAGATTCTCGATGAATAAGACACTGAATCCATATAATTTCTGGAGCTCTTTGTAGTATTTAAGCCTGAAGTCCACCATAATTTCCAGCCCCATAACTCGAATTCTGTCTGTACACACACACAAACAGTTTTCACATTTAATATTATTATAATTCATAAAGTTGTTTGGATGTAATATTGAGAATTATCACATTTTAATGTGTTTTCCATTTTAAATAAGAGGAAATATAAAATACAAGTTAATAATGCACACTACTACTACTGCTATTGTTGGAAAAAAATATATATATAAATATTGGTCATTATGGTTCGAGAATATTCAGGCAGATGGCAATAACACTGGGTTTCACACTCTTAGATATAACGACTCCTGAAAATTCTCGAAACAAATTAAAATAATCTAACAATATTAATATATTCCGCGACATCGAGTAATACCACAAAATAGAATAGACATAATGAAATATTTTTTTTTAGAATAGATAAGTTAAACATATCAACAAAATTATTGTTGATCTAAAATTATCGATATATACCTCGCGCCATCCATGCTAAGTGTTGACACCTCAGTTTGGGAACCGCTGCATTATTGTATTTATAATTAATGACATTATTAATTATTATACATTCAGTTTTATGTATTATTTAAAATGTTCACCACAATAAAATTGAAATGAATTACCTGTACAAAAAAAAAAAAAATGTCTAATGGATGATACAAATTATATTATGAATATTAAACAAAAAAATCCACTTTTGTCATTTTAATGCTTGTAAAACATACTAACATATTAAGTATAAATTATTTAATGACTAAACTAATAAGCTTTTCCGCTTTTGCTATCAATAATCTTTTTGGCATATAAAATACAAAGATTTGACTAAGAAAATATTTATCAGTTGTTATCGACATTTTGAACCATTAACTAACCATGACAGACATCTCAGATAAATAATTTAGTAACATTTTTATTTGTAAAAGATGACAATTTTGAACAAAAAGGAATAGATGAGTGACAAAATTAAATCAAGTTTAAATATTTTATTTTATTATTATTATCATATTTTACTCAGGTTAAGGATGTCTTAGGTACTCTGTGTTAAAATATATAATTGTTATAGTTATATCATCTCTAAGTGACCTACAAATATTTTTCGGTAAATTTAATAATCGAGATAATGTGGCATGCTCAACACCATATTCAGTACCCCCTAAAGCATTACGTATTAAATGTGTACATGCATTTGCATCAACTGGTTTTCGTTTCAAACTATCTCGTCTTTGTAAAAGTAAATTACTTATTTCCTTTAATTTCATATTTTTTCTTGGTAACTTAAGTGGTGTCAAAGTAACTTTTCCACTCATATGCTCTCCAACTAAACGAACAACCTAAAATGTTAAAATAATTGTTTGAATTAAAACAAAAACATACAATTCTATTTTACTTGTAATGGGGTCATAAAATCCCAGAGTCCATCTGTAGCTAGTACAAGAAACTTATCTCTTGGTTGAAGATGATGATGGGTGACTTGAGGTTTAGCAGTTAAATACGGAGGTGTGTAGTAAAATGGTGGTATTACATTTTCTCCTAATTTAGGAACAATATATTCAGATAACATCTCTCTGGACCATTTATATCTTTAAATATATTTAAATTTCAAATAAAATAACACAATAATAATTATTCACAGTTATTAAATGTTTTTGTATGTGTATTAATTTGCTTAAAACATAAAAACCTTAAATCTCCAAAAGCTCTTAATGGTGCTAACTGGCCAAGAAGTCTATCATATTTTATCACTGTGTCTTTTTCATTTGTTGGATGTTCAGAAATTATTCTATTAAGTTCATGTAAATTTTCAGTATTGTGTTCTTCAACCATAACCTGCATAATAAAATATATAATTAGTTTATAGATATTCAGGGATATTATTAAATATTTGTTTACCTTAGCTACCCAAGTTTCATCATCCGTATACACGCCAACTACTGCTAAACAATCACCAGCTGAAGCAACATGCAAATGAGGTCCATCAATATGAGCAACACATGCTACTGATCCAGACAAGCCTACATTCAATGTTAAATTATCAACATCACTGTTGACATTTAATCTTGCTTCAGCCATAATATCTTCGTCTAGTTGTAAAAACGATTTTTCCAGTGCATCTTTCATTTTAAATTGATGCTCTTGACGTTCATTTATTAATTTTAGTACATATGATTTAAGACTTTCAGCATATATAGATTTCAGTTCACCAACTAAATGAAATGTCTCATTACGCATTTCAACGAGCTTACTGCCAGATTGTAGATACTCCATAAGCAGTGGCTTAGGTAATAAACTTACACAAATGTAGTCAAATAAGCGTTTGGCAATTACATGAGAACAGCTTGCACCGGCATGTCCATCATACACTCCAAACAACATACCTTATCAATTAAATTATTAACAAATAATTAAAATGGTAATAATTTAAAAACAAAAATTGTTTTGGAAATTAATAAATAGTTATTTATTTCAAAAATAAAAATATGTAAATTAAAAACAATACAAAAATACAAAGCCTGGAGTATTATATAAGTTATGTGTTAGTAGGTTTTGATTTATTAAATCATTCATCATCAAATAATAGAACAGCAAAGATTAACAAAATATACAACCTACGTAATACTCCAGCTTTGTCTTCAGACTTTGTATTGTTCTTATTCTACATATTATTTACATTTATTTTTTTTTTGTATTTATATATATTATTTTTTTAAATATAATTTTGATATGGTAATAATTGAATTAGTCGTTACCCACTAAACCAACATAATATACATATTTCTAAACATGATACATGTATATTTATACATTTTAAATAACTTACAAGCTTTGATTATGTATCATTAAGAATTACCTGGAATGCACAGGACAATATTAAAGATTAAATTATTCACTTAAATAAACTAACCTGAAGTAAGAAGACATTTTGCTTCAGCACGGACATCTTCAATTGGAACATTTGATTCTAGTTGATTTGTTTCATATGCTTTAATAGACCCAAAACTCGGATCAAATTCATAAAAATGTTCTTTAGAATTTAAAATTGCAGTTACCTACAATATTATAAAGACACAATTTAAGTAATAGGATAGCATTCTATTCTTAGATAAATTTACTTCTTGAGGTGTAATTTTTCTAACTGCGGCAGATCTATGAATATATTTTGAATGCAATTTAAACTTGAATATATTTTTAAGATTTAACAAACAAACGTTATTGGCAGAAATATTAAGAGACATCATGCAACTTTTGAATTACTTTTATTATATTAATTCATTTATAAGTTACCAAAAATAATTTTTTGTAGATAAGAATAATTAAGTTATCAAACTAGAACACAATCACGAAACCAAAAAACCACACATGGGCGATGGGCAGGAACTACAGATACATAAAATAATATATCTATGACAGGAGCACGACTGTTAAACTATCTACAACCGTAAACAGTTTTTCCAAAAATTGATAAGAGATATAGAGTAGATATATTCTCAACTCAATTTATCAACATTTTAGTATTTAATTTGTTTTATATAGTGCCTTGTCTTAGGTTAGTAAATTCAAATTAGGATTTTTAATATTAATTATTAAAAAATGCACGATTCAATTATGGTCCACGGAGCTGGTGGTATTCCAGACAAATCATGGAGACCACAATTTGCAATTCTTGATACTTCGTAATATTTAAATTAAATATTTATAAATGGATTGAACTTTTTCATATATATATATATATGCATTATATTGTTATATATTACATTCTTTATACTTTTAGGATGGGTCAAATAACTATTGAACTGTATTGGAATCATGCTCCAGAAACTTGTCGTAACTTTGCTGAACTCTGCAGACGTGGCTATTATAATAATACAAAATTTCATAGAATTATTCGTAATTTTATGATTCAAGGTAAGATTTTAATATTTTATTTTAAATGAAATACTTAAATCGGTTTTTATTAAACTTAGGCATGTTTTTAACTCTAAGCACTGTGTAGCCAGTATTAATGTAACATAATCAGTGATGTAGTCATAAAAACTTTTTAGTGAGTATACGCTTGAGAAAAATTGAAACGTAACGTTAGAGACTTTGCCCCCCCCCACACATCCATTAAGTAATGCATTTTCATATCAACTCTTAACTGGTATCCTAACCTAACCTGACCTTTTTTTTTTTTTTAAACCGGCAATACCCCCGCCTCCCGGAAACACCGTGAGGCACTACTTCGGGAGGCGGGTCCTCGGTAAACCTAACCATCATTTATTAAAAATGAAACATACAACTATTAATATACTTAAAAATCCTGTTTTCCCCTAAAGCGGGGCGGGCTCACATAAAGAAAATTACAGAAAACATTTCTTGCCCTACCGTGGGATGGGCAGTAGCCGGGCCGAAACCCACTTGCTGCCCTCACAAGCTGTAGGGGGGACTCTTCCTGCCAGCCACCCGGCCGACGGTCCAGCGACTACGGGGCTGCTGTCAACGACGGCGGCGATGCGCTTGAAGAAGGCGCACGCCGGCGACGTCGAGAACTTGGCGCTGTCGTCCTGCCGACTCCTCCGACCTAACCTAACCTAACCTTTGTATTCACGTAATTGCAGGTATCATCGAATCATAAATTACCCATAATTTAAACTACTTATAATTTATATATTTTTTATATTAAACTAACCGTCCCCCTACCACTGTGTTGCCTGTAAAATATTAAAAATTCCCTCCGATTTAACCACCCACCTATTGGCCTTGTCTGAGTCATTTATTCTAACTTCATCCTAATCTCTTTAAAAAAGAAGACTTTCTTGCCCATGACAATCAAATCGAATCATACATTAATAACGGTAAACCAGGAAATTCAATTATCAGTGGAACGCCCATTTTTTAGGAGATGAATTTCAAAAAAAAATTTCTTATCTCATTTCTACACCGTGTGATATAAATACCACCAAAATGACTTGTCTCTAGGTCTATCATATCTATTTTTTAAATAAAATTAAATGTCGCGTTTTTTGGCATGCATGATTTTGTAAACTACATGTCTGATACATCTACAGCATAATCAATTGTTGGATCATATCTGAACGCTAAACGTTCACTTCGAAATGTCACATTTGGCCATGTTTGTCAATGTTCCAAATTATTTTGTGTGTAAGGTCCAACTGAGCTAATTGAACTCGACTGTATCTGTAGTTACGGACTCATAATGGATTGGACTTAAAAAATTCTTATTCAATTTGCCTCTAAACGCTGTCTATGCTCGTCGTCAGTTTCATTGACACGACAATCATGTACTTGACTTGTGTCTCGCCGACCGATATTTCGACACCGCATTGGTGCCATTTTTTCCATAGAAATAAACTACAAAGTATGTGTTAAATTTGAGTAACAAAAAAATTACAATGTTTTTGGCAACGATAGTTTCCCCAGCAGCGTATTAATGATCTTATTTTTCCCAACAGGGAGAAATTTAAAAAAATACCATCCAAATTTCAGACTTTTCCGGTGGATTTTCCAATAGTTTTCTTTTGTATAAACCTTGTCCTAACAATTACGAACACAACAAAAAAAAAAAATTGTCTAAATCCTTAAATCTGTTCCCAAGTGATGATCTTGCATACATGCGGCAATTGACTTTTATATATATGGTTTCCAT
The DNA here is from genome assembly GCA_956483605.1 of Tuberolachnus salignus. Lineage (NCBI taxonomy): Eukaryota > Metazoa > Arthropoda > Insecta > Hemiptera > Aphididae > Tuberolachnus > Tuberolachnus salignus. Next base: position 42,141,809 of record OY101429.1, on the reverse strand, counting down.
GTATTCATATATTTGAAAGAAACTGATTAATTTGTTGTGATAATGTGCACAATGTTTGATTATAATAACTAAGTTTACCCATTTATTTGAACGTATACTTAGCAAAAGTATAAATTACAAATATTTTAATAGAAAGAGTTTTCACTCACTATATAAAACTTTATTGTATTTTTATAAATGTATAATTTGAACTTATAATTATAGGTGGTGATCCCACTAGCACTGGCAGAGGTGGCACATCAATTTATGGTATACAATTTGATGATGAAATTCATGATGATCTCAGACACACAGGTTAGATTATATACATTTTAAAAAATATCTTAGACTTCTGGGTAGTATTACATTATATACAACACTATTGTATTGTTTCAGGAGCAGGTATTTTGTCAATGGCTAATTCAGGGTCTAATACAAATGGTTCACAATTTTTTATCACTTTAGCTCCCACTCAGTGGCTTGATAAAAAACATACAATTTTTGGTAAATATAATCGAATATTGTTTAAAATTTCTATTAACAAAATTATCAGTTTAAAACAGTGATTCCCAATGTGGGCGGTACCGCCCCCTTGTGGGCATTTTTTATTTTGAAGGGGGCGCTCAACTATCATTTGCATTTTTGTTGTTTATAACTGATTGCAATGCAATGTATAACTGCGAAGAACAAAAACTAATTTAAAATACCAAATGTAATATACAGAATTATTTAGGTATAATATTTATAGACACTTAAATAACATCTAAATAATTATCTTATCGGACTATAGGTTATAGGTAGGTGACAATAATAACTTGACATTATTATTGTCTTATCGAATTTATTGTATAGATTCTGATTAGTGGCGAATAGCCATTCCGACAATATTATGTGTAGTTATTTTTGGTACTAGGTAGGTACTTGATGTTATTATTGTGCATGTACGTAAAGTCGTAAAAGTTATATTCGTAAAAATTATAAAATGTCTGAGAACAAAAAATGTAGAAAATATTCCATTGAATATTTGAAATTTGGTTTTATTGTATCTCCGACAAATGAAAAATTACCCTTGTGTCTTATTTGTGAAAAATCATTCAGTAATGAAGCAATGAAACCTTCAAGAATCAAAGAACATTTTATGAAAAAACATCCAGATAAAAGTAATAAAAATATTTTGTACTTTAGTGACCTAAAGATTAAATTTGAAAAACGAAAAACCGTGAGTGGACTTTTTAATAAAACACATCTAAATAACGATAAAGGTCTCCTTGCATCCTACAAAGTGTCTCTTTTAGTTGCAAAATGTGGAAAACCACACACTATTGGCAAAACGCTTATTTTACCTGCTGTAGAAGCAATATTAAAAATAATGACAAATTTAAATGTAACTGACATAACTTCATCTATTCCTCTCAGTAATAATACTGTGTCCAGGCGAATCGATGAAATGGTGTATGATGTTGAAATAAAATTATGTGATATTTTAAAAATTACAAAATTTTTACTACAACTTGATGAATCCACTTTACGAGATAACGAAGCCCTGTTATTTGCGTACATACGATATGTAAACATTAACGAAAAAATAACGGAAGAACTACTATTTGCAAAATCATTAAACACGGATACTAAAGGATTAACAATATTTAAAGTAGTAGATAATTTTTTCACAGAAAAGGGTATTCCTATCACAAAATGTATAGCTTGTGCGACTGACAGAGCGCCTTCAATGATTGGACGTCAATGTGGTTTTATTACTCATTTAAAAAATGCAGTCCCTGAGATTTTAACAGTTCATTGTGTCATTCATTGTCAACATTTAGTATCTAAAAATTTAAGTCATGAATTGTTTGATACCATGCAGTTTGTTATAAATGCTGTTAATGAATTCAAAGCTAAATCATTGAATGACCGTTTGTTTCGACAATTATGCCACGAAAATGATGAAGACTTTGAACGTCGTGTTCTACACACCGAAGTTAGGTGGCTATCAAAAGGAAATTGTTTGACACGCTTTTATAATTTATTTCAAACTATACTAGAATTTCTGCAGCCACTTGATAAAAAACTTTACGATGAATTATATAAAAGAGAGACGAATATCGCATACCTAGCAGATATTTTTGAAAAACTTAATGAAGTCAATAAAAATTTGCAAGGTGATAAAATTAATTTTATCAAATCTAAATCCATTATTAGTGCATTTATTTCAAAATTAAGTCTTTAAAGAAAAAATTAGTCAACGTGAATTTAATAATTTTTCTAACTTTTTAAACTTTAAAACAACAAAATATTTAGGTATAATACCTTCATTATTATTACATTTAAAAATATATTAATAAAATAATATCAAGTAGACTAATCAAAAAAATATATCAGTTAATAAGATCAAATCCCTCTTCCATTAACCTCCCTTCCTAAACACTTCCCTGGGGAAGTTAAAACTTGTTGTATTTATAACTTCTAAAAAATCTCACATACTCAACCCTATCCTTAGACTATCATACATCACAATCCTATGGAAGTTCTCAATAATAATTATTTTTTCCAAAACCAAACAAACCCACAGAGAACTCCACATCTTATAGACCAATTAGCTTGCTCCTATTCTTCTCTAAACTCTGTAAAAAGATAATATTAAATAGAATACACTCCATAATTAAAGCTAACAATCTAATCCCGAACAAACAATTCAGTTTTCGTGAGAACCGTTTTAAAATTCACCAAATTCAAAGACTTTCTGACACAATTTTTTGCTCTCTGGAAAAAATACAATACACAACCGCAGTATTCTTAGATGTCTCACAAGCCTTTGACATGGCCTGGCCCCTTGGACTCTCTTTTTTTAAATAAAAATTATTACTTTCATCTTACTATTTATTTTTCAAATCTTATCTAAACAAAAGACACTTTGTAGTTAGATCTGGCTTATAATTCTCTAGTATCTCTCCAATTCAGGCTGGCGTCCCTCAAGGCATAGTCTTATCCTCAACGCCCTATAATTTAAGACCAAAGCACATGCCCCAACACCCAAATAGCTGAATATGCTGACAACAAAGTTATATTCTCCGCAAATTTGGATCCAGAACCTGTGTCAGCATCAATTCAAAATATTCCTAACTTACTCTCCCCTTGGTACTCCCAATGGGGGGTAAAAATAAATTAATCAAAATTAATACACACAACCTTCACTTTCAAACAACGACCACCACCATCTGTCTCACTAAACAATAAACTGATCCCAAATTCCGTTATCGTCAAATATTTGAATATTCTCTTCGACATGGGCTAAACATATTCATAGTATAAAAATCTCACTTCATCGCAAGATCCTTGGCAAATCATCAAAACTTCATACCAAAACTAAACTAACTCTCTATAACCTACTTCTTAAACTCATATGGACTAACAGAATTCAAATTTGGAGCTTAACTAAAAAACCAAATTTGCAAAAAATCTAAACATTTCAGTCTAAAACACTACGATTAATCACTTACACTCCTCCATACATGTCCAATCTACTTTACTCTACACACAGACCTAAGAATTCCCACGATAAACAAAGTTGCCAAAATTAATTATACACTATACTTTTCTTCAAATGAGAATGCACCACGTCGCGCATTATCAGAGGCGAAACCACACACCCCTACCACAAAATTAGTAATTGTTTTCTGATAAGTTGCCATCTATTCGGCTACTATTGGCGCCGCCGTGCATACAAAGAATTGAATTATCTACCACATCATACTGTTGCACGCCACAGAATATTATTTTTTTGATAGGTTAATATATTTTAACAAGTACAGAAAACCAATTGTTTAATATTTCTTTTTTTATTACACATAAAAAAAATCAAAATTACAAACATACCACATAAAAATATAGTTAATCAGACTCAGAAGAGGAAGATGAATTACTTAGTTGAATGATGACAGGTTCTACTTCTGTGAACAGCAGTTGGTCAGCGATGAAATCCATGTCGTAAAATTTCTTCTCAATTTTTCTGGCATGACTTATGACATTTTTCCACATAGTGGCATCACTCGTTTGATACTTTCCAACAATAAGTTTTTCACATCACTTAATTAGCTGGTATTATTTATTTTGACGTGATGTTTGTCTGATGACCAAAACCAAAATTCAATATATTGACAAAGTATGCGTAAAAACAGCTGATATTGTTTTACATGTACGAATGGCCAGTAAATGTTGTGTGAATACAAATCACTACTTATACAAGGCGGCGCAACCGACGGCGGTTGAAACTGTCGTTAGTGGGAAAGACCTGTGCGAATTTAAACCAGTTTTTATCCGCCACCCAGTGTGTTCTTATTTGAAAAAGAGTATAGGTATTTAATTTTTTTTTTTTTTTTTTTTTAAGCAGAGAGGCTGGCATACTATCCAATTTTTTCGTTGTTGTAAAGAGAATTTTGGTAGTGATTGAGTAATCAATACTATCAATACCCTTCCTGTCCGCAAAGGGGTTGTTTTGTAGTTTTACATTTTAAGTTTAAAAATATTTTATTAAATATAAAAATCAAAAGAACCTTAATTGTAGAAAAAACCATTTTTCATTATTATTTTTATTTATTTATTCAATTTATGGTTATTTTGTTATACTTTTCTAATGGTTAATGCCACAATAAAATATGTGGTAAACAATTTGATTGGAATTTTATTTACTAAAATATTATTCATTTATAAAAATGTTATTAGATGAAAAATTTAATTGGTATTATTTATTCATATATAATAAAATATTACATGTTTGTCTTTATTTTTGAATAATCTAAAACAAAATAGACTAAATTAGAATAGTTTTAATTTAAATATTAACTTCACTGACTTGTAGTACATATTGTTTTTGATTCTTATTTTTGGTGAATTTCTCGTTGATTCCTCCACTAATTTGATACCTCTTTCAGCAGTATCATTTACTACTTGTAAAGAGTTTATAATCTTTATTTCCCGACTGGTAAAATGCATTATCATTCCATTCAATTGAATCTACTTTTAAAAATTCAATAGATATATTAAATTGCTTAAATAAATTTAATGATTTTTCTAATTAGGAAATCTATAGGGATTTCTTTGTTTAAAATTTGCTTAATAGCATCAATTTTTAAGTACAATTTTTTCGCCCCTAAAATTTTCTTCTTTTTCTAGTGATTTCAATTTATTTTTTTAAATGTTTAATTGAATACGTTCACTGAACACTGTGAACGCAATGTATTCTTCCTTAATATACCACAGATGATTTAAGAATTTTAACAAACAAGCTTCAGCAATTATTTTGTCATCTTCTTTGAAAGCATTTAGTGAATGTATGAAGTCATTTAATGGTGCTACATTCACATTAGTAGCACTAGACCAAGATTTAGTATAATTTTTAATTATGAACCTACAAATTCGTCTGAGTGCAATTTCTTCTGTTTTAATAACTTTGAACTTTAACTTTAACAAAAATATGTTTACGCAATAAATGCATTTTGCCATCCCCCTAGCTTGGTGATATGCACCGGTTTGATGTATTTTTATCGCTCTAGAGGAAGTTTCTTCAAGCCTTAATTATTAATTTGAGATATTCTAATCTTTTCTCGGTTGAACTTGTGTTACCTTTATTAAACAAAATTTGTCATATAGGGGAGACAAAATACTTATATATTTTTCATATGTATTCTCAATAGAAATATCTGTATTCAATCCATCAATGCATTTTTAAATGTTTAAAAATTGCAATATCTGGTTTGGATGACACATTTAGTTTCGCTTTATTAAATGCAGTTTAGAAAATTAACTCTAAAACATGATGGCAATAAGCTAAATAAAGAATCTCTCTATACAAATGTTCTAAAAAAATACATCATATATTTTTTTAAATTTCTTCACACAATCTACTTTGAACTTTGTTGATATACAGGCTTTTTTCCAAAAAAATTAGACATTCTTATTACTAAAATATCACTTTCAGATAATTTCAGTTTCACAAATCATATATTAAAAAATAAAACGCATAAATAGTTCCTTTGGGAAGGTAGTTTACTACCTATAAATTGATTCTTAACTTAACCAATCAAATAATTAGGTTGACGGCTTATTTTAATAAAAATAATTAAACAAATAATATATTACAATAAATTACATTAAATTTACTATAGAAAAATAGAAATACTGAACATTGAACGTATAATATTACACTATAGAAATATTATACCTGTAACCCAGCAGATAATTTATGAATTATGAAATATAAAACGATATCTAGGTAGAAGACAACCATGTATTTTTGTATTTTATTTTATTATTAATTGTTAGTAAAATATAACAAAATACCCATAAATTGGAAAATTTTAGTGAAATGATGAAATATTTTGTTTTCTTTATTATAAAAAATAATAGATTTACGACAAATTATATAAATATCTATTTTAAAGGCAATGTTTTTTCTACAGTTAAGGTTCTATAAGTTTTTACATTAAATTAAATATTTTTAAACTTAAAATGGAAAAACTACAAAACAACCCATTTTGTCAAATTCCAACCTCTTTACGGATGGGAAGGGGATGATTTATCATGACCAAAATAACTCTTTTATAATAATAAAACAATTGGAGGAGTCTCCTCAAAAAATACACACTAATTATATTATTATTTATTTTAAAAAAACATTTGATATTATTATTGTTATCACTTTTTTAGGTCGTGTTCATTCCGGTATGTCTGTTGTAAAAAGAATGGGTATGGTAGAAACTGATAAAAATGATCGACCAGTTGACGACGTAAAAATACTAAAAGGTGGAGTTAAAATTTAATGACACTATGAAAAAACATATAAGGCCAGACTGAAAATGTAACCATGTAATATTTTATTATAATTAAAATACATTTTTTCAATTTTAATTACAAAATATTATGTTATTTACTCTAGTTACATTTGTTAAATATACCTAATTTATGTTTTTTCAAGCTAAATAAATAAATGTATGATTTGAAGAATTATAATTCTTTACATTTACTACTTATAGATAATAAATATCTGGATACAGCAATAATCACAAATGTGTATGTTAACACAAATGATACTATCACTAATATCACTGCATCTTTCTTACACAATTATCATTTTCTTTGCTGCAACGACTTAGAGACCCATTCTTTCTCTCTCTGCTATAATGACAGAAAAAAATATGTATGTGTTTTATAGAAAAGCCGCATCCATTTGTTTAATATCTATATTACTATTTTACAGTTTTACTGTATACATAATGTTACTTGATAATTTAATGGTACATATTTAATTTAAGCATTTTTATATTTTGTTTATTGTATATGAAATATTATGGTAAATAATTCTTGTGGGATACAAATCGCCTTTTAAGCAAGGATATCTCTGTAACTACTAATTGTTTCTTTTTCCTGTGTATTACTGCACGACACTGAATAAAGTTTAGTTTGGTTTAAGCCTGTAGGAGTAGGTAGATCCATAATAAATTTGTATGTGTCAATATTATAGTAAGTTTTTTTTATTTTAAAAAATAAATTTACAATGCCCTGATTACTTGCAGTTCATCATTTTAACTTCATCTCACATTATTACTAGCTATATATTATTATCTACACACTACACATTCTACACTAAATAAAACTAAATCAGTTTAATGTATATTAACATTTTTGGTTTAAAAAGGCAGCCATATATTGTTTGCCCCCAAACGTATTAAATACATTTAAATTGATATGTCCAACTACAATTTATATTTATAGTATAGGTAAGTTAGGTACCTAAGTACCTAATTACTATAAACTATAAAGTAAGTTTTTTTTACTCATTGAAAAATATATACTTGCTGGTATACAGAATTAATTTTTCCCGAGTATGTTGTTGGATAGTTATAAATTATTTCATTTTCTAGTGTACTATTGTTTAGGTATTTATGCTTATTTCGACGACATTCATTAACAAACCAATCATAAAAATAACGAGCTGAATATATTGCTGGCCAACTATGAGGATTTTTCTGTCCCCATTCATAAGCATTTTTTTCTGGATGAAATTGTAGTCCCACAAATGGATATTTTTTGGCTTCTATTGTAGAAATGAATGTTAAATTATCATTCAATTTATTTATTGTAATAGGATTCCAAAATCTATCTAGATGCATTGACGTGAAGTTCTTTAATGTCATACATTTACTGTTAAACAAATTATATTAAAAATAAACTTGATTAATTTTTTGTTATTATTATTTAACACTAATTAAATATTAGGTATAAATTAAATTATAGATTATACTATAAAACTACAGAACTATTATAATATACAAATACTATATTATATTAATTAAATAAATTTAGATAATTGTACTGTCTCCATCATCTTACGACATAGCAAATTATTTGCGTTCAGGAGGATCAATTCTGTGCTGGTATTTTAATCAAGGTGGTTTTAATATTAAAAGTAAATTGACATATTATTAAACTTAAAGGTAAGAATATAATCTGTGTTTATATGTCTTTTTTTTTTTTTTTTGATATTTTATTTTTAAGTGAGATTTGATGTATATATAAAGAAAATTTAATAAAAATACTTATATCTCACTTAAAACTTAAAATTTTGAGGTAAAATGTACCAACACAGATAGTATTCTTATCTTTAAGTTTGATAATAAGTTAATTAACTCAAATTAAAACTGGCATAATTATATAATTGCTCATTCTGAATACAAATTTGTTTTGTCGTGTGTTTCTAAGACGAGAACAGCACATCAGGTATCACAACCTCTTAATTTTATGATTTACTGTAATTATTTAACCCAACTTTTAATACGGTCATAGTTTATTTATATATAGGTGCAAATTTTTTAAATTTAGTAAAATAAAAATAATGTAATAATTAAATAATATATTCATACCCGTGGTGGTTTGATGTGACAGATTCTGTCAGTAATATTTTTTGAATATCTTTGGGCATCGTTCTGAATAATACACTTTTTTCTTCCATTTCTGGTATTAGTTCTAAAGGTAAATTTATGTTTTGAGCATGACAATTTGCAAAAGGAAATTTTCCATCAATGGATGCCATTAAAAGAAGTTCGAATCCTAGACAAATTCCCAGTACTGGGAAATAATCTTTTAAATTGTTTAACTAAAATGAAAGAAAAAAAATGACATACATCATACAATTTTTATATTTTTCATATAGTGAAATTTATCAAATACATATCCCAAATGAATTGTTCTAATTTATAAAAATGAAATTATATATTATCCTAGCAATTTATTAATTACAATTAATTCATTGACTCCTGCATAATAAGTAACATTTAGATAAAAAAAAATGTATAGATTTTTCATTCTAATTTGGAAATAAGTACCTACATACTTATAAATTATAAATATTTAAAACCAAATAGGTAGAATATTTACACGTTTAGCAATTTGAAAAATTAAATTAGTCGATCGTCCGATTCCTGAATCAAGTTTAAATGAACATCCTCCTCCAGGAATTAAAATACCATTCACTTTACTTATTACTTCCCTATAACATATGTTATTGTTCATTAAATATCATTTAGAATGTACACTGAAATTTATTTTAAATGTTGTTACTTACATATAATACGAAAATGTCCTGTTGGTAAAAATTGGTATAACTCGTCCTCCAGAAGATTCTATTAATTTAACATAAGATGCAGCTATATATGTACTATTTGAGAACCCATAGTGTTTCAATCCGCTCCAATAAGTTTCTTGTGCTAATATTCCAACTACTGGATTTTCATTACAAAGTGTTGATTTCTTCACAGAAAATAAAATTAAAATTAAATAAATTGGTAAATACATTTTTTTTTCTTTTTACTCGACCAATTAATGTGAGTTTTATTAAAACGTTAATTATAAAAATACTAAACTTATTGAAGGTTATTAGTGTATAAGTCATTAAGTGAACTGCTTATATAGGTAATCCAAACAGTGAAGTATGCACTTAATTATTATGTAGACAGGTCTATATTACTGAAGTACTTTAAATGGCAGCCAATGTATCACCGGAAAAACTTAAGTAGGTATATGGTATATACATACTAATCTAAATCAGTAAGTAATTTATTAGTAATTTATCTTTTCTTATAAGTTATATGTTTATATTTATTAAGTACATTTATAACATTAATGTTTATACTATGTTTGTATTGTCAATTCAAAAACTATACTTTAAAGTTAAATTAATGTTATTATTTAATAATATAGTATGTTATATAATATGTTATATTTTTATGCCAAGGAAAACTAAATAACAATTATATCTAAGCTACACCTGACCTGTATTGATGTACGCATATGACACATGGGCAATGACGAGAGATGAGGAAAAACTATATATGTTTGAGATGAAAGTTCTTAGGAAATTCTATGTAATTCAATTCAACAATGTGGAACAGAAAGGTGAAATAAAAACTAACACTCAAATTTACCAGCTATACAAAAAATATTTAATTCATTAGAGTGACCAGGCGTAGATACAAGGAGGTAGAAACAATGGCCCTCCCAAAATCTCAAGAAAAAAAATTTAAGCTGATAAAACTTTTTGTTACATTATATTTAACTTCAACTTCAATAGGATAATAATAAAATGTGCAAGAGATAAACATTCAATTATTTTTATTAAATATTTCTATATTAGGTATATTATATCAAAATGATATTGGTTTCTGGACATTTCTATGTTTTCTCAAGTTTTATAGTTTCTAACCTTGAGAAAATCTAAGTTACCTAAATGTTGTTTGTTTGTTTAATACAACATAAATGTAAATTATTTATTTAAGTTAACTATTGATATTTATTATCTATATTGATAGTTGATCCCCCCCCCAATTAATCTTGTGGTATATTGAGTTGTATACAATTATCGTGCTTTTGGATTATAGCATAAGCTGGTAATTTAATAATATTGTAAACCTACAAAGTATGCAAATATGGATCTAAATTTGTAATAGCTCCAGTATTATGGGCATACAATTTGAGTGTGTTGTAGTTATAATAATTACTGGCTATTTATATTTAATGTTAAGGAAGACTAAACAAAAAACAGAAAACCAATGATTTAATTTAGCGACACCTGAAATGAAAAAATTATTAAAATATTTGTATTCTGGACACCAAACATTTTTTTTTTCTATTGTAATGATATATAATATCATATTTATTACCTATATAATATCATTACGTAGCTATATAACTGAGTGTAATAAGTATGTATTTTTTGTTAATATGGAGAAGAATCAGAAAAGTAAAACCCAGGAAACATTATTTTCAGGAAAGACAAATTAGAGAAATTTATTTGTCAAGAAGTTTTATATTCAGAAAAGCTAAATATGTCCGTGTGATAAACTTATATGAAACCATATTAAAGCCTATACACAGAATAGATGACATATATTTTCATCTACTCTGTGATCTATATTCTATGTAAGAAACGAACAATAAGAAATCCGACCAACATAAATCAAATTTTTTTTCTTTCATCCGTAGTTGCTTTTCGACGACTAAATATTAAGTTTTAAGATTCACACATAGTGTATACTCTATGGGTTTAGATTCAAGACACTAACTTCCTTGGAGCATTATCGGGTTTAGACCGAAAAAAACCCTGCCATTCGTGATCAATTTTTATTTTTTTTTTTGCTGTTCTTAGTACGAGTAATAAGCGTTTTTTGATTGAGAAACAAAACCATTCATGTGTGCATTAGAAAACAAGAACGTATTCGTGTATGTAGATACGGCGAATATTGTTTTGGAGTTATTGGTACAAATATATATCGTTTTCATGATTATTATTCCAATTTGTATATTTTAAAAATTTTATTTACTATCATTAACTTCATAACCTCACAATAGTATAATCTTCAGTGCACACTGTTGTTACAACAAAAGGTTATATTATATCGTGCGTTTATCATATGAAGATATGTACGCTAAGAAATTTGTTAACTAGACAAACTGGTAGCAACCCACATGTTAAAATTTTGTCATGGCTACCATAGATAAATATCTATCATTTATGATGGCGAACCGTATAGCCCACAGAATATAATCTAGGTATGACCGTATATTGAATTATCGTTTAAATTGAAGAACAAATTGTAGGAACAGATTAACATTAGTAATAGGCGTTACTTGACCAGCATCAGTAGTAACAACATAACGGTCGAATGTCGGTTCCCGGCGTATGGGCGTAGATTATAAACAACGTACGCCAAGTGATCTGAGTGTGTAGGTAACACTGTTAAATGCCTATCGAGCGGTTAGCGTTAGCTGCCGCATCCGATGATTTGCTATTTCGCTCCGTTTATTGTTTGTTGTTTGTCGTTGGCTTCATTTTACCTCAGCCGGTAGCCTGTGCTAGTCCGCTTCTTTCAACGCCGTTGTTCAGTTTATATTTTTATTTTCCTTCACCGCCGGTGTTTCTCATTTGATTGTTTCTCATTTTACTGTAAAGAAACGATATTCAATAATGGCTGTCGACAAAAGTGTAAGTATACCAAATTGTACGTCAGCGCGCATGTTCCCACGGGTCGTTGGACACACAATGGCGGTCGCACGCGTCATTTTTCATAATTTTCTGAAACACGTACCCGTTGTACATATTGTATTATACCGTTCTGTACTTAAATTGTCGTATGCTTTATCGTACTGCGCGGCATAATAAAGTATACGAACGCGCGTTTCTGACATGTCAATATATTCGTTGTATGGTTGTTGGTGATGCGCGTCCTCGCACACCATTTGTAAATCATGTGTACCAATTCTATTGATTTTTTTTCAATTTATTCTCCTACGTTATAATATTAGGTCTTATGTCAAAACTATTTAAAATAATTTTACAAACAATATTGGTCTGCTTGATAACTGGTGATGTTACTAATGTCGGATAATTTCATACTGCTTATATTGTTGACTGTGTACTATCGATAACATATTTATTTTGCACGATAGCTACCTATGTCAACATACTTTTTAATTCTAACCATTTTTTGTTTATAATTTAATATGTAGGTAAGTACTTATCATAAATCCGTTCTTACAATGTCCCATAAAGTTTTTGTTAATACTAACTAGCGGTTTTTTGTAAATTCTGTCTATTAACTAAATTTCCGGAACATTCACTTAGTTACATTACTTGTTAGAAAAAAAAAATAAACTTCAACTAGTTTCGTTGGCATCAATATTATAATCACTGACACTATACTAGGTTTCCGTTTTCGACCATAGAACTAAATACATGGTATAAAAAATGTGGAAAATGTAATCTGTTTAAATAAATGTTCATACCTACATATTAATGCTAACTACCTGTCAATCAGATCAATATTGTTTACGTCGATATTAAATGTATTCAGATTTTTTTTAAAAACATTTAGATTAAGTGGTTGGTTTAGGTATATGAAATGTGTCCAACAGAACATACTATATTTATAATATGTAACTATTATTTAAAATCAATGTGGGCATTTCTTCTGTACAGAGTTTAATATTTTGACATCTCTAAACAATATTCAATATTTGTAAATAATCCTTAGTCCTATTTTAATTAGAAATAACACTAGTCTTAAAACCAAACTCCTTAAACCCATATTGACCTATAGGCTGCAGCTCTGGGGCCCAGTCGAAAAGTTAAACATAAATAAAGTCCAAACGTTCCAAAATATCACATTGTGACATACCACTAATGCCCCCTCTCCCCCTTATGTTTCTATCCAGATTTCATAAAGATCTAGCGATGAAAACTGTTTTTGAAGACGCACACAATGCACAATGTCCATTTTCATAAAAGATTTCAAAATCATCCCATTCCCTTAATTATGGATTTATCTATCCTAGTTGCAAGCTTAAAAGGAAATAGTGGTGTGGCCTTTTATAAATTTAGTGAACATTTTCCTTATCAATCAATAAAACTCTTTTATTAGTCAATTACAATAAATCAACCTAAGTGTCACTAATAGCTTCTCAATCAACTCTATGTGTCTACCTTACTCTTATCATGTAAGCTTATTATACATTAATTGTATATACTCCATTCCACGAGAGAATGTTCACGCATACGACTAACGGTCGGCGATAGCACAGGGGCTAAATTTTCCCCACTTACTGCTGGTGTTGATGAGTGTACGCCAAATATTAGACGATCGTACCCGAACTTGCGTAAGTGGTGGGAGATGCTCAGCGACTATCAAAAAACTTGTTCCTTCTCACTTGGAACAGAGTATATTTACCTATGTAATATTATTGATATCTTCTTAAAGGACGCTCCTGAGCATATCAACTTGAAAGTTTTGGGACAAGATAATGCTGTTGTTCAATTTAAAATCAAGAAGCATACTCCGCTTAAGAAGTTGATGAATGCTTATTGCGAAAGAACTGTAAGTATAAATATAATTATATGTCAATTGTATGATATCCTTGTAATATTTTCAATATGAAAAAAATAATTTATATATTTTGCCTAGTTCTTAATTTTGGCTTCTTTTTTTAGGGCATATTCCATTTTATACTTATTGAAAAATAATTAATACAATTAATAATTTTCTCAAAAATATTAAATTTTATCATATAATATGGTTGTTGACTGTTCATGGAGGCATATATGTTTCCTAGAAATGCCTGAGGATTAGTTTGATTTTTCCAGTTATTTATTTTATTTATAAATAGTAAACACTTCTATATCATAAAATATTTCATTGCACTTTTGTTATGTCAATCGTTTTTTTTGATTTTGAGGTGCATAAGTGCTTGCATATTTAGAGCTACAAGTCTTCTGCCCCAATAATAAACAAAAATATAAATTATTGCTAAATATTTAGCCTTAGTATAATAATATGTGATTCATTTTCGTAAAAACTTCTCTTATTTCTTACTGCCTGAACAAATTAAAGTTATATTTGTTCTGTTTCTATAACTTATGGTTTTTAGTTTAGATAATATGTTTGTCATAAATTGTACATTTATCCCCTTAAGTATTTAAAAAACAACTATCATCTTCTTAATAATTTTGCTGTTATAGTATAAACTAGAGTTGAGCAAATCGTATAACAGTTTTATATGTTAGTACATTTTTTTTTTTTAATTATATTGGATTAAACAAAACTGATTGAAGCTTATTCATTTTCTAATACGGTATTCTTGTTTTACAAACTTGTTCAAGGCCTGAAAATTATAAGTATTTAAAACATGTTTTTAATTAATTATCAAATATTTGTATAAACTCTTTTTAAGACAGTTAATTGAGTACCCATATACAGCATATTGTCTTATTTTTAATACTTTCTTAACATAATAGATGTGTGATTTATAATTTTGCTTAAATAATATCAATAATAATTAGATCACCTTGAGTATTATTTCCCCAAAAATCCAGTAAGGAAAAACATTTTCTAATGAATTTTAAAGAGAAAAAACAAATTTATTAATTTTCTTTAAAATGTTTAAAATAAAATAGAAACATAAGTAGCGCATTGTTGTTAGCAGGGTTGAAATGTATTAATTAATATATAAATTGTACAGTATAAAACACATAATTATATACATTTTATACCGTATTAAAATAAAATCCCTAATAAACAAAAATACATTTATAATTTAAACTAACAATAAAATAAGAGAATGTAAATTATAAATAGACATTTGTGGTGCTATAATTATACAATCTTATCGTGGACATATTTATAAATCATTGTATTCATGATATTTATAAAAATTTTATCTTATTAAATTATACTTGAAAAAATAAGAGTATAATATTATAGTGTATTAATTTGTGTCTTATTCTTGTCACCCGAAGTACACAAACACAAATAAATATATTATCAACACAATTTCAAAATATAATTTATATGCAATTAGAATTATATAAAAATATTATATTATTTTCTATTTAGAAGATAGGTACTTGAAAGAATGAAAAAGATAATTGTAAACAAATTTTTTTATAATTTATATAATATATTTTACTAAATATAAAATTAATATCTGATACATGAAGTAATTTAAATTTTTAAAGAATGAATTTTAAAAGCATTTAATGTGTATATTATCAACCTGGGTTGCTAGCACTTTGAACGGTAATTTAGTTTATATATTATGTTTAATAATCATCATTGATGTGTGTATACAACCTAAATTAGCTGGATACTGATAAAAGTATTTGTACACCGTACCATTATTAAATGTGTATGCAGCAGATTATAAATAGTATAACTTTATTAGGTGCTACAAAAAAATAACCATGGAGGACGGGGTCGTTGAGTCAGCAAATAACCCCCATAAAGTAGATTCATGTATATATTAAAAAAGTTATGTATTCATCAGATTCGAATCCTAGTACACTGATTACACAAGCTGCTTTATCCAAACAATGGTTTTCAGTAACCTACTGGTTGAGTATATACACTCAATACCCATAAATCATTTTGATTAAAGAAGACTGCAGAATTTGGTTAATCATTTCTTGACAGATTAAAAATGTTTCATATTTTTCTTAAGAATAGATTCAAAATTTTAATATATAAAACTAATTTTTTAAATATAATTTTTAGGGACTTGCTATGGCAACTGTAAGATTCCGGTTTGATGGACAAGCTATTAGTGAAGCTGACACTCCAGCTTCATTGGAGATGGAAGAAGGTGATACTATTGAAGTGTATCAGCAACAGACTGGAGGTTGCTTTAGATTCAATTATTATTAACTACTACTTTTTATATATTTACTTTTATATAACTAAGTTTATATTTTATAAATTATAAACAATTCTATACACATTAATTTAGTAGTTGTCTAAACCTTAAATCAATCAATATGATGATCCGTTTTCTTTTTTTTAAAACTAAGCTGTATTCCATAATATTTCTAATACGTATAATAAATAAGATTACAATAGTTGTATAAGCATATTACTTGGAAGTGTGAAGGAATAATTGTTCAACATACTTTATTCTAAATCTATATGTAATGATCAATTTTATTTATACAATTTGTTTTTCTCACATTTCCTTTAGCATAATAATAAACTTTTGATATAATCATAAAGTTCAGAGAGTTTTTCTTTTATTAAATGTAAATGATTTATTAAAATTAGTAAATGCTATTATTATAATAGTTATTATTAAAATAACATATTCAATACGGTTTTTAAATGGTGTGCCACATACTGTATAATTTTTAATATATTGGCCTGGAATATATTTCACACAATGAAAATCAAAATCTTCATTATAGTCTTCAATGCATAAATATTTACGTTTTTTTAATTGCTAAAATAAAATACATTTTATATACATTAATTGAAAATTATAAAAATATAACTTGCTTGCAACCTGAATTATTTAATTTGGATATTAAAATTAAATTATTTTTTCTTCTAATACCGAGGTTCTCAAACTGTGGGTCTTGATTGAACTTTTGGTGGGCAATGTTTAAAATATTTTTTTTTTTACAGAAAAAACTAGACCTTGTTTTAGACAGTAATTTCTAAAATTATATTAAATATTAAAATGCAGGTCATTAGTATGTGGTAGGTCGCCCCAAAAAAAAAAAAATTGAAAATGGTTTGTATTGTGAATAGTTTAGAAACCTCTGTTCTAATATATTATGTACTCTTAAATTAATAATTGGTCATTTTATTCTATTTCTATAATTATCTACTATTACGTAATACATTTTAATTTATCTCCCCTAATTTGTGCACAAATATATAATTCAAATTGAGAGATTGATGAATTTTGCTAAATTTATGTATATTCAATATTTCTACCAAAATAAGAAATTCATAGTGAATAATAATACAATTAGTACTTATGATACCAAAATTGAGTAATTCAGGTTCAAAGCGTTATAACTAAAAATGATACTTACTGTTCCAAATGATGAAACTGTTATATTACAAGGTCCGATTTCTTCATGTAGGCCAATTGAAACTTCATTTTCTGGTTTACCCCATATTGTTATACACAAGAATGTTGTATAATAAACAACAAGGTACATAATTAAAGCTAATGGTTGATCAAATACGTTTCTTGGTTTGTGTTTTAAAATAGCTAACATGATATAAATTGCTATCAAAAACATCACAATAACTTGTGTTGGAACATTATAAAGATCATGTAGTGGGTGATATAGAATAGAAAAACATAATATGCCACATGGAGTGGTAAAAAATGTTGCTTTTAAAAATGTTATAATTTCCTCCTTTAGAGAATATGGTTTATTAAGATTTAAATCTTTTTTAAAAAACCAAAAAACAAAACTTGCCGAAAAAACCATATGAAAGTAATAAGATGTCCATGGTACCCAATATGTTCGGTCCCCTATGTTAGGATCTGTATCATGCCATGTCCAATGAATGAATTTTATACCCATTATATCGTATGGCAAGTCAATTAGTAATACATTTAATCCCACCGTAACCATAAGACCCATTTTTATTTTATTTGTTCTATATCCAATCTCAATTGATATGTAATAAAAAACTGAATCTGTAAATTTAAAGAACAAATAAAAGAAAGTAATTTGAACACAGAGAAACAATACATACACAAAATGATTACATATAATGGAAGTCTCCGTCCAAAAAACATGACTAGAGAAGTACTATGCCAGAAATTATCTATTTCAGCCATAACATAAGATAAACACTCAATGACCAAACCGTGACAAATGATGCTGAACCAGAGTAAAGGACGTCTTCCTCCATATGTAAATGCTGAAAAATGTAACAATAAATTCAGGTACTTATTGTTTTTGTAGGCAATTTATTCACTGAGTTGTAGTAAGTCTATTAGTTTAATGGTTCGAAAACCACCTTTTTCATTATGTACATGTTGTGAAAAATAATTATACGAATATTATGAATACCAAAATACTTACCGTGTACCAATGTTATTACTCCTCCAATAATAAACAGCATCTGGACTATTAAATATGTTGGTTGGTTTTTCCATAATTCAGAAACTGATCCGAATGATATGAATTGCCCCCAAATCTAAAATATATATTATTCCTTTATATATTTAATAAAACAACATTGTACATATTTATTTATAACTTATTAAATTTAAGTTACATCACATAATTGTTCGTAAGACGTCATATTCAATCAAAAATCCGTGACTATTATGTTCCACAATTAGGTTGCTAACTATCTCTTATTAATTGAATTAAACTTAGTATTTCTTTTTAGATTATACAAAAACAAATTAAACGATTTAGGTATGTGATACGTACACACTAAACAAGTACTTGAGTTTTGATATGGTACCACGACTGAAATAGTCTTGAAGGACTTGAGATTATAGTAACTATGTACATACAATTAGCAAATTTTTTTTTTATTTTATCAATTGTTTAATATTAACTCCATAAAATACATTGTAGAGATTATTTGTTTTAATATAAATTTATTACGTTGGAGGAAGAGTTTAGAGCAAATATTTAATCGACGTAAGTTCAGTTTTACTATTATTTAGTTTTGAACTAATTGCGCCAACCAGCGCGCACGCAGGAGGAGTAAAAGCAAGCAATGGATAATTTTCGTTACGCGCATGTCAAACATTCCGTTGTCATTGAGGGGGGGGGGTCATTACCGCCCATAGAGAAGATACCCAGTGTTTCCATTTCATTATAATGAATTTTATGAATTATCATAATATTGAACATTTTCGTAAGAAAATCTAGACACTCCAGATCAAGTACTAAGAAAATAGCCATTTTAGAGTTTATTCTTCTGAAAACGTTGACGTTTCAATTTTTTATTTTCATTAACCAGATGGTGTTAAATACATTTTTTTATTATACAAGAACATAGAATATAGTTTAATCCCATAGTGTATACTCCGTTCCATAAGAGAAAACACCAGGCAGAGACCAGTTTTCGTCCGACGGCACACATCCCCCAACCCGTTCGGTTACATAAAGTCGCCAGTTACTTATCATTCGCAATACGCAGAACTAGTCAATTTTCTTTTGGAACGGAGTATAGTGTTCACGGTCGTAGATAGATACGACTATGTTTTTAGATAATATCTCATCTAGTTTTCTGATATGTATTGTTTACCAAAGCTCTATTTTGCTTGTGTTTAATACACTATTTTTCTGTAAAAAAAATATTAAAAATCACGAAGTCAATGAAAATAAAAAGTCAAAACGTCAAATTTTCAGAAGAATATACCCTATAAAATGGCTATATTCAAATTTTTCGAAAATAATAAAATAAAAAGTTACTTGCAGAATCACGGCAGAAATACTGGACCAATTGCTCTTTCAAACAAGCCTCAAACCATTAAAACCTCTATCCAAAAATGGAACCTTCTCTAAACCTCAATAAAAAGATGAGGTAATAATCATTCGGGTCAGAATAGGACAATCTAACCTACTCCTTCCTCATCACCAAAGAGCTGGCTCCAACGTGTCACACATGTAAACTCATTCTATCTATCGATCACATCGTGACCGAATGCCTAAATTACCACGAAGCACGAAGAATCTACTCCAATTTTTCTATAACATAAATTAAGGCAATAAAGTGTAAATAATTTGTAAATGTGTATTTCAGTTCTTCCCGCATCACTCCTATAGTCTGTCCCACAAAATATCGGGCCAGCTCGCCGACTTTTTTTTTTTTTTTATTTATTATATAAACATAAGACATTCCTAGCCAGAGGCTATCTATATCTAGGGATATATTACAATATTATATTTTATCAGATTAACGTGATAATTAAAAAATATTTTTATAAGTACTATAAGGATAATTACAATTGGTTTTTTAAGAATTACAGTAGTAACAATGTGATTACAATAATTCTAATATTTACATATTTACAATAATATTTAATAACTATAAGTAACAGAGAGGTCGTAGATTGATCTGGAAGAATCTCTTGTGTATAGTGAAGATTTGGATGTTGATAGAGGTGGCTTAGTGTAGGAGGTCGTGTGGACGACCTCGTTTTAATCGACGATGGGTTGGGTGAGTTATAGTTCTAACATTTTCTTAACATTTAAGAGTTAAGATACTGTTAAGGTTATAGTGAATTGCACCTGATGAGTTTGAAAGAGAGCAGTGGAAATTTTTTGCTAATGTTTTGATATGATCTTCGATTTCTTGGATTTGAAAGTCTTTGCGGAGATTTGCATTTCTGACAAACCATGGGGTATTTGCAATTATTCTGAGGACTTTGTTTTGGACAATTTGCATTTTTTTGATGTGCGAGGATGCACAATTACCCCATATCGGGCAAGCGTAGGTAAGAATTGGGCGTATAATTTGCTTAAAAATTAGTAAAGAGCATTTTTTTTGTATAGTTGAATTTTTGTTCAGGATAGGATAAAGCATTGAGATGCGTTGGTATGCTTGCTGGACTTTGGATGAAATGTGGGGCCGCCACGTGAGTCGCTTGTCAAGAGTTACACCGAGGTATTTAACCGTCGGTTGCCAGGGTATATTTTCACTGTCAAAGCTCGCCGACTAAAACCGGTCGCTGCCGCGCATCCACCGCCACAACTTTGCCCGTCAATCGCCTGTCGGATTATCAACAGCGCTGTGTCAGCAAACGCCGATGTTGTACAGGTGTTCTACACAGCGCGTCAAATAGTTGACTGCGATATTCCACTGTGAACTTATTCAGTTTTTTACAGTGTCTAATGATTTTGCATAAAAATCATCAACAAGTAATAAAACAGAAGTGGCAAACAATTACACGCTTCATAATAAATACCAATAAGTTTCTACAAAATATTCTCGCAGTGTATAGTCGGCAATCGACGGATGGTGGAAGGAGAAACGGCGGTCCGGTCGACCGATCTCTCGTGGGACAGACTATATACAGTATAAGCAGGCTAATAACCATTGTTGTTGAAGTCCAACTATTAATTTTTAAAAAAAAGTTACTATTTTTAAATTTTTTACCGAAACGTATAAATTCAATTGAACTACGAATATTTGTAGTCCTTATTCCCGTGAGTCGTATAAAAAAAAAACAACTTAATTATCTTTATTATCTCAAGAGATATCTCAATCGGTACATCTTTGTGGGACACTGTATATATATATATATATATATATATTTAAAAATATATACAGTTATCACGTTAACGTATCATATAAAATAGTGTAAATAAACCGCCCAAGTCCACCATATTTTGCGAACAAACGTATCCTGTCTTTATTATCTATAACTATGTCTATACAATGCACAATTAAATTTGGTTTAAAAACTAAAGGTGTTAAATCATCATGAAAAATGACACCGCGTAAGCTAAAGTATAACGCGACACCGCCGATTTTGACGGTGTAGATTATTTGATAAGTATGTTTTACGTCCGTGCGTAGATAATAAATAATATTTTTTTTTTAATTTTATTTGGTATATACATTCTGTTCCTTTAGGAACAATACGAATATTTGCTAATAGAAAATAGGTACATGATTATTTGATGGGAGAAGCCACCCCAGTGTTAACACTACCCTTATTTGAGATTTAAATTTTTTTTTTTTTGTATACTAATACTTTAGATTAAATAGTGAGGAGGTCACGACACCATTTCCATTTCCTTTATAAATAATAATATAATAATATTTATTATCCATGCACGGGTGTAGTGTGTTATCAACGTTATCATTGGATAACATTGAATACACACGGGCAACTTTTTGTGGTGCCACAGAAACAACGCTGTGGCGACACTGATGAAAATACATTGTTTTGTATTGATGGTTTCATACGGTATGGCGCCACAAAAAATGGCTGTGTGAAACGAACCTAATACACCATCTAACGAAATTATATAGATAATAAAATAATAATTATCTACAGGGTTAATCTAAGCGCTAAGCCAATGTATATTGTATATGTCTATGGCTGTCACGATTATAAATCTATAACTGTATAATCTATATTCTATAGTATCTATAATCGTGGTGGCTGTAAAGGAGACACGATTCATGAATACAACGGTTAATGTCGCACGAATACTATAATAAGACAAATTAATATCCCGACACAGATGATAAATATCATGTGTTAATATCACTGTATTTTTCTTGCATAATTATCACTTTCTGTCGCGTGAAACGTTCCATGCAACAAAGTAACAACGTTTCTCTCTCCGTTATGACGGCAGTTGGCAGAAAAATGTCCATACCAACCCAACCATAAATAAAATTTATGAATAATAGAATTATAATTTTTTTTTTATATTGGGTATTTTAAAAATATTTAAAGATTTCTGAAAAATACTTTTTATCTATGTGATAACGCACTATTATATATTCATGTGCAAGACGATATTTAAGAAACAGCTGAAAACTATTATTTATAATAACGATTAATAAAAATATGAGTCATAAAAATGTGCACCTGCTACTACGTTATCTCGTTTAGATAATATTCGATTTAATTTTCTTATTCATTATTTTTCAAGTTGCTATTTCTTGATGAATTGCATGATTTGAAGTGATCAATTGTATTATTTATATAGCACTGTCAAATAATGTATTATCAATAATCAATACTAAAAGTGAAATTAAGGTGTTCATAATCAAATAACTGGTACTATATAGTAACTACTACTAACCATTACTAATAGGTAATATTTCTTAAACATTGTCTCTTAAGATATTTTTCTTCGCAATGTCCAACTCACAAGAACCAAAATCTAAAAAACCAGCTGGTGAGTTTGTAAAATAGTTGTCTGTATCAGAGATTATACTCCTTGCCCCTTCGGTGTTATTACAGATACAGCATTTAAACAACAACGACTGCCGGCGTGGCAGCCAATTCTTACTGCACGGAATGTAATGCCAATATTCTTTGCAGTTGCAGCAGCATTTATTCCAATTGGTATGGGTTTGCTGTATTTAACAAATATAGTGAGTTATTTTTATACAATTATAAACAAGCAATTATTATTATTTTAACTGTTTAAATGTATTTTCAGGTTCAAGAATTTACTCTTGATTACACTCAATGTATACAATCACAAACTCAAATAAGTTGTGCTGAATATATTGGTAGCAATCGTAATATGTCTTGTAATTGTGTTATCCATTTCACATTAGAAGAAGACTTTGCTGTATGATATACATTCTACTACCTACCTATACTTGTTATAATCTCATCTAAATGTTTAATTGTTTTTATTATTTTATTTTAATGCTACTTCTATAGCCCAATGTTTATATGTACTATGGTTTAACAAACTATTACCAAAATCATCGACGTTATGTCAAGTCAAGAGATGATTTTCAGTTGCTTGGAAAACTAAGCAAAACTCCTTCGAGTGATTGTGCACCGTATGATTTTAGTAACAACAAGCCTATTGCTCCATGTGGAGCTATTGCAAATTCATTATTCAGTGGTAAATATTAATTTATTAAGTGAAATTCAAAGTAAATGTATCCTGTGATATTATTAAACTTCAATTTATTAATTTATCATTTATAATATATTATTATTTTTTTACACATTTTAAATGAATATGTACAAAATTGTATTTCTCTAATGTATATAAGTATATTTTTATTTCAGATAGTCTAATTTTGGAGTATAATGGAAAACTGGTTCCATTGCTTAGAACGGGAATTGCTTGGCCATCTGATAAAAATATTAAATATCAAAATCCACCTGGACAAATAGAAGAAGGTTAAATTTAAATACTTTTTTAGTTATTTTTTTCATAATATCTAGTCTAAATCAGTCATTTTCCATGAGCAAAAAAAAATGTTGGGTCTGTTAAATATTTAATACAAAGTAGAATATTACTTTATGTTGTCCTTGTTAAATTCTGAGGTTTTTATCAATTTAAACAAATTTATAAATACAATTTTTCAAAAACTAAAATAAAACTACTTCCTTCATTGTACCGCTCACTTTAGTTGGCCGTTCATACTATTGTACAATTAGAGTACCACAAGTTAAGAACATGTCTACTCACACCAACAAAACAACTTCTATCGCCACACTTTTGGAAATGTGCTGTAGCAACCAAAAATTTCAAGTTTAACTGGTCGCTCAGCTTAAAACCAGCTTACCACTTTGCAAAATAAAACAATTGTATACTATAATGTACAACTACTATTTACGCGAAAAGCAGAAATGGTATTGTATAAAGATATAAGGTAGTTTTTTTTTTTTTTTTTTAATGTAAATTTAAATAACTACTAAATAATCTACTTCAAAGTAGATGTTTGTTTAATTTGTTTTCAATTTTCACACAATTGAAGGCATTGAAATGAGAATTTTTAAAATTACCTATCTAAAGTACATTATGGAGGTATTTAATTTATCTGTATAAAGTTGCTGAATGAAAGTGCTCCAAAATGTTTATTTTTAATTATAAGTATTTCCTAGCCATGTTCAGAACCTTTAATAAACCCTAAAATATAATTAAGCACATTTTATTTTAATTAATATATATTATATTTTGTATGAAAATTATTTTAATTAATATATAGTAGGGATGACTCCTCGAACTTTGTTAAAATTGATTAAAAAAGTTTGAACATAGAAATTTAAAATATATATATTTTTTTTTATTGTACTGATTAGGATTTAATAATTATGTACTAAGTACATTACAAATTGAAACTTTAACATAAATTTATAGTTTTAGCATTTTGAGTATTAAAATAAAATGCCAACTTGTTTAGTTAGATTACTAATATTCTGATTAATACTATGTTTATTATAATTTTTGTTTAGTATTTAAAGATTTTGCAAAACCTATCGACTGGCATAAGAATATATGGGAATTAGATAAGGAGAATTCATCAAACAATGGTTTTGAAAATGAGGACTTGATTGTTTGGATGCGAACAGCAGCACTTCCTGATTTTCGTAAATTATACAGACGTATTGATCATTCAAAAAATGAATTTAAAAATGGCTTACCTAAAGGAAATTACTCATTAAATGTAGAATACAGTATGTTTTATTTAATGTGAACAAAATTGTTACTAAAATAATCATGTATTTTGTAGATTATCCAGTTGCGGGATTTGGAGGAACCAAAAGTTTGATTTTGTCAAACACTTCATTTACAGGAGGAAAAAACTTGTTTCTTGGATATGCTTATATAGTTGTTGGATGCAGCTGCTTTTTATTAGGATTATTATTTTTGATTATTCATATCAAATACAAGCCTAGGTATTTAAAAGTTATAGTATTAGTTTTAAAATTGCATACAAATTTAAGATGAATTTAAAATATCACTATAATCCTATTACACTATTTTCTTGGTTCCTTATATTTGTATGTATAAAATAACATATACTTGAATTAATAATTAATAATACCCTATTTATTATTTTTTCTAGTGCAAATACAGATGTTTCGGTTATTACGCCATCTACTTCATATCAATGATTTAGAGGCCTATATAATATTGAGCTACAAAATCTTGGATGTCAATATCTTGAAATACTGATATAATTTTGAATAAATAACTAATTGAAAGACAAAATGTTTAATGTCAAAAGTTTTAAATTGATTTTCGTTGTGATATCTATTGAATATCAGTATCCTAAATGATAAAATCTTGAACGAGACGTCTGTAAACTTCAAATTTATGACATTCACGATTTTGTCTGTCAATTTTTGGTTATTTAATTTTGTAATTCAAGATATCAACATTTAAGATTTGGAAATTCACAATTATGCAATGGACCACGGGGAATCAGCACAATTATTCCAGTAATAAAGAAATAATATCCTGTGTTTTCTGCACCTATACTTTTAATTGGACTGTGCTTTAACTAGCAACTGATGAGCTTTATACAATTATGTGATATATTCAGATATATTAAGAGTGATAAGTATTATCACTTTTAATGTTTCAATAATGTAATTATTATTAATTATTCCTAATTTATATTTTAAATAAGTTAAATTATTGGTGTTAAGTAAAATGCAGTAGTCATTATTTTTAACATTAATAAAATGTAAGAGGACTCCA
Source organism: Tuberolachnus salignus (assembly GCA_956483605.1). NCBI lineage: Eukaryota > Metazoa > Arthropoda > Insecta > Hemiptera > Aphididae > Tuberolachnus > Tuberolachnus salignus. The sequence continues at coordinate 42,114,826 of OY101429.1, read as the reverse complement.
TACCAGTTGATAGCTGTTTACTTCCTTCACATGTAATACATATCAATGGATTTTTATTCTAGTACTAATATAACAATTAATCTAGAATTTGAGAAGGTTTTTAAAATACAATTTCAATATTTAGTAAAATTTATATTGGATTATTTGGCCACATATGTTATTAATTTTTTTTATTAAAACATATTTACTAAGTGTAGAAGACTTGATGAAATGATAATTGTTTATTGCTTTTGATTTTCAGAAATTCTTTATGTCTTAGTATTGTTGGTGGAATATTTGATAAAATATATCTGGCTTTAGTGTCCCAGTTATTATGCATAGTTTTTAATTAGCTGAGTATGTATTTTTTTGGCGACTGCTGGGAATCTATACTGATGCACAATTTTCTTTGATTGAATATACTAGTGTCAGTTTTATTATACCCAGTGTTTCTGCTTCAGCTCCTCAGTTAGGTCCTTCTTTTTATTAAAATATTTTTTCTTGTTTTGAGCTTTTATGTAACCTTATCTATGTGGTCCTAAGGTAATACCAAGATATTTTGGTATAGAGTTGTGTTGCACTCTTTGGTAATGGAATGTGATGCTCATTGTAAAGTTGGCTTTCTATTATTAGATAATAATATATTATGGATTGTTTTCATCAAATTTAGTTTGATTTTCTATCTCTATAAAGTACTATTGGACGATTTCTAAATCTTCTATCAATTTCGTACAGATGGATATATCTTTGTCTTGATAAGATGGGGCTTTATTATTAGCATATTAAAAATTGTTTGACCCAATTAATTTCATTGTGTTGGTACTAGAATTTAAATAAATTGTTGTGCAAGTGATAACAGAATCAACATTTTGACGAATTAACCTGTGTAATTATTAATATGTTGGAACTGAAATAAGATGTTAAAATTTTAATTAATTACTTTTAACAAAACATTTTGGAGCTTTAAATTTTATAGTAAAATTAATGCTAAATAATAATATGAACTATGTATTTCTAGTCATTGAAGTTAATTTTGTTATTGTTATTAAGAATACATTTTAGAGCAATGTAAGCTTAAAAGTTATTTAAATATTATTATATGTTGACAATTAAATAATTTATTTGTTGAAGTAATTTCCTTATTTTATGAAATATTTTAAACATTTAGTTTTATTTATGTGCATATTTTTAGATTATTTATACCATGTTAAAAATTAATTTCCTATGTAAATCACATTCTTATGAAATAAAAAAATAATAAGCTTAATTTATTGAAAAATTATTACAATTTATTATTATTATTTGGTATTATTTAAGACATAAATTAAAATTGTTAAATTTATGTTATTAAATCTTGAGTTTGTTTTATTAAATGAATTTCCTTGTAAATTAATATATGGATTATTAGGTAATATTTAACTAATTTAGTTGTACTGCTTTTATTGCATTATGATTCATTGAATTATTGAAATATGTTAATTTACATCTTTAAATATTAATATAAGAATGATAGCTATATAGATGGATTTGATAATTAACTTAAGTAAAAATTTGTTTAGGTTTCTAAATATAAGTTTAAACACCTTATATCCTTATATTGTGTCTGTCCATCTGTAGTATATAGTTATGATTGTTGATTTGGTTTACAAGGAGATAAATATTATTGTTATTATGAAATATCATTATGTTATAATTTGAATTCCAGTAGTTACTGAAGTTAAATAAATAAATAAATTTATACACTTAAGCAAATATTAGGTTACCAAATAATTTTTTAATTATATATGGAATTATTGTTTATTTTTTAAAATATGATTAGAAATCAGAAATTTAATATGCACACATAAATGCCTTTCTTACCTTATTTTACTGTATTATCAATAAATATGTATGTTATCTTCAATAGTTTTATGATTCTTTCATTATTACTTTATAAAAATAGAATGAAAACCGTATATTTAAAAATGAATATAAGTAAATACTTATAAATGTTAAAATCATAGGTTGCTTTTTAATATGAAAAGTTAGTTATAATGATGTCTCTAGGGACCTCTTAGAAATGTCAAAATATTCACTTACATATATTTTTTATATTTTAAATGTATTATTTAATAACCAGCAACTGAAAAAATACTTTCAGTTATAGTTAAACTGAAATAACTCTTCGTAAATAGATATTTTAATTTTAAAATATATACTTATCTATTCCCATAATGATTAATTGCAATGTTAATAATATAGTTATTCGAAGGCGAATGGGTGTTTTAAATGGAAAAAAATTAAATATTAAACCAGGATTTAGTGATGGTAATTATTTACAGAAATTTACTAATGCTACAAGTTTACATGGTGTAGTTTATATAGGAGAACCCAGAAGACCATGTTTAGAAAGGTTTGTTTAAAAATGTATTATTAATTTATCAAAATTATTAAAAAATAACTTAATTATAGTTTGATTTAAAATAATTCTAATAATTTAAAAATATATAATTGTTTCCATAATAATGTGTTAAAATCAAATTTTTTATTTTAAATCAAAATAAGGTCCAACACTTAATTGGTACTTTTATACAATTTGTAAACATTAGTTATTATTATTATATTATAATATTAAAATTTATAACTATTTAAAAAAAAAAAGACTGTATAATATATTGCAACATAAAATAAAAGATTAAGCAAACATTTCTAGTCATCAAAATAAATGTATTTTTAGTGATTTTAGGCTCTTAGAATACAATCATTTTATACATTAATATAGTCACAATTTTATTTTGTGATAATAATAACAATATTTTTGAAGATTTTAAATAGCCAAAACGACATTTACATTACTTCTGTACTCTAACATTTACATATTTATAATGAAGTTAAGGAAAATAATTTTAAAAACATCTTAAATGTATAGAAAGATTTTGATAATAAAAATAAGGTTCAATAGGTACCAATATACTTTCAATAATAAAATATAAATCTATATCATCTCATCTCTGTTTTTACAATATCTTTTATTAAAATGAATTTACCTGTATGTAAAAAATCATAATATTTTCTATGTATACCTCATTTTGATTTTGTATTTAGTTGCGTATAACCTATTTTTCTCCTTTGTTATATATTATATTCTGTGGTCGTATCTAAAGATGATGTTTTAAATTGAAACTGTTAAAACATACACTCCACCTGTTATAATACCTACTCGAGGCTAAGTTTAGCTTCATATTAAATATATTTATTAATACACAGTAATTTATATAACCGTACAGTATTATATTTCTTTAGCAAAGTTGGACATTTTTCTTCTAGAGAGCAAAATAAAAAATTTTATTTCATGGATCCCTAATAAACATTTTAGATTGTGAGCGTAGCGATGATGTATTGGTTTGACTATAATAATGTTTAATTTTTTTCTGTCCGTTAACAACATTTTCATCACAAATGTTCAATGACAGGGGTGGATTCTAATAGCAAATTTTACCTTGTTGGTGCATTATTGGGGAGGTCATTTTTCGATTTTTCTTGCAGTATTCTTAATAATGGTTAAAATGGGAATATTTTTACCCAATAAACAATTTATGTTATTTTCAATTTTGTTTTTATATTGTAATTCAATCGAAATTATTGTAAAGACCTGAAATTTGCCCTAAATATCGAGGCGTGGTGTAATTTTAAAAATATTCGGTTTTAATTTTTGTTAATAAAAATATTGCAATTTATTTTTTTTTAGCGTTTTAACTTAAAACTCAAACAATTGTAATTTATTTTGTTGTTAAAAATTAATACAATTTTTAATTTAAATTTATCAGTATACATGTTAACTGAACTTCGCTAAGAATCGTTTTTAGTTTGCAATAATTTATCGTTGCGTTCAGATATAAAATTAATTACCTTATATTTTAAATCTAGTTCTTAAAAATTCATACAACGAAAGGTGAATAAAAACTGTTATAAACTTAACCGAAGACGCGTTTATTTAATAGATATTTTTAAAAAAATTATATATTTCACAGGATATTTTGGATATGTGTTATGTCTCTGGTATTCCTTATTTGTGGATATCAAATATATCAATTGTTGAACAATTGGATGGAAAGTCAAATTATTACATCACTGAGTGAAAGTAATAATAAATATTTAACAGCTTCAGAATATGTACCATTCCCTGGATTTACAATATGTAGTGATTTACAATTGCAACACCTTGAAAAGAGAACTATTAAAAATAATCAAACACTAGACAAGTATTATAATTAATAGGAGTAGTATTTTTTTTTATAGTAGTACCTATGCGTGTATAAATATGTACCTATTTAATATTTCGTTTATTTCAGTGAACATAAAGATAGCATTAACTTATTGTGTCATGTTTACGAGCCTAGTATAACTGCAAACCAAAATTATATAAACCCAAACACATGGAATTTATTACTAAACGTAATATTTAATTAACAGTTGGTTTACAGTAACTTGATTGTTATTTTTGTACTCATACAATTAATGAATGATTTAATTTTGACTATTAATTCATACCTACCAATGCAATTATTGGTTCTACACTTTTGCAATGTTTTTCACTTTTTTGTTTGAAAAACACTTAACATTTACCAACTACTTATAATAAAAGTCTTTTGTAACATTTGATTAAAATTAATAGGGAATTATGTTTATGTTTCTACAGACTACATTAGATATCACTTTAAAAATTGTAGAATGCACTACCATCAAGTACCCTAATAGCAAACAAATACCTCGCAGGAAGATTACAAAAATGCCTTTTAGGATTCGCCGACCATCTATAGGAAAATCCTGTTATGGTCGTCGATCATCCTGGATTACCATCCAAAACTAAAAAAACTTTATAGACTAAAGCAGTCTATAAACTGCGCCAGTCGTATGGGGGGGGGGTAATTTGAGAATCAAAATAGGATGTTCTCGAAAAGGTCAACATATTTCCCGACAAGAGGCTGACACTTATTCAGGCCAAAACGGTTGGTTAATAAAACAGGCAATACAAAGGAAGGTCGAAATACTTCCTAACAAAAAATTCTTGATAGACATTAATTAGATACTAAATAGTAAGTTTCCGGGAAAGTCTGTATTGTTTGGGATTATCAGTTTTAGAACAAATTATTTTTGTATTATTCTGTTCACTGCACCAATAAATCCTAGTTGTGTCACTGAATTAAACTAAAGTCAAGTCACTGTAAACAGTGTAAACTAATTAATGTAATTAATGGAATCTGATTTAATATTTACATTTTGTATATATACATTTTAAGGAACATAGAATTTTATGTGAACAGCGGGTTATATCAATATCCTGGATACAAGAAAATATTAATATACCATGTCAATACTTTCAACCAATATATACAAATTATGGTATTTGCTATTCAATGAACATGGTTCCTTTCCACCAGCTACTTAGTGACGATTACAATCTAGTGTAAGTTTTAATTGTAAATTCTGTAGAAATCGTAATTAATAATATTAATCATTATGTTGTATAATCTACATGCCTATATACCTATATTATATAGTTTATCAAAATTGAATCACCCCAAGTCTGATATCATAACAAAAATAAATGAAACTATGTGGAATCCAGAACTTGGTTTTAGTACAAATGCAAAACCATTTCATTTACCATGGAAGGTTATAGGTGATACTATTGAAGATTCAGTTACAATAACATTTAATTTAAAAAAAGAAAATACAGGAATACACTGTCCAAAAACAGATTCGGGAATGACGGTAATTCAATTTTGAAATATTTGAATTTAAAATTCAGTGTTAATACACTTATTGATCACTAAGTAGACTACCATAGGTGTCCGGAAGATGGAAAAACGAGACAAAATGTTAACCTTTAATCAGAAAATAGTACGTTATTAGTACCTGCGCAAAATGCAGTAATTTTGACGATTTTCGGTAAAATTTTAAATAAAAATAATAATAATAACGCTCAACTTTTTTTTCTTTTTACCACTAAGTACAATTTCTGATGATCGCTTCAGATTTTCGTGAATTATCTATTGAACAAAAATTGTATTTACATAAAACCAAAAAAAAGCTCGAAAACTTTAAATGGCTATAATATAATTAACTCAATATTTATCAATATTTTACCACGTCTAGAAAGGAATAATAAAAGAGTATTCGGTGAGGTTAGGTTAGGTTTTCAGATTTACGATTATTTTTTAATAGAATTACAACAAAATCGAAGAAAAACAACAGAAAACCGTTATATGCGTAAATGTATTCCCTTTTTTCCCCCGTTATTAAAGAAAATTAGAAAAATTACCTCCACAATGCACCAATTAAATTCTAAATGCAACAAGGAAACTCTCTTGTTGTTTTTTGATTGTAGCAATAAACGCTCAGAATTTAAAATGTATTAAAATATTTTAATAACGATAGTACAGTATTATTATTTACGGTTTGTATTATATTATATGTATAAAAAAAACTTACTCCCTCCCACTCCTGGAAATTGTTCTGCGGGCGCCTATACATGCTACCTACTATCCTACCTAACCTATACTTATTTAATTTTACCTATATAATATTTATGAATATTTTGACTGGTTCAAGAGGATTTATTTAAGTTAAGTTTAAGTATTCTCGTATTCATTGTGTCGGACGTTTGAAAGGTTCACATACAAATTTAACCAATAGTAATACAACGTTTAATAAATAAAATAAAATTATTACAGTGTTTATTTAATATGTCATATATTTAATGACGCAGTACAATTTTTCAACAATCATCCATGCACCTTTATTAAATATTTAATCAATTATATTATTAAAATATAAATAGGTACGCCTATTACCCATAACCTATATTCAACTGCAAACATCAACATTCAACAACCACCCTTATTTGTCATGACGCAGTTGCGTCAATTTAAAACCGTCCACGTCACCACTGATGTTCGTATCACGGATTTAGGTTATATATATACGTCCGTAGATAAGCAACACATTTTTATATTTTACATTTGGGAATAACCCAAATAATAAATTATTATTATTATTATTTATTTTAAATGTATTTATTAATGCTTCGATAGCAGAATCATTGACCTGTTATTTCAAAAGTATTATTTGACTTCAGTGGTTGTTACCCACAGTGACCCATTATTATTTTATGTAACATAAAGCTTAATAGAAGATATTTTGGAATACCGATATTTTTTTTGTGTCCAGCTGGTAGGCTAAAATTGTGTTATTTCCCCAATCAAGGAAAAATTTAATTATACACGCATATATTTATTTACGAATACACCACTGATTTATAGTTTTGCACATATAGCAAAGAAATTAACATATTTAAATCATTGTAAAATGCAATATTTTGTTATTTTCTGTGGTAATATTAGTTTATTTATATAGTATATGTGTTTAAAATTATACAATATCATAAACAGGGAATCCAAACGGGTTTTAATATTTCGGTTTTTTTGGTTTGAAAACGGGTTGATTATAACCAGAATTATCCAGAATTTAACTGGTTTAAGTTAAACAACTGTTTGTAATTTTATTTTATTTTGTCAAATCATTTACTATCAAATATTGTGTAATATTACACAATCTTATTTAAAATTAATTTTATTTCTTTGTATATATACAATAAGTTCAACATAATAGTAATTACTAAAGTTTATAATTAGTAATAAAGTTAACTAAATAATATTATTTTAAATAGTACAATTGAATAGGTAATATTAGGTATTGAAAATATTTTATGTAGTTGTGAAGACTTTAAAAAATAAAAATGAACTGTTGGAATCGAGTTCGGGGAGAACATTTTGTTTAGTATTTTATTGGGGAGGGAGAAATGTTAGATGGCTAGGATAAATTCCAACCTCCAGTCGTGAATTCGGTTCTACTTCGCCCCTGGTTTCTACCTTACTGAAACTTAATAATGTTAATTTATAACTAATTGTTCTAGTTATTTCTACATAGTCCAATTGATGTACCTGCTAGTATTCAACCAACTGCTTATATTGCTGTAAACAGTATAGCATATGTTACAACAACTTTTACTTTGCGAAAATCGTCAGATAATCTTTCTAGTTGGAAACCAGAAATTCGACATTGTTACTATCAGCACGAGAGAAAATTAAAGTTTTTCAGAATATATACAATAAGTAACTGCGATATTAAGTGTAGAGCTAATCAAACGTTGAAAATGTGTGGTTGTGCGGCTTTTTATCATCCAAGTGAGACCATCGTTGTAGTATCTAAATAAATGTTCATATTGGCACACATTATATTGTAAATTGTTTAAATTGTACAAAGTTTTTCTAATCACTACCTCTTAAATAAAAACTTTCTGAATTAATACTTAATAATAGTTATAACCTGGGCATTTAGGGCTCGTAAGTCCATGCACTTCTGCACTAAAAACTGGCAAATATGCATTTAAATGTTCGTAAATATGCATTTATATGCACTTGAAATATGCACTCCTACTAATTAACAGTTAAATAATGTAATACAGTACCTATATTATTATAACTTATAATCAGGGGAGTTCCTGAGAGGAGGGTTCTAGACACATCCTTGAATTAATAATATGGCATTCCACTATTTTAATCATTAAATAGTAAACAATTATATATTCTACTATTATACATACTGCAAAGATATATATATAATATATTATATTATGAACTAAATTATCTATAAGTATCTGTATTATTAGGAGATATGAAAACTCCGATATGCGGTTCTGCTAATTACAGATGTATGCGACAGTATTCGAACAACGGTATGAAGTTCCAATGATAGAACCATATATAAAATAATACATAATAACAATATATTCCAATATTTTATTTTTCTAGGATATTCAATTTTCAATAAACATTTGATTAATTTAAATACAGAAAACGATTGTAATTGTTTAGACGCATGCACAGAAACTAGATATCAACATAATGTTGTGTATACGTATAGCAATTTGACAAAGAATGTTAAACATCCGGATAAACAGTAAATATTACATGATATTTTTAACATACATTTGTTATGAGAGTCATTTAAAATACTTACTGTAGGTTAGGTTCTAATCGGTCTGAATTTAATAATAAGGTTATTTATGTCTATGGAATGGTAGCAGTACTTCTCTGTTAAAAGTTGAAACATATTTGGGAAAGTTAATAAATTAATCAATCTTATATGAACTGTATTCTGTAGCCTACAATGTTTCTCGTATTTTTCTTTTTTTACCTACACATATTTGTGTAAATGAATAAAAATTATTATTTGGGAAGATGAACTTCTGAAATACAAAAAATAGGAAAAACTGACTCCCTATACCAGCAATTTACTTTTGTTTTAAATTATTCAACTACATAATATTATCGTAAAAAAACCCTTATTAATAATGTTCAAAAGAATACAATATAGTATTTACGTTTATATTTACTTTACATTCTAAATTGCTTATAAAATAATATAAGAGCCCACACGAAAACCGGCCCATCCAGAAAATTCTCGATTTCTTGATAAGTTAATCCGCCCCTGATCACTTATATAAGTGAATATAAATATGTAGTTGTATTTTCCGTTACTTATATCTTAACATTTTTGTTTACACATAGAAATAAAGACTTGTCGATTATAGTTATGTATTATAAAATAAATATATGGAATACACAAAGAACTGCCTTGACACCAATAAATGAACTATTAGGTAAGTACTATATCCTATTATATTATTATTATGATTTAGAATTAAAATGTGTAGTCATATAATAAGGATCTATACAGTGACACGCTATAAATTTTGTCCACCGTGTGTTTTTAAAAATGTAACTTTATTTTTTAAAGTATTTTTGACGTGACATACCCAAACAGCACCAGGACTCCTTGGAGATAAACGGGAGCTTCCCTGACTGCCCATCTGTCCCATGGCATGGGATGGGATGGAATAGGATTCAGCATTTTCGGAGCTTACAGGGTGCTGTTAGAGTAGATAATATACTTACGTTTTGAAAAACTAGCATTAACAATACCTACCAATATATCTTATTTATCTTGATACATAATTTTCATACTGATACTTCGCCATGAGGAGAGGGACAAATCTTAGAAATCCCGCTATGAATATGTATTCACACTGATGTAGTCGCTGATCGTAGTAGTTAGTACTTTATTAGTATTACTGAAGTATACTATTTTAGACTTATAAGTTATAATAAATATAAATTATAATCTGAACATTTTGCTTTAGGTAATATTGGTGGATCATTAGGTTTATTTCTTGGAGCAAGCATAATCAGTGTGTTTGAAATAATATACTTTTTTGCGATCCGATTATATGTAGATCGATGGAATAAAAAAAAATAATTAAAATATTTGAAATTATATAAAATATAATTAGATATAATTAAATAGGAATATAATTTATTTACAAATGTGCACTATATAAGTACTAATCAATGGTAGTATAGGTACCTATGTATACTTTATAATATTATATTTATATTATAACCATTATTGAAGCATCATTACAATTAAATACAAGTATTGAAATTATTATAATAAGTTATTATTATTACTCTTATTATATTATTAAGTCAATTCCTTATTATTTTTTTTATAAATAATGTTGTATAAAAAAACTTTTAATTTTTGTTTAAATGGATTGTGTTCCGTGCTCATGTATTACATAGCATTATAACGCCTACCAAAAATAGTAGTTCAGTATATTATATTTTATTCTATATAAATTATGTTCTCTACTAACTGTGTAATAAATTTATGTCTAGTACATTTTTTTTTTCGTTTTAATCAATAGTAGTGGAAAGATATGTGTAAACATTACTACCCCGCAGCTGTCATCATTATAAAAAACAATGGTATTCAGAGATGAGCAGGCTAATCTCCAGCTACATCCACTTACAATATATATATCAGTTATTACATACATTATAAATATATATACATATATACATTTGTGCGTCCCAGGACCAGCCAGCCATGAACCCATTCTGGTGGTAACTATACTCATCTTGACCCGGTAACACACGCACCCGCGGGCCGGGGACCCTCTTCCGTCCTCGCAGTTTGAGGGCTCAATAAATATGGTTAGTATACGTTTAAAGTATACTACGTCGTCTGTATTTCAATGTCTAGATACGAAATGCTTTTAGAAAACTGCTACACTTAAAAATCGGAACAGGATGTCTGGTAGAAACGTTGTTTACAGACAGAAAAAACCACATCATAGTAAAACTGTAAATCCAATACATTTCTCGCTACGCTCAGAATCTAAAAAAGAAATTAATATAAATAATGAAATATACATATATATATATATGCAATACAAATAAATATAAAATATGTAGAAATAGAACAAAGCAAAACCTAACCTAACCCGGAGGTTATAAAGGTTGTGTATAATTACGACTGGTTTCGATTTAAAGAAAAATCATTATAGGTTGATTTTTAATTTTATTAGGTAATATAGAATAGCTACGACAAAATATAATAGGCTTATTAATATCGCCTAGTCGGTATAGAATTTACTATTATGACATACCTAAATTTCATATTGCATATCTACCCGAGCAAACTTTCTACTTATCTAACATTATACCAATTGCTATGCGTGCACGTGACTTAGCTACTCCGTAGTGTCCTATAACCCTACAATATGTCGTCATAATGTATTTATTATCTATGATATATAATACAGGGCAATCAACTAAATTATATAGACACGCATTATCTCGGAAAGTATTAACTTGTTTCAGATCTTTTTTGGAAATGTAAGAAATAAGGATCACTAAAATTACCGATATTTTAAAGCTGCTTGTTTTTTAAATGATCAAAGTAAAAAAGTTAAAAGGAACTTTAATGAATTATATACATAAATATCCTAATGCGTGGGAACTTTCCTAGTTAATGGAGGTATCCTACGTTTAGTTGATCACTAATATATATATATATATATCGTACATATATGTATATATCGTGGTTATTACTTTATTATAGGTGGGTGTACAATTCGTCGTATACAATACATTTTTCTGATTGGCCTACCAAAATGCGGTTGGGAAAACACGATCCACGATGTTGAACGTATATTCAACTTTTGGCCGTGTAGTTATATTTTGGATAGACTGTTAACCGGTATTACACGAAACAGCTAGTTGTAAACCCGCAACTATTCTTTTAACTCTGTGTTGTTAATCGCAATACTATGATCGCACAACGACCTACCGCATCAGCTGGATTGAAGACTGCTAGAGCTCGTGCGACGATGTGAGAGAATGTGGAGTTAAGAAATTACAGATTGACAATCAGCTATAATAGATCAAATGGTATAGTATCTATAGTCGTGGTTATATCGCGGAATATAATATTGTACTCTAATCTAATCAATGCTCTTATCGCATAGTTTTTTTTATTAATTAAACATACATAATCTTGAAATAAACAGGTAACAATAAATTCGCATTCTTAAATAAATAATGTGTTGAAGTATACCGAAGAATGAAACTCTTACATTAATTACAATATGTTTGTATTAATTTAACGCTAAGTTTATTATGATTACACGTATTATAACGTTCTTTATTTTATTTTATTAAAAGCTAAAAAAAAAATTGTGGCTTCTTTTCTACAGTAATATATTTTAAATACAAAAATAATTCTGTATATTCATGTTTTATGATAGTTATAATAATCGATTCAAATTATATGACATTACTTTTTTCTTTTTTTTTATCATTGCGTCATAGTTAGCCATGACATCTATATTATGGATATTATTTACAACCATAATTTTTATGGTAAATTTGGTCGTAAGTGCTCCACCAGCATATGTTACAAGCACAAGACCAACAGTTCGTTTGTCTGATCAAGAATTTGATCATATTATTCAGGAACAACACGACAACATTAAAAAAAACAATCAACCGGCTCCCGATGAAAAAACATTGGTTAGTACATAATTACTAATTTTCCTTAAGCTCCAGTTTCATTTAGGACTTACTTGAAAGCTACTTTGACTTAAATAGTGGTCTTCACGTACCAATTAATTTACTACACTTACCTATATTTTAATGTACTTATTCATAGTCTCCAGTGTCCACAAATCATAAGATAAACATATATTATTTTGGGTATGGTGTTATATAAAATTGTTTTATAATCATGTGCGACTGTATATTGAAAGGTAGTTTAATTTTTTAATACGGTCAATTCATTTTAAAGCCAATACTACTCAAAGTGGTAATCTCTTTTTAAATGTATTATACATATAAAATATGTTAGTTATGTTTGTCTATTAAAATAAACATACCCAAAATGATAATATATATTTTTTTAATAATTTATTCAAATATATTAATTTTTGTTTGAGGTGGAAATCATTACTTCAATCTGGTTATATATTGATTTCTAAAAACTATATTATTCATTAATATGTGTTTGATTTTGTAGCAAATACTTTTTTAACTGGGAGTATGATAGAAGTATAATTCTTCTACATAAATATGTTTTGAATCATTCTGATTACAATGAAATAAAATTTGGTTTGGTTTTTTAAACAAAATGTTCTTTATTCCCATAAAGTCCTTATTTGCTAATTTTGTCATTATTTTCATATTATTTATTATATCAAAAAAAGTTTAAATTAATTTTCATATAATATTATAATAAATGAATAAATAACATAAAATTAATGAAAATGAAAAAGTTCATAATAGTTATTTAATATATGTATCTTATCCAGCAACTAATAATACATTTTTTTTATTAGGTTGATTTAGGTATTGAATACAATCGTTACTTACGAGAAGTTGTAGAAACATTAGAAAAAGATAACGAGTTCAAAAAAAAACTTGAAACTGCTAATGATGCTGATATTAGAGTATGTAACTATAGTCAATTGTTTTTATAATTAAAACATAATATATGAAAAAAAACCAAAAGTTGTATTAGATATTAATATACACAATAAATTATCAAATAAAAAATAATATTAAATGTTTAAAAAGAAAAATTAATAATTCACCTTTGTTTTTCTATTACTTGATGATGATTTTTTGTATCAAAACCAGCCGTGTTTACACACAACTTATATAATATTCCCAGCTTTTTTTTTTCTTTTTATATATATTTTACATTTATTTTTTTTATATTTACTGTTTTATTATGTATTGTTTAATATCTAAAATAATTTTTGTTTTTTTTATTTCTTACATTTAAATGTATGTTTTCAGTATAAAACATCACATTATTATGTAGCAAAAAATGTTTGTTTATGACTGTTGTTTATAGTTAATTATATTTTATAGACAGGTAAAATTGCTGATGAATTGGATTATGTAAGCCATCATATTCGATCAAAATTAGATGAACTTAAACGCCAGGAACTTAATAGATTACGAGATATAGCAAAAAAAGTGTATAATGATTCTGGTCCAAAACATATTGATCATGAAAATCCACACAGCTTTGAAAAGGCAGATCTTCTAAAACTTATACAACAAGTATGTGTTTTTGGAAATACCGAATATTAACAAAAATGTTTATAAGCATTGGGCTAATATATTCATGTGTAGGTACTTAAAATAAAAATTTGTATCAGTCTATTAACACGCTTAACTTCAATAATTGTAGTTAAACAAAATATAGGTATTGATTATTTATCATGTATTAATAGTTTAATATTGTTAAAAATCACAAAATATGATGACATAATGATATTTGTTATCCATTTGTTTTAGGTTGCTAAAGATCTTGCTGATGCAGATCAAAAACGTAAACAAATGTTTAAAGAATATGAAATGCAGAAACATTTTGAAAGGGAACAAAAATTGAAACAAATGACAGAGGAAGAACGAGAACAATTTTTATTAGAAGAAAAACAATTTGAAACCGAACGAGAAGTTAAACACAAACTTGACCCAGTATGTATCAACATGTGTTTCTTGGGAAATATTATTTGTTACACTTGGTTTTTATTTGAATGTATCAGATTCATCACCCAGGAAGTAAAAAGCAATTTGAAGAAGTGTGGGAAAAACAAGATGAAATGGAAGGAGAAAATTTTAATCCTAGAACATTCTTTGTAATGCATGGTGACTATATTTTAAAATAAATAACTAATTAGAATATTTATTTAATTTGAGTTTTAGGTTTTTTTGGTCATTTTGCAAATATAAATACATTGTTCTCAAGCACATTAGCACAGTTATTTTGATCTGTTTTGAGAATATCGAACTAAATTCTGGTTGAACTTCCAATCACTATTATATTTTATGCTAAAAAGTTTTATATTTAAAGTATTTTGAGAAATATTAAATTATTTATATCAGCTTAATTTTTTTTGCACTATGGAAATAAAGAAAAGAGTTAATTTTTTTATATACTTTATATTGCAAATTTCAATAGAACTCTATTCGCTCAAAATTGTTTTTTATTAGTCACAATTTATCATTGCATACGGATAAATATTAAATTCCTCTCTTTATTTTACTATTTCAGTGGACTAATTATTACTATACAAAACACCCGCAATAACTTTCTGGCCTCTTTTTCATTTTAAATTTCATAATGTTTAAAAATAATAAAGATTTTAATATTAATGCACAAATTTAAATTTAAGTTATGAAATAATTTTAAGTTGTTGCTTTACTAATAGTGCCAAAGCTAATTTTTTTGTAAAAGCTTTATTTTGTAAACTATTATATCAAAATACTATAATATTTACTTAAATAATTTATGACTTTGGAATATTTTTGCATACAATCCTATTAAGTGTATTAATAATTAACTATTTTTTTTAGTGCATTAAATTCACAGCACTAGTTATAATTTGCACTATTACATAATATTGTGACTGATTAATTATATTGGACATTATTTATGCACAGGGTTTGGAAGGGTTATAGCAATTGCTTATTTTTTTGGCTTAACATCAAATCTAGCAGTACTATAAGAATTTATGTCATGTTATAATGAGTTCAAATATGAAATTTGAAAGTGCTTTTATTACTAATTTAAAGTTTTAAAAAAAAAAAAAAAAAAATGCTTTTTTCCTAGTTTTGTCAGTTCCCCCCCCCCACCACTTTGTGAGTATGTCATTATTTAAAACATCAAAAATCCATATTTTTTTTGTTAAAATATATTAATTTTGCTTCTGCTTTTTAACCTATAAGAAAATAGTGAAGTTTTCCGAAAATAATAAAATTTATATAAGTTTGTTTGTTTTTATGTAAATATATATATTTAATTTGATAAAATGTACTTTATTTTAATTTTATTGGTTTTAAATTAAAATTGAATATATTATTTTAAAAGATTACTTAATGTTAATCATTTTTGTAGTATTAGAAAATTGTATTTTTTAAGTTAGAGTCCTTAGAAAAGGGACTTATATAGTTTCCCTACCACTTTTGCTTTTTGAATATTTATTCAGGGCATTTTAAATGCTATAAGTCTTGAACACTGTTTATGTATTTATATTAAAAACAATTAAATAATATAATAGTAATTACATTTTATTTTATGCTAGATATTGATGGAAATGGATTTTGGGATGAAGATGAACTTAAAGCATTATTTGTACGGGAGCTGGATAAGCTTTACAAACAAGGAATGCCAAAAGCAGATTTAATAGAAAAAGCTGAAGAAATGGAACGTATGCGTGAACATGTTTTTAATAAGGTTGATTTAAATCATGATAGACTCATCACCTGGGATGAATTTAAACATATGTCTGAACAACCTGACTTTCAAAGAGATGATGGTTGGAAAACTATTGATCAAAACGAAATATATACTTCTGAGGAGCTTAAAAAATTTGAATTACAAAGGCAACAACAAATTGATCAAATGATACAAAGTGGACATGTAAGTATTTTGGCAATTGAATTCAAATCAGAATATTATTATTGTTATTCTGAATACTGGTTTTTACTCCTTCTGATTAATTATAATACACAATGTATAATTTTAGATTCCACAATATCCTCCAGAATATTATCAACACCATCCAGTAAGTAATATTTGTATATAAACATTTGTATTTTTATAATTACCATATATTATTAAATAAAAATAATTTTAAATTATTATTCACAGAATGTTCCAAATCCGACCTTGAATCATGGACCTCCTTATCAGGCAAATCCTAATTATCACCAACCACAATACATGGGATATCCTCAACAACCTCATCTAGACCAACCCCAACAATTTCACCAGCAGCCACAGCAACAATACCAACAACAGTCTCAACAGCAATACCAGCAACAGTCCAACCAACAATACCAGCAACAGCAACAGACCGGACAGCAACAACAGCCACAAAAATATCAGGATCAACAAAAACAATCACAACAACAACAGCAGCAACAACAAAAATTACCACAACAATATAATCAGCAACAGCAGGCTAACATTCCTCTAAATTCAGTCCTTCCTCAGCAACCATCACAAACCGAACAAAAATTGAATGAACCTAAAATTCTACAGCCACAAGCTCAACAATTACCAATTCACCAATATGCACAAGGTCAACAACAGTATCAAGCTATGAATAGTGATTCTCTAAAAATACAAAATACAGGTCGATTAAATGATGTGAACTCGAAAAATGTGTTAAAAAACCAAAAAGAAAATTATGGGAAGACAGGACATATTAATAAAAATAAATGAATAGAAAATGTTCAACCTTATTGCATTTATTTAATTTTATCTAAAGCCATTAAGTACATTCTCTCTAAATTAAACTACAAATTGTTTGTTCATCAATAAATGGTTTATTCAATTCTTGTCTATTATTTTTAACTTTAATAAACGTATATTTTATATGAAATAACTAAGAAGAAATTAACTGAAAATTAAACTAGAACAGCTCAATAATATAATTTCAGTGTGCTTCCCATGCTAATGATAATTATTCAAGTAGCTACATTTATCGTTTATTTATATTATTTACGATGACATTTAATTTGTCAAGAAATAACAAGAATTATTATTATAAATAATCTGCAAAAATATTTTTTTTCTCGTCAACATCAGTGGTGCCGAATATATACTTTTATAATTAATTAACGAATATTAAAAATGGAAGATGGATACAGGGGTCTATATAATTGTGTAATTTTAAATAAAACTTGTTGAGAATCTAGAACAAATTTTCAAGATTACCCTTATAGAAAAATTAGTTTTTATATTTAAATATTTATCATTGGAAACCATTGCCTGATCAGAGATGGGCCACTAATATAGGTAGAAAGGTATAGGACCGGAAATAGCGATAAGGAGGTACCAGACTCCCCAAAATTGGAAATTTGCATTACCTAATTGATTACCTTAATATTACTATTGTAAAATAATCAAATTATATAAGTACTCAGGAACATAGCCTGAATTTGATTTTTTTCTTTAGGGGGCAGGTCTAAACAAATTGTTTCATTCATTCAAATTTCATTCTCTTCGTCTAAAATTATAACTTTTTATAGTAATAAATAATTTTGAATACAAGTTTCATACATTCAATAATGCAGGTACAGAAAAATGTCGGGGGGGGGGGTTGTAAGTACTTAGCTACCTAGAAGATAAGTACTAAATGTGTTTTTGTTTAACATAATCTATATTTTATGTATTTTATTTTAGAACTAAATCTCTGCAGAAATAAGATCAATTTAGTTTAAAATCTCCGTTGTATACAGTGCAGAAACATCTACACGGGTATCCAGGGCAATACCCCGGCTCTCTGTAAGAACACCTCTTACATTATTATTTAATCTTTAGCCCAAATAGTTTTTGAGATAATAATTATAACATACACTGTTGCACGGTTTTAAATTTACACCTGTTGACTATTTTATAGATGTAATGAAATTAATTCTGAAAAATGTTTGCAATAGAATAGATTAAATAGGTTGCGCCCACAACCGAATTCCCGAAAATCAATTACAATAAAAACTAAATAGGCAGGAAATTATGTTATGTATACGAGGGGGGGGGAATCGTTTAACCCGAATTATACTGCGATATGAAATAATATTATATAATTGAATACAAAGGTAAATCGCCTCTAGGCACTCATTGGCATTCCTTCCACAAGAGGATAATACAACGTGTATTGCGCATTTCTCAAAATTCACACCATAGGTTGGCTGCTGTTGTAGGTGGGAAGTTATCTTATTGTATTCAAAAATTAACCAGAAAACGTGGAAAAATATACACGTAGTCACGTTGGGATATATTAACCCACGATAGGCGGGATAGAGATTAATAAAATACAATATTAATAAAAACGTATAATAAATTAGTAAATACATGTGTACAACATTAATAAAACCTTTCAAATCGAAACCGGTCATATTTACACATAACTTATATAATACTATAGGCTTTTTTTGGTTTTTCACTACATATATTTTTTATTTTTATCATATACACATATATAATTTTTTTTTTTTTACTAGTTTTATTAAAAATGTAATTGCATTACAGTAATTTGTAATTCGTGTTACGTTACTCTTCAACACTGTTACTGAAAACTACAACGGAAATCAAAAAATGATTTTTTTAAAATCCCCCTCAATACACTGACTAGATCCAAAATACTTTCAGAAAAGGTGCTATACTTAAAAATTGGAGCAGGATGTTTGGTAGAAAAGTTGTTTACAGGCAGAAAGAAAACACATCATAGTAAAACCGATATGTTCTTCGCTCAGAAATTAAAATAATATTTAAATTACCTCTATCTATATGTAAGTCATCAGTCACTTGTAAAAAGTTCATTAAAAATTTATTATATATGTAGAAATCTAAAATACTATATATGTATTTATGTTATCACATAAACGCATTACTTGTTATTTATTTATTTCCTAATAAATCATTATAATTAGGAATAATAATAATTTAATTCCTACGTTATGCATCACATAATGCCATTACTTAATTTGCTTTGGTATTTATTTTTTATGAGCTGAAACATTATTTTATATCATCTACAGTCAGTGTTGGGCGTTATTGATTGATTTATGATTAGATTACATTAATTTCATTTTTCAATGTAATCAATAATGATGATTACATTTGTTAATCATTCAATTTAATCTACACTAGGTTTATAAATAAAAAAAAAAAAAATGCTTTTTTCCTAAAATATATATATGTATTGTTTTTTTGTATGTGTCGATTGTTATCATTGTTGAATTTACTACTTATTTGTTTTTTTATTTTTTACAGTATCCTAATGATAATAAATAAAATGTACATTTGAACTTATTGAAATATCATTAATCATGATAACAGTAAGTTCCCGGAAAGGTCCGTGTAGTACGGTCTTCACAACAATAAGAACTAATAGCATAGATTAAATATACTAGGTAGTATATACTAGTATATTTAACCTTAGAGTATAATTTACTTTAGGGAATATTACATGAAGGCCCAAATAATCATAAGCTCACTTGCGGGCCCTCTGTTATACCACTGTGTTCAATCCAAAATTGTCATTAAAATATCAATAAAAATAAATGCATTTTGTAATCGTAATCAATACTATGATTTATTCATTATTACTTTAATCGTTTCAAATCATTTTTTAATGTGATCGATTACATTAATTTGATGAACAACTAAAAATACTAATACTACTTTTGTGATTAACAACTACAAATTTTAATCGTAACCTTTAATCATTAATCAGATTATAATTAGTTCAACAATGTCTATAGTTTTCCTTTAAAGTAGGCTCTCAATAACCCATGCATATTATCATTACAATATATATTTTTATTGTTATTTCTTATTTGTAATTTTAACTTGTCATATCAAAGAATTCTGTATTACACTTATGACGTAATTTCCTGTTCGTGATAAGGTTTTATTTATGTAAATTTTTTTTTTTTTTACAAGATTCAAAGTCTGATTAATATGTCCTACATACGGTTACCTAATTTAAACTTCAAGGTAATCATCTGGCAAATTGTCAATTTTTGTTGTTATCGTGACTGAGTAGTATCCATTACATTTTGTGTTAACATTTTGATATATACTCATACTTACTTACTAATTTTAATAAGAATCTTACTGAATCATTATAAATATGATTTTAGCCAATCAAGTAAGTAAAACTATTAACTATTTAAATAATTTAATATTCTAAATAAATAAATTAAAAATAACTTATTTAAGGTATTGCGAAATTTATTCCGTACATCTAGATGTATTGTTGTAAGTAAAAAGACATATAGTCAACTACCAGAAGAAACTCCATTTTGCCTCGGTTGGTTTTAATATTATATAATCAATGTCGTTCTTAAAACTTTAACTACTTACCTATGTATTTTATTTTAGAGC
The DNA here is from genome assembly GCA_956483605.1 of Tuberolachnus salignus. Classification (NCBI taxonomy): domain Eukaryota; kingdom Metazoa; phylum Arthropoda; class Insecta; order Hemiptera; family Aphididae; genus Tuberolachnus; species Tuberolachnus salignus. Next base: position 42,093,490 of record OY101429.1, on the reverse strand, counting down.
TATCTGATACACAAAAGGAATTTCGTGATCTAGCAAGAAAATTTGCTCGGGAAGAAATTATACCTGTTGCTGCCGAGTATGACAGAACTGGGGAGTATCCATGGGACATTATCAAAAAAGCTCATTCAATTGGACTCCTCAATGGCCATATACCTGAACATTGTGGTAATTTTCATAATTAAACATAAACTATGTTTCAATAAGTGCCAAATATCTTATTTAAATAATTCCATTTACGATTACATAGGAATATCTACCATGTTTATACGAGTAGGGTTAAATTGTACCCATATTTTTAAACCAATATAATTGTCTACAAAAAATTAATTATAGATACTAGTTAATACAATATACACAATATATGTAAATTGTAAATTAATATTATTAATATTTTATTCCATACAATTTAAAAAAAAATCTCATTAGTTGACTTTTTATAAAATAGTTAAAATGTGAATAATTTATTCAAAAATCAATTTTCAGTTTCAAATTTAATGAGATTAAAATTGCTCAAGATTATGTCATGGACCTAATTAGGTTTATGGGTTATGTGCAATTTAAATAAAATCAAGGAATTATTAATTAACTTAATAATTGATAAATAATTTAATTTATTTATTAACTTATACAAAATATTATACTTATATTAAGCACAATGTTTTTAACCATTACCACATGTATAGAATTTTAATTTTAATATAATATTAAATATTTAGTATTCATTAATGTTTTTTTTATAATTTAAATATTATTTTGTTAGACAAATTTATACAAGTATTATAGTATTTAATTTTATATTTTTGGCATGCTTATTTTTAATTGATAATTTTCATCTCCACCATATAATAGGTATATGCATATAAAAGTTGGACATACTTTATACTATGGGTGGGCTATTGTTGTAATTGGAAAGATAGGAATATAGGGTAATTTGTTTTATGTCTGTACACAATGATAAATCATTGCAAACAATAATATGCAAAGTTTGGTTAAATGTTTTTAAAAATTGTAGTAATTTGTAATTGAAAAATAAATTAGTTGTTGGGGTTTTTAATGAAAATAATTAGAAATTGTTATTATGTAAATATTCCCATTTTTTCTGCTATTAAACAACTGCTATTTGCTACCAAAACCACCTCATTGATGATTAGATTGTGATTTCTAGATGAAAATTTGTCTATTGGGGGGGAAAAAAAAGCATACATAGTAAAATAATATTTCTCAATATGTTCAAAATGTGATTATAACCAACCAATAATAACAAAAACTAATTTAGTCAGGTTTTAATTTAATAAATTCCTAACAAAATTATATAATTACACATAAAAATATTTATGTTTTATTTAATTTTAATTTAACATAATGAGAATTCTATAACTTTGGAAATACATATCAAATTGATTGAATCATAAAATGCCAAGCACATATAATTGTCTTGTATTTGTTTTATTACAATAACTCCTGATATAACTTTATGATCTAGCAATAACTAGTGTTGTCTGTTATATGCAGCTCGGTACATTTTATATTTTTCTGTTATCTTATTTCAAAAAATATTATTATTATTTTTTTTTTTAAATTTATTTTAGAAAATATACAATCTGTAAGGGTATTTTACAATAGGCATATATGCGGTGTTAATGTGTTTCTTGATTTTACATGAGTTTAAGGAACTACCCAACAGTAGTACTTATGACGTGAGGGATTTAAAAGTATGGGTTATTTGAATGTTAATAGCTTTACGTTGTTGCTAGGTCTCTACACCAGTTTTTTTTAATCTTGGCGGGTCACCAGGTATGTTGGTAGAGTCAAGGGCAAGGATCAAGGGGTTTGAGTGGTTTGCTAGTCGGGAGCGAAATAGTTAGTAGGACGATTTTGCTACCTCTGGAATTATTTGAATATTTAAATCGGAGTGAAGTGTGTGATTTGAAATGTAGAAAGGCGTGTTTTTAATCGTACGTAATGTTATAGATTGAAAACGTAATATATTAATGTTTGATTTCTTGGCAGAGCCCCATAATTGTATACCATACGACTACATTGGTTTTAGTAATGTTTTATATAGTAGGAGTTTGTTTTTTAGGCTAACTGTGGAGTTTTTACCAAGGAGCATGTGGAGGGATTTTCGTCTGGTGTTTAATTGGCTTCGTTTTTTTTTATGTGTTCGGCCCAGGTTAATCGTTTATCAAGTATTAGACCTAGATAACATACATTAGATGTTTGAGGAATGATTTTATTGTTTAGAGTTACTGGGGGTACTTGTTTAGGGTAATGATTAGTTCGTTTTTGTGGTTGTGTAACCTGTTGGCGTTGCATAGTAGGATGACTAAAGATGAATTGGTGAGAGTTATTTAGCATTTTGAGCGAGTAGGCAATCGAGAACCGTAGTGAGAAGGGATAGCAAGGGGTTAATCAGTGCTTTGAATTAATTTAAGAAGTTTGAGAGAGTCGCGTTTTCGTTGTTAATATTAGACACATTAGGATTTTGGTCAGATGTGACCTGCGTATAAGAGCGAGTTGGGTGAGGTGAAGAGTTTGATTGCTGTTGGGTAGTTTTACATTTATTATTATTAATACTTACATTCCTTGTGCTAAATGAATTTGAGTTATTGGTGAAGTTGGGTTTGAAATTATTTGTGGTTGGTTTGCAGGAACATTGGAGCTGTTTATAAACTTGATATCCTTTGTAGTTCGCTGGGTGGTCGCATTGGCACAGGGTACATTTGGCTGGAGTCTCGTAAGATTTAGTACAGTTGGTGGTCGGATGATTTTCATCGCAGTGGACACATCTAAGCTGGTATGAACAGTATTTTTTTTAATGGCCATAGGCTTGACAATTTTGACATTGAATGATGTCTCTTTGTTTGTATGAAAAGCCTATTTCTTCAATAACTATTCCTATCTCGTCTGTTGGTGTCGATGGATGAAGGTTACTGATAACTATCTGGAAGGCTTTATCCTCTTGGAGCTGATATGTGTGATATTGCGCATTTTTATCTTTTAATGTATTAATATATACTAATAATGTATTAATTTACGGTATGACTCTGGTTGGGTAGTTTGTATTTTTAGATCGTTTGTTGACGATTTGAAGGAGAAATTTTCAGAACCAAAGCTTAATTAATTGCTTGCAAAGTTCAACAAAGTCTAATACATCTCGGATAAATACTGACGGTAGGAGTTTGGTGGTTTTAGTACTAGGTGAAACATCAGTGGTGTGAAGTATTTTTGTTATTTTCGTTCTCTGTAGCGAGCGGCGAATATATATTCGCCGTTATAAAAATTGATTTATTTTTTTTAGGTTCTGGATTATCAGTAGATGAGTGTTTATGTTTGGATGTAGTCCCCGTAGGTAGTGGTACGCGGATGTCATCCATTTCAACTGAAGAGTCAAAAGCGTCACTTGATACACTCTGTATACAATTTTTTGTAGGGCTATTTTGAGATGTAGATAGACTAGGTACTGATCGTCTTGATTTACTCAGTTTTGTTTTGTTGATAGGTGGGTTCGGAGCCATAGTATGTAATGAAAAATAATTGACACTGCGATAACAGTGTAGACTAATGACTGCCGGCTGTCCGATAGCCGGGGTGGAAAGGTCATGCGAGTAATTATAAATGTTAAAATTTAGAAATAACGACAAAGTTAAGATTTTTCATTATGTTTAAAGACAGTTAAAAGTAGAGATTCTTATTACGCATTTAATGGTGCAAAATGAATCATTTTTTTAATTAATTTTGGTTAAAGTAAAAACGGATTTATGCGGAGCGATGTACAAACACATGTGCAATGAACAGTGTACGCGGCATGAATAAAATATTATTTGTGATGGTAAAAAAAAAAAAAAAAATTGGACTATACAAATACATTTTTTATTAAAATATTAAACAAGTTTATTATAACCAATACCAACTCCAGTTACTAAAATTTTTGATTCATAGCCTTGGCGTAATTCTTCATTTTGAGAATCAACATAAGGTTCTAATTTAAATGAAATACCAAAAAACTGTTTCAGATGTCTTAAAAATTGTATTCTATAAAAAAACAAAATTTAACTTAAATTATTAAAATTGAATAATAGTACATTTCTTAATTAAATTAATGAATTGCTTTACTTACGTATAAGGTGATAATGGTCCCAATACAACATGAGACACATCTTTTTGTCTAAGAGTCATATAAAGAAGTACAATTGATTGAAAAGAAGAATCTATACATCCTCCACGCCAAATTTCTTCAAGCATAGTAGTTGCTACATTTTCTGCTATTTCTTCTGCTGTTGTTCTTTGACCAGTAAATGGTAGTGATACACTATCAGCAGTTAAAACAATTCCAGTAGTTGTTGATGCAACAATGTTTGCACCAAATCCTGGTGATTTCCCACATAATTTTCCTTTAGGGTGGTCCACCGTAAAATATACATCAGGAATAAATTTAAGCATAATGGATTTTGCTTTTTCTACCATACGATTGGAAATGGATGGTGATACTCTTAATGAATAAAATGTTCCTCTTAATTTCTTTATTTTTCCAAAATCAGTTAACTATGATCCAAATAAAAAATAAATGTATTAATATTAAAATATTACTAACTGTATAAAACTCATACTTGTATTGCTTTAGTAAATTTAACAGGTTCACACGAAAAATATATTTCTCCGCCACCGTCTGGCTCCATCCCTCGTTTTTTAATTTCCATATTGGCATCAGTAGCTAGTAACAATATTCTTTGTAAAATTGGTAATGCTCCAGATTTAAAAGCATCAACTGATGGGTCTTTCTTTTAACAAAAGTGGATAGTTGTTTATATTTAAAAAAACATGCATAAATTGAATTATACTTTACTTGATTATTTGTAATTCCTTTAAGTGTGACTTGAATTCCTTTTTTACAATAAGGTGCCACCATGATAATCAATTCTAAATAATATCCTATACCTCTTAATTTACAACAATCATGGACTATTCCACCGCCTATAAGTAATCCTGGTTGAAAATACAAGTCAGTACCAGTCTCATTGACGTCCAAACTGGTACCATTTGTCAATTTGTCAATCAATCGTAAGAAATTAACTTCGAATTCTATAATTATAATTTGAATAATTTCAAAATACTTTATGTTCATGAAAGTTTACCTTTAAGTCCAGGTTCATTTTCTTGAGACCGAATATTTCGTATTTTGACCGGTTTACCACTTAAAAGTGATAATATTATTTTTGTACGAAAATTACTACAACCTTCAAAAATCATTTTTTTAAATTTATTTGTTTTAATTTGATAATTAGAAAATATTTAGTATTTACTAATAATACTAATATATCCAATATTTTTGTCATGTGCATTTTTCGTGATTATCAAAGTTATCATTTTTTTATCGATTATACAATTGATAAAGCGTAAGGTGTGGCCAACATATTTTCTGTGGTAATGATACTTTACGAATAATACGAATTATATAATATTACAAATTTATACCTAATCGATTAAATTTAGAAATACGATTTGATCACCTTAATTCTTGAGTACGATTTGAGGGCGAGTTTTTCTCTTAAGTAAATATATATTAGCCAGTGGTGTAGGTACACATAAAAGCGTCCGAATAATATAAAATAGAAATTGTACCCTTTGACCTTTGTCATTAAAACAATACTGTGATCGTAGTTTTGACTTAGTAATCGTGTTCTTTTGGAAAAAATAGTTACATTATTACAATCCAAATGTCGTTTTAATCTTAAATTGGATAAATTTCCATTTTCATCATACGAGTAGATTTATTTGTACTTAATACTTTATATCTATACCTAATACATTTTATGAAACACTGAAAACTTAACCTTTCTTTATACTTAACAATAAATATTAAATTTTCAAAACATTGACAATAATTAAATAATAAAAAAAAATTACATTATAGGTTAGGACCGCAATTAATTAATTTTGCGTATTTAACTAGCTACTATTAGGCCTATTTCACATGCACGTTTTTATTGATTCAATTTTAATCATAATTTGTCTACCAAACACAAATCATTAGTGCTCCTATCACATATATATATGGACCCCAAAAAATTCGACGTCCCGAGGCAACTGCCTCTGTTGCCCCTGCAATAGCTACGCCACTGATATTAGCCCTGAAAGCCAAACTATTTTCCTCAACTGTACACACTGCCACAGTTTTCGTAGTTAAGGTCGGACCACTTACCCACTTTACCCTATAGGAAATGTTCCGCTTATTTGGCGAAACGTTTAAAATTTTCATCATATTTTTAAAGAGCCCTGCTATATAGTTAGACGTTTTTGAGGTTAGGAATCGTATACATAAATTTAATTAATGAAATAGCATCTATGGAAATCTGTAGAGATCTGAATTATTTTGCTTACACTATTATTTATTTATTCCATCGCTGCCATTCTGCGCTTGTACCACTTCTTCTGCGAACCGCGTATTTTCCCGTATTTTACTTTTTTAACCTAACCTTAAAAACGTATAACTTAGTAGAGCTCAATTTTATAGCGGCATCATTTTATACATACTTGCCCAATTTAGCGAAACACTAAGGCAGAGTTGTCCGACCTTATATTCTAAAACCTTGTTCTACACCGTAGTAATACCACAGAATAGATTTTATTTATAATTCAATCTATAGTCTGATATGTAAACAGGTGTGAATGAGAACAATACTGCACTCCAAGGACAGCTAATTAAAACATTCCATTTAATCCAAGTGAAAAGCTTCACTCACTGGTACGTGGTAGCATATTGAATGTTCCGTAATATCCACAGACTTATTACGAATACAGTCTACTCTAGATTATCTATATTTATGGGCTCTCTACTCCTATTGTATGTTCATGCTCTAGTCTATGGTAATACCACAGAATAAAAGAATTTCTATTGCGTGAATGTATAATATTATAACATATTCTGTGGTAATAATCTATATTGTGCTTAGAAGCACGGCTATAGATATCTATAAAAGTTTTCAACAAATAAAATTAAAATTACATTTATTTTAATTTTGAATTTAAATTACTGGAGATGGACGATTTTATGATCGCACACATTCTACCCATTTACATGTTTATAGATGAATATTAAGTGTCCATTCTCAATCTAAAATCTAAACTAATATAAAAAAATTGTTTATTTTGGTCAATTAAATAAAATACAAAGTTTAAATATAAACTTGTTATTATATGTGTACATGGATTTATTGTTACAATATAACCAACATTTATTATATTTATTCATATCACAAAAAATAAATAGTATCACCAGATTAAATTATAATATTAAATGACGGATTAAAATTATTAAAACTAACATTAATAAATATTTAAATATTTAAACAATATATTGCATTAAATATCTAAAGATTCCAGCAGTGCTACTGCCCTTAGGGGTAAATTTGATGAAGTCTTCCAATTATCAGTTAGTCAGATCAATTATATGATAGCTATACAATTAAATTTGGTGGATATTTCCCAATATGTTATAATAAAGTAAGGATGACTCTGGACCATAGTCCAAAGTTATGGTGGCTAATAATATAATTTTGAAATATATATATATAATGTGATTTTAGATCATCAAATTATAATTTTCAAATAACTTTGATTATTATTAATCATTTATTTTATATATTATGTTTAATTTAAGGTGGTCTAAATATGTCTGTAATGGATGGGTGTTTAATGGCTGAAGAACTGGGTTATGGGTGTACAGGAATTAAAACTGCTCTTGAAGCAAGTGGCTTAGGGGTAAGAAATATATATTTTTTTTTTATCATAAATTTATTTCTCTTTTTGTATTTAACATAAATTAAAATGTTTTAGCAAATGCCAGTTATAATTGGTGGAAATAAAGAACAACAAAAAAAATATCTTGGAAGATTGATTGATGAACCTTTAGTAGCCGTAAGTTGAATTAAAATATTTTATAACATAAAAACATATTTGTTATTAATTTAAAATATTTATAGGCTTATGGTGTTACTGAACCGGGTGCTGGTTCAGATGTAAACGCATTAAAAACAAAAGCTGTGAAAAAGGGGGATGAGTATATCATCAACGGACAAAAAATGTGGATAACCAATGGTGGTGTAGCCAACTGGTACTTTGTGTTAGCCAGAACTGATCTCGACCCTAAAACACCAGCAAGTAAAGCATTTACTGGTTTCATTGTTGATGCTGATACACCAGGACTCACTCCTGGACGAAAAGTAAAGCAATCCATTCACATTCTGGAATAAATTATATTTATTTACATTTTTCCGATAGGAACTAAATATGGGCCAAAAAGCTTCAGACACTAGAGGAATAACTTTTGAAGACGTTAGAGTGCCCAAAGAAAACGTGCTGACCAGTGAAGGACAAGGATTTAAAATTGCTATGTCTACATTTGATAAAACTAGACCTCCAGTTGCAGCTGGAGCTGTCGGTTTAGCTCAAAGGGCATTGGATGAAGCTGCTAAATATTCATTGGAAAGAAAGGCATTTGGAGTAGAAATTGCCAGACACCAAGTTAGTATTCTCATCATAGATACCTATATGCTATTAAAACATTTCATGATTATGTATCTTTATCTCATAAAGTCAAAATTAATTAATTGATATAACATATTTTATAGTAGTAAAAAAGTAATTTTTTCTCGTTAAGGCTGTTGCTTTTATGTTGGCTGATATGGCCATTGGTATTGAAGCTGCTCGCCTTACATATATGAAAGCTGCTTTTGAAGTTGATCAAGGGCGACGCAATTCATATTATGCATCAATATCAAAAGCATACGCCGCAGATGTGGCAAATAAATGTGCAACTGATGCTGTTCAAGTATGTATTATGCAATAACTATAATATTATATTAAGTACCTGTTTTTAAGACATTGATAATGCTTTTAGATTTTTGGGGGAAATGGTTTCAACACAGAGTATCCTGTAGAAAAATTAATGAGGGATGCAAAAATATACCAAATTTACGAAGGTACAGCTCAAATTCAACGATTGATTATTTCAAGAAGTATAATTGAACAAACTAAACAGAATATGTAAAAATCAAACAATTTATTTTAAAATTATAAAATATCTTTTTTTTATTTTGGAATAAGGTTTTGTAAAGGTTTAAATTATTATACATAATAATCATAGTTTGTAAAATAAATATATTTTTTTGTAATTCTTAAGCAGTCTTATATTATTTATGTACACAGTAATGGTAACAAAAATACAAATTTTGTTAATTCTTGTATTACTTATTTTATATTTGGTAATTTTGATAAATTCTGTAAAAATGAGGTTTTTATTAAACGTTCAACAATAAATAACTAAATTATACTAAATTTTACCTAGAAGCTAAAATAAAAAATAAAAAAACAATAAGAAAGAAAATTACTGACAAAAATATACTAATTTGATAGTATTAAAAAATAAATACAACATTTATAAAATCAACACAATATACAATTAAAACAGCTATTATTAAAAGTGTAACTGTACACATTTGTTTTGACATTTAGAAAAGTTAAAAAAAATTATACATTTTATTATTTATTTTTTTACATAGTTGTTTTATCCTGGTTGAAAGGATTTGGAAATCCATGCAGTTTTCCTTTTGATCTTTAATTCAATTGTTTTGGGATCCGAATGTCATACATTTCGGGTACCATATTGTGTATTATTTGTTATAAGGGATGATGTTTGAGCGATTTCTTCAATTGTGGTTTTCCTAATAATTGGCTGACGAGATCGCCATGCAAAATGACTTCGCGACATATCCACATCGCGAAATGTATTCAACATAAATATTGCTGTTACAGTTATAAGGAACCCACATATAATACCAATGATGTCCTAAAATTATAATTAAGAACAAATTAAAATTAACTGTGGTGACAATGATGATGTTAAAACGATTCAAACATACATTCAATTTTAGATGTTCCCATTCTTTGAATAGAATTGTCGATGCTGTTATCACAAGAGAAGTGAACATGACATAATAAACTGGTGTTACTACTCCGGTATTAAATGTGTCTAGAGCTTTGTTTAAATAATTCATTTGTATACATACAAATGCAATAAGCAAGACAATAAACATATATGTTAACCAGTTTGAGAATTCACTTTGTCCTATTATTACCAATACAAAACCATAAAACAAAAAAAATTATGTAAAATTAAATTAAAACATACCTGCTATTGTTTCTCTTATAGCAAGACCAAGTCCTTTACACCACATTACAGTCAATGAACCACTGGTTGAACACATTATAACATAAACTATAACATTTGATGAACCATAACGTGGGCCAAAATATAAGTAAATTGAAATAATTATAATCAACATTATACTAGTGTAAATTATGAAACCTACAAAAAATAATTTACAATTATAAATACAAATTATAAATGCAAACATAAATGTATAATCTAACCTGGTTCTGTAAGTTTCTGTAATAAATCTTCGAGATTATTAATTTCTTCTTCTTTTGGAGAATGAATAACTATTACCGTTGAACCAATAATACACATAAAGCAACCAATCTATAAATATAAAAATGATTCGTATTAATATTCTTGGAAGTAATTAGTTATTGGTTACTATTATTATTATTATTATTATTATATATAAGTATATGCCTAAATAGACAGTGATTTATTCTAAGTATAAATAATTATAAAGAATCTACCAGTCATAACTTTAGGATATTTAATGTATTATCAGTGACTAGTTTTCAAAAAAATTCCAATTGTGTGGGTGGTATACAATTTAGATCACTGGGTTGATAAAAATAAATAAATAATAAAGAAGCTCATTGTGCAATTGATGCTAAAATTTTATTTAAAAAAGTCTTGATCAAAAATTTATCGATTACTTTGGGCCTAACTTATTGAAAAAAAAAAAAAAAAAAAATATATATATTATAAATAAAGTAATGCCAAAAAAATAATTGTTGAATGGTTAATTGAGTTTGTTTAACTATCTAACATAGACTTAAGTATTAGGTGCACAACTAAGTTACCGCTATTTATCAATAGATGGCTCCAGCAGTAAATGCTGGTCGATTTTGACATATTCAAAATGTCATGAACCAAGCTTAGACATATGGTAAACAAACTGTTTAACACATTAGTGATTATGTTTTGGCGTCATATACTTTTGTTTGTGTGAATATGTCTGATTTTGTGCCAAATAATTATCATTTGCAGGAAGTGTTGATTTTCTTTTTTCATTCGAAGAAAACAGCGGCTGAAGCGCATCGAGAGCTCCAAAAAGTTTACGAAGATACTGCTCTAAGTGAAACAATGTGCCGTGATTGGTACAGTCCCTTCAAAGACGGTTTTTTCGATGTTTACTTCGAAGACGCTGAATTGGAGGTATTGCTTGATGAGGATCCGTGCCAAATGCAAGAAGAGCTTTCTTTAGCAATAGGAGCCATTTCCAATCGATTCCATGCGTTGGGAATGATTCAAAAACAGGAAACGTAGATTTTTCACCTGTAAACAACTTCTTCAGCGGCAAAAAAGGAAGGGTTTTCTTCATCACATTGTGACGGGTGATGAAAAATGGATCAATTAGAGCAACCTAAAGAAAAGACAGTCATGGGGACTGCCCTGTCATGCTTCTACGTCGTCTCGACCGAATAGCCACATTGCGAAGGTTATGCTGTGTATTTGGTGGGACCAGGTCGGTGTTATTTATTATGAGCTGTTGAAACCGAGTGAAACCATTACTGGGAAACGGTATTGACTTCAATTGATGCAATTGAACCGAGCGCTGCATGAAAAACAGCCACAATACGAGCAAAGGTACATTAGTGATTCTACAGCATGACAACGCTCGGCCTCACGTTGCTAAACCCGTGAAAACCTATCTGGAAACACTCAAATGGGACATCCTACCCCATCTGCCGTATTCCCCAGATATTGAGTCATCAGATTATTACTTGTTCCGGTTGATGGCACATGGTCTGGCTCATCAGCAGTTCCACTCATATGAAGACATTAAAAAATGGCTTGATTCGTGGATAGCCTCAAAAGATGAACACTTTTACCGTAACGGTATTCGAGCTCTACCAGAAAGATGGGAAAAAATTGTAGCTAACAATGGGTAATACTTTGAATGATTCATTTGTAACCATTTTTTCACAAAAAAGTTACATTTTCATCAAAAACAGCGAAAACTTAGTTATGCACCTAATATAATTTTGGCAGTTTTCTTTTTCTCTTTATTTTATGCACCAAAATTTATTTTGTTTATCTTATACGTGTATTTGCAGCACTCTACCTTTGCCACAAGCTTATTGAAGATAAATAATTTCAAATGTATATATACTAGTATATTTGTTTTCTAATAAAAATATAAAAATCGTTTTAACAATTTATAAGGAAATTAGGATTTAATGATGCCATTTATCTACAGTGAAGTATCCCATAAATGCAATAAATTGGATTATGCCAATATAAGGTAGAGTAGAAAGATATATGCAACAAGGAATGTAATCTCATGTGAGGAAATAGAGAATTATATGTTGAATAATAAGTTAGGAACGTCCAAATCAAAATTAGGATAAAATACTTAGACCAATAATCTATATTCCCCCAACACAACATTGTAAATTTATTTTGTCTAAAAATGTATTTTATGACTATATACACATAGATGTAGGTGTGCCATTTTTTTTTTTAGTTTTATCACCTCATTATTCATGTTGGGTTGCAAGTATTTATGACAGGTATTTAAAAACAATTATTAGTGTGTAATTTATAGAAAATGTTTGTGATTTAGATTAATTTTTAACTTAAATCACTAATTTTTTCTTCTTCTATCAATAAGAACTATAGCTAACCACATACTAAATTGTCTACCTTTTTTTTGGAGAGGTGGGAATTATATTCACATAAATGTAAAAAAAACTTAGATATTTTTAAATATCTATGAATAATTAAAATCAGTAGTTATAAGACATATTAAAATGTTAATATAAGTATTAAATTAAAAGTACAAGAGATTTTTAAAAAAATGACCTAAATGCAATAACTAGATCCAAAATTATACCAGGAACTATCTTTGATAATGATGACTGGAGAAAGTTTTCAAATTGAAATCATGTTTACAGACAAAATGAGTATAGTAAAATAAATTATCTATTAAAAAATATTATTCTATACTTACTTTTGCCAATAGATTTAGCTGTTCATTTAAGTATTTGGAAGATAATATAGCTGCAACAATGACACTTATTGCTCCAAGGGGTGTAACCACTGAAGCTGGAGCAAAAGCATAGGCTGCAAAATTAAAGACTTCTCCAAAAGCCACTAGAACATTTAATAAATAAAAAAATAGTTTAATAGTTAATATTAAAACAGCAATTTCCATACTCATTGATAATCCAAACCACCATAACCAATTAGTTAAATATCCATAACCACCATTAGCTGCTCTACGTCCGCTTCCTAAAGATATTTGAACTAGAGCTTTCTTCTTTATAATAAAACTTGCTCCTAAACAAATTTTAAAAAAAACATTAATTGTAACAATACGAAAAAAAATATACAAACATTTAAATATTAAATTGGCCTATCACTGATCTTCAATTATAGGATATAAAGAATAGTAATATTAAATTTTAATTAAGACCAGTAAAAATGTATTATATACTCATTTTATTTTATTTTATCAATCCAAGAGCATAATATACTAAAAAAAAAATGTATTTAAACTATTCATTAACAAAATTATATATTACTATTATTTGAACTTTAATCCGTTAATAAATATCAGAATGATAGGTATTTTTAAATTTGAGATAAAATAAAATTTTGCACAATAATTTAGTTACTTTATCAGATTTTATATAGACAAGATTATCAATAACCAGCAGTATAATAGTAGTACTCTGAGCTATTATAATATGTAATTTAAAATCAAAACTACTAATCATGACTCACTACTAATAATTTCTTATATGCGCAATTAAAAAAATACTGTCTTACACTTGGACATATTGATATCACAATTCAATCAATATTATCATGACATTATAATAATCTTACTTATAAAGTTTAAAATATGATTTCAACACTAAATTGTAAGTTTTTTATTTTAGTTTACCTCTGTATAGGTAAATCGTAAGGTAACTATTTTATAATATATTGTACCTATAAACATATATATTTGTAGAAAAATATTTGTGTAGTTTAGATAGACGTTGGATTAAATTCCAAATGTTTAAAAAAATACATTATCATACACATCATAGGAAAATTGTTGAAAATAATATCACAAGTTTGTTTATAAAATATACATAATCGACATTATAATGTCGATTATGTATATTTTATAATAATCATTATTATAATGGAATATAAGCATATCCCACTTGTAAAATAAATTTAATTTACGTATAACATAATACAGTTATAATCTCTATAGTGATTATAGTAAAGATCATTTTTCAAGATAAATCCAAAAGTTTCTAATATAGAAATAGAATGACATCAAGGAGTAATATAGATATGTTTAAAAATAACTGGTCTATTTTACTTATACTTATTCAGAATTCAGTATTCCAATACTGCTATGTGTAATAATCAGTAATAACATAAACATACCTAACCAAATTTGAATTTACATTAAATTACAAATAAATTAACCATAAATGCCAAATTATTCATAATCTATAGCTAAATAGTATAATACTATAACTTGTATAATAGTGTATACCTATCTAGATTATTATTGTTTTAAGTAGATCTACGCATTATATGTTTCTTAGAATATTATTCACTTTTTCCCATTATCAAAATACTTACCCATAAGGGTCATAAATAAGGTATAAAAATTATTATTAAATTTAACTTGTTTTGCAACATTCCGAATAACTATTAAGTGTAAGTGAAATAATAATTAAACAAAATTATTATAAAAGAATCAAAATACATACCAATAAAACCACTTGAAGACAAAGCAAGACCAAGACCTATATAATAATCAGTCATATTGTACATTCGAATTTGTTCGTCTGTGGCCATGGTTTGTAAAAATTTTGCAACTTAAGTATTTATTCAGTAAACAACAAAAAATGAGACAAATTTAAATAAACCAATACTGGTCACAATTTACACTCCATGTTTGTATAATAGAAATCGCTACATTACTAATTACAATACATTTTGAGAATCGAGTAGTAAGTCTTCTCCGTGACATAACAGCAGGGGGATGAATTACGGAAATGAATTGCGATGTGCGATCAATATAAGAATTTTAATACAATATTACAATGACATGATTATATTACCAAATACTATAAATGATAATATGGGACGGCTACTATTTAATCTTTTCTGTGCACCATAGAATAATATATCTGTGCCATACACCTTGCATTCCGCTAGCAATATTTGATAAGAAAGCCCAGTGGTTCCCAACTATGTACATAATGTTGCCTATTCAACTCCAGAAACTGTACAGTTAATGATGAATAAGTGGCCTACTCAGTTCCTGAAAATTAATTTTTTAACAAATTTTCAAAATAATTCTAATTCTAATGTTCAATTTTGTATTTATGTTGCTTACTGAGCTTCTGAAAATAAATTTGTATTCAAAACATATTTATGTATAATAAATATAGATTTTAATTCGTGTTAATACCAAAAATACTAATTTAATATAAATAATGCCATTGTTCAATTCTAATTTTTGCATATTTACTACAAAATGACATTCATAATTTTATTTAATTATTATTTTATTGTAATTTGATATACACAATATTTACATTTTTTTTTTTTTTTGAATATCAGGGGATATACATTGAGGTAAATAATATATTATTTTAATTAAATAAAATAATTTATCATTAATCTTGTTCTTATAATTATTTACTTAATTCCCCCCCCACCATCGTCGTATCTATTAAATTAATATTAATTTTATTTCATATTTAGTCAAAAGATATACATATATAAAGAAAATGAGAAATTTATTGCATGACTATATTTATTTAGGAAAATTCTCAACAAATTGTGAAGTGTTTAGCTTACAAAAATGTATTAATTTCACAGTGAAAAACTATATGTAGGGTAATTACAAAAACTAGTAGTGTATTCAAAACAACCTATTTTCAAGATTCAACAAAAACGCTCATTAATACATTGTTTATCCAAAACAGACAAGGAATAAAATTATTAGCCGCATAATTAGATAAAATCCTCCAAAAAATTTCTAGTATACCTTTGAAATTTAAACATGTATTGATAGTAGGAACTTTATTATGTTCAGTGGAAAATACTTTACTGAAAAATATGAAATATAATAATAAAATAATGAACAATCTGCAACAAGTGGAAAATTGTATTGTTTAGAATAATTATATTGTCAGATAAAAAAATATATGAAATATAAACCAGAGAATATAATTTATAATGAACACACATAAATTGGTAATAATTTATGGTCATATTAATTAATGTAATATATTATCAGGGATGTATTGGTATATAATATATTGAGTATATGCCATATTGATTTTATTGTATTTAAAAAATCTTTTTCTCGCTACGCTCGAAACACATGGTCTACATCTATATTAGACATTTTTTTCCATTCAAAACCAAGTATACATAAATAAAATATACTTATCACTTTTCTTACTTAATCCTTAGTATCAACCAACAATTTTTAAAAATATAAAGCCCATTAATATGTTGAAAATTATTTTATTGTTAAAATATTACAATACATTCCAAATACTTTAAATTTATATATTTTTTTAAAACTTTTTTGGATCTTGTATCATCTGCAGACCTATGACCCATTAGCCATGATTTCACATAGACTTCTGGTTTCCAAAGATGCAATGGAGGTCCATTTATTTTAATAAACATAAATTGTAAAATATGTTCAACAGTTAATCTTGTTAGAAGATCAATAAAAATAATATTTAAAAGGCCCCTTTCACACTTGGCTGTGGAACAGGGAAATGTTTGAACACAGTTGTGCATTTCTAAGATCAAAATTCTAGAACTTTTATGTTCTAAAATTGCTTTAAAATCAACAATTGCATTATCTTTATTCAAGAAAAATCGGTCACATATACATTTCACTTGGTCTTCACCATACCTTACATCAACCGATTGAGGCCAAGTAGATTTATTGAGGATACAGATATCTTGAAGAATTGAACTATCAATATTATTTTTATCGAATAATCTTGAATTTAGATTAACACAGATACTTGTTATGAACTGATCACTGATTAATGGAAACAATTCTTGAATAACTAGATAATTTTACATTTTTAAATTCTTCCATGTGATTACCATCTTTATATTTAAATGACTTTCATCTTTTCATTTTTGAATCAGCATTTATCTATGTAATATCTTTACTTTGGCCACGGGTAACTTCTCTGGTTGTAAAATGTAAATACTACTATCAATAACAACCATGCATAATAATAGTATTATACTCAATTATACCATGGTCTTAGAATATATAAGTATACGACCTGATAAGTGATATTCAATCATAAAATATTATTTTTAATTTTATAGAATTAAAAAATATAATTTTAAATCATCAAAAACAATTGATAAAATAATATACCTATTGCTATTTGCTCCCATTCTACCGTATACTCAACATTTACCCACCATATACTTAAAAATTAATATTTTTTTCACGTATACTCATTTCTTTATAAATATTGTTATGAGTATATGCTCCAATACACCACTGTACTTATATTCTATATTTCAAAGAACAATTTTCTGAACAAATATA
This sequence comes from Tuberolachnus salignus, assembly GCA_956483605.1. NCBI lineage: Eukaryota > Metazoa > Arthropoda > Insecta > Hemiptera > Aphididae > Tuberolachnus > Tuberolachnus salignus. Next base: position 42,075,707 of record OY101429.1, on the reverse strand, counting down.
ATATGGAAAATATCAAGATTAATTGATTATACTAATGTAATTAAAGCAATTTAATATATGTTTTACATATTTTGCTGTCTGTCTGTTCCTAAAAATATTTTTCCCAATTATTGTACTTTTCTACAGATCAAATTCACTGTTTTTCAAAATGTAAATTAAAATGTTCGAGCTGATGATTTATAACAAGACTATTGGTTACATAGTTTTCATTTCTATAAATTACAATAGGTATTTATACTATATAGGAATAGTTATAAATAAAATATAAAAAAAATAAAAAACTTATTAGTAGTTAGGTATATTAATAATTTATTGAGCAATATACTTTTTATTTAAATATGTTTTATATTAAATCTTAAAAAAAGGAAAAATACTTAAAAACTAAATTAAATAATATTACTATCTATCCACTGTAATACAACTGGAGGTAGTCTATTATAACTATTTGATGCTTTTTTCACTTTATCCAAGTTGATTGAAGATTTATATAGCCGATGTTCTTTTAAAACATTTTTACTTTCAGTAACAGCTACAGGTAGTATCAATTGCATAGTCTAGATTTTAGAACATACAAATACATTGTTATTCAACGAACAGCATAATAATGTGAAAATTTGGCATAGGACTGTGAATTTATAATGGATAATGGATTTATTAGTATTATTATTAACTGTAAGATCATATTAAATTTTAAACTATATATCAAGTATTCAAATTTAAAATATGTTTTTTTTTTTAGTTTTTTAATTTATAGAACATTTATTTTATTTTATTAATTTTTATATTATTAATGGAGTACTATTAAGTATTTATCTATAATTATAAATGTAAAAATAAATATATATTCTTTTATCTAAAAGTATGTATCAGATGAGAAAAATCACTTAAGTAATAGGCAACTAACATTTTTTTTTTTAATATTAAATAAAAGAAATTGTAGATAATTTAAAAATGTATGTATTTATGTTGTAATTAAATAGATTTATACATTTTTGTTTTTACTTTGAAATTTAAAATTTGAATTTTTAAGTGAATTTACTGCATTATATTCACAGTCTTAATTATAGCACTAACCGATATTCTTTCAAAAGCTTTTATAACAACTTGTTTTTTAGTTAGAAGTAATGTGGAGTTGTTTGATGCAAATTTACAATAACGAGCATAAATCATTTCAAAATTGAATGGCTCTTGATCATATATTTCTGAATGATGGCAAATTGAAATCACCAAACAAAGTTCTAAAACTGATAATCCTAGATAAAAAATAAAATAAAAAACATAAACACATATTAATATGTGTTGTATATTGCAAAATCTTTAGTGCACTTACCCAATAAATGTACAAGAACCATATCTTTTTTATATAAAATATTGTAGCTATCGGTTAAATCTTTAACTGTTAACATTTTATCTTCTGATAAATTTGAAAGTGCCATAAACTAAACATTTTTAATATTTTCATTTAATACAGAATTTTTTAGATAATCCATTAGTAAAATTACTAACAAGAAGCATATTTAACTTTGTATTATTATTGCTTAGTTTCAAGAGATCTTCAGTTATATTCTGCGTTTGTAAATCTGCTATCAATAATTCAACATTATGGTCCCAGTTTTTCTGAATATCTGACTTTACTTTACAATGTTTATCGATTGTAAGGAAACACTTCAATCTTTCTAAAAGTTCACTAGACTTAGTCGGTGGCTTTAGCATAATAACATTATGTGAAAATCTTGATTTTACTCGTTTTTCTAACAATTCAACAACATCAATGCGGGATGTTAAACCAATAATACATAATGGAGTCTATAACAAAAATATATTTAAAACAATTTACTTGTTAAATAATTAAAAAAATTACCTGTTGAGATTGAACAGCGTCAAATACATTGTACAACAAAGTTTGCTTAGAATGAGATGAAAACATATCAAATTTATCCAAAACGATAATAACTGATTTTGAAGCTGATCTATTTCCCACATGAAAACTCTCCAATAAAAAACTTAGATTATCTAAATAAAATCACTGATTAGTATTGATACAATGAATATAGAACAAACAATAACGATTAAAAAATAAATACAAATTTATAATTTTATAATATTGATTTGGGCGTATTTAAAATTTAGATTATTTATCAAAAAAAAAAAAAAAAACTTTTTTGCTATATGGTTTTTTAATAATTGAAAAAAAATAAATATTATTTTAAGGATATTTATATATAATAATAATTTTTTAACAAGAAATACACAAGTTGAGTTACACAAACGTTCTACAACAACTTACAGATCTGTAAATCACATTGGGTGTTGCTCTACTGTTCTAACCTACAGACCTGTAATTTAGAGAACCGAATTCTTACAGAATAATTTACAGGTCGGTGTTATCAATGTTATTGCTAAAATTTATTTATTTTTTTTTAAATTTGCATATTGCAAATCGTAAATGTAGTTATGATAAATTATGGATTCATTATCATTGTCATCAAGTGATGACGAGTATATTAGCAAGGTACTGACCGTTCTACCGAGACCACAATATATTTGGGTAGAGCTAATCTGCTCATAAAGTATGATAATGTCAATTTCAAACAATGATTCAGGTGCAAATGTAATATTAAAATACTTTATAATAGATCTATATTATTTATGAATTTATTAAATAGTTAATTATTATTATTTAGGCATTTCACTGCTAAAATAATAATAATAATAATAATAATAATAATATATATGATTTAATTTATCCGGTAATCGTAGTTAACATTATATTTTAACTTACAAATTATTTTGTACCATGCTATTACAGAACCATTATAATTTACAGGCGGCTGTAAATATTTACTGACTCGTTTATGTATAACCTATTCATAATTTTTTATAAGGTATTAAACTATTTATTAATAATCATACATTTATAAATGTACAAGCAATTAAGGTTGGGTACCAGAATTCCTACAAGTTACAAAAATTATAACCTTGTTATTTATATATGAATTTATCGTTCAAATTTAAAATTATTTGATGTTTCATCAGTTGATCGTATTGGTTATAAAATATTACCATGCAAATTATCCAATATTTGAAATGTATTTAAAAATTACAAACCAGCAAAGGATCCATCAACCAATGCTCCTTCTAAATTTTCCATTTGAAGTTGTTGTATAATACTTTTGAGTGCTAAATTATCATCTGTATGAATGAGACCATTTAATGACACAAATGTATGAGAATCAGGTAAAAGAGCCTTTAAAACTGATTCTACTAACTGTGGAGTATAAAATTTGTATTTGTCTATATTATCAAGTACATTGTAATAATATTGATAGTATTACTATAGGTAATACCATTGATTTTCCAGATTTATTGGGTCCAATTATAATTACAGAGTCACTTTCTCCAAAATCAGTAGTTTTTTTAACTATCTGTAAGAGTTCATTTCGTTCCTTTTCAAATCCATATAATTCGTCATTTAAAATCAATTTCTTCTTTACATTTTCAATACAAGTATGAAAAACTGATGACATAGTCTATAACAAAACATTTTTTATTTATAAATTAAATATTGTAACTATCTATAATATGTAATACTTAAAAAGGTGTTTCAACATATAACTCTTGTGAATTTTTAAATAATTTCTAAAAACTTTTAACCAATAATTTGTTTAATATAAAAGTTTTAAGGCCAAACTATGACATGTACTTACAATAGTGAAAGTTTTATTACTATGTGGAAATAGACTAGAATACACTTTTACAACAAACTGTGATCTTATGTAGTAAGTTCTAAACGTCTGATGCGGTAAAAGGAACTGAGGTGAGAGTTATTATTAATCAATTTTAATGTTTATAATAGGGATTACGGATATTATGACAAAGTACTATGTCGTGACGTCGTGGTTTGGCATAGGAGGACTAGAATTCTAAATAGTAAATACTTATAACAGATCAATTTTTCAAAACGATTATTGTTAAGAAGGAAACGTTTGGCACCTTGTTTTGAATCAATGATAATGCGTATAAAATGATTGTTGTTATCAGTAGAAAATGGATGTATTGTCGTTGGCGACACTGGATTCAAACGTCCATATGGTACTACGCAAAATGGCGTTTCCCAATAAGCAGAGGTACACTGTTATGGTGCCTTCACCCGATCCCCCACATCAGTCGTGCGTCTGCGAGTGTTGTGCTTTTTTTTGTTCTCGTGAAATGTTATTTTGTTTTTCTTGAATAAAAAAAAAAAAAAAAAAAAAATCAAAACAAAAATGAGCTGTACCAACAAATTCAAAACTTATTTTTCTTAATTTAATTTTGATTTTTTTTTTTTTTTTTTTTTTGGCAACGGTGGCGATTGACTCAAAATGGACGCGGACGTATCGAAAAGGTAGGTAACGTTTTATTAAATAAAATATGTGTCGACGTGTGTTACGACTTGCCGTGGCCCGTGTGTATTAGGACAACCTTCACTCTCACCAGAATTTTGCGTTTAACTAAAACAAGAAACAAATGTTCGTCTTTGTTTTCCGAAAATGTATAAGAGTAATATAATTATTATCATATTTCGACACTTTGACTAGTTTTGAAACTTGTGCACAACGGTGATTGAATCATGTGTCGTCTGTTGTCTATTGTTTGATAATAGTTTTTCACAAATTCATGAAAACGCAATCCTCATTTAGGGTTTTGGGAATGATCTTTAGTATTGGCAGATCCGATGTTAGCACCTATTGATGGTCTTTTCATACAATTTGCACATTTGATATTGTATACATTTCGTATTCTGAATGGACTATGATACCGGAATGTCAATTGTCAAGGTAGGTGGAATGTGTCTTGGTATGCGTTAAAAATACACGTTTGTGTACAAAGTCATCACCATCTTGAATAATGGTACCTAGTTAATGAACTAATGCACTATAGGTACCAAATGTTTTTTTAATGTTTACAATATTCAGATACTTATTTTGTTTGAAGTCTTATCGTGTTTTTATATTTCCATTTGTTTGTTTTGTAAGTTCTAATATTATTATTTTTACAGATTTTAAACATGTGTAATACACAAATCTGTATCAGGTATTTAGATACCTATATACAATTGTTTATAGTTGTATCTAGGTATTTTAAATTTATCTTTTTAAATTTTAATTTATATAGTTCTACAATTGTATAACTTATGAATATTGTTAAGTACTTAAAATTAAATTTTTAGTTTTTACAGTGTGAGGCAAATTAACAAAGAGGCGATACATTTTGAGATAGATTCTGCCGAATGTTGTTAGGTTCATAAAGCATGTGTACCATTTTTTTATTTTTAATAAACACAATGAGGAATGCTAATGAATTATATATTTTATGAATTACTTTTAATTTCTAATTTTTATAATTATTATTCTAATAATAAATAATTAATTTAATTTATAATATTAATCTTAAAAATACATTTTTTAAATAAATATGTTATATTTATCTTCACTAAAAAGATAAATATAACCTCTTTTTTCTATTATGATTTGAATCTATTAAAATATATAAATATTGATAAAAGACATGACCCCAGGTCATTTCAACAACAATGACTATTTAATAAAATACACTCGCAATAATCTTATTTCACTGGTTCTCAAGTCAATTTTAAAATTTAAAAGTAGGTAACTTTTTAATAAATTATATTTGTAGATAATTACAATATTTACCTTATTTTAAAGGTAATCTCTACTTGTCGAATACAGACTATTTTTTGATTTATAAGAAATTAAAATTATGTATATCTAGTCCATTTTAAGAACAGGTTTTTGAACATATTGCAAAGTATAGTGCTTATTTTACTTGCATGTCTCTCTACACTTATGGTAATTTGGAATACTTGAAATATTATGTAAACAAATTTAAAGGTTTCTTGAAATTTACAGAAATTTGTTGCAGTACTTATCACATTGTATTTAGGTAAAATTTACAATAGTAAAAAGTATGTTTTACTTAATTTTTATTATTGAATTAAACAACCTATCTAACTTATAAAGGTTATAAAGGTAGTGAAGTATATATTGTAATCTTGCTCTATGAGTTGACTAAAACGTTAACCATTTACTCACCCCCCAACCAATGCATACCATTTCTATAGTGATAGGTCAGTAACATCATTAGGCACGTATAATATAAGTTTATTATTTCATAGAATTTAGTTTAGTAGTTTTTTAAATGTATAATTAATTAGATAATAATTTGTAAAAATAAGCCACTATGGTTTTTGGTGGTTCAGGGTGGTAAAAATTAGTATTACAGGAATTTTATTTAAATAGTTCATATAAATATGAAAAACCTTTTATTATTCCGATTTTTAAGAAATTTTCGAAAATGCATCAAGCTGAGCTTAATTAATATTAATTATTAATACTGCTTATTGAAGTATTTTACATAGTTTTGTAAAACTATAAATCAAACTACCTAGTATTTATTATTAAAATTATAGTTTAATAATCTAATTTGATATTAATATTGCAAAAATACATTTGTTTTTTTTTTTTAATTATTACTTTAATAGGTTGCCTGTCATTAATAACTAATGCAAAATGCAAATATTAAAATAGTTATCATACAATAACAGTGAAACTGATAGTACTGTATTTTTACATTAACTGAAAGGCTATTTAATCTTACAAGTCTAGTAAAATTTCTAGTGAGGAACATAAATGACACTCATCAAGGTGTTAATATAAGTGTTATGATTTATAACTTATAAATGTATTATAAGGTTACCTTATTAATGGTTACTTATGATACAAATTGTATTAATTTAATTTTGTTTAGTAAAACTTCAATTGGTCCATTTTATAAGATTGTTTATTATTGATAGTCTAATGTAAATCATTAATATTATCAACAGGTGGTAAGTATACAATTATTATGATCAGAATAGGGATTTTATATCACCTAAAATTGCATAAATATGTGCTAAAAATATGCAAAAAAAAAAGAGAAACAAAAAATTATTTTTTATTAGTAATTTATCTATCATTTATCAAATTATAAATTCAATTGGCAATAGTCAAAAAAACACGTCTATCAAACTGTTATTGTTTTATTAATAAAAAATATTTTTGTTTGATTTTTAATATTACATTTTTATAAACTATAATTAATAATATGTATTATTATTTATTATTATATTAGATAAAATATGATCAACAATTTTATTAAAAACCAGTAAAAATGCAAAAAGTCCAGAAATAACACTAAAATCTAAAGATATGCAATTTTAAATTTTAGTTCTCTGAGTCATGAAACAAATTTTAACCTTACTCTGCTATTTCTTAAGAATCTTATAAAAAATATGCAAATGTTAAAAAATCCTTACCCTGATTATAATTAAATAATTAGGTATGTTAGCAATATGTTTAATTTTTAACATATGTGTGTATTGTGGGATAAAAATTGAAATTGTGATGTTGAATGTTGACGGTTTTCTAATGTTATCATTGCATGATCATTATTTTTTACTTGACAAATAACATAATATTCATGCACAGTATATAATGCTGACATACCTAGTTCTTTAGCCATGTACAATGTAACATACAATAAACATCATTGTACACATGTACAATGATGTTTATTTAAAAGATTTGGTATTTTTTTATTAAGTAAGTAAATCCACAATCTATACAGTTTTATACAATGAGTAGGTTTAATAAGTGACAATATAATAATAAGTAACAATGAATCTTATGATTATGGAGGTTACCCAGTGGTAATACCCAGCCAAGATTTGGCATTTAAGGTTTCCTATTATATAAGTAAAAATTTGTTTTTTTATCTTAATATTTTTGTTTTATATACAATAATATTAGTCATATCTTTTTTGTTTTTATTATATTTTCAAATATGTACTGAATAGAAAAGGTTAAAGGTTTTTGATAAAACTCAAAACTGTGTTTAAATTATTTGTTTCTATATTAAATATATATTCGACTTGGTTGTAATTTAATTAATATTTATTTTTTTAGAAAATTTAATAACAACATTCACCTTTTATTTTAATATTATTTTTATTTACCGATAAAAGCATATTTTAATTACATTAGTTATAATATAATATAGTACAAATTTGTTTTGTACTAGTATTTAAATGGTGTTAATTTATGAAACTATTGATTTAGAAAATGGTATGCTCTTAAATAGTCGAATATATTTATGGATTTTGTATACAACAAAATATTATTGAGTATTTTAAATTAAGACTGGTTTTATTTGGGTTTAAACCTTCAAATGATTATTTAAAATTATTTCTTATTTCAAAGCTTAATAATATTTCTGTTTTGTTTTTTAGGATGAAATGATATGTTGGATTTCTGGACCGAGTTATATATGTCTGGTGCTCACTTCTAAAATCTGTTTATCCTTTTATTGTATCAAAGACTTAATTTTTGATTCCATAGAACCTATTGTTTTTAATTTTAGTTTTCCACTCAATCAATTAAGTTATCCTTATCCAGTCTGCTCAATACATTTTTACCAATGGCTGATCAGTTAAGGGAAACCAGCACTACAACCACTGATCGTGGAGACAATTGGCCAAATACAAAACTACCAGCAGATAGTGATGTATCTGATGATGTTTCTAATGGCCCAGAGACTCATAGTTTTGCTGATATATTAAGCACCGCATTCACGGCCACTGGACCTGTGCCAAGTCCACCAGCAGATACAGAGTCAAACATGCAATTAGGTAAGCAAAATTTTGTAAATTAAAATTAGTTAAAGAAATCTAGATTGAAAGGTATTGAGTTTATATAACTTAAAACTTACCTAAAAAATGTACTCAAGTACCTATATTAAATTAAACATATTTCAATATTCAAATCTTACTGTTGTTTGCTGTTATCATAATTAATAGTATGGGTATTTATACAATAAAAATAAAAATAATTGGTTTTTTTTTTTATTTTCATTTTGTTTTTATGACTAGAGAAATAGAAATTTTAACATGAACAAAGTTATTATAGCCAATGGTTATTTTTTCAACTTTGACACCCATTATTGGTTGAATTTTCGAGCTCTATCAAAACAGTGTTTAACTGTTTGTTTGATAGTGTCTTTATACAAAAAACCTTTCTTAGTCTACATTGTATAACAAATCTCTGTGCGAAATTTTAAGATTCTAGAGCCCACGGTTTAGGTTGTTCATTGATTTATCAGTCTGTTTTTCTTTTATATGTACAGGTTGATCAATAAACTATACAACATTCATTTAAAAATTTAAGAAACAAGCCACTCTAAAATGTTACATCACCAATATTTTTTTGTCACCCTTATTTTTGAGTGTGAAATTACCACCTACTTTTGATTTTAAAATGGCTACTTATGTTTAAAAATTCCATAAATAGATGAAGTATTGATTAAAATACATTTTGGTGTTTAAATTTTAAATTTTGTCAACTTGTTGACAAGATGAAATATTCCACTTTTAAGTTTGTTGTTTAGTGGGTAGAGGTAGAGTAGTGGAGCACTAAAAATCCAAACAAAGTTTATACTTCTGAGATAATGAGTGTCTTTTAGTTAGTTAATCACTCTGTATATATAATATAGATTTATGCAACAATAAATCATTACGAACATAGTAAGATTCTGAGTGGAGAATTGTCAAACAAATTTTTCTGACTTTATATTAAAAATTTTGTCGAGTTGGATAATCTATAATTTTTGGTATATTTAATGGTTTTTATCAAAATTTGATCGCTTTAAAAATGTGAATATAGATTTTTTGTATTTTTGTATTTCCATAGACACATTTTATGAGAAATCTTAATTAACTACATTGATTATTCTAGATTGCTATAAATGATTTTAAAAGACCTGAAATATATTGTAAATTATACCACGTCAAAAAAACATTGATTTTAACAAAAACAGGAGTTGCGTGATTATATCTGTTTTTCAGTTTCTTCTCATAAAGAAAAACTCAAGGTATATCAAAAATGAACTGCCCAATGTATCGACTAGATTAAATTTGTTATCAAATACCATCCCTAATGTAGATGATTAGAGCCAGGTTTCCTAGTCAAAATCTGTTAATATACAGTAAATAAAAAAAAATAAAAAATCACAAATAGTAAAATCAATACATTTGTTGCTACTTTCAGAACCTAAAATCATTGAAATTAAATATCCAACAATATAAATATCTATAATTAAATGTATTGTATAATTAATTGGTTGACAAATAAAATTATTTTGGTTTCGATTGACAGTTAGGTAATTTAATGAGTATATTAAATTAATGTAGGGAATTACTTTTTTGAATTAATTAGAATATTGTATATATTACATTATATATTCCATTTTATATAGTACACATTGTTAATGCAATATCAGAATTAATAATTCAATACTTTAATTTGTAAAAAAATTTTATAATACTTATTTCAGTTTAAATTATATTAGGTGCCTACTTTCTATTTTAAATATTTGAATTAGGTTTAATTTTGATATCATATAATAATTATTTTAATTATTTATATAAAATTATTTAATGAGATGTATAATTGATTTATTAGGAAATGATATGGATTATGATCCTTTATTTGCGGATGGAAGTGATTTAGAGACTGAAGATACACCTCAAGAGTTTTCCCCGTTAAACTCTGATATATGGCGTTATGGAAATACTCTTATAGAAACACCTTGGTCAGTACCCCCACGGACAGACGAATCATCCAGTCGAACTGTAAATCATCCAGTACCTTCTACTCCCACATCATCTGAAATGGGAAGAAAAAGGTACTTTTATTTTAGATGAATAAAACAATTATATTTTTTCAAACTAATGTTTTTAATTTCAATGGTTTCTATATTTTAGATCACTGTTATCTGGTGATAACAACTTACGAATGAAAACTGGTAAACCTGATACAAATCGTCCATTATCTTATCCCCGGCATCAAATGACAAATAGAATGTATAGACCACAGCGTTATGGTCAAGATCAAATGTCTTCATCTGCATATACATCTGGGGGAAATCAGGGAACTTTTAAGTTCACTCAACGACCAAATTCTCAGGTACACACTACTACAGCTCCAAGTGATCATTCTATAGCAAGTTCTTCAAATCAAAACAGAATGATAAACCCTCAGGCATCGTCAAGTAAGTCATTTATTAAAAAAAGTTAAATAATGTTGATATTGAATACAGTATTTAATATATTTAACACTAAATGAGTCAATTATTTTTTTCCTAATATAAACAAATATTTTTAGATGATGAGTATACTGTATATAGTATTAATAATCCAGGAGCACCAATACCAAGTCATTTTAATAGAGATCCTCGTACTAGAACGGAATGGGCAAACGGAATGGACGCTGAAGACGATGAAGATAGTGGAATAGAACTGGTTACAATTAACAATTATCAACAAAGGAATATTAATCAACTAGTAAGTTATTTTATGTTTGTATAATTATTTACTATTATACCATTTTACAGTATTAATAAAAGTACTATATTTTATCAAATCGTATTTTATTTACATGTTACCTATAATATGTATATATTATAGTTAATAATATTTATCTATTAGTAAATAATAATTATTAAATAAATTGTTCAATGTCGTATATGTAAAAGTATTCTTATATTCAACAGCCAACTGGGCCACCCGTGGTAGATTTAACTCAAGAGACTGAAGAAGTAAATGATCCCTTAATGAATCATTCAGGAAGAACACCTCAAGCTGATTTACCAATGGGCCAACCAATGTTTAGTCGTTTTCCGATGATGCCTCCGCAAAGACAATTTGTTGGTCATACAACTTTACGTTCTATGCCTGCTTATGGTCAGCAATTTACTCCTAATCCGTCCCCTCTGTATCGAAATGATGTAATTTTCATGGATCAGCCTCCTCCTCCTCAACCCTCTTGTGTACATACTGCACATCCACCGCCAGGTGCTCCGGGATGGCCACCACCGTGTAGTCAGTGTCATGGTACTTCGAGAGTTGTATTTGGAATGGGCGGTCACATACATCCACCACATCACCATCATCATGGCCTGATGACTCATCCAATGCCTCCGTGTGTACCGTCTAATGTACCTTTATATCATCAAAGATTATGGTACAATCAACATAGGATACAGGAAATGCAGAGAAGAAGAATGGATATGATGAATAGGTTAGTAAACTGTTTATTAATTATAGTCCCTACATGTATTTAATTTTAACATTTTTATGTCTGTTATTCATTTGTTTGTAATATTGTTTAATTATTTTAAAATTTATATTTTATTGAAAAAATAAAATATAATTCTTGAAAAAAAAAAAACAGTCCCATTTTATGTTTATTTATATGATTACAATATGCATCATTTTTTTGAAATTTGTAAAATTGTATTGTTTTTATTTGTCAATAGTTCTGTGCGTTCATTAAGAAGTATGCCACCAGTTTCGTGCATGCAGGGATATCAACAACCACCTCAAACACAACCTGTCCATCCGTCTATCCAAGCAATTCATACAGTGTTGCCTCCACCCCAACAACCAAATGTGTTCAGTCGTCCAGAAGTGATCACTTCACGTAGAATTGGTCCTACTGCCGTCATTGTAAGTTTAAATTATAGTCTAATAGATATTTTAATGTTTTTTTGCGAAGTTGTAATTTAACATTATAATCAATATATTTTTACGAAGAGGAGCTAAAAGAGAAAATCTTATAATAAATAAATAATTATTTTACTTTGTGAAAAGGAAATAAAAACAGTTGGTGTGTCTAATTATATTTACATTGAAGTTTACAATAATGATAGATATTATAATATTGGTAGTAATGATTAAATAGAATATTGTATAATAAGAAAATTAATATACAGAATGAGGTAGTACAATTTTGGAGGATTAAAAAAGAAAAGTTTCACTTTTCCATAATAATAACAAGGGCTTAAATAATTTAGATTTTATTTTGTGAATCTGCAGTAAATTCAAAGTTATTTAGATCATTGCATTTATCATTGCATCTATTTAAAGGTGCATGAATTTTATAGTTGCAAATATAGAAGGGAAGATAGAACATTATGTTAGCACGAGTGATAGTTTGGACACTAAATTATTATATTTATTGCGTCTGGACAATATGATTTTTCCAGTTTATAATTCCAATCTAATTTCAAAAGGTTTAAATATTCAGCTCTAACATCTAAGGGCTGTTCTCACCAACATAAACAAAGTTCATTATCTTATTTTTAAACTGAGTTTATGGTTGAAATTACAAAAATTGGGTGGTTATCTTTAAAAATGAACATTTATGTTTGTGAGAATGACTAAATCTACTAGTCTTCCGGTCTTTTATCTAATAACTTAAATAATGTACCTCTGGATTTGTTCAATTTTTTCAACAGTACCTTTTTGGTAAGGATTCTAAATCACTGGCCTTTATTCTAACAATGATATAATTAACAATTTGTAAATTGTACATTTCAATATAATAGATATACATATTCAGTACTCATAGTATAGTAATTTCCCATGTAGAGGTCTACAGTAAACTATAAAATATCTATTAAAAGTCAAAGTGAAAGACAAAATTTTTTTTTATTTTGTTGATTCAATTACACAATGAATTACTATCCTTATTCATCCATATATTGCATTTGGTCAGATGCACAGCAGTTTTCTAATGCCAATCTTTATACCAAATATCACTTTTAATATCATTATATAAATATTGTTTTAATACATATTTTTAGACGTTATCACCTCCTACTGATGGAATAGAACAAGTACCTCCATCTTCATTGCAAACAGAAATTGTTGTTCAAAGTGGTTCTTCAAGGTATTTATTATTTAATTTTAATTAAAATATTTTTTTTTTTTTAACAACCATATGTTCTATATATTTCCAGTGATGGTGGCCATCCTCATATTCATCATTATTATAATTATCATCCTCCGGGACCTGGTAGAATGCATCACGTACGCATTAGTATTGGTGCGACATCTGGTACTATTGTAAATGTAAGTTCTATTGATTTTATTTAACTCTGCAAAAATGGTTGTTTGCTTATAATATAATATGTGTTGAAATATTTAATATAATAGGCAACTCCGGGTTCAACAATACCATCACAGACTAGCTCAGATTTACCTCAGATCGCTCAAGTAGGATCATTACCCATGTTAACACGTCACTTGTCGTATCGGTTAGAAGATTACTTACGATTGATGGAACAACGCCGCATACACATGATGAATCGTGGTGCTTCTAAAGACACGATAGAAAAGAACACTTTCCCTCATAAATACAAACGTGTATGTATTAAAATTGTAATAAAAGAGATAAAAATTATATAATGTTCAATGAGTGAATACTAATTATCTTTTTTTAAAAATAGATTAAGAGATCTTCAGATGAAATGGAAGATAACACAGAAAAGTGTACCATATGCCTTTCAGATTTTGAAGATACTGAAGATGTTAGGTATGAATAATAAATACTTTCTAATAAAAAAAAGTGCAGGTTAATAGTTAATATTGTAATTTTTTAGACGTTTACCATGCATGCACCTATTCCACATTGATTGCATTGATCAATGGTTGTCATCCAACAAACGGTGTCCCATATGTCGCGTGGATATCGAAACCAAAGAAACCAAGGACGCCGCAGCTGGCTCACCTTTGCCATCTGAAACTTCGTTTATTGTACCAACTTGACACGGAGAGCTGGTGGTTTTGCCACCAGGTAATTCGTGTTCCACTTCTTCCCATTGAATTATTTGTAAGAAAAGGAAGCGGAACACGTCTTTTTGCTGTAATAGTATTCCACTGCTCTTAATATTATACTTTTAAAGGTTTTTAATTGTAACTAATTAATCAAATTTGTTACCCTCACCATACACATTTTAGAGTCTTGTGTGTGATGAAATTGAAAGAAAAAAAACAGTCACACTAGTGTGCGCGAGCTTTTCCAATTATGTGATAAAAATTTTTTTAGCTATTTGCATGTTTTTGTTTGTTTTAACTTTTGTGTTATATCCGTCGTGCAATTAGTTCTCCAACATAGTGGGTATTTTTTTTTTTTTTTTTTTTTTAATTTTTTTTTTTTCCAGAGTTAAAACTATGACTTTCAAATAGATTTTATAGATTATCCATCAAAGTCAAATAATAATTTTATTTTTAATACGTATATAAAACAATATGTAAACTCATTTTATTTATTTATTCTCGGTTTAAACTAAACTCTTTATGTGTACTCTTCAGAGTACTTTTCAAACTTCGACAATATTTACTTCACTTTGTACAAACTTTAAAACAAGAAACCATTTTACTTATTTTGTGACTTGTTGGCAGTGCTGAACTTTTAAATTCATTTTAAACTTTATCGCTCATTTTTAATACTACTGTAGTAGTTTTAATGTATTATTTTTATAATATATATATATATATATATATATGATTATTATTAGTATTTAATTTTCGTTCTTGGGTCCCGTTTTGTTTAAAACAATTACAGGTATTGAGTGAAAACAATGCGCTGAAAACATATCCAATGAGATTTATTTTAAGTTCTTAGTTTTTACATTATAGAAACTGTTATCATCAGAACATATATATTGTGATCGTGAGTAGCTTCTATATTATTTGTAGTGTTATATATATTTAAATATATTATATATAATTTAGATTTTATTTTTACTATTATTTTATTACTATTATAATATATTATTTTGTATTTTTAATTAATTGTCACACTTATCGAATTTACCCTTACCCTAAGTACCTGCAAAACAAATTATTTAAAAATAAATATCAAGTCTTAAAATTATTTAGTAATCGCTTTATGTAAAATAATCTTTGAATATATACATATGTATTTATATATATATTACATATTTTTTCAATTTAACAAACATCATGAATAATTTACTAATAATTAATAATAGATTTTTATTGACATATACTTATAAATACGTATAGTAAATTTTCAATTGGTAACTCCCACCCATGTTAATTAAGTGTTTTGGAAATGTTGTTGAGGTCAGGCCCTGGGTAGCTTAGTTGGTAGAGCAATTCCCCACCAAAGCAAGACTGGTAAGTCCAGTTGCCTAATTTTTAGCATTATTTCCAAATATTTAACACAATTAAAAAATAACTGAATATTCATATTAAAAAAATACTTGTATTATTACATATATGCTCGTTAATATTATAATGCTACAATTTAGAAAATATTTTGTGTTGGCGTAATAATGTATCGATTTACAACAAATTAGTTAGTCGATTAGCCATTTTGCATTAAATTAAAAAATATATTTTTTTACCAATTTTTCTGCTCAGAGTGAAAATAATTGTTGTTGACTACTACTGTTCCCTTGTCTTTATTGATCTCTTTAGTTTTTAAGCACATTTCAACATAAAATATATATATATAAAAATAAAACTTGCGGCGCAAAATCTCACTATTATTATATTATCCCAATTAATTAATTATTGGCCAACAGAACCACATTTTTCCCTTTGACATACTAATATTGTTGTTTTTTTTTTTGCTAAGTGTATTGTGATAATTACTGAAAACTTTTTAACGAAATTTGTATGTTATTATTATTATTATTATAATTATCATCACCTCTTCCAGTTTCCATGTGTAATATGCTTTATTATTATTATTATTATTATTACTATTATACAAAATATTTTTTTTTGTACTAGATATTCATTATGTATTTTTTTGTAAAACCATTGTTATATATATATATTTATTTAACATACATAAAATATTGATGATTAATTCATACACTCCAGTGTGAATGTATGATGGAGTTGATAAAGACTAGGTTGCATTCTATGCTTACAATATTCATAGTTATGCCTATGTAATAAATAATGTCTTAAAAGACAAGGAAATACAATTATTAAAAAATAATTTTTGTTTATTAAAAAAAAACCACACTTATATACAGCCATACACCACTGAAATTATATTTGACAATATATCTATTTATATAATATATGTTTAGATGTAAATGGAATAAATTATCTTTTTTTTGCTATTGTGAACATAATATGTAGGTAGGATGACAGTAATATAATATCTTTTAATAACTACATTAATAATTATAAAACTATTGTTTGTTCATTACTAATATGCTCAAAAAAATATTATTATTACTAATCATTTGTTTTTCACCTATACAAATTTTTTTAATCATATATATAATATTGTATCATTGGTGTTTATTTATTTAAAAATAGAAACAAAGTCTTTAGAATCCTTGTAAAATGATTTTGGTCTTGGCTGACATCTGTGTTTATGTTTTTTCACTTATTTTATTTCGAGGATTCTTTTTTCTTAACTTAATCCTCATCTTCACCAGACTCTGATTCTGAAAAGTAAAATAAAACAAATTTATTAATAGCCAGACAAATTAGACAGTGCACAATTTTAGAAATTGTATTAAATTAGTTTGAAAACAATTTGGTTAGTATGTAGAATACACACAAGGCAGAGGGAAATAGTGATATATATGTATAATGTTACCTATTTCAATCTTAAAAATATGATTAGTTATTGAAAATAATGTATTACAATGATTAAATATTTTAAGGTCGTTTTGAGAATAAAAAAGTTTAAATATAGAAATATTAAATAAAATGGTTCAAGTTGAAATGTTCACTTATTTGTGCCTTAGTGATCCACTCAATCACTATAAGGTCAAATTGATTTATAAATTAATTACAATGTGATATCAATTATTGGTCACATGTTATAACCTTGTATATCTGGAATCATTTTTTAAATTATAAAAATACTAGTGGGTTGAATAACAAAGTATGGTATCAATAAGCTAAAATAAGACAAGATTTAATATTAATTATCCGATATAGTTGTATGAACACTAGAGGGTGGAACTCAGACGAAAATGTGTGAGCACCGAAGGCAACTGTTCATTTTATATTTTAATGTCCCTCTGTTAAGCATTTGATCCTTTGTAATATGTAACTAAGGCATCACCAAGACAGAGGTTATTTCCAATTAAATCTCAGTTTTGTATAAACTAAAGAGACTGTTTATTTTTTCAATATTATTCTTTACCGAGCAAGATATTTCAACAATATTTATCTGATATAGTTGTATGAACACTAGAGGGTGGAACTCAGACGAAAATGTGTGAGCACCGAAGGCAACTGTTCATTTTACATTTTAATGTTCCTCTGTTAAGCATTTGATCCTTTGTAATATGTAACTAAGGCATCACCAAGATAGAGGTTATTTCCAATTAAATCTCAGTTTTGTATAAACTAAAGAGACTGTTTATTTTTTCAATATTATTCTTTACCGAGCAAGATATTTCAACAATATTTATTTGATATAGTTGTATGAACACTAGAGGGTGGAACTCAGACGAAAATGTGTGAGCACCGAAGGCAACTGTTCATTTTATATTTTACTGTTCCTCTGTTAAGCATTTGACCCTTTGAAATATGTAACTAAGGCATCACCAAGACAGAGGTTATTTGCAATTAAATCTTGGTTGTTTTGTTTAAATCCCAAGGCAATTTTTTTAAAAAAATATTCTGGAATTACTCTAATCAAAATACAAACTCTTTTAATTGGAAAAATATTAGGTGACAACTAAAGAGAAGAATTGCTTTGTCTTTAATTCAATGTAGGTTTATTAATGAAACTCTTCTCTTTTCATTAAACCAAAAATCCAATATAAATAAAGTTATACTAAATATTACCTTCTTCTGCATTCTGAAGCCATTCAATGAATTTTTTCATTTGCTCCAAAAATGTTGTTTTACCCTTAGAGTGTCCCTCCTTGTACCATTTTAAAATTACTTCTTCAGTCAATACTTCAGCTACAAAATAAAATATATATATATATATAACAAGTTATAACATTAAGTAAAAATTCAATTTAAAAAATATCAACATACTTTTATAGAAAAGTAGTATTATCTTTTGGAAGACTCTCATGAAATTCATGTTCTCGTAGCAGTATTCTTGAACTTTGAGCATAAGTGCCAATTCGGAACGTGCAGTGGTGGAAAATGCTGAAAACAGCGGGGAATATTGTTTTAAATGTTTAAGGGCCTGATCCGCAAGTAATTCTTCTTTTTTATTCCATTCCACTTGTCTCATAACAACACTCCATACCTATAATACAAATAATTTGTTGTCAATGAATGCCAATAAAAAATATTGAAAAAAAAATATACTCAAGTGATATTTAATATGATGAAAGTTAAATAGTACTGATGATATTCAATGACTATAAAATGTGTATAAAAAACAATGCAATTTATTGAAATATATAGACACCACTAGTGCTATTTAATTGTTCTGGTTTTTAGTATGATACTCAACACAGGTATTATGTATATAATAGTGATAGTTACCAAAACAATAATTTCATGTTCAGGAATGTCATGTTTAGAAGACAACTCTTTGATATTTGAAATGATCTCTTTCATATTTTTATTGTCGTTAAAATCGTCATGTAATTGAATTTCCAAGTTACGTTTAGCTTCCTGACTAGCCTGGGCTAAATGTAACTTAACCACATCGCTTAACCCTTTTTCTTCAAACTGCGCACGGAGATTTTCTTCAGTACGTTTATTTGGTGGCAAAAAATCCATCAAACGACTTTCAAGTCCTCCTTTTTTTAATAATGTCAGTAAATTAGGTACACCTACCTCTTGTTTATAAGTCACGAATAGTTCTATGAGAAAATCTAAAGCCAAGCCATCTTTAATTAAATGCTCCTTAAAAAAGAAAAAAGAAAATTAATCAAATACACAATGCATAAATATTTATTTTTAACTTACATTAGTAAGCACTTGAAGAACAGTAGGTGGAATTGAACCATTTGAAATCCACAATGTGGTCATACGTGCAAGTTTAACACGTTCAATATCACTAAAACCTTTAATGAACAGCAAAATTTTTTTCATCTCCTCCTCAAACATTTTCTCAAGATATTTGTATCGACGCATGAGCTTAATGAACACTTGTTCATAGTTTCGCATGGATACCATATCCTCGGGTGCTTCAAAAACACATGCGTTTGTTTTCCAAAGTTTGTCTCCATCCTGAGATATTGATCCATCTTGCGATATAGATCCTCCCGGGACTAAAAGATATAAATAACGGGAACGGTCATAGCATTAATTGGTTAATGAATAAATAGTCTTATAAAATTTGTTAAAACAATCACCTAAAAGACCTCCAGCAATCAATATATCAAAGAGGACTTCACCATAACGGCGATAATCAACTTTGGAACCAGCTTGATCGAGAAACTTCCCAATTGCTTCTAGGTCGGTGCCGGCACCGTTGAGGCCCCCAAGGATGTAGTCCCGGAAGCCGAAAGGGTCGTACTTTTCTTTTTCATCTTAAAATAAGCAGTTTATATATTATAATAAAATAATACGTATAGGCAAATTTGTCAACTATAATGTTGTCCAACATAATTAAATAAACTATTCCAGTAAATTCAATTATTAAAAAAAGTATTTAGTATTTAATAAATTTAATTTTAATTAAAAAGAAACAAAAAAAATAGATAATAAATCAAGACCATAAATATGAGACAACTGCTGTAAAATTAATAACCAAGAAGTTATGTCAATACTTTTTAGGAGAATAGTATAACATTCAATTTTCCAGTCAAACCAGTAGAAATTATATTACTCAAACACACATGAACAAATTTAAATAAAAGAACAATTTTAATTAACCTCATAAATTCACATATTTGCATAAAGTATATTAATCAAACAAATTAGAACATAGGTAGGTCCCAATTATGATTTTGTATTGATTAGGTACAATATAACTAGTTTTAATTGATTTACCATCTACAACCTACTTATCTTTTAATTTTTATAGAAACATAAAATATTCTTACCTCTTTTTCTGGTCTTGATGCGTTGACCTGACAGTACCGGTTTTTCTGTTTTTTGACTCATACAACGACTCGCTAAAAAATTTTGTTTTATAAACCAACTATTTACATATTTAAAATAATTAATGTATTACAACCTCATATGGTAAATAATTTGTTTAGTTAGAATTCAAAAGAAGTGTTAAATTATAATAATATTTAAGAATCTGGCAAGTATTACTATAACGGAATTAAAATATTGGTCATAAATGCGCAAAACAAACCTAACAGTTATAATTGTAAAAAATATACAGGTATATATAAATATATATATATATGTAGATTGTGCTGATACGTACACGTGTCTTGCTTATTGATTAAAAAATAATAATATTGTCTTTAGTATGAATTTATTATTTTATTTAATAATTTTGTCAGAATATATGATGATACAATTAATCTGTTTAATTACCTTGACATTAAAAGTTTTATTCCAAGCTTCAAAGATATTACAAATGTGACACCAATAAAATAAACATTATTTAGTTGATTTGTAACTATTAATTATAGAATTATTTTGTGGAAATAAATTCATACATTTTTTTGAAATATTCAACATTAATTAATGATGTTTAATAAATTTTAAATACAAATAACTAATAACTTATTAAAGATGTTTCGATGATTTAAAATCAATGATAGTTAACTAACAGTATATGTGTATTGTTTGATTAATAGTACATTAACCAAGCAATAGAGGAGAATTTAACTCTGGTCAATATGTTTGACGTGTAATGTTTAACCTTCTGTTAAACACATACATGTGTCATAATTTCCAATAAATAACACATTAAAAGCATATTTAAAATCGTGACAAATAATCTATTTTATGTTGTAATTCAAAATGTAAAAAATTATAATTAAACATAAGATTAAAATTGATGTTATTTTGGTATATTAATGAATAATACCAATATGTATAATTTCAAACTTATTTTGATCAAAAATGAGTTGCGTATTATTTCTGTTAATATAGCGAATTCCTAATTAGTTGCATAATAGTTTACGATCAATTAATTAGGTATAAGAATATATTATTCCATAGAAATATAATAAAGTAAAATACTGTGATAAGATTAAGCACGGCTAATACAAGCCATTATAATATAACAATATTTTATGAATTGAAATTCTAAAAATGCCCATTAGAAAAAAATATGTTATAAATACACTATAATTATTATGTAACAATGGGATTTATCGAGAAAAATTTAAAAAACAGATTACAGTAAAACAAAGATCTAATGTATAGAGTATGAAGACCATAATGTACAATCTAACTTTAAATACTTTTTTTATGAAATTAAAATGTATTAAATATTGTTTAAGAACCTATAGTTTATATTTTTACTCTATTTTATTATTATTATTATTATAAATATGCATGTGTAGATAATAATGAGTATACCCCCATAGGCCATAGGTATTATAACTACCTACCTATTACATTATAAAATGTATTATTATTTTAGGAACAATCAAAGTTTTACAAATCGGTAGACATACCTACACAAAATTCTAACTACAATTTTGAATTACACAAAACCTTAAAAACGAACCTCAGTATGTAACCTAACATAAAAAAATATAAATGTTCAGTACTAAATATCTAATGAGTAGGGTAGGTAGGTATAATTAAATCATAGTCTGGATAGATAAATTAAAACTATTTATATGAATTAACTACCTAAGTACAAATTGAAAACAAATACTGTAATACCCAATAGATAAATAATGTTATTAAAATATAAGTCTTGATTCTTGACATTTAAATTACACTAGGTTAAAAAAAAAAATAATAATAATACTACTTAATCTAACGTTTAATCTTAAATGTAACTAAAGTTGACTACCTGCCTAATTATTAAGATTATAACTTTAAAAAAAATTAGGTAACTAGGTTTACTCTTATGAAAAACAGCAACTCAATAATAAACCCAACCTATTATATACATTTTTTAAGGCCAAATGTTCAAGCAATCATATAAAATACTTTCACGGGACACATCTCCATTGTTTTGAACTCATATGATTAATTACAAATGAACACCATTGTCGGTGTGAAAACAATATATCTAGTCAACAGGTACCTAAATAATAAAGAAATTAAAAGATAAACCTAAAACGTAGAAAACAATTACAGTAAAATCCGCATATTATAGGTGTTCGATTAGATTTTTGATTTGTATGTGCACCTTACAAAACGGACAAAGAGTAAAAATTCTAAGATCATAGGCAGATATTCAACGTGCAATTTATAATGCAGTGTACTAAACGCTGAGGACAATGATCAGGAACCGAAGTTTGAACGAGGATGTGTACAAAAGTATCAAACCTCGTGCGTTGAATGTTCCAAATAACGGGACAAGGTGGGTGGGAATGTAGCCGCGGAGGGTATAATTATTAAAACGTCCGAAAACGATGAATCGCAGTAGTCGTAACAAAACTAATCGATAGGATTTCGAATCGTTTTATGTATGAGCGCGAGATGGGTAACGATAATCGAAGAACCGCGTCGCACGGTAGGTCACGAGGGTAGGCCCTGCGCGACGCCACATCAGCCTACACGGAGTCCGCCCCATTACGGCGATTAAGGAAATAATATTAATGTCAAGGCCATGGCCGCCATAAAAGCATGGCGAGAAAAGTGTCGAATGGTTTGTGCAAGTATCGCCCGTCGGCAGTGGTTAGACGAATGTAATTGAGCCGCCATCGAGCGGCGGCGAACAAACGTCGTAATCCGCCGGCAACGTGACAACCGCGACGCGTCGCCGATCACCACCGTCGGTAAAACCAGTACACCGCGTCACGGGAAACGAAAGGGGTCATAATGTAAAACATAAGCGCACAGTATTTAACTCTTATTAATAACAATAATATGATGATGATATTCTACTTACAGAGATACCTGTTGGCGACGCACAGATGTATTGGAAAACGCGTAAAACGAAAGAAAACGGGAACGAAACAAACAGGAACGACTACGACCGAACTAATGATCGTGCACAATTGTGTGTATTTGTGTGTGCGTTGTACCCACAGATATTGGTGGTCGTTGGTTGGCTACACATGACGAACGACTTCCACGGTGGCGAGAGGGTGGGGGCGGAAGGCCCGTATCGGGAAGCAGGATGCCCGGTTTGAGAACTTCGGCTGTAAAGTCGGATACGGCCGACCAAAAATTCAAAGAGCCGATAAAATTTTCACTGAAAGTTCCACCCGTTCGGCCTGCTATGGAACCATTTTCCGATTTTTCGTAAATTCGAAAATGTTGAAAAAGAAATACCACCAGTGTCGCCACATTAGGCGACGGCCATGCCCGGGAAACTGGATTTTAAATGCCCGACGAAATGCGCGCTTGCACGATAGTTACAATATTACCGTACCTTAGCGGTACTGTAGCACGGCCTACACTGTGATGGTTACCGCCCGTGGCGGTGCGTAAACTATACATGAATTACGTCACGTTTTTCTTTTGTCGTACATAGTCCCCAAGGTTTAATGTAACCCACTTTATTGATTTAAAGTTTATATTTTATATATATATATTATCGATAAGACATTTGGGGTTTAGGACAAAATTTTGAACACGCAGTGCGTCTGTGGGTAAAACTTATATAGGTTAGGTTCATCGGTGACACGATCGAGTTATAACTAGCCCAATGTAATTCAATTAATTCGTATTGCGTATAATAAGTATGTCAGCGGCGTATTTAGGAATTTGTCTTGAGGGGGGAGAGTATGTATTTATCCAGAGATCACTGGCTCTGAGATCCTCACCGCTTCCACATTTTCTTGAATTATAGTAACGGAATGAAATCCCATGTACGCTAATTGTCCCCCGCGCGGTTCAAGAACCGTTCCTGGGCTACTGAATGTTTAATGTAGTCCGCAATTAAATCGTGAAAAAACAATCACTAGTCGTTTCGTACCCATACAAATACATAGTTTTTATAATATATACGTGTACTTTATAGGCGTTGTGTGTATACAGTTAATGATGATTAGGTTATTTGGAATTTTGTATACTATCAAACGTAGTTTTTATTTGACGTTTTGAACAACAAAAGAACACGGGAGACGGTGCGAGACCTCTAAAAATCGTATTGTAAAAGTTTAATTAAGTATTTCTGGGGCGATCCTCTGACCCGCTATGACGTGTTATAATATTGCTTATTATATAAAAAGACGCATTAACAGTTTTCCTCATCGAAATTGGACGTCGTCGGTGTTGTTGTCTTATTTTTAATCGCACGAATTTTGGCATTTATTATTGGTCGTGTAATATAAATATTATAAATTCCGTCCATCATCTTGTCGGTCTAACGACGATCAAAATCCGATTTTTTTTTAAATTCAGAGTCTTTGAAAACCTGTGCAAACTAACCTACTCGCTTAATTGTTTTTATTAGAAATTATTACACTCACGAGTCACAATAAAATACAGTCGTGACGAAATTGCCTTTCACCATGTCAATAATTATTATTATAGACTCGATTTTCCTTCAATCTGTCCGATCGATGTAGTAAAGCGATAAAAACTCGGAGAAGTTATATTTGTATTCGAACTGAAAAGTGATGCATACACAAGATCGGCAAAGTCCACTTTTTCGAATTTCACACCATAACTGTAGGTACCAATATGTACAGTAATTTAAACGACCGTCGTCTGTTTAATATAATCCGTCTTAAATACATATACCTAGCTTTATAATAATATCATAATTAAACATAATACAAAATATTTCTCACAATCGAGTCCGGTATGTCTATAAAAGTGGGTAATATCATAAAAAAAAAAAATAAATAATTGTACAATATTTGAAATATATTCGCATTATCAGCGAATTAATTTATTCACACGTATGATCTTATTACCCTTGACTTTGTAACTCTCGGAAAACACAAAATAAAATTTAATGCGCAATTAGACTATACATCTATAGTCCGTTTAGCTAAATTTATTTTAGCTGCTTTGTATATACAACGCTATTTTATAAAATATAATTTAGTAATGATGCTACAATAATAATAGTTGAAACCCAAGAAAATAAAGGAATCAATAGTTCTTACTCAAAAAATATTATTGTCATGCATTCCACAATCACTAATACACCGGTTTGTGACATTAAAATTTCAATTAAACAAAAAATAAACACGGCATAGCAAAATTATTGAGATTCTATTCCACTATCCAATAAATTAAAAAGAATAAAAAAAAAAAACATGAATAAATTACATATTCCTTAATATTTTAAAAGACGACAGGAAATTGCTATAGCAAGGCAAAAAATCGGACATACCTTTTTAACCTACTAATTCTTCATAAATAAAGCTCCATCAGCTTTATGCAACAAATGCCTAGTTGTATTAACTACTAAACACATTATTTAAGAATGTCCAGAAGTCTAAAACATACAAAAAATCTAATACCAGACAACATAGAAGAAGCTCTAAACGAAGGCTACACTTAAAAATACTATCTTATCCAACTAAAATTAATAATGTAAACAATTTTTGAAAACCTCTATTATTAACCAATATGTAAATTAAAAAAAACACTTAACATTTTAAATTCTGTATAATGTACACAAGGCTAATAGCCTTATACATTGAATCCTATTATAATAAATAAAAAATATGTTATTGATTTAATAGCATAAAAATAAAAAATTAAATTACAGTAGTTACTGCTAAACTGGTAGATTTTTGCTGCTGCAATTTTTTAAGGCAGATAATTAAACTTAATCTTTTATTTACAACAATAAATTGTAACTAATATTATTCAGACTAGATAGATGTAAGAGTTATAGGTATATGGTGTATTCAGGACAAAGGTAAGGCCTAAAATGTTTACACTATATTTTATTTGTACGTGAAGTGTTCTTATCTTTTAATACTTTAATGTGACACCATGACAGGTCTACACTGAGTTTATTGGGTTCCTGACAACTAAAATTAAAATATTTTTATTTTTATTTATGACCACCTTGGCTTTTGGCTACTGTAACTATCATTTTTATTATTATATATAATAAATAAAAACATACAAACTTCCTAGATAATACAATTTTTGGCTATTAAATTTAGTTTACAAACTAATAAAGTAATTTATTTACTAATATAACAATTTGGGCTATTTAATTTAGTTCAGAAACTAATAATTACAATTTAATTATATAACATATTTAACATAATTGTTTTTTCATTATAGTAAAATGTATTAAAAAAATAATAGATTATTACCACTATTTAAATTAAGTAAATTATATACTCAGAAATTATTATTATTTATATAGATTAAAAAGGAATGAGGAAGAAATAAATATAATTGTTTTAACCATAATTTTATTAATTTATTATTAGGTAGTTTATTTACTTTTAAAATCAAAATATGTAAAAAAAATATATGTTATTTACAAATAAAAATATTTTAAAATACAGTGTGCAATATACCAAATAAATCATCATCTAATAACAAAAACAATATTAAGTTGAAATAAAATACTTATTTGTGATCAAACATGCCAAAAAAGAAAAAAATGCATACCTATACATTTTATTATTTATTTTAAATATTAATTTGTTCGACAATAAAATAAAATATAGGCTTCAGAAGAACATATTACGGAAGAATCAATTTCATACACTCGAATATCATCAAATTTATACCACCTGTGAAAAATAGTGAACATTGTATACTTATTTTTATTTAAAAATAATTGTATAATTACTTGTTTATTGACTTTTTGAGGCAATATGATGTGTAATGCCCACCATCAAGTGATCCAGAATGATTTGATACACCATACAAACAATATTTCCAATTTCGATGCTCTACACCATTTAAAAAATTTGACATATTTAGATCAGTTTTTGGAAATTCAACTTTTGAATTTTTTTTATAACCACTACTTGAAAACCTAAAAATATATTTTTCATCAGAATTATCCAACCAAAATTGAAATGTATATAAACAAAACCTTTTCAAATGTATGATTAAATATGGTGGGAGCCTCATTATGTCTAATTTCTTTGTGGCATCTCTACTGCGTTTACACCTTGGACAATGCCAACCACATATTGATTCACCATTCAAGTATAACTGTAGGCAATCCTAAAAAAAATAAAAATCTTGTATAATACTATTGAAATTACTATATTGTAACATAATGTGTAATTTATTTTAATAAAATTTAACTATTTTTCATTTTTTAAAAAATAAACAAATTACCAAATTAATATGATATACAAAGAGATATTTATATATTTAATAAAGCTATAAACTTTCTTATAACTTACTAAATTCTGTAGTTTTACAGCGGCTGTATTATAAAAAAAAGGTATTGCTTATATGAGTATATATTGTTATATAACACGTGAATAATAATAATAGAAAAATATATATTGTGTCCATTTTTAAAAATAATATGAATTTAAAATTTGTTTTTATTTATTATATAGTTGTAATATTAAAATTAACAGATTAATAAAATATCAATTTAATAATTTATATTGATCTGTAATGTAACCAAACTAAAATCCTGTAGTTTACAGTGCTAATAACCAACAATTTACAGAGTCACTATCAGGTATTCAAGCAATACCTAATTTTATTTAATGAGCCATAAGTGTACTAAACATTCTGCAAATAGCTACTCTTTGATGTTTATGCAATCCATTCTAATTAATAATAGTTAATACATACAAATTAATAACCGTTTGTATGTATACAGTATAAAAAAAAAAAAACACTTAAATGAGAAGATGATAAAAAAGTACCTAATTAAACTGATGGAAACCAATAATAGAATGTGCATAAAATACGAAGAGTAATACAAAAATTAATATAGAAAAAAAGGGTATGTTACCACCTATAATTTGATAGTAAAAATGGATTTGCGGGAAAAACTACTTGAACTTCAGACCTAATTAAAAACCAAGATTTCACCATGAAAAAAAGGAATTTGCATAGTGAAATGTTGGTTATATTTATATATACTATAAACACAAAATAAGTAATTATTGTTCTAAAATTTAATAACTCTAACTATTTTAAACTCAAACAACTTATTTCACAATAATGATATTAAAATACTAAAACTATATTGTACAATGCAAGTTGTTTTATAGTGAACATTTGGATTCCAAAATTTATTATTATAGCCCAAAGATTAACAGTCATTGCCTGTACAAAATGGTTTCACAATATAATTTTTTTTTATATTTATTACATAATAAATACTAGAGATTATGACACAGAACCAATTTAAAAAATATTTTAGTTGATAAATTTTCGTTTTTTTTTATTAAAAACAAATTTCAAGAATATGTCCTATACACAACTCTTTAAATATGCGAGGTTGTACATCCTATTAAAACCAAAAATATCAATAATCACCAAAAAGTTTTAATAACTAACAAAATAGTAACATTTCAAAAACAATTTTAATAAATCAATATTATTAACATTCTGTGCTTATAATTATATAAATTAAAAAAGTTTCTTACTGAAAATGTACATCTATTACCCTCTGACGGTAATGGTAAACTAAGACTTGAAAATGGTTCAAATGTAATTGATTTTTCATAACATGTATCACAAGATACAGTTGATTTTTGTTGGCCATAAAAAAGTTGTTGAATTATAGAATTATTTGATTTAGTCCAATGACCCCAATCTTCTTCGCCTGTTTCTTTCGAAGCACCTAATATAACTCTATTATCCACAGGCTATAAACAATATATTATGATTTGAAAAAAAGAAAAACATATGAACACAATTAACTATTTATGATTTTATATTTTACTTGATTTAAATCATCGTGAAGCCAGTCCAATAGTATGGTCAAAAATTCATGTGAATCTTGTTGGTCATAATGTTTAAACATATCTTTATATTCTCCAATAGTTTCCTATATTAAATAATATAAACTATATTAATATGTAAATTTTTTGTAGTATGAAATTTCAAAATTAGGTCTCACTCTTTAAATCGGTGTGTCTATATATAAAAATAAACTACTTCAAAGGTAAAGTACCATCAGGTAGACATTTTGATTTTATATAATACTGTATGAAAAAATTATGATTATGATTATGAAAAAATCAGAGCATTTGTACAAAACTGAAGGTGATTTAAGAGAAAAAAAAAAAAAAAAAAATCCTAGTAAAGCAAATAATTTCTTCGCAATATAACAAAAAATCTTAAAAGTTTATTCATTTTTTACTCATAACATATTCAAGGAATGTAAGTAAATAATTCACTTACATTTATTATAATTTTCCTACATGACCCTATGCAAATATTTATATAATCACATAGTATATTGATTATATTAATAATTAAGCTTACATATATATGTCTAAAGTATTTGTTTTGTTCATTGTTATTTTTGAGACAGTATTTTAAATGTAATATGAGAGATGATTGGGAAAAAGTGGTTCATGGTAAAAATTAGTCTGTATTTTTTATATTAATATAATTGGAATTACAATTTATACCAACCTTAAATTGTTGACACAAGAAAGGTAAATCAGACGAGGACCATAAATGTTTAAAGACATTACTTAATTCTTTGGCTACTAAACCCTTTGTTCTACTTTCATGATTGTTGAATTCATTGTATATGTTTATAAAATATTTTACAAGATCTTCAGTACTGCTTAAACATTGTAATATTGAATTCATGTAACATGTATTTCCTAAATTTAGTAAACCTCGTAACCCATCTCCTCCCTATGATATTCACAAATAAAACAATACAAATTAAAGATTAATTTAATATAATAATAAATGTTGGAAACTATAACCATTATTATGTAACAGATAACAATAGACAATCCCCAGAAGTTATTTATTTAACATAAAGGAATTCAAAAAATTATTTTTTTAAAATTGAATAATTAACTATAATAAATTATTTAATTTCCAAAAAATTATAAAATGGTTTATACTTTTAAAAAAATTATCTTACAGTAATTTGTGTTTTTGAAATTTTGAGTAAATCGTCCAAAGGTTTAGTGGATCGGTCTACATGTGGAATTGAACACAAATCCTTTTCCTATAAAAATAACAATAATTCATAAAAACAACCAACCTATATATTTAAAACACAATATACAAGACAAATACAATATTGAACATAGTACTTGATTATAGTAGAGCTCATCGGAATCATCATTTTCTAAAATATTATTATCGTTTAACAATCTTCTATTTTCTAGTTGTTCAATATCATTCGGTAGCTATAGAAACAAATAACAGTAATAATGATAATTTATAATCATGTTTTTTTAAACTTTATTTATAAATAAAAAAATATTAAACCTCATTATTTTCATCATCTAATTCATCATTAGTTTTGTATAAAGGTTTAATAATTGCAGGTTTTATGTATTGATTCATTTTAATGGACGGCTGAAAAAATTTAAATACAAACTTAAAATATTGTCAATTTTAATTAGTAAATTGTAATACTTTGGTAGATCTATCAAACACAGGTGGTTCAATTAAAGTTGAAGTTATATCTTGAGTATCCATTTCTTCTTCACTGGAACAATTGTCTGTATGTTCAAATTTTGAATTCACATCTGTTAAATTATTATTAACAATAATAGGTTTGAAAATATTATTCTGTATACAGTCTAAGGATGGATATTGAACTTGTTTATCTAATAATACAAACAAAATTATATTAAAAAATTAAAGAAAATTAAAAATACATTTTAGATATTTTACTTTCAGGTTCTTCATATTCAGGTTCAGGATTTAAAACAACATCTGAATTAGGTTCAAAATCTCTTTTTGGTTTAGTTATATCAGAAGATTGAGAAATTTCCCATGGATATAAATAAGAAAAATCTTCATAACCACCTTTAAGAAACTTTACTTTTTTTCTATTATCATATGGTGGATCCCATTGAAGCAATATATTCCTAAGAATAATTAATTTTGAATCATCCTCTATAACTTCTGTCCCTTGATCTAGTATCACTAGGTAATCATAACTATGCCTCATTATCCACTTTTCTTTAAACAATCCATCCAATTTATTTTTTAATATATCTGCTGTTAATCTATAAAAATATATAATTGTTATTTATTAATTAGTATAATATATTATCTTGTAAACAATAATATAAATCTTACCCCAAGATTAAATTATCTTTTGGTATATTAATTACATCACATGCAGTAATTTTAAAATTCTCAAAATCATCTGAAGGTCTTGTATCAAGTAGACAAATCTTACTTCTATCAGTATTTTGTAAAAGAAAAAATAGGGTTTTATTAGTTATTGTACTTTCAAATTCAAAATTGAATTTGTCTTCATTTGGGCATGTACCATTAACCTTAGTATATTTATGCTGTTCGTTATTATTTTCATGTTTTGCCTTTTCCTCGTACCTAAAATAGTAGTATTATTAGTTTATGAATAATTTATAAAGATTGATAAAATATAAGTGAAAAATATACACAGGATGTCTCACTGTGTTTTTCTATCAGAGTTTGTGACGAGAGGACATACATTAATAGAAAAATTACATTTTTATTTTCACCCCTTAATACTATATAAAAATAACTTATAATTTGTTCAATTTTCAAAATAGCCACTTTGTAATAGATAATATTCTAAAAAATTTAATTTATTTTAATTATCTTACAAATAGTTTCTTAGTAATAGCTGTTTAATTTTTAGAAAAGAGGTATGAAAACCCACTTATTGTAAAAAAATTATCAATTGACAGTTTTATTACTTTTATTATGATTGTGGTTCTCTATTGCACAACATAGTAGTCTATTAAATATCATTTTTTTCATACCCCTTCTCTAGAAATTAAAACGGTTACTAATAAGAAACTATTTATTGGATATATATGTATAATAAACAGTTTTAAAATAAAATTTTCAACAAAGTAGTTACTTTGAACACTTTGAAAAGTGAACAAATAAAGTTATTTTTCTAGTGATATAGGGATAGGGAATGAAAATTTAATTTTTCTCTACATGTGTCTTCTCTTGACACAAAACATTAATAGAGTTATTTACATTAGGAAATCACAGTGAGACACCTTTTATAGAATTTTAATCTCTTTTATTCTTCTAATAATTATAATTCAACATATTAAATGTATAATATAGTAGTATATTGTTAATATAATTATGGTGTTAAAAATCAATAATATTTTCAATTTCAATTTAGCAGTGTTTACAGTGATTCTGCATTACGATTAAATTTAATTACCATATTTGAACGCTGAAGGGGGAATATGCCCCCCTTATCTCCCCTGGGGGATGTATCTTCTATACGTCCACCTCACAACCACATTTATAATAATATATACAAATTATATATTATCTATATATTTAAAAAAAAATGCAAATAATAATTGTTCAAAAATCAGCATTATTCCCACCCCTTCATGATAAAATCATTTGACCGCCATTTAAAATATATATTCTACCTTTTAAACTTAAAAAAAGTTTGTACCATACTTCTGATAGTGCAAAGTAAATTATAAAAAAAAAAAAAATCAATTTCAAACTTGTTGCAACTAAACCAAATTACTTTTATCTGAGAATAATTAATAGCTTTACTAGTTACTTTTTTGTTTTGAGTAACTTGTAACTTAACTTGGTAACTGTAGAATTAAGTAAAATATTAAAAAATCACCTTGTGAAAGCATAGTAAATGTTGTCATTACAAATTTAGTGAAATAATTTTTGTTTTAAGTCTATTGAGGCCAGAGTACTATTGGAAGTATAAAAACACACTTTTGTTATATTGTCTGTTAGATAGACAGATGTAAAATGTTACTGTAATATGCTCTTTATAAGATTACAAAAATATCTTACCTATTTTCTAAGCTCTTTTTAATATAGGCCAACCTTGAAACTGCTTTTTTTAAGTTAGATGCATTCATACCAGTTATATATTTTATATCACATTTAAAAGTATTTTTCATCACTTGCATCATGTTACAATACTTCATTAATAATATGTACACTTTTTCTTCGTCTTCATAATCTTTTGTAGCTTCATTAAATACCAGGTTAGCTTTTTGATTCAGCCTGTGTAAAGTTATATAGTTATTAAAGTAATTTTAACGACAAAGCAAATAAACTATTATGCAA
This sequence comes from Tuberolachnus salignus, assembly GCA_956483605.1. Taxonomy (NCBI): domain Eukaryota; kingdom Metazoa; phylum Arthropoda; class Insecta; order Hemiptera; family Aphididae; genus Tuberolachnus; species Tuberolachnus salignus. The sequence continues at coordinate 42,041,629 of OY101429.1, read as the reverse complement.
AGTTATTATATAGCACATACATTGGCAAGTCCAATTCCATAACTTTAACAGGTATTTTGGTCCAGGACTCGAGCTGATCTATACACGTTGCAATGTGTAGTTCTTTTTTATTCCTCATGATTTTTCTGAAAATTATTTCCAAACATATTCACTCTTTAGCGACTACTTACTACAGTATCGTTAGAAGTATCTATTGAATGACATTACTTACCCTTGATTTTGACAAGGCGTTTTGAAGTCTTTATGTACAATTCGCGAGTGAATACTTGAGAATATATTACGAGTTTATTCTTTATTTATGTTTACGACCAAACACACAATTATTGTAGATTTTATATTATTTAATGAAATAGGTATTCGTTAAGAAAAACGATTAGACAATTACTGAGCTTTGAAGGGTGCAATAATCCACGGTTACCATACGATTTATTCTATATCTACCATAGCGATAAGAACAAAAAAAAAATGTTTTAGTATCGTGTATTTGTGATTTTAATATTCGGTAGCGTGAATAAGTACCTTAAATCTAATAACCAAGGTGTGTCCGGAACCAAATACACTGATAAAAATAATATGATTATTATCTAATAACGAACGCTGACAAACGCTTTTTGTACGTATAGGCGCTCAGTAGGTCACTCTGTAATCTACAACCGCAGTTGTACCAACTTAAATGTTAAAAATATCTTGCGTAAACATTTTCTGATAATTCCCGGGTATTTTATTATCATTATTATGATAATGAGCGGCAAACTCATTCTGCCGCATATGTTTTATTTTATTGAATTTGAATTCATTGCGTTCGCCAGCGTTAGTGCGTTACATTATTATTTTCTATTCTGTCAACCACGATTTTATTTTATCTTAAATCGTACTGTCAATATCTAATTTTTCCCACGAACAAGAACTCGGTGAGTATTGCTTCTATCGAAGTATCTATACAAATTATTTCCCTAAAATTTAGGTTTAAATTATTAATTCTGAGTAGGTATTTAAAAAGAGCTTGATCGCTGTTCATAATAGTATTTATATCTAGATGTTTATATGTTTTTTGTATATTTAGAAGTTACGACTGCATATCATTTAGTGTGATTATAGAATCTTGAAACTTTATTGTCAACATTGTAAAGTATGAGTGCATTAATTAATCGCCGAAAGCGGATTCGTGTAAGTAAAACTGTTAAATATTACCTTAGTATTTAGTTTTTATCTTGAGATTTTCTATTAGTTAAATTCAGGAGCACCCATCGATGAAGACACTTCACCCAATGTAACTGATAGTGCTCCTGACAATAACGCATCTGAGGATAATGCAACACCATTTAAAGAGGAAATTGATTTTGAGTTGGACTCTGAACAGGACGATCCGACAGGTAAAATTGAATTTTTTGGACATTTAATGTAAACAATTATTGTTTAGTTTTATCTTTTTCAATAAATATATAACTGTATTATGTATATTGAATATTAATACACTATCATAATTTTATCCTTATAATCTAGAAAATATTTTATGAATTCTTTGATAATTTATAGAAAAGTAATTATTTAATTTACTTGTATTAAACTATTTTCTCATTTTTAATATTTATTTAAAAATATGCTTTTAAAATTTAAAATGCCGGTCATTTTTCTATTATGTATATAAAAAAAAAATTGATTTTGCTATGTATTATTATCTTTTACTAGGTCTGGAAGGAGCAGCATTTCATAGTCGTCTACCTTTTGATAAGATGACTTCAAATGAAGCCTACTGCTTTTCAGATATTGCTCATGGACCAACACAAACTCAAAAAGTTTTTTTGCATATCCGCAATCGATTGGTAAACATATTTTAGTCTAGAAATTGTAGTACAAACTACAATATAATGTAATTTAAATATCTTTGTAATAACATGATATATTGATTTGTAATTTAAATAAAGTTACTACATTTAAGTATTATACATCAACAATATTAAATTATAATAATTTAATACAATTTAATTATTAGTTGCAACAATGGTTGGATAATCCAAAACAACAGTTATTATTTGAATCTGCTCTGCCGTCAATTGAACCTCCCTTTAACACTGATCAAGTTCTTATTCAAAGAGTTTTTGCTTACTTAGAGCGCCATGGCTATATCAATTTTGGGGTGTTTAAGAGATTAAAAGTAAGTATGCATATATGTAAGGTACATACAAATTCCATATTTACGTATATATATAAATTATATATATTAATAATAGTAATTAATTTAATATCTTGTTTTATAGCCTTTACCTGTGAAGAAAGTAGGAAAGGCTATTGTTATTGGAGCTGGTATTGCGGGACTAGCTGCCGCACAACAGATGCAACAATTTGGCATGGAAGTGGTTGTCTTAGAAGCAAGGGTACTAATAATATATTACATAAAATAATAATAAATATTTAAATTTTCTAAATTATTGATTATTTTAGGATCGTGTTGGTGGACGTATAGCTACTTTTCGCAAGAATAGTTATGTCGCTGATTTGGGTGCAATGGTAGTTACTGGTCTTGGAGGTAATCCAGTTACAGTATTATCTAAGCAAATTAACATGGAACTTCATCGTATACGTCAAAAGTGTCCTTTATATGAACCTGGAAAGATGAATGCATTGGTATCTACTGTAAGTATAAAGTTTGTCAATTGAATGTTAACAATTGTCATTGTAAGACACTGTATTTCGTATTACAGCAAGTCCCTAAAGAAAAAGATGAAATGGTTGAAAGAGAATTTAATCGTCTTTTAGAAGCTACTAGTTACTTATCTCACCATTTAGATTTCAATTATTGTAATGGAAAACCTGTCTCACTTGGTCATGCATTGGAATGGGTGATAAAGTTTGTATTTTTATTCATATTAAAGATTATTTTCTACAATTTATTTTACATTTGACCTTATTTTCAATAACACATTCATGAATATTGTTGTATTAATTATAATTTAATATAAGCATACATCTAGTAAAGTAAATATACTAGTGCCATTCATTTATCTGTAATGATAAAAATAAAAATTTTAATTATAGATAAATTGATAGTGCTATAAATATTAGAGAATAGTAATAAAGAATATCTCTGAATGTATTAAAATATTATGTTTATATATAAAAATAAAAAAATTGAATAGTTTTGTTAATTAATAATGATAGTTCATTTGCTGTTGCATATATTTTTAAATTTAAGTTCAATCACTAATTTCCAAGTTTTTCAACCGATATTTTTGTTTTAAGTTGCTGTTTTGTGATTTAAATTATAAACTTGACTAAATATGATTTTGTGTATTACAGATTACAAGAGAAACATGTTAAACAGAAGTTGACTCATTACATGAAGAATTATGTAGCTTTACAAGAACAATTAAAAACCAATCATAAGAAGGTATGTTTAAAGAGTTTGAATTGTTGAACATTTTTAATGAATTTTGTTACTCTTGAATAAGCAAGCAATTGTGGGAGACATAATATCTAAATAGGTTAGATACTTTGTCTCATAATATTTAATAAGACATAGTATCTATAAAAGACAGTGAAAATCCATTTTTCTATAAAAGTTTTTTTAAATTTGTATTTAAACCTTCTATAGGTAATTGTTATTTTAGTACTTGTATCGATAATGAAAAAATTATTTCTTATTTATGTGACTCATTTTATTAAATGTTTATAAATTATAATAAATTTTGTAAAAAATAATGACATTAAGTTATTAATAAGAAGTTTAAATATTACTCTGAACTCTTAGTTAAAATTGCATTATATTTTGCTTAATTTTAAATTTTACGTTTGTACCAGATTATGGACAAGTTCTAGAAAAATATGGTTTTAACTGAAATAAAATATTTATTTTATTTAAGGTGTATTAAACACACCTAACAGGGTACCTTGGGATAGTCTTTTTTCCAATTTATTTGAGTTTTAAGGTACTATTTTATTATCGTCATAGTTGTCAACGTCCGATGATTAAATAAACATTTTATATTATGGAAATGCATAATTTTATGATTAATATTCCAAATTAATTTGCTTTTGATTAGTTACTTCGTATACAAGAAACTTTAAAAGATTTAGATGTACAGAAAAAAGAGCACGCCGAAGATAAGGATAATGATGCAAATTCAAACTTTGCATACCTTTTAACTGCAAAAGAAATGTCTCTTAATATCAAAGTAAATTTTAGTAATTAATAATAATTTATATTGACTAATTTTTTTTTAAAAATAAATAATATAAAGTGTCTATTGAATATTTTTATAACATACAAATACTTTTGCAGAAATGGGATAGATTAATTGTGCAAAAGAATGAAATTGAAGACAAATTAAAAGAATTGGAAGCATCTCCACCAAGGTATGTTTATTTGAATTATAATTTATATTTTATAAAACTGTATCTACTACACTTTTAAGCTGGTTATACATGAATCATTTTAATTGTGTCAATATTAAACACTTATGTTTAAACATGAATGTTAAATTTTTTGGTTGTTGGATGCGGTTGACATCTAAAACTAAACAACGTATTTCTAATAGACACATACACACTACGCTATTTTATCTAATGTAGTTATTTTATTTGATATTTTTAAACCGTGTTGAGAACAGTCACTGAAAATTCAAACATATTTTACATGTGATTTGGTACATAGTTTTGGTCAGCCATAGAGTACTATTATTATTCTATATAGCAGAGGGTCCCAGACTTTATGAAACGACCCATAATGGGAATTATTTAAATTTTGGTGACCCACAATAATATCAATGTACTTTTTTTTTTGCTGTTTCATGGATCAGTACATTTTATTTTTAAATTTTTACCAAGGAATATTTATAATTTTAATGTGAAGAATGTAATTGTTTCCTATTTATCATTACTGCATTGATATCCACTTCAACATTTGTTAGTTCAAGACGCAGTGAATTTGACAATATCATATGTGACTTCTTGGCAAAGTTCGATAATTCTTGTAAAAACTTTCCCCTTGATAGCCAATGTACCTCTGTGTGAAGAAGAAGTGATTTTTGAATACTCATTTCTTCGTAAAGCTTCTTAAATAAATGTGTCTGTAACGTCCTTGCCTTTATGAAATTCACTATTTTGACAGACTTGTTTAATACACTTCTGAAATCTTCTGACAAAGACTTCGATACTAATGCCTCCATAGGGATATTGCAGTGCATTCATGGCACATTAGGATTAATTTCATGAATTTTAGTAATGACACTACTGTACCTATTACACATTGCTTGGGCACTGTCTGTACATAACCCGACAGATTTCGTCTATTCAATTCCTTTCTTTGTAATTTAAGTATTAAGAGTATTAAAAAATGTCATCACTTGTACCTCGAACAATCGGTTCATAGCACAGAAACAAGCAGTGACCAACAGACTGCGACTGAAAACGTACAAACCTCAATAAACCACATCGCTAACTGGACAAGGAGATGGAAAATCAAGATCAATAGTGATAAGTCGGTACACGTAAATTATACACTACGTAAAACTGAAAATTACGAATTTCGCTGGATCACAAGACAATCCCACAAAAAGATTCGGCTAAATATTTGGGTATGCATCTTGATTCTCGCCTAAATTGGAAACACCACGTCCATCAGAAAACACTGCAAATTAAAGAAAAAATGCGCAAGCTGTACTGGCTAGTTGGAAAACATTCCACGCTAGATCTAACGAGTAAACGGCTTCTATACATAGCTATTATTAAACCGATTTGGACATATGGCATACAACTGTGGGGTTGTGCCAGCAAGTCAAACATCGAAGTCATTCAATGCTGTCAAAATATTGCTCTTTGTACCATTGTTGCAGCGTACCGGTTCGACAGGAATGAAATTGTCCATCGTGATTTAAATATATCATCCATCCAGGACGAAATCAAAAAGTTTGCCAACAAACATGCGAAAAAACTTGAGCTGCATCCCAATGCTACTGCTAAACAACTTCTAGACAACTCGCAAGACATTAGGCGCCTCAAACGCCTAAAGCCATACGACTTAGTTTAAGTGACTTAAGCTAAGGTAAGGGGCTATCTCACTGGAGGTACAACCCCAAACATGTCCGTGTACAATATGTATTATAATTGTCATATTGTACTATCTACAATGCAATGTATTTATAAAGATCTATTTTGATCGTTTAAATAAAAATGCCTTTGGCAGTAAAAAAAAAAAAAAAAATAACAGAAAATCCTTGTGAGAATTATTCATCTATACGAGGTCTGTTCAAAAAGTACCAGGATTTTATTTTTAATAATTACAAAAAAGAAGTTACATATTATTTAAAGATATCTTCTTCAAAATACTCTTCTCCCGACGATATGTAGTGATCCCAGCGATCTTGCCATTTTTCAAAAGTCCTTTGGAACTGTTCTAAAGTTAAAACTATAAGTTATGTTGCCGCAATCGCTTTAATTTCCTCCACATGGTCTTCTAGAACGTGGATCGTCTTCAGTTGACCGCCGACTGTCCTCGAAATGTCTACGTTGCATCATTTTTATCAATTTCAAGAAAAACTTTATTCACACGCGTTGTTCGTTAATGTCAGACATGTTGAAAACGGCGAACTAAACAAACTGCCTGGATTTCACCACGTGTAATATTAAACTAAGATAAGATAGCGACTTTGGGTTTTGTTTAAAATATTCACTAATTCACGGGGAATACATCTATTTACAATTTGAAACGTTATCGTGTGTAGATTAGCTGTAATAACATTTGTCCAGGTACCTTTTGAACAGACCTCGTATGTAATGTACAAAAACAATCAGGTGAGATAAGTCTTGAATATCTTTGGACTAGTCTAGTTGTAATGAGAATCATTATCAAATTAACTCTTTCGATCAGTTTATTTTCAACCCATTGAGAAATTTCGTCAATTCTATGTGACATTGTGTTATTTGAAAGTGATAACTTTTCAACTTCTTTTAAACATTTTTTCATCAAACATGATCTCGACTGCGTCTTTTATTGCGACTTAAATGAAAGATTCACCAATTATGTTTACTAATTAGAGCAATTCGTAAATTTATTTTATATGAGGCGTACGTAGTTTTTTGGTTAATTGCAATAAATTAAAAATATTATTTTTGGATGTTTTTAGAGATTCTAGTTTTCTTTCATAAAACTCGAGTGGTTTATTTTTATTTTTTGGATGATTCGTATCTATATGTAGATGAAGTTTGTTTGGTCGCATACTTTTATTCGCAAGTGTAGATCCACGAATTGCACATTGTGGACGTGGATGTTCTTTATCTCTGTTCCACGAAAATCAAATTTTCAAATATTCAAAATAATATTTTCCGAAAGTTTTTTTTTGTTTTGATTGTAAAGAACTTGTTGAAGGCTCATCATAAATTAATTTTCATTTTTTTTATTGTCAGAATCAAATAAATGGTTTTTTTTTTCAGTGATGTGTATCTGTCTACAAAAGATCGTCAAATTTTAGACTGGCATTTTGCAAACTTGGAATTCGCCAACGCTACTCCGTTAAATAACTTGTCATTGAAACATTGGGACCAAGATGACGATTTTGAATTTACCGGAAAACATCTTACAGGTTAGCTATCAATCTTTTATATTTCAATTAATCATTTATTAAAAAGAAGGTAAAAAAAATGGGTTACATATTATTCAGTAGGTGAAATGCACCTATATGGTTCATAATAGTGTATGCATTAATTAATAACATCTTATAATATTCTCTATTGTGATGTGCAAAATATAAAGAAACTAGAAAGCTTCTTAATTACTAATTAAAAGAGTAAAGAATTAAAGTACTTTATGGAGTAATGACAAAATACTGTGAATTTTTTGTATAATGTATTGATGATGTGTATTTTTGTCTACACTATATATAGTTTATATTTTAGCATAATATTAACAGTAGGGTAGTATTTTAAGTATTATATACAATTATTTTATATTATTTCAACATTTTTATGACTAAGATAAAAAGTATACCATAATATACCGTTTAAAAATAATTAAGTATCTAGGAGGTTCTTAAATTTGAAATATAAAAATAAAGACTATACTTCTTAGTAGATTATGATTGTATATGGTTGGTGTTCAATTTTAAAATTAGACATTATTCCAAAAAAAATTAAACTATTAAGAATAAAAATAAAACTATATGAAGTAAAATTAAATAAATGTATAAACGTGAGAATCAATTAGATATTATCTATTCTTATATTTTAAACAATATGATACAACTATACAATGCAAATGCAAATTCTGTGTATCTAATATTTTTCAAAAAGGAAAAATTGATAAAAGTTAATATTTTTCGAGATAACAAGTGTTCTGTGTAAAGAATTATCCAGTATATACTTATTCTTACAGCAAAGAATTATTTATATTTTTGAAGTTGTGTGGTTTTGATATATTTCATCTTGTTAGGTGTTTTTGTGTTTGAATAACAAATAGCGTATACTCTAAAAAACACAGTGCCTATATATAATATGCATATTAGTCTCAGTAGGGGTTCGTGTAGAGAAAGTTCCTGTTTAATGACATATAGTAAAGAGCTAAACATTGACTAATTGTTTAACGTTGTCTTAATACTTGTATTTTGTATGCAAAATGTATACACCTATATATTTTAATATCTTATAGGTGTTTTTTTTTATGATAAATGATCTAGTTTTTATTATTTAATATTTATATAAAACTTTTGGCATTATCAAATAAGTGTACATTATTTGTATACAACAATTTATAAATAAAACTGATACTAATAATTAATATTAAAATTGATAATAAAGCGAATAATTAATTATTTAATAATACTACCTATACAGTGTTTTTCATTATTAGTTGAATGAGAATACAGAAAAAAAAAAATGGTAATTCATCAAGTATTTACAAATGTCAGTTAGTAGGTAGTTCATAGATGATATATAGTAGTCAGTAGGTCTATTGACTCTTCTAGCAATTGTCAACCAAGCGTTGCTGTTGAGTATAATACGTTTTGTTTAATGTAATGCATAATTAACAAGGTGGTGGTCAAGTTAGTTGATTGTCTGGTATATACTACATTGTGAATAAAGGAGAATACTGATTAACAGTTTATAATTCATCAAGTCATGATGTTTTTCTTCGTATTTTAGTATTGCATAAAATTGATATTGGTATATAGGTGCCTGCCTATTAGGTTTACCTATAGTTATTTATTAATTATTATTATTTTGTGTATAATTAAGGAATTTGCATAGTGATAATTATCATAATTTACATTTCCGATGCTACAAATAAATTTATGTTGGAGGATTGTATGAGTGGATCACGCCCACCTGTTTTTACTGGCTTAATATATTTTTGATCTATTATCCTGTGTCGGAATAATACTATACCATCATTGGTCAAACAATGCTTTTAATTAGAAAAGAAATAATAATCAAAAAATAAAAAATAATTTACAACATTAATTATGTGTCTAAAACTACTTTAGGATTAAGAACTCATAATTATATTCATGAGACGGTGTATTATAATATTGTGTATAAATGATATTTTAACACTACAATGTGTTTGTATTTTTAATAAATAGTAAATATATAAATTTATTAGATATGAGTATTATATTTAGCTGCTTTTAAGTGTACCTACCAAAAAGAAAATGTAGTAGTTAGAATATAATTATACCTATGCAGGTATTATATTATAATATTACCTATTCTTATTTTAAATTTATGATTAAAATTATTATTTTTATAGGTAGGCACTATATCGTAAGTTAAAACAGAGATTTTTAAACTTAAGTCTAATTGGAATATTACAAATTAAATTGGAAAAAACAGATTTTATGTTTACATGGCATAACAAAAAAAAAAAAAAAAAGAAAAAATTATAATATTTTCTTTTTAGCAGTTATTATGAAAATCAGACAAATTTGAATTAGAATTTACTTAATTTAAGAATGATAACATGTTAGATGGTTCTGATGGTTCTGCAAATATAATAATAATTTTAACTGGATTTGTTGATAAAAAAAAAGTAAATGAATAAATGAGTAATATTTGTAATCTGTACGTATTGTGTAACCCAATACAAACAATTATAATTTGAATGTATGTAAAAATAATATCACTAAATATTGCATTATTTCATTATACTAATGCAAATTGTTGTTGACCACATATATTCAAAATGAATTAAATTTTAAATTTTAAATTACAAAGTATACAATTTTTAAATTATCATTGTAGTGATTCTCGTGTAGGCAAACGATACTAAATAATATAAAATTGGTTTTGACTCGAATTCCCATAATTTGTCAAACGTCGTAACGACGAAATCGCGGTTTTAAGTGTTTATGACGTGTGTGTTACCGCCGGTGGACGTAGTTGACGAATAAAAAGGGAGGTCGGTTTAGACACGTTGACGTTTCTTTTTTGGTACACACACGCCGCCGCGCCGATTTCGCGTGTTTCGGCATCTCGTATTTCAAAGGAGTCGTCGCGACCTACAAAATGGGGGCCACCGACAATATAATAATATAATTGTCCGGATAAGACGTAGTGTACGCTTACTACATATACTTATTACTATATAATTATTATAAAAGGGCGCGGGTTTCGATTTAAACGTCTCGGAAGACCGGCACTCAAACCTTTCATGTCACCTTACACCGGAAAAATATCTTTCAATGGAAACCGTTGGATTTTTTTTTTATCTTTTGTGCGTAATATCTTTTATTAGAGAATTCATTTGGACACGTGTATATATATATATATATATAGTCAATAGTCACATTATATACAGTAGAATCCGTTTGAGACGCTCTTTCATAGGAGCGATTGCAAATAGCGTACAAGACGGGAAAACCAATATTTCAAAAACAATTTAAACGTGAATTATTATTATTGCATTTTATTATTATTACATATGTTACGTACTTTACATAACCTACTTCAAAAAAATGATCGCTATTTGTTTGTTTCACATTTTTTATGTTTTTAGAATAGAGGAAGCTTTCAATTTTATTAAGATGATGTAACATTTCGCCGGCATTGTCAAAATAAGTAATTGTATCTTTTTAACTCATTGACATGATCAAGTGCGTTCGTTACCCGGAGGATCAATGTTGTATCATCATCCTGCTTTCTTCCTCTACAGTAGTTACATGTGCTGATGAAATGTTATTAGTTAAATTATCTTGCTTAATGCATCTAGCGCTACTCGTAGCGACGTCATCGTCAATTTCTGTATATCCAGAAAACTCCTCCGAATCTTGAAAATCCCTTACTGCTTTCCTCCACGACACCGTCTTAAAAGGGTTTTACTGTCTATATTTATCGTCGGTGTATAGGCCAATACATGTAACCCTCAATAATGCAATTTTTACGCCGGGGCTTACACTAAAAAAAAAAAAAAAAATTAAATACAGTTGAATTGACATAGAAATTAGTCATCTGAGGGTTAAAATATTTGGCCACAATGTGTATTTCCTCTACAATTATTAATTTCAATCAAAACCTCAAATTCGAAAAAAGTAAGGGTTACACCAAATGGTCTAATAACAGAGTCTATATATATATATCGGCTGTGCCGTGCGAAAATCGTAAGGAAATGTTGAAATGTATCGAAATATATTTTGGTCTATATTTTATATATTTTTTTACGGGGTGCCGATAAACAGTAAAACATATATATAAACTCGGCCGAGTTTCTTTTATTTGGGGCACGAACGTATTAATAATATATTACACTATTCGTATAGGTATAGGGGTATTGCTTTAGATTAGTTGAAAAAAAAATAAAGTACACCTACCTATAGTTAAACAAAAAAATGTTTAAATCGGCTATTTGTATGCCGGGGCAGGTAAGTATACGCTTATTATAGAGAGGGTTCGCCGCGAAACCGAAATACGTATTTAATAGAGTTCTGGGTTTTCAGGACGATGGCTATAGGTACTAAATTTGTGACAAACGACGTGACGTTAATGGAAGTCGTGGGCGGCTTTTTTAATGCGCCTCGTATACCGCTTTATACTGTAAATAAGAATTCGGGCACGTTTTTGTAATAAATTGGCAAAGTGAAAATGGTGGGGGGGGGGGGAGAAAAAAGGAGTTTGAGCGAATAAACTAATAAAATGTATACGTTTTAAATTGAACATTCTGCGAACGAAAGTTATTTTATGTATACTATTATTAGGGCGCCGATTTAAATGTTTTATAAAAAAAAAAAAAAAACTAGAAAAATATCTTTAAAAAATACTATTCGATGCACATAATAATAATATTATAATAAAATTTAATAAAAATACCTTTAAAAATTAAAAAAAAAAAAAAAGTGAATATAATATAAAATTTAGATAGGTACGTCCCCGTTATATTTGTTTCCTTATGTGTTTCCGGTTTTGTAATAGCACACGGACAAACAGACGCTGTTTAATATTTTCAAATAAAAATACTTCAATGGTTATCGGCAACCATTGGTCTAAACTATAATACGTAATAAAAGTAGAAAACGTATGGATAATATTATATTTATTGTATGGAATTTAAGCCGAGTTTTTATTTTTCTTTAATTTTTGGTTGGAAAGCAATATTTTAGAACATTAAAAAAATTAAAAAAATGCAATTTCCATTTAAATCCGTGTTTTAATTATATATATGTAGTAGGTAGGTATTATTATTATAATATAATAATACGTACCTAAATATAGATAGGTATACAAAAGTTTACACACACTGCTGCAACGTGATTATAATATACCGACGGGTATTGTTTTATATTATCGTCGAATTAAAAAAATCGGGTCAGGAGGTCTAATTAAGTCGGGACGACGAATAGGAACAAAAAAAAAAAAAAGAAAAAAAAGTAAACAAAGGAATCCTCCCTGAGGGAAAACAATATTCCTTCGGTGTCCAGCTGTTATAAGTAACACGAATATTAGCGTACATAATATATATATGTGTATAAAATTATAAAGGATATCAATATAATGTATTATATGATCCGCTGTGCCTGATAAACGATATTTAATTAAAATTGTCTGCGTATCTAATTAATGTATTCGAGATCGATGTTTCTTAATTTTTTTTCCGTCGACTCACGTCGCCTCCATTTCCACGGAATCTTTTTTTAAATTTGTTTATTATAAATTTTTTTTTATCAGCTCTCAATCTCCACGTGCAGCGTTATTAATGTATTCGATACCACCGTATAGAATACTAAAAATATAGTTGAATATAATATAATATTGCAATATAATATGTCAGCGGTTATACTCGACATTCAAGTAAAATCCAAAAATAGTAAATAGCCACACACCCAGCTCCGTATGTTTAAAATTAACCTAAACTAGTAAAAGAAGCTCCACTAGAAATATTTTCCCAAAAATTATAAAACAAAATCGGGCTCGGTCAATTATTATTTTTAATTTAATAGGTTATATAGGCGGATTGCACGGATTTCAAACATCTGAACGTTTCCAATGTCGCTTTTAGACCAGAAAAAGTGATTACGGGGACACACAGATCGATAAGTGCGGGTATAAGACGATTTCCCTTCAAAACTTCTCTAAAAATATTACACGTTATACACTTGAAATACAATTTTAAGAAAACTTGTATAATATTTTCTTGATAATCATCGTATAAAATCATTTTGCATTTACACTCGTTGAAAAAAAAAACAATACTATCTCAAGGTTCTGTGCAGATAAACATTTTATTTTATGACACAAATATAATTGTTTTCCTATTTAAATATATATGATAAAACAATTTTTTTTTGGTTTTTTTAGTAGTTGTCATTTTCTTATTCGTTTTTGGATTTTTAGTTAGGTACTTATTTAATATAACTTATATATACGAGACGTATCTACAATATGTACATTAGGTATAGACAATAAAAATAAAAAACATAGGATGCAATTTATAGTTTCTCAATGAATCGATTTTTACAGTTTTTTTTTTATTTTTATAAAGGGCTTAAGCATGATATTTATTTATCATCTATATACATACATATATGTATATACAATTATATATATACATACATTTATATTATATATTGTCTTAACCGCAGCAATCTTCGTGACTAGGCGTAACCACATAAACGTGGGGAACGTTTTTAAGCAGATATTTATGAAAACCGACTATAGGATAATCGAGCTTGTTACAGTTCAATCCCTCCTATCCACCCAATGAAAAAAAAAAATAGTTTTATATATTACTTTTTGAAACGAACAGAAGAATTAAATAACTGATTTTTATAATACCTATTACTTAATATGACGTATTGTGTATATCGATACTTTATGCATTTTCAATATTATTACTATTATATTTTAAATATATGCATATATTTTTTTTTTATAAAAATATCATGGAATGATAACCATAGTTATAAATATTACTAGATTGATAAAATATAAATTATATAATCAATCTTTATCATTATTAAGTTGAAAATAATAGAACAGAATCTATAAATTAATAGAACATAATAATAACAATTTTTTTTTTTTTTTATGAAACCATTCATCGAAATATAATAGATCTATTAAATAAACAATAAAATATAGAAATATTATAAAATAATAAAACGCCACTGGGGGAGGTGGGGGTTTATTACCCATATTTCCATTATACTAAACAGAAAATCATTTAAGTTCTCGTATACAAACATTTAATAAGGAAAATTATGAGTTTGTACTATTTGCAATGGTATTAACGCATGAAAACAATATTAATTGTGAAATTCGTATTCATTAAATGTTCGCGATTGTGTTACGCCCTAGTTGTCATGAAATTAAAATTGATTACGTTTAATATACAGAAATAAACATTCAAGTAGGATTCCTTCTTAACCTAATCGGAAACGAACTGTTTATTGACAATTCGCCATTTGTTTCCAGATATAGTACTGATGGCCAAGTCACAATTCATTTGTTTTAAACGTCCGGCGTGTAATCTCCAGTAGGAAATCATATAATATTATACTCGTATATATCGTAAAGGGATTATTGAAGCATCTCCCGAACCGATAGTTTTTCGATGTCATAAACTTTTTCAACGATATATGTTGGCCCGTCTTCTGTCGGCTAAAATAAAAGACTGGCATGTATAAGTTTTTGTAGGGAAAAAAGTTTCTTCGTCTGGCGCCAAAGTCGATAAGAATTCCGTCGGGGTTGATGTTTCGTACTTTAGATTGAAAACGTTTTCTTAGATTATTATCGTTGTTGCCTTATTGTTGGTGATTTCCGGCGAAACAAAAAAAAAAAAAAAATATTTTGAATAGCTTATCCGCATTGAGGGATTTTAAAACACATTGACATCTATCTAACTGTTAAAAAAAAAAACTTTTATTATTGTTCGTCTCTTATTGTATATTATATTATTGGTGAAATTCTATTTAATATATTATATTATGTATTATAGTTTTCGTCAAAATTTATAATACGTGTAAAACGTCGTAAAATACAATACTTATTTTTGAAATTCATCGAATATTCAGTGTATAATTTTAATAATCGTATATGTAGTTATGATATTCATAATTTATATATGCCTGTATATAATATATTTATATATGTTATACATAGATAAATTGTAATACAAGCGGATATCTATATATTTTTTTGTAAAATATCATAATAATATAAAAACATGTATTATTTTGACAATTTTACACTCTGATGGTAAAATGAAATATTTCAGCCGAAAACATTGAAATAGGATTTTTTTATTTTTAGGAAGATCGGCGATACTAAAATGCACACTTTGATCCTATTTTCAAAATTGTTTAATACTTACATTTTCTTAAATAATAAAAACATCTGTTTTCAACAGCACCAGATTCGAATAGTCTTATTATTTCATGCAACATTGATTGATACATTTTTTTCTATTACATGCAGAAATTTGCCTGGCCAGATACAGTAACTTAAAGTTTAATAATAAAAACAAAAGAACCGTGATTTTTTCTCGGTTTTTCAAACAATTTAAAACGTAAGGCTTTAAGAAATTTGACTACTGGGGGAAAAAATATAAGTATACAAAATCATAAAATTACACGTACGTTAATATAATCATAACATATCCTAATTCCTATATATAATATTATTGACGATAAGTTTTCCGTGCGACGTGTAAAATGTACGTAATAAAATAATGAAAAAAAAAAACAACTGGTAAAATCCGAAATTCGTACGGTTTACAGATGTTTTTCGACGGCACCCGCCACCGTCTCCCCCACTGTGCCGTTACTAATTTTTTGACGATTTTCGCGGGCGGCGGCGGTCCCTTTGGCTTTCGCGGTCACGGTTCGTCATCATTGTGGTAGGTACGCAATGCACATGTCGTTTCGTGGCCGATTGCGCATTGCATCGTCGGCGGCGGCGGATACGTCTGTTGTGTATTATTACGACGGTTCTTTTTGAGATTTGCCGTATAACCGCAGACGTCCAAAAATTACGATTGTTGTAATTTCCTCCTCTTCGGGCGTATTATTGTCTAGTCTGGGTTTTTCATTTTTTTTTTTTATTCTGTAGCCCATTATACTTTGTTAGGGTAAATATATATAAATACCTACACCGCGAATCGTGTTTTTTTTATACACCTACCTACATCGCGAATCGTGGACGCCGTCCATATATAAATATATATATATATCGAGCCTTAGTAGGCAACAGGGCGTAAGCGACACTTTGGCCGAAATTACCTTTTGATATAAAAAAAAAACAGCTTTATGAACGATACAAAGGTGTGAGCGACTACATTCATTGATTTTCCGGCAGCGTAAATGGCGTAATCGACATGGTCGAGTAGCGTAAACGACAGAGTCTAAAGTGGAAATGATTGTACATTTTTTCATTCGAACTTATTTCATATCAAAATATGGAATGTTCAAAAACAAATATCATTAAAATTCATCAAATATTACATTTTTAAAAGTTTTGTGTTTCTCAACAATTATCAAAATATCGCTTACGCCCTTTTGTCTATCAAGCCTCGATATATTAATATATTTATATATATATAACCTAACCCTCGATATATTAATCGAATAAAAACGATTATTATTTTTTGTACACTTCATTTCGTAGTATATTGTAAATATAATGTAGTACTTACGATACCGTAAAATAATAGTAATAAGTTATACTATATTTTATTCGATTACTGATTTATAAAATATTTAAAATAAGATAATAAAAGATTAAATTTTCGTATTTCGGGGGTGCGACAATAATGTAGGTACGCAAAATTTAGTTTTATACGGGCGGAATTATACTGTTTAACACAATTCAATTTTTCAGTAGTTTTGACGGGTAAGTATATAGATTTTTCTTCTTTATATCTATTTACAGATTACTGGGCCCTCGCTGTGAAAACTCATGCGGTGGGCCGAATTAATGTATAAATATTACTGTTCTCTGCTCTCTGTTTGTGATGGCTTTTACAACTATTCGTCGCTAAAATAACACCACGCCATTTATCCTTGTCCTCGGACCATGTATCCACAAGGCCTCCACTCCCAGATTTCTTATAGGTCTAACTTTTCCTGGGTCTACCGCGAGGTATCTTCCCCCGAACTTTCCATTATAGCGCTGCTATAACCTAACAGTTTCTCTCCGCCACCACCTAACCTAACCAATACGTATATCATTAAAACTTAGCGAATCTGTGACTCTATAAACTCGTAATATATATGTATATATAGAATAACGCATTTGAAAAATAATATTCGTCGCGTCATTTCAACGATATTCGTCGAGGTGGTTTTTTATTAGAATTATTTAGCTTTATTTAGAAAACATTTCTTTCCGTTTGATCGGCCGACGCGTAATTTAGTCGTTATTATAATTTGATTTGTAATTTCGATTCGACGTCTAAATACAATGATATTTTTATTTTAGGTCATTTATTTTAGGCGTGCACCGTCCGATTATAATAATATTATTGTTGTATATATTACGCCGCGTGTTCCTCTTGGTATTATTTATTATTCCACGCTCGTCTATCAATCACTGCAGGGTAGGAGGAATCTTAGACTAAAAGAGATATCTTCTCTTATACATATTATATATGATAAATCGCACATTAATACAGACACATTCCGATGGACCGTAAATCCAGAAGAGTTTCTCGGGCGAACCGCGATGGCAATAATGACGACGCGTCTCGGAAATAATATTGTAAAATATATTTACATATTATCGTTCCGGGTCAACGTGTCGGTGACGTATGAAACAAAGACGTCTTACAATGGGGCCGCGGTCTTCTCTTTAATGAAAAAAATAATATTTTCTGTTTTTGGATATTACATAAAAGTATTATTATTATTATTATTATTACTACTACTTACTATCGGGGGAAAAACGGAAATGAATGATTATAAACGTTTTGTCTTCATCATACCCGAATTGGGCGCTTCTGCAGGTTAGAATGAGAAAGATTTATTTTTTCCGACCTCCGCAGATTAACGATTTATCTTCACATACACCTTTTCTTTAATGGGCCATACCTTATGGCTTATACATTATAATATTATAATAATACTAAAATCAAAACGTGATATTCTGTTCATATTTAAAGATAATATTAAACGCGTAAATAATTATATAATTCATAAACGAATCTATAGAACGAAATATGTTTTACAAAACTTGTTAGTCTGTCGGAAATATATAATACGATATGTTAATTTTAAATTCTGTATGTGTAGTGAAGAACTCATTAATTTTACTAAAATGCTTTTCTTTTCGACAAACACTTTTTCTGTTGGTAAAAATGATTTTTTTTTTCGTCCAGCGGTAACAGATTTTTCTAAAAAATTAAGATCAAATGACTTGATACATTTTGGTTTTGTTTTCATCGATATCTGGATTACTATGGCAACAAGGAAATAAACACGGCTGATACGTTTTTTGATTGCAATGATTTATTGCTTTCAGTGTATAAAAAACTAACCGCGTTCTACAACCTAAACTTTCAAAACTTCCCACGCGTACAACAGTGTCCTAAGTGCGAAGTATAAGTTCGGCTTTTTCGTTTATTTGTACGATTATTATTTCAGATACGAACGGTTTTTATTTTTTAAAACTGCTGACATACATCAAAATGTATTAGGTATCGGCTGTTTTGAAACAATCTACATACACCGTTTTTAATGGACTATCGTAGGACATAAATAACTTGGTTTTATTTGTCGATACTAATTTATACCCGATGGGCTAACACATGGGCGAGTGAGAAAATATTCATAGGACGGACCGCCAATGTTATTCGTTTTTTTTTCTTTAAATTTACGACTAGTTTTACGATTATATGTGTTATTTTCCATCTTGTCTTATCCATCAGCCTTGTAAATCTCGTTGAAGAACTAAATTAAAAAAAAAAAATATGTATAAAAATCACCTAAGAACCCACCGGCAATTCTGTATTATAACTTACGGATATTATGAAAAATGGGGTTTTTTTTTTATATAATCTTATGATTACGATAGATCGAAAACAAACTTTTGCTAATATAAAATAGAAGAAAAAATTCGATAAGAATAATTATAATACGATGAAATATATATGATGATCGTTTTCCATTACTTGTATTTATATTTAAGTTAAGACGTTTCGATTTAATTTAATTATAAAATATGCGGCGGTCGTAATAATATGTGGATATTATTATTATTAATTATTGCGAACCTGTACGTGTACATAAATAATATTTAAGTATAGTTACCTGTACGGACCTAGGGTGTTTATTTTAACCATTATTTTGAATATATCTAATCGAAAACGCACAAGAATTTGAATTAAAGAAGGAAAACGAAAGAGTGGGTACGTAGGTACATATATATATATATATAAGAAAAAAAAAATATAAAAAATCGTTTATTATTATCATTTGTAATAGCATTTATTATAATATAGAAGCTGGCAGCAGCTGCGGGGGCTCTCTCTCGAAGCATGCGAACGGGGAATCTACATACAGTTAACCAGAAGAATTACGAGTGACACCTATGCGTGTAATGTTAATTGCCTGGTGGTTATATTATAACCACGCCTATTTCCCTACTCTATCCGAAACGCTAGAACACATTATTTTATAATATTATATATTCTAGCGGTATCACCGGGTATAATAACGAAAATCGTTTTGCGTCTATAATACCATGTAGGTGCCAATGCATACCTATATGTTATTATTATTTTCTAAGACAAATATCCATCGTCACATTTTGAAAAATTCAAGCACTTCTATACGATAAATCATCATTTTTAATTTCGTCTGAATATCGTATAGATATATTACAGTCCTATACATATATAAATATAAAAAACAAAAAAATATATATTTACATAGAAAAATAAAGAAAATAGATACCCATTATTATAATATTGACAGTTATTTTTGAATATATATATATATATATATATATATATATATATATATATATATATAAATATAAGATTTTGCTGTGAACAACGTTAATAACTCGTATATGAGAAATAATAACTCTATTATATAATCTTGGATTTATTCACATACCTATATAGAATGATCCGTACTTTATTTTACAAACGTTTCTTTTTGTAGAGTAGGTATAATCGAATTTTTAAAACATTTATAATAATATCTTAATATTTCCGCAATAGTGACGTTTAGAGGATTAGCGATTGGGTACGTCAAGGCGGGAGATATTGAATTTGAAAACCGTGTCATAATCTGTAACGCGCGTACTCTAAACTAAACAAATTTAAAAAAAATCAAATTTGAATTTATATATATTCGTAATCCAATATGCCTTAAAATCAAAATCGAAATCAAATAATTACATTAGCAAAATCCCTTTTCACTAAAATAGTGGTTCGGATAAGTTTCGTTTTAAATAAGAAAATGTGTGTTTTTTTTTTTAAATATAATCAAATAAATACTGACACGCTTTTGAATTTTTTGATTAAAAAAAAAAACGCATATAACATACTCCCTAAATAGGCTACTGATCTGCAAATATAAAACGATGTATTATTTGCAGTATAGATACTTTATTGTGTAGGTATAACCGCCATTATTAAATCGAGGCTTCCCGCAACGTCCGGACGTACGCCACTTTTATATTATATTATTATGTTATTTTAAACCGCTTCATTTCTTTTTGGCTAATTGACATGTATGTAAATTTGATCGATATTTGAGTAAAATAATAATATAAACGGGAGGCGTGATTCGCCCGAAACCATTTCGACCGGTGGAGTTAATCGAATTTCAACGTCAATCATTTATGGCGTATTTATGGTAGGTATACGAGATGTGTAGGTTAAACCATATAATATTATAATATAATGTAAAAAAAAAAAAAAAAATGAAATCACCTATTAAAATCCTGTGATTTTTTTGAATAATATATATTTTATATAAGTGTAATAGGATTATTCTTGGATAAAAAAAAAATGTGTACCGATACACGATCCAGGTTCCCATATACAGGAAACAAAGTTACGAACGTAATTTTTCCTATAACATTTCAATCTAATTTGTATTTGGACTTTGTTGAAACTTAATAATTAGTATATAGGTTTTGTAATATGCTAATATCGCGTACGTTAAACAAATTCCGCTTACCAGTCGTCTCTATATATTATAACTAAAAGATCCGTAATAATTTTCAGACGATTGGTAAATATATGTCATAATTTGAACACTTTAATTATTTTTTTAATTTATCTCGTTTGTATCATATGAAAAAAAATAATATTAAAATAATTAATTTCAAAGAGTTAAATTTAGAACAATCGGTTTTGCGATATAATGTTATATATTTTGTTTTATACAACTCTACTCTTATAGTGTTAATGGACTAAAATTATTAAAAAAATATATATATAATATTAAATAAATGTCTATTACTTATACCGCAATATACGTACTACTGCGGCATTATCTAGTCGATGTTATTGATTTTTATATAAATGTTATTGATCAAAAAAAGAAAAATAACCTAACCTGCACACACCTGTAGGATTTTTAGATTTGTGTTCGCGCCCGGGAGGCGAAACGAGCCGTCGTTATTATATTATTGTTATTAAATCGTTTATTATATTGTGTCTTTATTGCGGTGAAATTAAATCATCGGATAATAAGATACTGCTGCACGCGTTATAATAAGAAAATATGTCGAATCTAATATAATAACCGATCGATAACTGAAATTAACGACCGTAGTCGGAATCCTTATAGTTCCCCTATAGCTATGCAAGGCCCATTATTCAATACTAGAAGCCGATAAATACGATGTATATGTATGTAGATTGTTGCCACCGATGTGTTCGTTTCCTCTGATTATGTAGTGCAACTGGTTAAAAAGAAAAACCCATTCGGAATTTAGTTACCGGTGTTGT
Organism: Tuberolachnus salignus; assembly: GCA_956483605.1. Classification (NCBI taxonomy): domain Eukaryota; kingdom Metazoa; phylum Arthropoda; class Insecta; order Hemiptera; family Aphididae; genus Tuberolachnus; species Tuberolachnus salignus. Next base: position 42,019,248 of record OY101429.1, on the reverse strand, counting down.
AGTTAATGTTCAAATTTGGTAGTATTGGTAAATATTATGTAATATCTCATTTTTGTTTTATGTCTCGTCTTTTCAAATTAATATTAATTATCATACTATTTACACTCTTATGCAAATATTAAGAGTAGATTATCTATACTGTAGGTATACCTATATATATATATATATATCATAATATTATAATGTATATAATAATCAAATCTCGTTCTCGTTGTGTATGTATAATAATATTATATTATGTATTATTTTTTTTTTCTCCAAGATTTATTTTTCACGAAATAGAATTATTTCTGTATACGCGTTCTTATTTAATTATTACGTTATAAGCAAGATTTTGGGCGCGTTATATAATATAATTCAATATAAATAGGTTAAAATCGCATAATTTTCCACTACAGTTACTATATATATATGTATACAAAAGAGCCGGGTCAACAAAAATACATAATTTCCTTTCCGGATTTCCGAGGATAGCTATTCCTAAATTTTGGATTAGCGTATTTGGGTGAGCGTAAGTAGAATCGTTTATAATAATATTTTGCCTCTCCCTGTATGGTTTTCATATTTTAGTCTTAATGTAGGGTGTGATTAGATACGTATGATGGGGAATTGGTAATTGCCCTAAGTATTATGTTTTTGAAACGCTGAAATATTTCATTTAGATTGGATATTATGGCATTTCCCCATAACTGGAGGTCATAAGTCCAAATTGGCTTTAGGAGAGATTTGTAGATATGTAGTTTAATATTTAATTTTGACTGTTTGTTTCAATAACAATTGACTATTAGTGTTTCAAGTACTCGTAAAGGGCAGTTTAATTGATCTCTTTTGGCTTTGATAAGACGGCGGTCAATCGTCAGTTCGAGATATTTTACGATCGGGGGTGGAGGAATTTGGGTACCATAAGGTGTAACTTCCGGGCATTGTGCTAGCTTAAGTGTAAATGTGTATGAGTTGAATTTAATTGGATTTTCTTTTTATACCAGTCTACGATTAATGAAATATGGGTTTGTAGGTCGGTGGAAGCAATAACAGGATTTGCATTAGTAGATATTATTATAACCTCGCCATCCGCATAGTCCGTTACTAAGTGTTAGGCATAGTCGGTTGATCCATGTATACATGTTGTAAAGAACTAGAAAGAGAATCCCCTCCTCGTGGGATACCAGTTTTGATTCCTTAAATTTTAATTTAATACAATTCCGTTCGTTTGAGTTACTTATGCAAAGATATACGTATATTAGGATGGTTTAAAAATCCCAAGATCATCAATGTTTACCTCCTAGCACCTAAAGTTGTTCTCTATAGTCTAAAAATAATTTATTAATACATATTTATAAAATTTAATTTTTTTTGAGTCATACCAAACAACTTTAAGTTTGTTTCGTTTATAGTATGTATGGTATTAGCGCATTAGTATATGTATTATAATTATTATTATTTTTATACATGCAAATATGGTTGATAACTATAAATAAATGTAATGTTCATTGTTCGTCAATAATTATTAGAAATATGTTTTCAGTTGACTGTGCGCTGTTCTGATCTTTGTGTCATTTGTTGTGTGTTGTAAAGGTAAATCAATAAAATAATGAAATATAAATCAAAATATTGTTGCCATGTGTTTTGACACATCTTCGAATACCAGGAAAAACAATGGGTCATTGTGTACTATTGGAACGTAAATTTGGAAAATACTTATTTTGGCTTGCAGACACCACATACGAGTATTTGAGTTAATTATTGGATCAGCATTTAAAGTAGTGTTACTTTCAGTTACATCTGCACCTGATAACAGTCTTTTTGTACGCTTTGGATCTTGTCGGTCAACAATTGATTAGTCTAAATATATCTTAGCCAATCCAGTTGTTATTCTCAGGATTACAGCATAAAATGAAATGACTTTATAAAATTCAATTGGCTTGGGGTGGCTCAAAAATTGAGCTACAAAGCTACAAAGGTTGTATTATATGCAAAGAGCTTCAATAGCGTCGCCGCAAACCTTACAACTCAAGAAACAATAATCAGAAGCAATAACCACCATACACAGTCCATCAACCAGCCAACATCATATCCATCGACGCAAATTCCAAGAACTCAACATCACTCATACGCAGAAGCGGTAGCTACTAATACAGGAAACACACCACCGCCAAACTTCCCCGACACCCAACAAGCATCTGACATTGATAATGTACTAACTACATTTTTAGAAGACTTCAAATGCATAATAAACCCACTTATCTCTCTCCTCACAACAGTCATGACCAAACTTCTAAATGTCAAACACAACATATAACTCATTCACCAACAACTCTCTCACGATCCTCTCATGGAACGCAAATGGCCTAAAAAATCATAATGATGAATTCTTAATCACACTACAAGAAAAAATAATTGATATCGCATTAATATCTGAAACGCACTTTACAAGCAACTACTCGCTCAACCTACCAGGTTTCCGCTCATATCAAACTAACCATCCAGATGGAACTGCACATGCAGGTGCTGCTATATATGTTAGATCATCACTCGCATCGCACCAATTTATTAACTTCCAAACAGACTACATTCAGTCTTGTGCGGTATCCATAACAATCAATAGTATTCCCATCTCAATAGCAGCTATATACTGTCCTCCCAAACACGCCATACATTCAAATCAATTCGATTTTTTTTTTCATACACTAGACCATAACTTCATAGTTGGTGGCGATATAAATGCCAAACATATTCGATGGGGATGCCGCACCACAAATCCTAGAGGAAACTCACTCTTATAAAGTATCACATGCAAAACCTTACGAGTCATCTCACCTCCCAACCCCACCTATTGGCCAACGTCTCCTAAGAAGAGACCGGATATTTTAAAAATATTTATAACAAAAATCCCTAGCACGCTCTACTCTTCGATCACAAATCTTCACGCCCCATGCTCAGATCATTCTCTCATTCTACTCACAATAGACTGCCAGCCTTTTTCCAGCCAATACAATGCACCACCGTTATATTCGCAAATCAACTGGGAAAATTTTCAAAAATCAATCTTACAAAAAACTAGTCTAAAAGTCCGGCTGAAAACCACAGCTGACATTGATGACGCAGTGAATCTCCTAACATCCAATATACAAACCTCAGCATGGGAATCAACACTACCATCGAAACCACACACACCCACCACAATCCTTCCTTTACATATACGTACCTTTATAGTGCAAAAACGTCGCGCTTGCTGTCTATGGCAAAGAACCAAATACCCAGCTGATAAATATCACTATAATGCACCCGCACAAAATCTCAAACGTATCTTAGCCAATTATCGAAATGAATCTTAGACTAAACATTTAAAATCACTTACGACAAAAGACGGTTCTCTCTGGAAGGCAACGAAACAACTTCTTCGCGTGCATAACCCCCCAGCTATCCTACGCGACGCCAGTGGTAATTGGGTACACTCTGATATGGACAAAGCCAATATATTCGCAAACCACCTCGCTGACACATTTCAACCGCACAATACCATCCTCCTACCGGAAAAAATCAATGAAGTTGAACAATTTCTTGACACACCGTTACAAATGTCCCTTCCTCCTAAACACTTCTCTCCAGCTGAGGTTAAATATACAATTTCGAAATTTCTCTGAAAATAATCTACTGGATATGACTTAATAACAGTACAAGTGTTTAACCTTAACCTTTCACCTAACCTTAACCAGCTTCCCAAAAAAGTTATCATACTTTTGACCTACATATTTAATTCAATGTTCAGATTATCCTACTTCTCATTACTATGGAAGTACTCTACTGTTATACTTATCCTAAAACCAAAAAAACCTCCAGACTGTCCATCTTACAGGCCTATAAGTTTACTTCCAATATTATCAAAAGTATTTGAAAAATGCTTCTAAAGACTTGTTAAAACCGTTGAAGATACAAAAGCTTTACCTGACACACAATTTGGTTTTCGTAGCAAACATTCCACCATCCATCAAATTCACAGAATAGTAGACAAGATATCTTTTTCCTTAGAGGAAAAACAATATTGTACAGGTGCCTTTCTTGATGTCTCCTAGGCGTTTGACCGCGTCTGGCACGCAGGTCTATTGTTCAAGTTAAAGATTATTCTACCATCTAGGTACTACCTGATTCTGAAATCCTACCCTCTTAGGAAGGAAAAATGTCCACCTATCATCCATAATGAACAAATTCTACCTGTCGCACCAAGCATTCACTACCTAGGCATTACCATTGATCAACGTCTCACCTGGGCTCTGCATTTACGTAACAAGTTCTTAACCCTAAATTATCGTTTCCGTCTTCTCCGTTTTCTCCTTACTTCCCATCATACCAAATTATCCACTAAAGTACTAATATACAAACTCTTCTTAAAACCAATTTGGACATACGGAATCCAATTATGGGGCTCCGCAAAACATACAAACGTCAACCGTATCCAGCGTTTCCAGTCCAAAGTCCTCCGTACTATAACCAAAGCACCCTTCTACGTATCAAATCATACATTACATAATGACCTAGCCATATCTCTTGTCAACGATGTAACTAAGACCTTCTACAGACGTTTTAACTTCAACCTACAAAACCATAAAAATCCTTTAATCAAAGATCTTGCGTCTGTAAATATACTCGGCAACCCACAAAAAAAGTTGAAAAGGCGGTGGTTTAGGGACCTACTAGTCTAGACCAATCTAATACCCTTTGTTCTTCTTTCGATATTTACTTTTTGTTATTCTTATTTATCATTCCTCTTCTAATACTTCCTAACATTTTTTTTTAAACTGTAAAAGTGTCTTCACTGGAAGGTATCTTTATATCCGTCCTTCACGCCATAAATATCAAATTCATCAATTTCACTTATTGTTCAAATTATGTAACAGATGTGGAAATAAAAACTAATAAAAAAATAAAAAAAATTTTGTTTAGACCACCCTAATTTATATATGTACAGTTGTATAATACGTGATTGTATGCAGTCGGGCGTATAATATTATCGCAGTGCGATATGTATAACCGTATAACGCATATTATATTACGATATTGATCGAGTACGATAATATTTTTCCGATGACTGTGGATTTTCTTCACCGTCTTTTCAGGCGTTTAAGGCATTTAACGAGAAGTTATGCGGTTTCCAACACGTCGTCGTCGGTGTTGTTTCGAGTTATTAATAAGTAGACGACGACGACTGTGGTGCGCGAGCTATAATAATAGTATATACATGATTAATGTTAAACGGCCTCGATTTTCTTATTTATATAGGTATATAACGCGCGTATATTCATTTGGCGTGTCCCAATGTTTATAAGAAAACACGCGACCCCGTACTCGTGACCCCCTGTTATAATAATACGTCTTCCTTATTTCCTCTACGGGCCCGACCGACACGGACGGCGACTCGGCAATATAATATTATAATACACACGCCGTACAGCTACGCATAGCGGCCGCCGCGGCGTGGGCGTTTGACACCCTGTCAGCGCAAGATCAATGTTTTCAAACCGCTAACAAGGAAAAAAAAAACAACTCGTACGTTTTTAATATATTTAAAAAATATTATATATATATATATATAATGTATATATTTGTACATACATTACGTCGCTGTTAGAAAGAAAGAAAAACAATTTTTTAAATATTTTTACCTATCTACTTTTTTGTTTTTTTTGTTTTCGCCATCTTGGAACGTAAAATATCGCGACGACTACGACGGAAAATCCATTGTAATATTATAAAAATATTTGTATATAATTTCCGGGTGTAATTAAATAACTATAATTGTTTAACGAACGCGCATTTTGCCAATATACACCGCGCGGTTTCACCGACGACGACGACCGCGAAGTATATTTTATCTGCGTGTAACTTACTAGTTACATTTTATTATACGCCATTTTAATCTCCTGTTTAATATGTTACTTGATACATTTTTCTTCCAATCCCATTATAAAATTAATAGCAACAACATCTCGATTTATGCTGTATAGTAATAAAACACATGTGTAGGTATAATATTATTATACGTGTATATTATATGATTATCAAAGCCGGGCAGTAACTAGTGAAAAAGTTAGTCAAGTTAAGTTATAAGTTAATTTTATTGACAACTTTTTACTTAACTGTGTAGTTAAAATAATAATACAATGTTAGGAAACAATTTAGATATTTATTTTAATAAATAATTATTTTAACTTGACTTTGATTTTTTAATAAAATGTAATTACATGAATATCGGTAAGTCTAAATATTAGAGTACAAAATATGTTTATGAGTGTATTAGTCGTGTGTAGTTTAAAAAAAAAAAATTTCTTTTAACTTGAACTTAGCTTAGTTATTTTATTTATTTTTAGGATAAGTTAACTTAGTTAACTAGTTTTTTTAACTAGTTAAAAAAATTGCTCAGTTTTGACAATTGTATTATATAATTCGTCGGAGTCCGTGTTATAAATATACCCAATAATTCAAACTATAAAAGGCGAAATTTTGACAATCGTTCAGGACAGTGGTGTCATTAATAATAATATTTGATAGATTGGGGCAAACTTAATAAATATGCTGACCGATGAGGAAAGGAGTTATTTACCAATGACAAAACTGTTTGGCTTCACTCGAAAAATGTCCTACAACTAATAGGTGTTTCAGATTTTCATACTTTCACAGTAGTATATATTTTTTCGACATTTAAATTGTATATTTTATTATGAAAGTTAAAAACCGTCGTTAAAAGACATAAATCGGTTAGAAAATCGAAAATTTGACTATATATCTATTAAGATTAAAACAAAAGATTTATGTGAAGCATTTTTCAATATTTTGACATTTTTTTCCCATACCAACCAAAATATTGACTTGAGACAACACGATTTAAAGTTAGACTGGGCAAATGCCCAAGTTATACTTCCCTCTTACAATGGCACTAGATGAGGAATACAAAAAAAGTCTTAAAAATGTAATATTTAATGAATGTTAATGCAAATTTTTTTTAACCGTTTTATATTTTGATATATCGAATAATGTAAGTTATTATAAGAAAATGTATTTAAATTATAATATTAAATTAATTATTTAGCTCTTACAGTATAAAAAAAAAAATAAAACTAAAAATTAAGCAGTTTAATAAATATTGTTATCATATTGGATATTTGATAATCTGCAGCGAACGTATAATACATAATATTATTCTCCTTCGACCTTTGAAAAACATTGCACTTTTAACGTTAAGTATATACACTGTTTTTATCGTTGAAATGATTTGTCAATATTTGTTTTCCCTACATAAATATATATATAGGTAATAATATATATATATATATATATATATATATACTAATAAAAAAGTAGTTTTGGCCAAAAACGAAATCTAAACAGCCATTTTGCCTATTCTTTCATCTTACGCG